>OY744554.1:32267870-32290370 GCA_963556195.1 Sepiola atlantica | reverse complement strand
TGTCGGGCTGAGGTATAGTTCTGACCTTACTTAGGCCTTACCTTCCCTCTTTATATATATATATATATATATATATATATATATATATATATATATATAATAATGGTAATAATCCAGTTGAAAAATATCCACAGGGTGGTAATCCAGAGAATTTTAACCGGGTTTATAAAAAGTGCTCAATATCAAAATAGAGCTTTATATATGATAATTTTATTTACACAGACATGTACAAAATCTGCGACACTGGCATGTCGATGTTATCGATCAACAGTTACTATAAACTGAGATCTCATCATCTCTGCCTGATGAAATCTCAGTTTATAGTAACTGTTGATCGATAACATCGACATGCCAGTGTCGCAGATTTTGTACATGTCTGTGTAAATAAAATTATCATATATATATATATATATATATATATATATATATATATATATATATATATATATATATATATATATATCTGCCTTTGGGTATGACCTTAAAGAACTTCCGGTGGTGAGATCCAAATTTGGAGTTTTGGGGAGTGTGGAATTATCCCATAGTTATCTCTACTCTCAGGTCCACTCTAACTCGGAGGAGTGGCGGTACCTGTCAGAGCCACATCTATAGGTTAAATAGAAACTACTGTTTGCAGTCTTTTTTTTTTTTTTTTTTCAAAATATTTGCCCACAAAAGAAATTAATGTGCAAACCGCTTGTATATATAACATACGGTAAACGTTCAGAGTGACCACATAAACAGTTTCTTTTTAAAGTTAAATTAGTGTATAGGCGATGAGATATATATATATATATATAGATATAGGCGATGAGATATATATATATATATATATATATATATATATATATATATATATATATATATATATATATAGATATATATATATATATATAATACTTTAAAAAAACAAATCTGGAGGCAAAACTAAATCAAATATTTGTAAACTTTTTAAATTAAAAAATAATTATTAAATAGGGAGGTGGTGTCTGATCAACACTGCTGGGATGCCATGATAAAGAAATACTGTTTTGTTTTTAAAATCCCGAAACAGTTTTCATGGTAAACAACTGACGATCCCTTATATATAAAAACATATATAAAAATATATTTATATTAGAGTATATTCTTGGAAGTAAACTAAAATAGTGATTGCAATAGATTGATTGACTTACTAGACTAAAATCTTTCAACAAAAATTTTTTTTTTTTTTTTCCAGTTTTGAAGGTTAAAAGAACTTCCGAGACTATATATATATATATATAATTAACTTGTTACCAATATCCAGGGGGTATGAATCCGAAGGAAGTTGAAACCGGGTTTATGAGAGTGCTCAATGAAAATTCACAGCAAAATATATTTTTTGTTAATGATTTTATTCCATTACTTGCTACAAAACATATTCTGTTTCGTTAACACTTGCAAATAGCGTCAACATCGTCAGGCTACAAATGGAATCAAATGGCATAGATCTTAGATTTACCTCAACAGGAAATTGAAGATGCATTGGGTGGGGGGAAGGGGGAACAGAGATGGAGCTCTGCCTATGACGGGGACATGAGACATGAGAAGGGAGGGGGGACCCCAACAAGTCATGTTTCAAAAATTGCGTGGGAGGTTTTCTCGTGCATGGGCGATAGTGACCTCAATTCCAGCCGGGGGCGACGGGGGGGGCAGGGTGAGTTAAATTTAAAATGAGAATAGAATTGAATTATAATTATACTATAATTATAATTCAATTCTATTCTCATTTTATATATATATATATATATATATATATATATATATATATATATATATATATATGGCCCGATTTCTCATATTAATTCCGACTAAGTGCGCTCCATCTACGATTTGAACTCAACATCTCACTATTGGAGTTACTTCATTTTTGAACGCTTTTCCATGATGCCTTCACGAAAACCCTTCTTCTCCATCTAAATCTCCTTTCACTGGACACCTTATCAACGGACAATTACCAACTGGACAAACCCCATATCTTTTTTTACACGAACTTTTTTTCAACTCTCCATTCCTAATATTTTTTCAAATGTTAAACTTTGGCTTTTCCACTGCCAACTTATCTATCTGCATAATTCCTCTCATTATAAGATTTCGATCTTTGAAAAGCCTTGGCTTAAGGAAAGAATAATAAACATAATTTTATTACAGAATATACCTTGCATTGGACAATCGAAGTTTGAAATAAATCTGGACATTCGTACATGTTTATCACTCTTCTTTCATCTATCTTTATAATTGCTCTATCTCGTATATTGAGCTTAAACCATTTCACTATAGGTTCTATCTACTAAAAGTTTACTTTTAGTTTCATATTTGATTCTACTATATATATATATATATACATATATATATATATATACATATATATATATATATATATATATATATATAGTCTAAAGAAGCTTTGAGTCATTAAAAAAAAAAATGTAAAATGCAGTTTAAATTCCCAGAAAAACTAACTAAATTCAAGATATTGCAGACTTAACATTCGTTGGAAAATTAATAACTGAAAAAATATAAGTAAAAAAAAAAAAAAAGAAAAAAGGGGGGTTAATTATCTAAGAGTGAAACAAAAACAGGAGACCTGAAGCTTCTAATATTAACACGGGGATCATCAGCTGTTTACCATGTAACTGTTTCGGAGATTTAAAAACAGGACAGTTATAATATTCATGGCTCTCCAATGGTACTGATTATACGACCATTTCCCCAATAATCAAGTGTCGAAATAATTCAGCTTAAAATACCACTAATATATACATAAATAATAATAATGATAAAATAATAATAGTAATATATTACCCTTAAGACTACCGTATGATATAGTAATTTGCATATCAAATAACATTAATTATAACAATAATAAAAAAATAAAAAATAATAATAATAATAATAATCTAAACACTACATCCAAGAACCATTCCGCAATATGGTAGCTAGCAATAAAATTATATAGGAATCAAAGTTGCATTAAAAAATAAATAAAAAATAAAGCTTAAGTACCTTAGGTACCAGAAAAGTAATTAGATAAGAGGAAGGAAACCTAGCCATACAGATCTAAATACCCAATATATAGTCTAAAGAAGCTTTGAGTCATTAAAAAAAAAAATGTAAAATGCAGTTTAAATTCCCAGACAAACTAACTAAATTCAAGATATTGCAGACTTAATATTCGTTGGAAAATTAATAACTGAAAAAATATAAGTAAAAAAAAAAAAAAAAAGGGGGGGGGTTAATTATCTAAGAGTGAAACAAACACAGGAGACATTATATATATATATATATATATATATATATATATATATATATATATATATATATATATAAAGATTATGACATTAAGAACGTTTGGGAGTTAAAATCAATTTAGTATTATGTAGTAATAGAGGAAAAAGGGCGTTTTAATATTTTTCGTCTTGAGCGATACAAAAAAGCAACATGGCGCCGGTTCATTTTTTTTTTGAATCTCGATTATTCTAGCACATTTACATATTTCAAACGTGTGTTTCTTCCGATTATATGCGTCATCCTAAATAACTCTAAATAGTTCCTCATTTAATCATATTTTAAAAAAGAAAAACAACATAAAACTATTTTTATCGCCTGTACACAATTTTTCATTGAATTCTGTTTATGTTGTATCAAGTACTTCTATGGAATGTGCTCCGATGAACTTGCTGCTCTGGTGTCCCCCCTCGACGTAAATACACTCGACCAACCCGACAATCAGCCACGTCCCATCCATTCACTTCTACTCCAATAGCTTCTTTCCTCGAGCTGCCGGCCCCTGGAACTACCTCCCTGCTCCCTGTTTCCCCTACTGTACCGACATGCAGAAATTTAAAACTAATGTGAACAGACATCTCGCCGCACAGCTCCCAATATAGGATGATCTTAAAAACTTTCACCCTAATTCTCAGTAGCCCCTTACGTCTACAGTGGCGTCCTGCATTGTTTGGGGTAAACTATGATAAAAAAAAAATTTAAATTTAAATGTCGTCAATCTGAACGTTTACCAAACATATGTACGGTTTCGTCATAAAATGACACGACGACGGTTGATATGAAGTAAAACCGAAAAACCAAACAACATCTCCCCCCCTCCCCCCTCTTTCTCTCTTTCTCTCTCTCTCTTTCATTCACACACACTCTCTCACACACACTCTTTCCTGCCCCCTCTCTCTCTCTCTTCCTCTTTCTCTCTCTCCCTCTCTCTCTCTCTCCCTCTCTCTCTCTCTCTCTCACACACTCTTTCCTGCCCCCTCTTTCTCTCTCTCTCTCTCTTCCTCTTTCTCTCTCTCTCTCTCTTCCTCTTTCTTCCCTTTTTTCTCTCTCTCTCTCACACTCTTTCCTGCCCCCTCTTTCTCTCTCTCTCTTCCTCTTTCTTCCCTTTTTTCTCTCTCTCTCTCACACTCTTTCCTGCCCCCTCTTTCTCTCTCTCTCTTTCTCTTTCTCTCTCTTTCTCTCTCTCCTCCCTCTCTCTCTCCCCTCTCTCTCTCACACTCTTTCCTGTCCCCCTCTCTCTCTTCCTCTTTCTTTCCTCTTTCCTCTCTCTCTTCTTTCTCTCTCTTTTTTTATTATTTACATCATTCCATTCCTCTCACCGCTTCTCTTATCATTCGCCCTTTCATTTACGTTAATCGCCTTTCCTGAGAAAGTGGTCTATCACGGTCAGCCAACTCTCACCGTGACGTCACCCAAGAGATCTTGCCTCTCTCTCTCTCTCTCTCTCTCTCTCTCTCTCTCTCTCTCTCTCTCTCTCTCTCTCTTTCTCTCTCTCTCTCTTTCTTGTTTCCCTGGCAACGCATTGCTCTGAATTCTGCACATTTCTTTTTCTCCAAGATTCGTTTGTTCCTCAACACCTGAAACCCTGCTTGCACAGAAGCCAAACAAATGCCCCCAAGACAAGTACTCCAAGATTCTCTTCGGGATCTTTCTCTTCTTTCAGATTTGGTTCTGCTTACAAGATGAAGATATTCCTGTTAAAATAAAATAAAAAAATATGGTAAAAAAATCATGGCCGCCGCATCCAAAATCAGAAACTGCGAAAAAAAAATCCCCAATTATATTTTAAGCCAGATTTTTTTTTTTTCAAATAATAATTTGTTTTCAACAATTTGTTTAATTAGTAACAATAAAAGTGTTTTTTTATAATTGGAAATTTTTTATTTTTTTTAATTTTGAAAATATGTTTTAAAAAATAATCAAATCAAACTTTTTTTTATAATTGGAATGTTTTTTTAGTTTGAAAATATTTTTTAATAGTTTAATTATTAATTATTAATTATTAATTATTAGCTAAATATAATTATATAACAAAGTAGCAAATAATTATGATAAATTAAAACTGTTTTTATTAATTATAAAACTAAAAATGCCGCCAAAAGCTATGCTGTTCACAACTTCCGATCTCAGACACGGCAGCCATGATAAAGTGGATGCTTTCTATTTTACCAACAATACTAATAGCAAGAAAGAATAAAAAAAAAAAGTTGTAATATTTTGTATAGCTATGATCAACAGGAATGTCACAAAACGAAGGAAAAAGTTGTTAATGCTAAACTTCCATTTTGTTTAACATATTTGAGAAATCCTCCACTATATCAAAAGAGCAATGGGTATTTATTTGTAAATAAATGTGTATCCGTCCCGTCACACTAAAGCCTGCCAGACGAATTAGTAAAGGGAATACGCAAATCTATTTCCATAAGGTGTTCTTCAGAATTGTGATCTATTCCCCGCTTACTGTGACGTCAGCACTTGAACCATGTGTGTCGGCGCTTGCCTCTGCAAGAGACCATTCCGACGGCGTGGAAAGGGATGTCTGCCGCATGGGTAACAACTGTTGGACATTCATAACTGAAACTTGGTGGACAAGTCAGATATAAGCTGAAGTTTATTTGTACTAAATATAGTTTTCGATTACAAAAAGGATGTTGAATTTTATTAACACTTCCATGAATGGCATTGTGTTTTGGGTCACTCTACATTAAGAACGTTTTTTTTTAAATTTTCAATTGTTACCTTTCCGCACGACTTCTGCTGCATTCGCTTGACTGAGAGGGTTAGGGTTAGGGTTGGGGTTAGGGTTGGGGTTCGGGTTGGGGTTAGGGTTAGAGTTAGGGTTGGGGTTAGGGTTAGGGTTAGGGTTGGGGTTAGGATTACTAGCTTGGAAGAAAGTGTCGATTTTTAAAAAGATTAGGCTGCGAGGTAACAGTTGATCACCAGGTGCGGGGACACAACTAATAATTAGACACGATGTCAAATTTATTATATTGGTGTCTCATCTCTACGATAGACATACAAATATAAACTTGACATTTATTTTCAAAGTTCAAAATTATGCTCAGCCCCCTTTATATAATTAGATATCCTGTTATGTGACACGCACTTATGAATTAAAGGAAAAGGGATGAAATTGTGGCGTGTAAGGCCACACACCTTTTACGGGTAGTTAGCTGATACAGGGGTAAACCCTGGCACATTCTGACACTAAGGCAAAATTTTGTTCATTCCATTCGTCATTTTCAATCCTGACAATAACCAGTAGTGTTCCCTGGAGTCTGAGTGACAACAAGTCTCCACATTTTTAAGTATTCTTATATAGAAGTAAAGAGACTCGTTATTTTGCTTTCTAATTTACATACATGTTCGCGGTATGTACAGTGTATAGACACAACTATGCAAATTAGATGACTATGCTGAAAAAAGAGAATCACTCTTTCTCTAACTGTTCACAAAGACGTTAAGAAATATTAGAGAGTGGTTGAATCAGCATAGAGTTAGAGGGGACGAGAGAAATACATCGATAGCTAAAACAGAGATGGGTGACTTGTTCAGTTAATTATAAATTACGACTAATTCGAACAATTAGAACAGATTTTTGTTTCCAAACATAACTCAATCCCACAACTAAGGTATATTTTGACATGTACTTTATGTTATCAAAGTATCTAGGGGAAAAAAGTTTTATGGAAACAAACGTTGATCAATTCACATCTATTAATAATGGAGATTTGGTATCTGTCTGTCTGAAGCCGAAACTATATTATTACTATATTTTAATGTTAAAATCCAATTTACTATACTGTTTCAGACTAATGTACTACCTTTCAATGCTCAATTCAGCTTGGGGAGGGGGTTCTGTTGTCATGATACCATCCTCCCAGGCATTACCACCTCTTTTTTAGCGGGGTGGAAGTATCTGTTCTGTTGTCATGAAGCCACCCTTCCAGGCATAACCTCCTCCTGTGTAATCTAGTATGTGTTCGTTCGTCATGGTACCATCCTCCTTTGCATTACTTCCTCCATTTTTTGGTTGTTGGTTGGGAGTAGTGTAGTATCTGTTCTGTAATCATGATACCATTCTCCCAGAGATTACTTTCTCCTTTTTGTTTTTTTGGGGGTTTTTTCAACAAAAAAAAAAAAAAAAAAAAAGGAGACGGTAATCTCTGGGAGGTGGGGGTAGTGTAGCATCTGTTCTGTTGTCATGATACCATCCTCCCCCAGGCATTACCTACTCCTAGGAAAGGAGTTAGTGTAGTATCTGTTCTGTTGTTATGAGACCACTCTTCCAGACATTATCTCCTCCTTTAGAGTGGGATGGGTGTAATTTAATATATGTTCGTTCGTCATGATACCATCCTCCCGGGCATTACCTCGTCCTTTGAGGGAGAAGTGTAGTATATGTTCGTTCGTCATATATACTAGCAAAGATATGCCCCCCTCCCTTGCGGCATATTTTTGTTCGTTTAGCATAATAATAATAATACATTGATGATTGATTATCGAAGCGAAATGAGTGAAATCAAAAAGAGGCTTGTTTGTTTGTTTGTGTCTTTCTTTCTTTTTCTTTTTCTTTCTTTTTCTTTCTTTCTCTTTATTTCTTTGTTTCTCTTTTTTCTTTCTATTTTATTCTTTCCTTTTTCTTTCTTCCTTTCTTTCTTTCTTTTTTATTCTTTACTTTTTCTTTCTTCCTTTCTTTCTTTTTTTATTCTTTCCTTTTTCTTTCTTCCTTTCTTTCTTTCTTTCTTTCTTTATTCTTTACTTTTTCTTTCTTCCTTTCTTTCTTTCTTTCTTTTTTATTCTTTCCTTTTTCTTTCTTCCTTTCTTTCTTTCTTTATTCTTTACTTTTTCTTTCTTCCTTTCTTTCCCGTCTTCCTTTGTTCGGGTCAGCGAAAGTTCAACTCGTCTCGACTGACTGAAGATGAATTGTCGGATATAGACAGGAGATATACACACGTAGATGAAGAGTTGTTTGGTTGGAGAGTGTCGAGATGGAGGATAGCCATTCTACCGAGTCGCTTATGTCCGTGTTTATCTGACTTAAATTGAATAAGAAATGAAATCCCAATATCTTCTCTACAATAATATAAATCAGGCGAACTTTTACTTTAAGGTTAAAAACTAATAGCACTTTCAAAATTTTATATTTTTGGAAAAAGAATTTTCAGCCGAGGACTTTTGGAACCATAGTGAATCATATTCCATAAAAAAAAATTTAAATTTTAAAAATCATTTTAGATTTTAGAGGGGGATCACTTTCCTATATAAATCTAACGTAAATTGACCACCCACTTCTTGGCCAAGTTCAGGGTAAAAAAGATCATAGCAGTGTCTAAAATTTATACCAATATGCAGAAATTTTCTGTGGAAATTTCTACCACCCTTTCCTTACATGGCAGCTGAAACATGCTTGTTTTATTTTTTGTCAAATTAATGAAATTGAATTGAATTGAATTAGTACAAAAAGTTAGTCTCTCTCCACTCATATGCACACTCATTATATACTTACATCCAGGAGCCAACTAGCGTTGATGTAGTCATCTTTTTGGCTTGTAAGTAAAAGAAGAACATGCAGAAACACAGTTACCTCCTCCTTTCAAAACATAACTACACCGGTTGGCCGTTAGGTGGCGCTTTTTCACCGACAGGTGGCGCTGTAAAGCGACACCAGAGTTATCTGCCCTTCAGACTATAAAAACCGTTGCAAACGGAAAATCCATCTCTTCTTCACCGACCAGTTTCGGCAGAACAACGCTGACACTAGCGTTCCGTTTCACTTTTCTCTTCTGGTCGATTGGCCTCGGCAGAAGGACGCTAATACACTAGCGTTTCGTCTCACGTTTTTCTCTTCAACTAGTCTCGGCAAAACAACAACCAACACACTTTTCTTCCGTCAACACATGGTCAAACAACGGTAAGAGTTCTCAACTCATTTTCTTTGTGTACGGCTTTCAAAGACTTTCCTCTCGCCGGATTCATTTCCTCTTATACCTTTTTCAAGAACTGTTTTTCCATCGACACACATGCATACATCACACACTTCACCATTCCACGTACACACACGTTCAATAAACGTTATTTGAACTACTTCATTTTGTTTGTTAATTATTACTCTGTCTTTGCATGCAACATTGCTTGATTTACTGAACACGTTTATAATCGGGGGAACACAACCGCGCGATACCGAACACATCCAAGATGAGAACAGTAGTCAGAATAATCCAAATGATGCATACAACATGGTCGTTTTCAAGTCCAATGTTAATAAATTCTTGACCAGTTTCAACCAGCATCTCCAATAATCAAGGTGTTTGCCTTCACCGTTCACCTGACTAACCCATTAACTCTTATCCTCGAGTGGCCTTTGGGCCTTAATAAGCGGTGATTCATTTTGACCTACAATCTCCTTAATGGTCATTACGATATACCTCAGAACCTATTAGTCACTCCTGCACCAGAAAGAGGTTTTATTTACTCCTCCCCAGGAGTTAGGCACAAGGCCAGTTTTATCTTACTCCCACAAGTAAGATGTGACCCAAGATCGGGTCGAGAAAGTGGGGTTTGAAAAGCCAGCGCTCGAGAGGTGAGCACTCTGGCCATTTAAAAATTGCCTGGGCAGCCCCGTCGGCATTCCCCGGTAGGGGCGCCTCAGACAGTAAGCAATAAACTTACTCCTCCCCAAAGAGGGGAGGCAACGCCTGGGAGGGTGGACCTCCTAGAACTGCACAGGACAGGCGTGCAGTCAGAAAGAGGTCTACGCAGACACCACAAGAAACTATTTCACCGCCGATTTTTATTGAACTGGAGGAGGGCCGCTTTCTCAATCAGGATCCCTGGACCTTGGAATAGTCTCCCAAGAGAGGTAATAAATGCGCCAACAACGCATCAATTCAAGGTGAATCTGGACAGGTGCTGGGCGACTGCATCCTCTTCTGTGTAAATGTCTAAACCTTTTCCTTTTCATGGCAACTGAAACATACTTGTTTTATTTTTTGCCAAATTAATTGAATTGAATTCCGTCCAGATTCCCGAGTTCGACAGAAAGATTCCCGAGTTCGACAAGGTACACCTGAAGATGGTCGGAGGTTACATCGGCCAAAACGTTGTGATAAAAACACCCAAAGATGAGAACAGTAGTCTGAATATACCAAATTCTACAACCCCCTTTTTCTTCGACAAAAATGGCCATCTTCTTCCACGTGGTTAAATGTCTTACTTGTGTAGAAGTTACATAATTACGATCTATTTTCTTTTGCATATGCATGTTCTCACTCGCGGAGTGATTTATATGTTGTTCGGTAAGAACACTGTTTGCGTGGGAAAGGCCACCTTATCCTGCCTTTTACGAACAGTCAGAGTTGAAACGTCTACGCTTCCGGACATTACGCTTTTCTCGTCTCCAGCCTTGACTTGGTGAACAAATAATCTCATCTCTTCTTGTCAATTGTCAAAATCCCACCCCTTCACTGTAGAGGTCCCAAGATGCCGGAAGATTTTCCACTCTGATACCTTCTTTCCTCGATCTGCTTGTCTTTGGAGTTGCCTTCCTGCTCACTGTTTCTCCATCCGTACCAATATGCAGAAATTTAAATGCAATGTGAACAAAAATTTTGCTACCCAACTCCCCATCCAGAGTGCCCCTGTCACAATATCTGGCGCTACCAAATCAGGCTGTCTGAAGTTATTGACTTCCTGACTCAAAATGCACCAAACATTGATGTTTTATTGTTTTTTTTTTCCTTTGCAAAACTCAATCATGTTCTGCAAAATCCAAAACAAAAAAACAACAATTTCCCTCCCTCCCCTCTTCTTCCCTCTCCCCTCTTTACACCCCCCCCCCCTTCACTCAACCAAACCCCATGAATAAATACTTAAACATATAAAGAACTTGAAGCATAAAAAGCTTCACCAAAATTACTGGATTCAGCATTAAATAACCCGAAAAGGGTTGATATGCAGTGAAGCAAAAACAACCAAACCAAAAACCATGATTAAACATTTGATCATATAAAGAACTTGAAGCATAAAAAACATTCAGCAAAATGACCAGATTCGGCATTAAATAACCCGAAAAGGGTTGATATGCCATAAAACAAAACAACCAAACCAAAAATCATGATTAAACATTTGAAGATATAAAGAACTTGAAGCATAAAAACCTTCACCAAAATGACCGGATTCGGCATTAAATAACCCGAAAAGGGTTGATATGCCATAAAACAAAACAACCAAACCAAAAACCATGATTAAACATTTGAAGATATAAAGAACTTGAAGCATAAAAACCTTCACCAAAATGACCGGATTCGGCATTAAATAACCCGAAAAGGGTTGATATGCCATAAAACAAAACAACCAAACCAAAAATCATGATTAAACATTTGAAGATATAAAGAACTTGAAGCATAAAAACCTTCACCAAAATGACCGGATTCGGCATTAAATAACCCGAAAAGGGTTGATATGCCATAAAACAAAACAACCAAACCAAAGCAAATCTAGAGATTGTCTTGCATAATATCGATTTTAAACAAACCGGAAAACAAACAGTGGGTGGTCGACTCTTAACCGTTTTTAGATGATGTAAAATTGTACTTTTTTATGTACTAACGAGCCATCACTTATCAAGGCCCAAAGGCCACTCGAGGATAAAGGTTAATGAGTTTGTCATGTGGACGGTGAGCCAACACCATGAGGATTGGTAACGATTTTTGAAACCGGGCAGAATTTGATTTTTTTTTTAATGAAAATCTCTCCAGACAAGGCATGAAGCCACTTGATGTAAGGAGCTAAAATAAATACTACTTCAAAGTCAAAAACAAGCCAAGTGTTAGATGGATAGATTCCGACTCGGAAAACAGCAATTCTTCCCCCTTTGCCAGAAACATCACTCATGGAATGTGAGGACTAAAGGACAAAATAAGAGAAGCGAGAGTTAAGAGGCTGCCGAAAATAAACCCAAAGGACAGCTCAAAAAGAATTTGTTAATATTGGACTTGAAAACGACCATGTTGTAGTCAGCTGGGAAGCAGCTAAGTGGTATTATGTTCCACAGACGGATAGTCCTTGGAAAGAAACTTTGCTCATGGAAGTTCCATTTAGTTTTAGGTACATAGAGCAAGAAAGGAAAATTATTTACAGTTGTTGTAGCTAGACGAATTTTTATTGTGAATGTTTTAAAGGTACACCCCCCCCCCTTTAAAGATAGATTGGAGCTCAGTCGAGCACCTACCATGAAAATAACGATAGAGTAGAGAAAGACTAGCAACCGCTCTTCTGTTAGACTTGTTTCATTTTTGCAAATAAAAAATTCAAAGGATAATATTTGTTCTGTCCTCAAGAAGAGGATGAGAAATCCTTCTAGACTGAGATAAAAAAATTTTTTAGGGCAACAGCAAAAAAAGAAAAATCACTTAAAATAAATAGTTTATAGCTGAACAAGGGTAAGTAACTCTGTATAATAAAAAAAATGAGTTACTTCCCTTTTTCATCTAAACGTTTGGCAATAAACTAAAATAAGAACTTTGGTCAGTTTGTAGACTAACAGCCTCAGCTTAATCACCCCTACACACACACACAAATGAGATTCTACTTTTTTAGGCGATTACATGTGAACAGGCTGAAAAACTTGGCAAAAAGGAGAAAAACACACAAATAAATTACTACTTTATAATTTAGAATGGGGGATCAATTTTGTAACATGAAATGATCCCCTATTTCTGGGTAGTTCTAACTTATTAGGAAAGTTAACCAAATTTTTTTACCACTAACCATAAGTCCGAGTGGTAAGGTCGTAAAACCACATGAAATAGCCTAAAAAGTAGACCCCTCCCTTCCCCCCAAAAAAGAAAAACGCGCAGAATTTATCTCACATAGTAAAAAAAAAAGTGAGTTAACTGCCCTTATATACTACAATGGGAATTTATTCTGTATCTTCAATCTAAATCTTTAAATCGACACTTGGGTGTTATTCTGACCTTTAATGAACTCTGATTACTTCAGGCAAGTCTATGTGTGTGAAAGTATATGTGTATGAAAAGGGAGGGGCGTACATACCCTGCGCCAGTATTACGTTATTGACATAGTTAACGGACAAGGGAGATAATCCTGAGTATGATTGAGTTATTTGCCCTTCTCATCTGCTTGTGACTCTGGGTGGGAATAATCTATATTGTTTTTACATTTTCTTGTGTTTGTACGATCTTTTGGCTAAGATCAGAGTGTAGTATCTGTTCTCAGATAAAACATTCTCGTTTTCCCAAAGACCAGGCGTTCCGCTTACCTAGCCTTGCGGCTAGGTTCAAAGCGTTTTTCTTTGACCAAGCCTCCTTTTGGGGCTTTAGTCACTTTTTTGTCCCCTCTTGGGACTTTTTTCTTTTCTTCTTTTCCCTGACTGTTGGGCTGACTTAAGCAGCTGGCAGGTTTCGGGGAGACTCACGAACCCGTAAAACGGTGAAGGTCTCTTCGTCTCCGAATCGGCGGGTCTAGTCCGACAGTCAGGTTCGTTCGCCCCTCTTGGGCCATTAATTATTTTTACTTTGTTTCTTTTTCAGCGTCCTCTTGAGTGGCACACTTAAGCAGCTGGCAGGTTCGGGGAGACTTACGTACCGGTTTCGGTGACGGTCTCCTCGATTCCGAATCGGCGGGTGTTGCCCCTCATTAGGACCGTTTTTCGATGGAAGCCAGCCAGGCTTCAAAAGCTCGAGTTGCCACGGAGGTGAGCAACGACCAGGGTGTGACCGCGGAGGGCACCTTGTTAGATTTGGTGAATCGTACTCCTGAGTACGACCTAATGATGATGGGGATAACCGTGCCGAGCGGTTCTCCGACCTGGAAGGGGGGTTGCACACCCGAGTGCGCCCCGGTCGTGTTGGAGGGGGGTTGCACACCCGAGTGCGCCCCAGTCGTGTTGGAGGGGGGTTGCACGCCCGAGTGCGCCCCAGTCGTGTTGGAGGGGGGTTGCACGCCCGAGTGCGCCCCAGTCGTGTTGGAGGGGGGTTGCACGCCCGAGTGCGCCCCGGTCGTGTTGGAGGGGGGTTGCACGCCCGAGTGCGCCCCAGTCGTGTTGGAGGGGGGTTGCACGCCCGAGTGCGCCCCGGTCGTGTTGGAGGGGGGTTGCACGCCCGAGTGCGCCCCGGTCGTGTTGGAGAGGGGTTGCACGCCCGAGTGCGCCCCAGTCGTGTTGGAGGGGGGTTGCACACCCGAGTGCGCCCCAGGAGGTGTTGCCTCGCCGGGCACCTCAGTTTCGGTTATGGGGGGGTCGCACCGAGCGGCACTCCAGTCGGGTCGTTTTCTATGGCAGGGGGTAGCATGCCCGAATGCACCCAAACCATAAGTTTTGGCGAATTCAGTGACACCCCATTCTTTAATCAGAAGCCGGTAAGAAAGTGCCAGTCTCTAGACTTGGAGGTGGCACAGAGACAGTATAGGCCAAAGTCGTTTCTTGGGTGCTCCTCGGGGGGATCATCAACGGACAGCTCTGAGGGAGACGAGAGTAGGCCTGAAAGACCAAGAGTTAGGAAAGGGGCCAAAAAGGTCTTGCCAGAAAAGACACTTAATAAGGACTCCAAAGGAACCACATCGACGTGGGGACCCCAGGCCCAGAAGACTCCAGAGGAGTATAGGCGACTCTTCAGAGATAAATACGCCGACTTCACCGACGGAAGTACAATCAAAGTAGTCCCGGGCACTCTGGAGAGACTAAAGAGACGAATAGTCTCATTGGTTACAACTGATACAAAGACGAAGGGGCTGACTGGGGTCTCCAAGGACAAAATAATGAAAATACTTGGGGATCTGAAGATCCCAGCTACTTACGTAGTAAAGCGATCATACGCTATGTATGATATTCTGCTCCCTAACGTGGCAGAAGCCGAAAGAGTGGCGAAATGGGAGCATACGAGTAACGGGATAAAATTGACTCCGGAATATTTATCAAAGAGGAGGACAACTGTGTCAGTTCTCGGCGTCCCATGCTGTGTCGCCTTCGAACACATAGGCGCCATTATGTCACAGTATGGCGACGTTGAGGCAGTGTTCCCAGTCCGTGGTCCCCGAAATATCCAGACGGGGGACTACAAACTCCTTATGCGACTCACCCGTGAAGGATTCCGGGAGATACCGGCGCAGCTATACTGCGAAACCTGGTCGATGCCAGTGATAGTGGAGGGAAGGAGGCCGGTTTGTTGGCACTGTCAGACGTCGGGGCATATGGCAAAGGAGTGCCCCAAAAGGAACCCACCAAAGACCCCGGTGGCAGTGCCAACAGTGACAACAAATGTCCCCAAACCAACAGAACCAACAGTACCGGAAGAAGTACCGGAAGTACCGGAAGAAGAAAAAGGTTGGAACAAGGTGGCAGCCAAGAAGGGGAAAAAGCCGACTCCAAGCACGAGCGAGAAACCCGCTAAACCACCAACCGCAGCAGGAGATCAGCCTGCACCTGCGGTCAAACGGAAGTTTCAGTTCCCCTCATCAGGATCAGACGAAAATAACGACTCTGAGGAGGACATGACTGTGGAAGGAGTACCGCCGGTCCAGAAGCCCAAGAAGGACACCAGGGCAAAGAAGAGCCGAGACCAGAAAGCGACATGTCCAGACAAGGAAATCGTTCAACCACCCAAACCCCAATCTCCAGAACCCGAAGTTGTGGTTGAACAAAATACCCCTCCCCAATCCAACACCCCTGAAGAGATATCCATGGCCGTAGCATCGGCCGAGGCAGATGAAGAGCCTAAAAGCCCATATAAAACTGCCAAACAACCAGAGGCAGCTGTAGCCGACAAGGTAGCGGCGGAGGAAGCTGTTGCCGACAAGGTAGCGGCGGAGGAAGCTGTTGCCGACAAGGTAGCTATGGAGGAAACTGTTGCTGACGAGGAAGTGCCGGAAGAAGTTACGGCGAAAACTGCACCCACTCCTCCACCAGTTAGACGAGAAAGATCCCGGAAGCTCCCTTTCCTGCCTGGGGGAAGAATTTGTGAGGCGGACGCAACACTTGTCCAGTCGGACCTAAGTAATAGGCAGAGGGGTTATCTGAAACAGTTAGGAGCGTTCACACATGTGAAAGGGAAAAGAGTCGATAACCCTCTGAACTTCCGGGATGCCCCAATGATAACTACCTTTATCAGGCATGATAAAGGTAGTAGGGCACGCGCCCTTTGGAGAATGGTGGAGGAGGGAAGGATGGCTATTCCGGGGGTTACCTTAGTTGACGAGGAGCATCCATCAAAAAAGAAATTGGCTTCTAAATGTCCGGGGAGGGTCCCCATTTATGTTCATCCCTCATTTTTTCGGGCTTTAAAGCTAACCTTTCCCCTGGACATGGGAGGTCTGGCTCGAGACGGACGGATTTCGTCCGAACTGCTGACTGGCAGTTTTGGTCAGGCCTTCGGCGTCCTCACTCCCGAGGACTTTAGGCCCGTCTGCGACATATAAATAAAGGATAATGGCTTTAAACCTGGCCACATTGAATGTGAGGGGCATGAGATCTCGAAGCAAGGCTGTTCGCGTGCTGAGGGATCTCGTGGCCCTTAAGGTAGATATAGCTGCGATCGAGGAGACCCACTTCGTTTCGTATGGGGATTGTGATGTGCTGACTGACGACTATGACGTCATCTCAGCATATGGCAATGTCCGTAGTTGTGGTGTCTCTTTGCTAGTGAGACGCACTCTGTCCGTGACAGTGCGCGTTGTTCATACGGATGCGGAAGGACGGTTGGTCATAGTCGATGTTGCCGTTGACAGCAGCAAGTTTCGGATCGTTGCGGTTTATGCGCCTAACGCTGTTGGTGAGAGGGTTTCCTTTTTTCGACGGTTGGAGACGTTTCTCGGGGGTCCGGAGCGAGTAGTTTTAATAGGGGATTGGAACGCCGTCCTTGACCCCAAGATAGATAAGGTCGGGGGTAATAGAGGGTCGGATAGGTGTGATAGCAGTCTGTCTGACCTGATCGCCTCATGCGATCTTGTCGACAGATTTCGCGTTGATCACCCAGGGCGGGAGATGTGGACGTGGCATACTAGCGCGGCCTTCTTTTCGAGTACTTACTTGGACAGAATGTTAGTTAGAAGAGGCGACATAGATTTCTTATCTTGTCCCACGTTCACTTGGTTAGGTCATTCGGACCATAAATTGGTTATGGTCCGTTTGAATTTAAGTGATAGGCCTAGGTTAGCTGGGTACTGGAAGTTGAATACCTCCTTACTGGAGATACGCGACTTCCGGGACAAGCTAACGTTACTACTTCAGCGGAGTTTAGTGGGGGCGGTTATTGGGAGTAGTTGGTGGGTTAAAACTAAGGCTCACGTTAGACGCTTTTGTGTCTGCTATAGCCAGCGCCTCGCTCGAGATAGGGCTAGGACACAGAAGCGTGTAGAGGATAAGATGACCCGGGCGGTGGCTGGGGGGGATCCCCTAGAGATAGCCTTAATTAAGAGGGACCTCAATCGCTTGGCTAGCGAGTGATATGAAGGTCAAGTAGTTTGCGCTAGGTTAAAGAAAGTCTCTAACGAAGCTGTGAACGTTGACGCTGTTGAGCGTAAGGCTGCTTTACGTCGTGGCTCGGATGGGTACATTCGGAAGGTGAAAAACCTGGAAGGACATACCCTGGTATCGACTCGTGAGATTTGCGAGGGGTTCCGCGAGCATTTGGAGGAACGTTTCACCCAACTACCCAGACTCCGCGTCCAGGAGTTTGACAGCTATTTGGCTGGCTCGCCCCGCCTAGAGGCGGCTCGAGCGGCTGGCTGTGATGGCATGGTTACAGAGGGTGAGATCATTACTGCGTTGAAGCAGGTCGGCTTAAACAAATCTCCAGGACTCGATGGTCTGCCATACGAAGTTTACTTGAGGCTGTCGCCCATGTTTGTTCCTCTTCTGAAGGATGTGTTTAACCACTGGTTTGCTCAGGGCTCGATCCCTGGACAGGTTACCAAAGGAGTGGTCACATTGTTGAAGAAGGGGAGCCAACCTGGTGGGGGGAATCTAGATGATTACAGGCCCATAACTCTGCTAAACACAGAGTTAAAGATTTTGGCCCGTGTTCTTGCGAATCGTTTGCAGATTGTCATCGCTGATTTGATCGAGCCTGAGCAGAATTATGCTGTGAAGGGGAGGTCAATTCAAGACAACTTGCATCTGGTCCGTACGATCCTAGAGGGTATAGAAGACGACACTGAAGCCGCGCTGATCAATTTAGATCAGTCCAAGGCTTTCGATAGGGTCGACCATGGTTTTTTGGAATCTGTTTTAGAGGCTGCCGGTTTTAATCCGGACTTCCGCAAGTGGATCTCCATTCTGTATCGTCTGCCGACGGTAGCGGTGCAGGTAAACGGTAGGCTGTCGGAATCGTTCGTGGTTTCTCGTTCGGTGCGTCAGGGTTGTCCGCTGTCGCCCCTGCTTTATGTCCTGGCGTTGGAGCCCTTCCTTCGCAAATTAAGGGACGGGGCGGCTACACCAGCTCTGCGCGGAATCGCTATCCCTCCTCACTATGCGCGAGCCAGGGTTTCCGCGTATGCCGATGATGTCACCGTTTTTGTGTCCAGCCGTGAAGACATAGAAGCGGTGATTAAGGCGATCGCTCGTTACGAAGAGGTTACAGGGGCCATTGTCAACCGCAGCAAGTCCAACGGCCTGCGGTTGGCTGCCTGGAGCGGAGAGACCGCACTTCCAGGTGACTTCAGCTGGACCGATGGCCCGGTTCGGATCCTTGGCGTTTGGTTCGGACCGGGTCTCCAGCTGGAAAAAAATTGGTCGGAAGTACAGGCAAAGGTCGAATCGTCTGTAAGGGCTTGGATTCGAAGGAAACTTTCCTTGAAGGGGAGAGCTGAGGCGTGCGCCACTTACGTCTTTCCTCTCATACTTTACCGACTGTCTGTACTCCCTCTGCCCGCGGACCGCCTTTTTGCTTTCACGCGCTTGCTCTTTTCACTTCTGTGGAACGGGCGAAAAGCATACGTCCGCAGACAGGTCTGTACGCAACGTCCGTGCGATGGAGGCTTGGGGATGCCTGACTTGGCAAGTCATCGACATGCCGAGAGACTGGCTTTCCTGAGTCGTACTCTGACGGAGGACGCTCCGTGGGTCCCTGCGGTTGAGGACGCCTTTCCCAACCTCATACCCGACCACTCGGTCGAAGGTCGACGTAGATCGAGAGGGGAGTCCATGTTCGTCGCCGAATGCCGAGCCGCGCTTAAGGCGTTGCCGGGGTCCAGTGACCTTGCCCGGTCTAGGAAGAGACTATATCGGGATCTAGTGGAGGGGTCCGCTTCGGATCCGCTTGGGACGCTTCTTGGATTGTCGATTGAGGAGGCTCGCTCCCAGTGGAGTTGGGCGCCAGGCCAGAGTTATCTCAACAATTCTGAGTATTCTCTGACCTGGCGATTGGTTCGAAATGCACTGCCCCTCTATGGCAGATTACGCAGGGATGGCATAAGGGACGTTCCCTTATGCCCGCGCTGTGAGGACAATGAGGAAGAAACGGCCGAGCACGCCTTCTTCACTTGCAGCAAAGTTCGTCGTCTCTGGGAGTATGTCGGAGAGGTAACGGCTCGCATCGACGCCGAGCAGCCGATGGTACTTGATGTAGCATACGTTATCAACAACGTTGCGCCGCCATGGTCTAGGGAGAAAAGAATGGTTTTTCTGGCGATCCTAGCCACAGCGAGATTAGTGACGTGGGTTACACGTCTAGATGAGGTTCATGGGGTTGGGTCTGTTTCGGATCATGATCTGGTTGTTTACTTTAAGCATCAGCTTAAAGTGAAAATCAGATGCGATTGGAAACGACTACATCGCATGGAGTTCAATAGAAGATGGGTGCACAACACTAGTTTGTGCATTCGACGAGGGTCCAGGTTTGAATACGTTTTCCCGCCTTAGCATGGCGCAGACGGTACTGGGTCCTACGGAACCCAGCCCAGTATAAAACAAAATTATTTTTTATTAGCCTAGTCGAACTATAAGCTAGTAGGAGTAAATGATGTCCTGTCCCAACTTTGTTTTTCTGCAGGCACTAGAGAGCTTCAAAAGATGCCCACTCCACATATTTATTTTGTCCTCGGCTGATGAAACCCTTGGCAATATTATCTTGGAAGACGCCATCCATTCCCGTACCCAGATCCCAATTAATTTATTTTCAGAACGCCCCGCTTTATTCCCACTCCCATTTAGGGGTCGACCTGCTTGTTTTCGGCTTTGAGCCGGAAAACAGTGGGCGGTCCGCACTTAGCAAGAGGGTAGGGAAGGGTCCTACTAACCACCCCTTATCATTTTATTTGGTTCTTTATTTTTCTTTCTTTTTGGGTGTTTTTAATGTGTATCCCAATCCCACGTTATTTCATGGTTTCATTTATCATTTTGGGGATATTTTAAGTAGGGTTAAGCCATAGAGTGACTGTGAATTTTTTAGTGTGAATGTCTAGCTTAGGGTAGAGTAGGTTTTTGTCATTGTGCATTTTCTTTGCTTTTTGTCAAATAAAAAATGTCTTTGTTTTTGTCTTTGTTTGAAATAAAAAATGTCAAACTGTTGTTTTTTTAAATGTCACAATGACCCCCGACCCCCACCTTCCCCCCTTCCACAGTGGGCTTTTATGCCTAAGGTGGTATGCATTCTGGGAATGTAATCTTAACTCTAGGAGTTAATGTTTTCCAGGATGCATCCATCTAAATAAATTTTGGCTAAGATCAAAGTGTAGTATCTGTTCCGATGGATACTGCACGCCTGTCCTGTGCAGTTCTAGGAGGTCCACCCTCCCAGGCTTTGCCTCCCCTCTTTGGGGAGGAGTAAGTTTATTGCTTACTGTCTGAGGCGCCCCTACCGGGGAAAGCCGACGGGGCTGCCCAGGCAATTTTTAAATGGCCAGAGTGCTCACCTCTCGAGCGCTGGCTTTTCAAACCCCACTTTCTCGACCCGATCTTGGGTCACATCTTACTTGTGGGAGTAAGATAAAACTGGCCTTGTGCCTAACTCCTGGGGAGGAGTAAATAAAACACTCGTTTGGCTAAGATCAAAGTGTAGTATCTGTTCCGATGGATACTGCACCCTATAGACTGGTATTGTCTTGGCCTTCGGGGCTTGATTTACGCCTGTCTATGGGTCTGTCCTGTGAAGTTCTAGGAGGTCCACCCTCCCAGGCTTTGCCTCCCCTCTTTGGGGAGGAGTAAGTTTATTGCTTACTGTCTGAGGCGCCCCTACCGGTGAAAGCCGACGGGGCTGCCCAGGCAATTTTTAAATGGCCAGAGTGCTCACCTCTCGAGCGCTGGCTTTTCAAACCCCACTTTCTCGACCCGATCTTGGGTCACATCTTACTTGTGGGAGTAAGATAAAACTGGCCTTGTGCCTAACTCCTGGGGAGGAGTAAATAAAACACTCGTTTGGCTAAGATCAAAGTGTAGTATCTGTTCCGATGGATACTGCACCCTATAGACTGGTATTGTCTTGGCCTTCGGGGCTTGATTTACGCCTGTCTATGGGTCTGTCCTGTGCAGTTCTAGGAGGTCCACCCTCCCAGGCTTTGCCTCCCCTCTTTGGGGAGGAGTAAGTTAATTGCTTACTGCTTGAGGCGCCCCTACCGGGGAATGCCGACGGGGCTGCCCAGGCAATTTTTGATGGTCAGAGTGCTCACCTCTCGGGCGCTAGCTTTTCAACCCCCACTTTCCGACCCGACCTTGGGTCACATCTTACTTGTGGGAGTAGGATAAAACTGGCCTTGTGCCTAACTCCTGGAGAGGAGTAAATAATACACTCGTTTGGCTAAGATCAAAGTGTAGTATCTGTTCCGATGGATACTGCACACCTGTACTGTGCAGTTCTAGGAGGTCCACCCTCCCAGGCTTTGCCTCCCCTCTTTGGGGAGGAGTAAGTTTATTGCTTACTGTCTGAGGCGCCCCTACCAGGGAATGCCGACGGGGCTGCCCAGGCAATTTTTAAATGGCCAGAGTGCTCACCTCTCGAGCGCTGGCTTTTAACCCCACTTGCTCGACCCGATCTTGGGTCACATCTTACTTGTGGGAGTAAGATAAAACTGGCCTTGTGCCTAACTCCGCGAGGAGTAAATAAACACTTGTTTGGCTAAGATCAAAGTGTAGTATCTGTTCCGATGGATACTGCACGCCTGTCCTGTGCAGTTCTAGGAGGTCCACCCTCCTAGGCTTTGCCTCCCCTCGTTGGGAAGGAGTAAGTTTATTGCTTACTG
>OY744554.1:32050370-32262870 GCA_963556195.1 Sepiola atlantica | reverse complement strand
AACATCTCTTCTGTGAGAAGAGATATATAAGGAAGAAGAAAGTTTTTTGCAGTTGTGACAATAAGATGAGTTCTTGCTGTGAATGTCTTATAAGGAGGAACCAGAAATTGGTGTTCAGTCGAGCACCTTCCATTGAAATAACGATAGAGTAGAGAGAGACTAGCAACATCTCTTCTGTGCGAAGAGATATATAAGGAAGAAGAAAGTTTTTTGCAGTTGTGACAATAAGATGAGTTCTTGCTGTGAATGTCTTAGCAACATCTCTTCTGTGAGAAAAGGCTGTAAGGAACAGAAGATATCATCCCCCACTAGATTTCGAAGTCGATTTTGAACTCTGTTAATGCTCGAGGTTGTGTTCTTAGCGACACCTCCCCAGACTATTAATTCATTTTTCAGTACTCGTACAGCTTTTGAACCAGCCGAAACCGACTTTTTGTTCAGCATCTTCCGGCCGTTTATATAAACAGCCGGAGGATGCCAAAGCGCTTAGCCAATCATAAGGTTTCAGAAGCAGACAAGAACTCTGGGTCTTTGGTTGGAGGATATGAACCCGCAGAGAAGGAGGGTTTTCTGGTGACAGTACCAAAAAAGAACACTGAAACCTCCTTCCCACGTCTGTTCTAACTCCAAAATAAAATCTGAAAAATTTTTGAAAATGACTAAAAAAAAAATTCTTGAAAAAAAAGGCTTGTACAGCTTTGGAACCGGAAAAAAACGAATTGTTTTTTTAAACGTAACCATAACATAACCCTAAACTAACCCTAAACTAAACCTAACATAACCCTAAACTAACCCTTACCTAACCCTAACCTGACTCTAACCTAACATAACCCTAAACTAACCATAACATAACCCTAAACTAACCATAACATGACCCTAAACTAACCCTAAACTAATCCTAAACTAGTCGGTTTTTGTCCGGTTCAAAAGCTGTACCAGTACCCCCCAAAAATAATGTTAAACTGCAGAAGTCGTTGTTTTATTGATTATGTTCTTTACAATTTTTAGTTTTTTCATAAAAAAAAACACAATTTATCGAAAAAAAAAATTAACTTTTAACTTTCCCGTGAATAACAAAATTTATTTCATTGATTTTCTTTGTCAAAAAATTAATAAATTGTCATAAAAATTAACATACGGTGTGTGTTTTTCTTTCATTATTTTTTCATTTCGACTCTGGTTCGCTTTGATTCGGCTTTTTCCGTCTCTTTACATACTTCTGCATCGGCAAAAGTCGGTTTTGTCTTGTATTAGATACATGAACTCTTTCTGCTCTCCAAAAGCACTATCTCCCCGAGACCAGAACACTGTCCCCTCCAGACCCATACGTCGATATTTTGTTTGCATCTTTGTTACCCACTAGAAAATACAATTATCCCCAAACCAGTTTTATTTCCTTTCCCAAACACGATCTTATTTGTTCCCCATTGTCTTTATTGTGTTCGCTCCGTTCACATCCCCATCCAATAAACTTTCCACTTTTATATAATCCTTTAACTGAGAAAGACGGTGTAGTATCTAATCGTACATTTTGGGAACGACAACGATTACTTCCTTTGCACCAATCATTCTGTAATTATTTGTAATCTGTAATTATCTCCCTTGTATATTTCTGATGCATATAAATAGTAAGTGCTTACGTGTCACTCGTTCTTAAGCACCGGGCGACCGACCAAGTAACATCGTATTTGTGTCCTTTTTGACCTCTGTCCCCTTTGCTCGTATTACTTCTTACTTTCAGTGAATAACCACATCATAACAGACAGGAACTGAACAAAGATAGTACATGTGGTTGAGTATTGGAGACAAGACGAAATAACATAATTCTGGAGTATCTCATCCACCGTCGGCCCGGTAGCGAACGCATAATCTACATCTTGTCTGTTTGGGAGTCAATCTGGACCTGAAGATTCATGTTGATCACGTGATCTGTGTTTGCGCCAAAACACAATTCATTGCATATTAATCTCGTGCAGTGAAAAGGCGATGGTTTCATAATCACATAGCTGGATCACATCTCACTGCCGGCTACACAGACTGAAAGAAAATAGTTTGTTTATGTAACTGCTACATAAGCCCCCTGCTTAGGCTTTTAGCCGATAAAACCAGAGAAACTTCATTGATAGTAGCATCACATGAAAATGCAGTGGAAAAAACATGAAAATGCAAAAATAGATTATGCGATTGATAAATTTGAACGAGAATGTCTTTATTATGCTGATAAAGGCAAAATGTTTTGCTGAAAAAGAAGCAAAGCGTGTAATAATCTGAAGTGCAAACAGCAAAATGTTCATTCAAAGGTGAAAAATATTCTGTTATTGCAAAATGTGAATGTTCATTTGCTGAAAACTGAAATAATTACAAATGTTTTCAAAATGGAACAGGGTTCATGCAAAAAGAGAATTTTACACACACTGGTGCCAAATTGTAAACGCGGTAGCTAATTACTTTAGGAAATGTAAATGTTCTGATTTATAAGGTTTTACAATACTCTTTAGGCCAATAGACGTGTCTATACTCTTTAGGCCAATAGACATATCTATACTCTTCAGCCAATAGACGTGTCAATACTCTTTAGGCCAATAGACGTGTCTATACTCTTTAGGCCAATAGACGTGTCAATACTCTTTAGGCCAATAGACGTGTCTATACTCTTTAGGCCAATAGACATGTCTATACTCTTTAGGCCAATAGACGTGTCAATACTCTTTAGGCCAATAGACGTGTCTATACTCTTTAGGCCAATAGACGTGTCTATACTCTTTAGGCCAATAGACGTATCAATACTCTTTAGGCCAATAGACGTGTCTATACTCTTTAGGCCTATAGACATGTCAATACTCTTTAGGCCAATAGACGTGTCTATACTCTTTAGGCCAATAGACATGTCTATACTCTTTAAGCCAATAGACATGTCAATACTCTTTAGGCCAATAGACATGTCAATACTCTTTAGGCCAATAGACGTGTCTATACTCTTTAGGCCAATAGACGTGTCAATACTCTTTAGGCCAATAGACGTGTCAATACTCTTTAGGCCAATAGACATGTCAATACTCTTTAGGCCAATAGACATGTCAATACTCTTTAGGCCAATAGACGTGTCTATACTCTTTACACCAATAGACGTGTCTATACTCTTTAGGCCAATAGACGTATCAATACTCTTTAGGCCAATAGACGTGTCTATACTCTTTAGGCCTATAGACGTGTCTATACTCTTTAGGCCAATAGACGTGTCTATACTCTTTAGGCCAATAGACATGTCAATACTCTTTAGGCCAATAGATGTGTCAATACTCTTTAGGCCAATAGACGTGTCAATACTCTTTAGGCCTATAGACGTGTCTATACTCTTTAGGCCAATAGACGTGTCTATACTCTTTAGGCCAATAGACATGTCAATACTCTTTAGGCCAATAGACATGTATATCTTAAGATACTATATCGGTTAACTCAGGAAATGTTGTGGTGAGTGGAACATGGGGTTCCAGGGTGTCATCTGAAAATGCTCGCTTAAGTCTATCGACCATCTTTAGTTCCTCCAATATCGAGAGTAAAATATGTTTTGTTATGATGGAGCACATGATATGGACCAGAATAAGGTGGTGTTAGTGGTGGTTTAGCTGAGGTATTCCGAATAAAAACGTGTGTCTCTGATGCAATGTTTTTAGGTAAAGATGACGTGATGCTTTGATGACGAGTGTTCATGGGTTACGTGGACTCCATGTTAAGCTGTTGCAAACCATTCCAGATCGACACCTGGTGAGTTTCATCATGGAGATGCTGAGTAATCGTAGCTTCTCCCTCCACACCAGCGACGGCCAACGCAGCAGACTACGGAGACTAAAGAACGGCGTCCCGCAATGCTCGGTTTTGTCCCCGATGCTCTACAACATATACATCTACGACATACTAACAACAACAGCCAAAAAATACGGGTACGCCGACGACCTAGCCATCCTACAGACGGGGAAAAAATGGGAGACCATCGAGGCTGGGCTCACTGCGGACATGACGACCTTGCCCAGGTACCTCAAGAACTGGCGGCTGAAACTCAGTGTGGGCAAGACCATGTCCGCGGTATTCCACCTCAACAACCGCGAGGCCAAACGCAAGCTTAAAGTGATGGTCAACAACACCGCCCTCCTGTTCGACGCCACCCCGACGTACCTTGGCGTGAAACTCGACCACTCACTGACATACCGTCAACATATCGAAAAGGTGACAGCAAAGGTGACATCACGTGCTGCACTGATTCGTCGTCTGGCCGGTACTACATGGGGAGCTGCAACCAAGACCCTGCGGATATCCACCCAAGCACTGGTTTTCTCAGCGGCCGAGTACTGCGCCCCGGTTTGGTGCCGAAGTACCCACACCAAGAAAGTGGACGCAGCTCTAAACACCGCCATGCGCACAGTCTCTGGGACACTCCGCGCCACGCCGGCGAACCAACTACCGATACTCTCCGGTATTGCCCCACCCGCTATCCGACGAGAAGCGACTGTCCTGGCACTGTCACGCAAGGCCAAGATCGACAAGAGACATCTGCTCCATGACATCATGAGCAAACCTCCTCCACCAGTACGCCTCAAATCACGCTACGCACTCTCCCAGCACGCGCATCAGCTTCTGGAAACCGTCCCAGACACCACCTCAAAGCAGATGTGGACCAAGAACCGCTGGAGGGAAGATTGGCAGCAAGCTGACCAACACCGACTGCACATGTTCATCACCGACCCAGACGTCATACCAGGGGCTGAGCTGCCACAAAGGCAATGGACCAATCTGAACCGCCTGAGAACTGGTGTGGGCCGTTTTTCTGCCACAATGAGAGACTGGGGTCTGAGAGAGGGTGCTGCCTGTGAATGTGGCCACCCAGAACAGACAGTTACACACGTCATAGAGGAATGCCCGCTGTTCAAACCACCCAATGGCGAGCAGGGCATAGCGGACCTTGATGACGAGACGAGAACCTGGCTTGCCAAGACCGAGCTGCAGCTTTGAGGGAGCTGGCACAAGAAAGAAGAAGAAGATGGGTGGTAAACTGCTGAAATAGCATTTAAGTCTGTTCACATAGAGTTGGAAATGTTGTTTTTTGTTTTTTAATGGAACAGGGATTTATACAAAAAAGAATTTTACACACGCAGGTGCAAAATTGTAGAAGTGGCAGTTAATTACTTCAGGAAATGTAAATGTTCAGATATACAAGATTTTACAAAACTTTTTAGACCAATAAACATGTCTACCAGAACGTGTAGTAGTAATGTGAGTGGGAAGACATGATTGGGATGTATGTGAAGATAATATATCAGTTAATTCAGGCAATGTTATGGTGGGTGGAACATGGAGATCCATGGTGTCGTTGTCTGAAATTTGCAATTGACAAACTGTGAAGATGAAAGATTCAGATCCTCTAGACCTGGCAGATCCAGAACCATTTGACGGAGGTCAATATCTTCTGACGAAATGAGATAGCAATGATGGGTAGACGAGATAATGCATCTACAGCAGTGTTCTGTGAACCGGATATATAGTCTTAGTCGAGTTATTTCCCTTGCATCAATGTTGTACTCTTCATGAGCGTCCTGGTTTGTCTTATGCACCAGACACAACCTCCTATTTTGGAGAGTGGGGATATTGCCGATCGCCTGAAGTGTCGTTACAGGGAAATGCCCAAAAGGACAATCATGGCAAATTTTACACCTGTCCAGAGTACTCACTTTTGAGAAGAGCTGGATTCCCAGCTGACCTTGTGTTGAACATAATGAGGGGATGGGGGTATAAACTTAAAATTTCTCATCAACTACACAGGACGATAACTCAGTTCTTGAGTTTTATACGAATCGAGTTATTGCCCTTGGCAGTTTGGTTTTTGTTTTCTAAGAAAAAATGTGAGGACATTAAAAAAAAAAAGTGCTTCTTTACTTTCACAATGACATATTTAAAGAAATGTATAAACTTTAATGTACTTACGTGTTAGCTGGAAATAAGATTGTACAGAAAAAATTACGCCAATTCATCCAATATTTATTAAATTA
This sequence comes from Sepiola atlantica, assembly GCA_963556195.1. Taxonomy (NCBI): domain Eukaryota; kingdom Metazoa; phylum Mollusca; class Cephalopoda; order Sepiida; family Sepiolidae; genus Sepiola; species Sepiola atlantica. The sequence continues at coordinate 32,256,829 of OY744554.1, read as the reverse complement.
TAAGAAAGAAAAAAAAACAATCTTATGTATCTGTAGACCAGGAGCGGGCAACCTCCGGCCCGCGAAGGCTTAGCGTCCGGCCCGCCACCCTGCTATGCTTTATTATTGCAATCCGGCCCGCGGACCTCCCAGTAAAACTCATATCATTTTGTGACATAGACGTAAAAGTAAGTTTCAATTAATATTTACAGTGGGATAAAAATGTATGAATATCAGCGAGCGATGATGCATGTATATTTCATTTTTCTTTAACTATTAATTTCAAATCCTTGGCCTGAGATAAAAATAGAAAAAGAGAAAGAGAGAGGCAAAGAGAAAACGAGAGACGAGGAAAGGGCATGAAACATAGAACCTATGTGAGGTGTGTCAAAACGAATGCTGGATCAACTTGCTATTTCCCCCGTCATTATTTTTATGATTCTAAAATGACTCTTCGTCGGCGCCTTTTATAACATCACATACAGAAGTCTTTTGAGGGGAAAAAAATCAGATTTGTAGAGTGTTCAATGCAATTTTTGTACAATTTATTCATGTAAACAAAATATAGTAATTCTGAGATTTCGTTTTTCACTCCGGCCCGCGATCTCCTCCCAAAAGGCTCATCTGGCCCTCACTCTGAAAAGGTTGCCTGCCCCTGCTGTATACATTTATACTTACTTATTAGGTACGGGAGATAACTCAAATTTTGTTTTCGGAAAAATTTTAAATGGCGACAGACAGATGAAATCGTTTTTTTATTTTTTATTTAATAAATACTGGATGAATTTGCGTATTTTTTGGTGTACAGTTTTCTTTTCGGCTACCACGTAAGTACATAAAGTTTATACATTTCTTTAGCTATTTTTTTATGGCATACATAGTATTTTTTGGTGCTTCTTTACCTTCACGGCGACATTAAAATATTTAAAGAAATGTATAAACTTTGTTATGTACTTACGTGTTAGCTGAAAATAAGATTGCACAGAAAAATTTACGCAAATTCACCCAGTGTTTATTACATTTTTAGAAAAAGAACAAAAAACGATTGTACGTATCGTTAAACATTTTGTAACCCGTTCAGCTTACTGATTAGGCAAGGGAGATAACATGAGTTATCTCCCTTCTCCCTTGACGAGCCATGATAAAAATCTGGCGATTGAGAGATAGCGACCGACCGATAAAATCGTTTTTTATTTTTAATTTAATAAATATTTTAGCTATTTTTTTTTTTTTTTTTTTTAAAGAGAGGCCTAACATGTCATTGTTAAAGTAAAGAAGCACCAAAAAACGAACAAATAAGAAAATCCAAGCAAAGAAATATTTATTTTTTAAACAAAATAAGAAACAAATATATTACACTGATCCATTCGGTGAAAAATTACACTATAAGATTATGTCGGAATTTTCGTGTCGTTAACGAAAAACCGCTCTAAACGATGGTCATGTTATCTAGGACAATTATCATAAAAAATTATAACAAGAGATAAGGAAAGGAGTAATACAAGATGTTCGTAAAAGTTAAAATATAGTTTTATTTACAAAAAAAAGATAGCCTGGACTGCTTTTTTTTCCAAAGCTGGAATAAATAAATTATTCCTGGATAACATGCAAAAAAAATAAAACTCAAAAAAATACAACATCAGTATCTCTGAACATTAAGGTTAGATACAACAAAAATTGACACAATCTAAGTTAAGGAATAAATCCTTTTAAAACAAGAACTTACTATAAAGTCAGTATTCTTACAAATCAATCAAAAGTCTCTTTTTTTCTTTACACCAAAGTTACAATCAAAGAAATAAAATTAACAAACCGTGCCGAAGTCCAACATAATTTCCACGATAAAATTAACTCTTTTTTTATTTTATCAAACGTCTGTCAGAAAGTTCCTTTTCTTCTTCTTTTTTCAATATTTTCTTTTAGCAAATCCAATGCAATATGTATGGCACAAGAACAGTACACATTTCAAATAAACACAATACTCACTATTTTCCATCGTTCGTCTAGAATGGCGATCACGCGCAAATGTTCTGATTCAACTAGCACAGTTGAATATCTCAAATCGATCTGTGTGCAAAGACGATCAATCTCTATGATTCTTAATCTCTGATTAGAATCTTCTCGACAGCAAAGTATTTCACTTCTCGGGAGCCAATCTCTTCAACATAGGCAATTTCGTTCCCGGGGCTATCTCGTTCAACTTCTTCATTCCAAGTCTTGAACGGCAATCATGCGCAAAAGTAAGGATAAAACTGGCACAGTTAAATCTTCTCGAATCGATCCGTGTTGCAAAGTATTTCAGTTCTCGGGAGCTAAGCTCTTCAACATAGGCAATTTCTTGCATGGAGTTCTTCTTGTCTCGATCACATACTCCATCTCCTTATTTCAAGTATCTGGCTTGAAACAACTTCCCAAGGATAATATTGTTGACCGAGGGGAAAATATTTCATAAACAACATGTAATTCAGCCAAGAGATATCATATCTCTTAAATTTCTTCAAGTAGAAATTCTTGCAAATTTAACGTCCCCACGTGGACGGAGAAACAGTTTTAACATGTGTCGACTTCAGCGACTAAATCTGTTCTTGAATTTAACGTCCCATACGTGGACGGAGAAACAGTTCGCAGGTCTTGTCATTCCGGTGTGCGAGTCTGTTCTGATTAAATTTCGCGCCGATATATCCAGACACAACAAAATGCATCATTGCTAAAAATAGAAATCACGTGACACAACATGGCCTTCACAGCATAACACCTACGCAATATCCATATGACCTTCGACCTGCACGTAGGCCCCCCCTACCCTTCAACAAAGGGAAGTAACCGTTGACTTACTTAGAAAAACGTCTAGAAATTTCCACACTCTCCCGACAAAGAAAAAAAATGTACAATGTCTATACATGTCTCATGTACACATCAATACCACAAATAATCATTATCCTGTTCACTCACCTTCTTGCGAGTTCGAATGGGTCTAGAATTGGAAGTCGAGGAATGATCTCCTCCAGCAACATACGGCTGGACCACATCAGGAATCTCGGAACCACAAGGCTCTTCGGGAACCTCCGAGGCCTGATGGGAATGAGTAACCGACAACTCCATCGGAAAAAGGTGTCTCAAAGAATGTTCCTGAGAGGAACCATCTGCCTTCTTAATCAGGGCAGATCTAATATGAGAATCATCACCTGGAGTCAAACCTATCACTCTACCCAAGGACCAATATGGGCGAGCTTTGGCTGGGTTCTTAACAAGAACCACATCGCCTATCGTGATGACATCGCCAAAATCAGATTGGTACAGATCACCACTCAGTTCTCTCAAGCCGAGCAGGTATTCTTCGTACCATAAAACCTTAAATTTCTTTAAGAGAAGATCCCTTTGTTTCAGCTTCTCCAAAAGGTCACTCCTAGAAGGAGGAGAATTCTCAAGAAAACATTCTTCAGAATTTATAAACAGTACTATTACAATACGGGCGAATAAACGCGTTTGGAGATATAATATCCAAACCATCATCTCCAGAACATCTATAAGTTAGAGGACGTGAGTTAATAGCATTCTGTATATCAGACAACACAGAAAGAAGTTCAAAATAACCCAACTTCTGCCGACTCACTAACTTATAAAGACAAACCTTCACCGTCTTAACAAGACGCTCCCAAACACTGCCGAACCAAGCAGAATATAAAGGTATCGTCTGGTGCTTGATGTCAAAGGTACTAAACTTCTCTTCAAACTCGTCAGACACCAGCACTTGCTTAATCAAACCGCATCCAGCAACGAATGATTTCGCATTGTCTGAGTATATATGGGAAGGCACCCCATAAATGTTAAAAAATCTCACCATGTCACCCACTAACTCCAAATGAACCGCCCTCACATTGAAGCACGTAAAAAGTAATATATACATTTTTTGCGGTCCCCTTTCATCTTCAACCCACAAGTGACCAGTAAAGTCTATCCCGGTATGGTTGAAGGGCTTCACAAAATTAACTCTGTGCTTAGGTAAATTGGTTACCTTGGGGTATTTGAAAGATACGGCATTGTATCTTTTACACAGAGCACAGGCAGAGATAACCGACTTCACTGCCTGCCTGGATTTATGTATCCAGAAACCTGACAAACGGAGTTTGCTGAGGGTAGCTGCAATACCCAAATGCTTACATTTGAGATGACAGTCCATAACAATCAAATCAGTTATATGACTGCCTCGAGGTAACAAAATCGGATGTAAAATTTCCGGAGGGTAAAGGCTGGATTTACCAATCCTTCCCCCAGACCTTATCAAGCCCCTATCATCCAGGCAAAGATCCAACTTCGCCACCAATGGAGGAATCTCACGGTTGGAGGGGTTCAACAAAAAGGACTTTTCCCTGGGAAGAAGCAAGGATTGCTCCAACTTAATCAAATAAATTTTGGCCACTTGGCCTGGTTCTTATTAATTTAGCAGCCCCATACTGGAAAATGTAAGCCGCAAAGCCAAAGGCTTGTTGTGAAGCATCACAAAAGATTATTAACGTGGCAGGCGCAGAGGAATCAACAGCACATCTGGGGATCCTCACACTATGCAGATTCATCAACTCAGGAAACAACTTGTTCCAAGTGAGCTGCAAACTCTCCGGTATCTTCTGATCCCATGACACCTGAGTTTTCCATATCTCACTGAGTATTACCCTTCCCTCGATAGTCACAGGCAAAACAAGCCCCAAAGGGTCGAATATGGAAGAGTTCTGCGATAGGATGCCCCTTTTTGTATCAGCCGGCACATCCAAGGAACCGACCGCCACATGCAAATTATTCTGCACAGGATCATACTCATAACCCAACACCCTCTCCAGAGGAGAATCATGGGTGACAAAACTTTTGTCAGCTTTCATTCGAGTGGTCAAAACATCACTATTGGAATTACAGGACCTTAATGAAAAATTACCATCCTGCATGATACTCATTGCATTCAGGTATAGGTCCAACAAAGTTTTCTGTGAATTGTGAGTTTTTATAAGATTATCCACATAAAAATTTTCCATAAGCATATCCCTACATAAACTATGAGGGTATTTTTCAACATGATATCTAATGACGAAGTTGAGAATAAATGGGCTGGCCACAAACCCGAAAATCAATGTTTTGTAACGATAACATACCAGTTTGTCATTCAATTTCACAAAAAAGCAAAACCGATTCTTATCTCTTTCGGTTTCCAACCGAATCATGAGAAAGGCCTTACGGACGTCAGCCAACAGGACATAACGGTCCATACGAAACTTCAACAATAACTCTAGCATATCCGAGAAAAGGTTAATTCCCGGATAGACACAATCATTTAGAGAGGGATGTCCACCTGTTCGCAACGAACAGTTGAACACCGGCCTTATCTTTGTGGTACTCTGACCATTAGCCTTAATAACCGGACGGTGAGGGATCCAAGTATAATGAGTGAAATCCTCAGGATTCACTTCCACTCTCTCAATAATATCCTCCCTCTCCTCCTCTAAGAAAACCTGGCAGTAGTCCTCATATAGACCCTGCCTCGTCAAACGAGTGACAACCTTATCAAGCACATTCAACGACACTTGATGGTTGGAAGGAACAGAAGGCAACTTTCCCTCGTCCCATGGCAAACTAACATAATAGCAACTGTCTCGGTACGAGATCGAATTGCGAAAGGCATCAATTTTATTCTTGTCATAATCACTTACAGAGTTCTCAGTAACTCCTAGTGTTTCCAAACTAAAGAGCTTGTCCACGGCTCTTTCCACAGAAGAATCAACAAAACTATCGAAAGGGTCGAAATATTGAGACTTCGGCTCAAGCACAAAATAAACATGTGTCATAAGACACCGTGAGTGTTCGGACACAACTTGGCTGTAATTCGCGCCAACAACGGAGGCATCCGTTTTCTTCATAACAGGACTCACAAAATTGGACATATCTCCAAAAGGCACAATTCCTTGAGGAAACTCAAAAACAGACCCATTCATGAAGGGAGACAACTTCATGGGTCCCAAATACATCAGTAGGTCAACACCTACCAAACCATGTACAGTAATACAATCATTTTCAATATTTGAAAAGTCAGCAGCCAATTTCCCCCCACCCGCAATAATACTCTCAATAGCAGTAGACAGACCCCTGACGTGAAACTGAAGGTCCAAGCCTTCGTCCACCAAAAAGGGTATAACACACTCAGAGTTCGGCACTTTGACCCGCAACTCGAGTTCATTTAGGCTCCTTCTCGCCGTTCCGAGAAAAGTTTTAATAAAGAAGTCTTTTCTCTTTACAGGCATAGAGCGGCAATTCAAAAGGTCCAGAACTACATCAGACAAATAGGAGCACTGGCTCCCTGAATCCAACAGACAATTGAAAGATTCCACAACTCCATTATTGACCACGTCAATTTTAATTATAGGCAGGAGAAGATTCACTTCTCCCACCTGAAGACAGGGGTTAGTATCCAGCCGAGACTTGTCAAAGTTAGGGCATAACGCACCTGCATGTTCGCAACTTTTACATTTCCAACAGGGGCGGAGACAACCACTTTTACCGGGGCACGCCTCGGCGTTATGGAACGGGCTAGTACAACGGGTACACAACTTAGCCAATTGGCATCGTTGTAACCGATCCCTTAGAGAGGGATACTTCCCACAATAGTAAGCAATATGGCAGTCACTACTGCAAAGGAAGCACTTATGTCGACTGGGTTTAGTTTTCACAAAAAAGTTCTCCAAAGTGGAGGGCTTCTTAACAGCACTAGCGGGCCTGAATCTAAAGGAACCAGCCGAACGCGGTTTGGCGACGGGCTTTACCGTTTTAACCATCCTGGGTTTGACGATGTCCAACGTGCGCAACACCTCAGAATAATTATCAAAGATATCTCCCAGAGATGGGTAATTACCATTGACGGTATGAATCAGCTCCCGTCTCACAGAAATAGGAAGTTTTTCAAAAATAATGCTACTTAGCAACAGATTGCCGGGGGCCTCCTCCTCTAGAAAATCCATACCAAAGGAGTTTTTCAGCTCGTATATTTGAGCTTTCACCTTAGTTAGAAAGCTCTTCACCGAGTTAGTATCTGAATCCCCAAGAGGCTTAGCACTATGGAGATCTTTAAAAATAGAGTTTACAATAAACTTTTTATCTAAAAATTCTCTATCTAGGATCTCCATCGCTGCCTCAAAGTTGGCGTCCGAAATGGAAAGATGTCCCACTATTCGGTGGGCATAGCCCCTGAGGTGATTTTTCAGAATAATCAACCTCGTGGACTCACTGGGTATATTTGACACGCAATTTTCGAACTCCTTCGAGAAGTTGAGATACGCCAATCTGTCGCGTTCCAAACTCATGGGGTCGAAAACAGGACAGACAAGTTTTGGTGTCACACTACAAAGGGACGCTTTAGGCTTCTCCCCTTCTCTATTATGTGGGGAGCCCTCATCCTTCCACATGCTCTTCAATTCGCTGAAACGTCGATCCACATGGATACGATATAACGTTTCGCTCCGACAGTTCTCAGACATCTCTTCGCGAGACTCACTCTCAATATAGGCACTTGTGATCTGCTCATTGAGCGAATCAATGGACGCAAAGAGTTCCTTAACCCTAACCTTCTGGGAAGAAACAAATTCCCGGTTCTCCCCCTCGCCACCCCCAAGAACATCAATAATAGTATCGACTTTAATTTTTACAATATCTCGCCTTTCTACAAGGAGATTAACAGTGGGGGTAGACGCCATTATGAACAAAATACAATATGGCGATCAGGTGTGGGCTAACCTAAAATAGGCGCCAAACGTCTTCTCAATGGCGGGAAAATGACAACGTAAAATTATCTAAGTAAGATTCCTACAAAAAAATGGAAAAAGGCTGTACCATAGTTAACCAAAGTCGTTCAAATGTAATTCTAACAATTCCACTTATCAGTCAAAGCAAAATTCTCAAGGGAAAAATAATTACACAAAAATCATTCAATATCCAACATTCAACAGTTCACAAAAATGGCGACTTAGAATACGCGGGAAATTCACAAAAATGACTCCACGTGGCGAACAAAAATGGCGATCAGACTCTTAAAAAATGCAATTTTCACATAAAATACATAAAAGAAAAAGAAAAAAAAGCAGTCAGCTTAAAACAGTATTAAAACCTGAACATCTCGCATTTGACTACATTTTAATTGTAATGATGGGCTGCCGAATCCCGGGAAACACGTCTGTTACACGCAACTAGGCGCCAAAGGCAGAAAGGAGATTATAACTTGAAGTAAGTTCCTTCATTGACTTAGTACCAAAAAATAGCAATAGAAGAAACCCAATCCAAATACAAACTAGTAGCACATTTTCGAGTATTTTTTCCAACACGCGAAATATGAAACAAGAAGTAAAATGCTTTTAATAGAAAGAAAATTAATTATATTATTCCCAGCACATCATCTGAATACGTTCACCCAAACGAATCTAGGATAGAAAAAGCAGAATGCTTTTAATAGAAAGAAATAGATATTATTCCAGTATATCGTTTCAATACGTCCATTGTAAAACGAAAATGGGACCAAAAAAAGAATGGCCGTTAATAACAAAAAAAAGCAGAATGTCGGAATTTTCGTGTCGTTAACGAAAAACCGCTCTAAACGATGGTCATGTTATCTAGGACAATTATCATAAAAAAATTATAACAAGAGATAAGGAAAGGAGTAATACAAGATGTTCGTAAAAGTTAAAATATAGTTTTATTTACAAAAAAAAGATAGCCTGGACTGCTTTTTTTTCCAAAGCTGGAATAAATAAATTATTCCTGGATAACATGCAAAAAAAATAAAACTCAAAAAAATACAACATCAGTATCTCTGAACATTAAGGTTAGATACAACAAAAATTGACACAATCTAAGTTAAGGAATAAATCCTTTTAAAACAAGAACTTACTATAAAGTCAGTATTCTTACAAATCAATCAAAAGTCTCTTTTTTTCTTTACACCAAAGTTACAATCAAAGAAATAAAATTAACAAACCGTGCCGAAGTCCAACATAATTTCCACGATAAAATTAACTCTTTTTTTATTTTATCAAACGTCTGTCAGAAAGTTCCTTTTCTTCTTCTTTTTTCAATATTTTCTTTTAGCAAATCCAATGCAATATGTATGGCACAAGAACAGTACACATTTCAAATAAACACAATACTCACTATTTTCCATCGTTCGTCTAGAATGGCGATCACGCGCAAATGTTCTGATTCAACTAGCACAGTTGAATATCTCAAATCGATCTGTGTGCAAAGACGATCAATCTCTATGATTCTTAATCTCTGATTAGAATCTTCTCGACAGCAAAGTATTTCACTTCTCGGGAGCCAATCTCTTCAACATAGGCAATTTCGTTCCCGGGGCTATCTCGTTCAACTTCTTCATTCCAAGTCTTGAACGGCAATCATGCGCAAAAGTAAGGATAAAACTGGCACAGTTAAATCTTCTCGAATCGATCCGTGTTGCAAAGTATTTCAGTTCTCGGGAGCTAAGCTCTTCAACATAGGCAATTTCTTGCATGGAGTTCTTCTTGTCTCGATCGCATACTCCATCTCCTTATTTCAAGTATCTGGCTTGAAACAACTTCCCAAGGATAATATTGTTGACCGAGGGGAAAATATTTCATAAACAACATGCAATTCAGCCAAGAGATATCATATCTCTTAAATTTCTTCAAGTAGAAATTCTTGCAAATTTAACGTCCCCACGTGGACGGAGAAACAGTTTTAACATGTGTCGACTTCAGCGACTAAATCTGTTCTTGAATTTAACGTCCCATACGTGGACGGAGAAACAGTTCGCAGGTCTTGTCATTCCGGTGTGCGAGTCTGTTCTGATTAAATTTCGCGCCGATATATCCAGACACGACAAAATGCATCATTGCTAAAAATAGAAATCACGTGACACAACATGGCCTTCACAGCATAACACCTACGCAATATCCATATGACCTTCGACCTGCACGTAGGCCCCCCCTACCCTTCAACAAAGGGAAGTAACCGTTGACTTACTTAGAAAAACGTCTAGAAATTTCCACAATTAATAGTTCAATAAATAATTAATTAATTCCTTATTCATCACTTGGACATTGTTTAGTTCAATATCGAGAAATCCTGATCCCTTATATATAATCGTATCACAGTCCATAGTTTCCTTCAAATGTCCGGCTGGCTTGGCAGGCCGAGAGCAGACTCAAGGTGTTTCCACGAATAATGGCGATAGAGGGGCGCTCGTAAAGACAAGACAATTCGCGATTGTCTCGGGTTAAATGTTAGTTTTCTATGTACTTACAAATCAGCATAAGAATCAGATTTTAGCAAATTTTAGTTTGGGTTATTTTTTCTGGAGAAACTCTTGATTTGAAAATTGGGCTTCTTGGCCTTTTGGCTAAGATCAAAGTGTAGTATCTGTTCCGATGGATACTGCACGCCTGTCCTGTGCAGTTCTAGGAGGTCCACCCTCCCAGGCTTTGCCTCCCCTCTTTGGGGAGGAGTAAGTTTATTGCTTACTGTCTGAGGCGCCCCTACCGGGGAATGCCGACGGGGCTGCCCAGGCAATTTTTAAATGGCCAGAGTGCTCACCTCTCGAGCGCTGGCTTTTCAAACCCCACTTTCTCGACCCGATCTTGGGTCACATCTTACTTGTGGGAGTAAGATAAAACTGGCCTTGTGCCTAACTCCTGGAGAGGAGTAAATAAAACTCTTGATTTGTTTTTCTCTCGACTTTTTTGGTCTGAGATCAAAGTGTAGTATCTGTCCCGATGGATGCTATTCAATTCGCACGTGTCAATAGAGTCGACTCGTATATATATTTATTCTTGGAAATTCTATTCGTTGTTTCTATTCCGATGGATACTACGTCCTATAGACCGGTACCGTCTTGGCCTTCGGGTCTTGATTCCGCCTGTCTTAGGGTTTGTCCTGTGCAGTTCTAGGAGGTCCACCCTTTGAGAAGGGGTTAGTTTATTGCTAATCGCCTAAGACGTCCCTACCGGGGAATGCCGACGGAGTTGCCCAGGCATTTTTGTTGGCCAGAGTGCTCTTCCTCTAGGGCGCTGACTTTTCAATCCTACTTTCCCGACCTTGTGTCAAATCTTACCGCTGTGGGATGAAGATAAATACACACAAAAAAAAACTTTTCGTTTGATCGAATCCTGGATGAACGTCGGTAAGGAGTACCGAATAAAGAAAAGAAAGAAAGAAGTCGAGAAAGAAAGAAAAGGATAAAAAAGAAAGAAAAGGATAGAAAAAAAGAATAAAAAAGATAGAAAAAGAGAGCCAAAAATAAAGAACGAATAAAAAGAAAGAAAGAAGTCGAGAAAGAAAGAAAAGTATAAAAAAGAAAGAAAAAGAGAGCCAAAAATAAAGAACGAATAAAAAGAAAGAAAGAAAAAAAAGAAAGAAAGAGTAACAAAGAAAAAAAGGAAATAAATAAAGAAGGATATAAAAAGAAAGGAAAGAAAAGAAAGAAATATATACAAAAGAAAGAATAAAAAGATATACAAAAGGAAATACAAAAAGAAAAACGGAAAGGAAAGAACGAAAGAAAAAAAAGAAAAGAGAAAAAAAGGAAAGAAAAAGAAAAAAGTGAATTTAAAAAGCAAGAAGAAAAAAGAAACAGTAAACCCGAAAAAATAAAGATCAAAAATAAAAATAGAATAAAATGAATAAAATAAAATAATAAAATAAATAAAATAAATAAAATAAATAAAATAAAATAAATAAATAAATAAATAAATAAATAAAATAAAATAAAAAATAAGAATAAAGGAAAGATAAAAAGAAAAAAGTCAAATTTAAAAGCAAAAAGAAAAAAGAAACAGTAAACCCGAAAAAAAAAAAGTAATATAAAAAGGAAAAAAATAATTTTAAAAAAATAAATAAAAATGGAATGAAAACGAGGGAAACAAAATATAATGAAAACGTAAGGAAAAGTGTACAAACAAAAAGAAAAAAATAAAGGAAAAAGGAAAGATAGAAGAGCAGACAGAATAACAAGAAAGAGGGAAAGAAGAAGGAAATGCAAAAGAAAGAGTGATAGAAAAAAATAAAGACAAAAGGAGTGAAAGGAAAGAAACGAAAAAGAAATGAAAGAAAAAAATGTTTAAAAGAAAGAAGGAAGGCAAAAAAAGAAACAAGGGAGAAAAAAGAAAGTAGAGAGAAGAAAGGAAAGAAAAAGAAAGTAAGAGAAAAAGAAAGAATAAAGAAAGAAAGTAGAACGAAAAAGAAAGGAAGGGTGAAGAAGGAAAGAAAGGAAAAAAGAACGAGGGAAAGAAAGAAGGATTGCACGTGTGAAATAAACCAACCAATCAAAATTAGTTTCACAACTTATTCGATGGCAGCGAAATTTGTTTAAAGATGGCCGACGCCGATGGAGAAACCCTCCAATCTGACAACGCAAAAAAGCAACAGGTGAGCTTCATGCGAATATTAATATAGAAATAGCGATTCAGATTCGATGCGAACATACCGATAAATCGATCATCCATTTCTGGTGAAGATTGTGTCTCTATTTTTACATGATATGATCGTTTTTTTCCTTCTATAATACTTGTTTTTTGCGTTTCTCTTCGTTTGTTGTTAACAACATAAATTGGTTCAATTGTACTATAGGCATCGTTAGAATGTCTCGTCTATCTCGTTTGATTTTCTCGCCCAAATATTTGATAAAATTAATTGTGGGTGTTAAATTGTATTTTTTGTTTGTGAATAAAATTCTAATTTATTTTGTAAATACTTCAAAATCTAACTTTAATTCGATGTTTTAATCGCTGGCGGTCACGTTTTAATTTTTTTTTATCTTGTAAATGCCATAAATTACCTAAGAATACTTTTAAAAAAAAGTTTTAACTGAATTTAATGAATTTAAAAGAAAAAAAAAATGGTTATTCGGAAGAGTAACCCACCCCTGATTTATATGTTTAGCTTTTGTGAGTATGGGTGGTCGGAAGGACAATAATCTCAGTAAAAATGACCAGATTCGGTAAAAATCTAAAAAAAAAAAAATGTTATTTATATAAAAAGAAAATATCTTATACTATATCCGTTTGTATTATGAAATTTCAAGAAATAAATTATTTGGAAACACAGAAAAAAATACATAAATTTTGGACAAAAACAAATTATTTTAAAATCCCATGACATTAATTTAATTAATGTTATTTTTTAAGTATTGATGAATAAAAAAATTCATATTTTTAGACACATACAAATTTTCTTCAAAAATATGCATGTAATGAAAAAATTCCATGACGTTCATTTTATTTATTTTCTTAATATGAATAAATAAAAAATATGCAAAAAAGAAAGAATTCCTAGACTAGTTTGCAAAAGTTTGGATTATCTCCCTTGAATATGACTAATATGGCGCGGATATTTCAACCTTATTCGTTTATCGATAAAATTTGATTTTCTTTTATAAAATAAAAACTACTTGATTAATTTACGTGATTTTTTGGTATATGTATATATTCATTCCGTCACAGGTACGTAAATCATACAGATATTTCTCAGTTTGTCTTATTTTTTTCTCATGTCTCGGTAATTCTGGATAAGCACCCTTTTTTTTTAGTAACTTTTCGGTCATGCCCCCCCCCCCCAGTTAATCGACATAGAGCCCATTTTGGTATCATGTGTCGATAAGCCAACTTTCGTATAAATAACATTAGAAAATTAAAAAAATTAAAATCTCTTACAAACAGTTTCAGCACGTTAAAGTATACAGTTCGGTAGATAACTAAATTCTACTACGTTTGGTATAAACTATTTGTTGTTGTTTCTTTTTCCTTTCTTTTTTTACGATTTCTCGTCTGTTAACTATTCTACACTTTTACCAAATTTTATTTCAGAACAAAAAGTAATATTTCAGACCAAGAATCGATTTTTATCCAACAATTGGGATGAATGCAAAACCGAAATAAGTAAGATATTCCATCGATTCCTATGCTACAATTGAACCAAATATTTTTTTTTTATTTAAAAACGTTTATTTTTTAAGTGCGTATTTTTACGAAGATCGGTGTGATTTCACTTGGGTACTATAAAGTGATGTCGCACCTGATATGTCTCGTTATCCAATCAGAATCCTGTAATTTTTTAGCTTTGCACACGTTTCTAATACTAACAGTTCTAGAAAGAAATGGTTAATGTCGGCATTTACAAGATAAAATAATAATAAGCAAACATGCCATTCGCTAACACTAACCCTAACCCTAAGTCCAGATTAGTGGTAGCCAAACCTAAAACAGGTCATTAACCCTAACTCTGGGGTGGTGATCATTAATCCTAAGACAGGGTAACAGTGAAAAAAAAAAATATGCCCTTTTATCAAGCCCAACACTAACCCTAAGTCTGGGATGGCAGCCCCTATTACTTGCTTCCCCACGAGGTCAGTTAGACACAAGGTCTATTTTTAATATGGGGAAAATCCAGATCCCTAAAAATGTGGCACTCTGGATATTGGGACAAAAATTTAAATTGCCTCAGTCTAGAAAGATTCCATATTTACTGCCCTAGAACAGAAAAGATAAAGTGTAATATCAGAAAAGATACTACACTTTGCTCCTAAGCTGGGGTGGCAGTCATTAACCTTAAGATTGGATAACAGTCACTAAACATGAGTCAGCAAAAAAGAATGCCCTTCATTAACCGAAATACTACCCTAATCGCAAAGTGGGAGTCACTAAGTCAAAGTCAGATGTGGCGATCATTAACCAGCGTAGCAGTCACTAATCCTTCATCAAGCCAAACACTAACCCTAAGTCAGGGATGGTAGACACTAATTCTTAAGCAGGGGTGGTGCTCATTAACCCTAAGTTCAGGGTGTCTGTCTGAAACAAACTGACCTTCATTAACCCAAACCCAAACCCTAATTTCAAGGTGATAGTCACTAACCTGAAATCCGAGGTGGTAGTCACTAAACCGATGACAGGATGACAGTCGAGAAAAGAAAGGTGCTCTTCGTTAAGACTAAACGTAATTCTAAGGTGGCAATCACTAACTCTAAAACCCTAACCCTAAATATAGGGGGTGACAGCCACTAGCCCTAAGGTCTGAGGTGACAGCCGCTAGCCCTAAAGTTGGAGGTACAGCCACTAACCCTAAGTCCAAGGTGACAGCCACTAACCCTAAGGTCCACGGTGAACGCTCCTAGCCCTAAAGGTCGTGAGTGACAGCCACTAGCCCCTTAAAGGTCGGGAGGTGACGGCCACTAGCCCCTTAACAGTTGGGAGGTGACGGCCACTAGCCCCTTAAAGGTCGGGAGGTGACGGCCAATAGCCTCTTAAAGGTCGGGAGGTGACGGCCACTAGCCCCTTAAAGGTCGGGAGGTGACGGCCACTAGCCCCTTAAAGGTCGGGAGGTGACGGCCACTAGCCCCTTAAAGGTCGGGAGGTGACGGCCACTAGCCCCTTAAAGGTCGGGAGGTGACGGCCACTAGCCCCTTAAAGGTCGGGAGGTGACGGCCACTAGCCCCTTAAAGGTCGGGAGGTGACGGCCACTAGCCCCTTAAAGGTCGGGAGGTGACGGCCACTAGCCCCTTAAAGGTCGGGAGGTGACGGCCACTAGCCCCTTAAAGGTCGGGAGGTGACGGCCACTAGCCCATTAAAGGTTGGGAGGTGACGGCCACTAGCCCCCTTAAAGGTCGGGGGTGACGGCCACTAGTCCCCTTAAAGGTCGGGGGGTGACGGCCACTAGCCTTTTAAAGGTCGGGGGATGATTCATAAGTTTGATGCTCTGAAAAGTTGGTGTTTAATTGATATTGCTCTAAAGATATTTAATTTGGTGAATTTCTTGAGATAACAATTCTGCTAAAAACGTAAATACAATTCCAATTTTATGTGATGCGGACGTTTCTTATTGTGTCGGTAAGTAATATTCCAAGTTTTAGTGAAAACAAGTAGTATGTTTGTATTTTCGTTGATCCATCACATTTAAGAGATATTTTACTTTGGAAGTGAATTTCTTAAAGCCGTCCAACACATGCCAGTATTTAAAATGGATGTTAAACCCAATATGATGATGATGATGATGATGATGATATGAACAAATGTCCGCCATAAGTTGTTGATGCGTTCATTATAGAATGATTAGAAGCAAAAATGAAATGTGAAATTAAATCAAATGAAAAGGATATCAAATATGTGTGAAGCGGTCAAAATTTATTCAGGAACTGGAAACAAAAAATTTCACAATTACAAAAATGGTGCTAAAAACTTAGCAGCAGCAGTAATAGTCATTCACACACCGACATACGTGCACACAGTATGACCATAGACAGTAGTGGACTCCGACTTACACACGCATACAAAGTATGTTTATTTACTTTCTCTGCAGGTTAGACACAAGGTCAGGTGGGGTTTTAAAAAGCCAGTAAACTAGATGAAGTGCACTCTGGCCTACAAAAAATGCTTGAGCAGCCCCGTTGGCATTCTCCGGTAGGGCACCTCAGGTAATTAGTAAGTAACTAACCCATTCTCAAAAAGATAAGATAAAGCCTGGGAGGGTCGACTGTCTCAGACTGAACAGAACAATACAATTGCCTGATAGCAACAAAGCCATTATCAGATTGAGTGTCGGGACGTATCCCTGACTGGTACAAACAACACTTACTCAAGCTATGATCATGGGTCGTAGCAATCTACTAATAATTAATCGTGCATGTCTGCATGCACACATAGAAATAAGAGTTTGAATTACCTACGAGACACAGACGCAGGCGCACACAGTATAACCATAGACAGTAGTGGAACGGTAGACTTCGACTTACACACATACACAAAGTATGTTTATTTTCCTTCTCTGCAGGAGGTTAGACACAAGGTCAGGTGGGGTTTTGAAAAGCCAGTGCACTAGGTGAAGTAATATTCCAAGTTTTAGTGAACACAAGTAGTCTGTTTTTTATTTTCGTCCATCCGTCGCACTTAAGTTTGGTATGGCATTTTTCTCAGCTCATCACGTTTCAGTTGAAAATGACAATTGGTTGATATTTTTATTCTATTCATTTAATGTCGCTTTTCCCTTGTTTAGAGGTACGTTTTCCGATATTACGCAAGCTCACTGTACACTTCTTACGGTTCAGCAGGTCAGCAGTCTCCAAATTCCACTTCTCATTGTTCAGCAGGTCAGCAGTCTCCAAATTTCATTTTGTGCGGTCCTGTCCAATCCCTTACTTCCAAGTTTTCTTTGGCCAGTCAACCTTCCTGCAATTTAGGCCATTCATGCTTCTGTAATTGTTTATCCAGGAGGATGAATGTTCCACATGACCAAACCAGCATAACCGATTCATCCTTAGGATAACCTCTATGCTAGGCAAATGTAGTGCTTTTAGCAAATACCCTGACCTGATGTGTTGGGTTGGGTCAGATTTGACATTGCAGATCCATCTGACATTGTGTTACAGTTGAACTAGAGAGGATCGGGCGAGGGCCCAGCATTCACTGCGATATATCATGACGCTCCTGACACATCTTCTATACAACTTACCTTGGATGTAGACAGGGAAAGCTCATGATTTTATCAGAGGCAACAACTCGTGAAATTTCGGCCAAGCTGCCTTCATTCTTGTAGCCGTACTGAGTTCACATTGTTACGGTCATGCCTCATTGAGAATGACAAGACGTTGCGCAACAGTAAAAAAAAAAAAAAAAAGATTTAGCTCCTCAGGTTAAAATATGTATACACACCGAAGAAGAGTGGAAGGGGGGGGGGACTCTTTCTCACGACAAAATGTAAAAATGAAGAGACAGACGACAAACACTTCGTTAAAGAACGGAAGATCAACACAAGTTAAGAAATTAAAATGACAAAGTTTATTTATAAAAGGGTATAAGAAGAGATGAGAGACAAAACAAAATAATACGGGATGGGGTCTTAACGGATAGAGAAGGAGGTTGAGCGAAAATATATGTATAATACAAGATAAACTAAAGATAAAACTAGATCTATTGACCATTTTTTTTGCTCGCGGAGTAATATGTTTTTGGAATAAGTTGCCAGATCGGATTAAGAACAGCAATAGCGTGGATCAGTTTAAGATGAAGTTGGATGAATTCAGAGAAAGTGGTAGGAAGGAAAAATTGAGGGGACACTTTTGGGAGTTATCAAATGAAATATTTAACAGAATTTGATCTAGATATCGATACTGTACTAAGATTTTATTTCATGAGATACAAAACAAAATAATACGGGATGGGGTCTTAACGGATAGGTAACGAGGTCGGGCGAAAATATATGTATAATACAAAACGTATTAGCTTGAGAGAAAGAAAGTGGTCTGACTCACAGTTTTCAAATTCGTAAGATACGCTCTAATCCTTGAGCAGTTATGGGTGGTTGTCATTGGGTTGTTGTTATTGGTTGTGGGAAAAAGTCAAGAAATGTTCTTATCAGCTTAGCACGCTTTGTCTATCTAGTTAGCTGACTGTTTTTCCGTATGCCTTTAGCATTTAACAGAATACTTCCTGGCTGTTCTCTTTGTGTCTGCATCTAGACAGTTTTGCAGTTTCCAATATGCAGTGATTTGCATGGCGGTCGTTCCAAATGTTTTCTTCTGTCGTGATTTTCGGCGGCGACCCATGTCACGTCTGTTCGTTCCCAAACCTGGGGTAGGTTTGTTTTGTGTCTAGCAGTTTTTAGTTTCTTTTTCCTTTTGGCGGCAAAAGGATTCGCACTGGAGCGGGTGTCAGGTTGGGGTAAGGGAGACGAGTCGCGGCGTACAAGCGGCCTCCACAGAGATCGCAAGACGACTCGTCCCTTTTTCTCAACGGTCACATTCTTAAGACTCAAAAGTGGGAAGGGGACAGCCAGGCCCATGGAAACACACACCTTCGCTCAACCCCCATTCTATATTTGTCTTTTCGTCTCAAGTCGGCGAACAAAAATGTTTTTAAAAGGAAAAAATGTATATATACCCACTTGGCGATATCTCTTTTTTTATATACTATCTCTAAAGCTGGGAAACAAAATAATATTTTAAAAGAAAAAGAATATATCTTCGCTCGATATTTTAAAATGTCTACTGCTATATGTTTAAATTAAAAATCTAACTTTGGGATTACGTTACAACATCCACTACTTGCACTCAGCATATCTCCTAGATAACAGAAAAGGTCTACGACAATACTATTTACCTTCTCTCAAGGGGAGGTTAGACATAGGGTCAGGTATGGTTTTGAGAAGCCAGCACATTAAGATAAGCACACTTTGGCCTACAAAAAATGCCTAAGCATCCTTGTCAGCACTCCCTAGTCGAGGCGCCTTAAACGATTAGCAATAAACTAACCTCTTCTTAAAGAGAAGGTAATGCCTGGGTGGGTGGACCTCCTAGGACTGAACAGAACCATACCTTAGTCCGACAATAAAAAAGCCACTGTCGGAATGATTTGATCATAACTCTATGATACAACGTTGACCCATCATGCTTACGACATTGACTCATCATGCTTACAACGTTTACCCATCATGCTTACGACGTTGACCCATCATGTTGACGACGTTGACCCATCATGTTTACAACGTTGACCCATCATGTTTACAACGTTGACCCATCATGCTTATGACGTTGACCCATCATGCTTATGACGTTGACCCATCATGCTTACGAGATTGACCCATCATGCTTACGACATTGACCCACTATGTTTACGACGTTGACCCATCATGCTTACGACGTTGACCCATCATGCTTACGACGTTGACCCATCATGCTTACAACGTTGACCCATCATGCTTACAACGTTGACCAATCATGCTTACAACATTGACCCATAATGCTTACAAGATTGACCCATCATGCTGACAACATTGACCTATCCTGCTTACGATGTTGACCCATCATGCTTACGACGTTGACCCATCATGCTTACGACATTGACCCATCATGCTTACGACATTGACCCATCATGCTTACGACATTGACCCATCATGCTTACGATATTGACCCATCATGCTTACGACGTTGACCCATCATGCTTACGACGTTGACCCATCATGTTTACAACATTGACCCATCATGCTTACGACATTGACCCATCATGTTTACGACGTTGACCCATCATGCTTACGAGATTGACCCATCATGCTTACGACATTGACCCACTATGTTTACGACGTTGACCCATCATGCTTACGACGTTGACCCATCATGTTTACGACGTTGACCCATCATGCTTACGACATTGACCCATCATGCTTACGACATTGACCCATCATGCTTACAACGTTGACCCATCATGTTTACTACATTGACCCATCATGCTTACGAGATTGACCCATCATGTTTACAACATTGACCCATCATGTTTACGACATTGACCCATCATGCTTACGACATTGACCCATCATGTTTACAACATTGACCCATCATGTTTACGAGATTGACCCACTATGTTTACGACATTGACCCACTATGTTTACGACGTTGACCCATCATGCTTACGACGTTGACCCATCATGTTTACGACGTTGACCCATCATGCTTACGACATTGACCCATCATGCTTACGACATTGACCCATCATGCTTACAACGTTGACCCATCATGCTTACAACGTTGACCCATCATGCTTACAACGTTGACCCATCATGCTTACAACGTTGACCAATCATGTTTACAAGTTGACCCATCATGTTTACAACGTTGACCCATCATGCTTACAACGTTGACCCATCATGTTTACAACGTTGACCCATCATGTTTACAACGTTGACCCATCATGTTTACAACGTTGACCCATCATGTTTACAATGTTGACCCATCATGCTTACGACGTTGACCCATCATGCTTACGACGTTGACCCATCATGCTTACAACGTTGACCCATCATGTTTACAACGTAGACCCATCATGCTTACAACGTTGACCCATCATGCTTACAACGTTGACCCATCATGCTTACAACGTTGACCAATCATGCTTACTACGTTGACCCATCATGTTTACAACATTGACCCATCATGCTTACGACGTTGACCCATCATGTTTACGACGTTGACCCATCATGCTTACGACGTTGACCCATCATGCTTACAACGTTGACCCATCATGCTTACTACGTTGACCCATCATGTTTACAACATTGACCCATCATGCTTACGACGTTGACCCATCATGTTTACGACGTTGACCCATCATGCTTACGACGTTGACCCATCATGCTTACGACGTTGACCCATCATGCTTACAACATTGACCCATCATGTTTACGACGTTGACCCATCATGTTTACAACATTGACCCATCATGTTTACGACGTTGACCCATCATGTTTACAACATAGACCCATCATGCTTACGACATTGACCCATCATGCTTACAACATTGACCCATCATGCTTACAACATTGACCCATCATGTTTACAACATTGACCCATCATGTTTACAACATTGACCCATCATGCTTACGACGTTGAGTTTGCAATGCTTAAGTTGTTAATAACAGTTTTGTCAGTCTTTCCAACTTAAGTTAGGAATAGCATTTCTGTCTGTCTGTCATGCTTAAGTTTTAAATAGAATTTACGACTGTTAATCATGCTTAATCATGTTTTTGGAATTTTTAAGATGAGGATTTATAATTTGGATTTTTCAAACACTTCTACCTGACGGTGGCTGACAGAATAAGAACAATCTACTCCCGTCGATTAAATAAATGGTTTAATTTTAAAAAATTTATTCGCAAGTTAGAAAACTTGCACCTGAAGAAGGTTGGCGTTTACATCGACCGAAACGTTGTGACTCGAAACAACCAGGATGAGACTAGTAGTACAAATAGTATAAGTCATGCTTAAGGTTAAAATCACAATTTTGTTGGTCTGGACATATTTGGACGATACCCATTCTTGTTTTTGAACAGAAAAAGTTTAAAATTTCCCGCTCACTTCTTCCTGCAAATAAAAATCAACTCCGAAATCGTCCCAATGATTTTTTTTTACGTGTTTCCACTTTCATCGGCTCAGCTGGTGTCATTAAAGCTAATCTCCAATTGACCCAAAAATCACTGTTCCATTTTGAGACAAACTGACAGACACGTAAACAATTTGTGTCGGTTTACGATTGATTATTTTCCCAACAGATTATTAATTAGGAAAACCCACGTCCGCGCGGCGTACGAAACGTACTAAAATTATGGGCAGATGGATTTTATGATGGAGAAATGTAACCGATTTTGATCTCGGAAGTTAACATAGAAATAAGATAAAAAAAAAGCACAAATACTTAGGAACCTTGTGATTTTGTGCGGGTTTGTGATGTATGGGATTGAAACCTGGCCCATAAAGGGTTGCATGGAGACAAATGATATAAGAATGATACGATGGATGTATAATGTGAGTCTGAAAGATAGGGTTAGATCTGATGACCTCAGAGGAAGATTAAATCTGGACAGTAGAAGGAGATGTGTGCAGAACAGGAGACTCTGATGGTTTGGTCACATTGAAAGAATGGATGAGAGTTCTTGGGTTAGTTGATTTAGAACAATTGAATATGAGGAGGAGGATTAATTAGTTGGATCAGTTAAACACTTTTACTCGGTCATGGCTGAGGGAACGAGAACAATCTACCTGTGTGGATTAAATAAAGAGTTCAAGTCAGCGTGATGGTGGATGGAAGTGAAACGTGGCCATGAAAGTTGAGGGCATGCTTGTTACAATATTCTCGAGTGCTTTCAACTGCCAGTAGTGATACAATGTTAGATAGTTTGTGTGTGTATATATTCCTGCTGAAAGCTTCTGCCATTACTAACCAGCAGAGCGTTACTCGTGTCGACCAAGTAAAGAGTCTATCAGGCATGTGTACACAGTGTGAAGATGTATGGAAGTGAAACCTGACCAGTGAGGGTTGAGGACATGCGTTGCATGGAGAGAAATGATATGAAAATGATACAATAGATGTGGTAATCTGTGTGTGTGTGTGTATATATATATATATATATATATATATGAGTAATAAAAGACAATGTTTCAGACAAAATGTAAAAATACAGCGTTTCCGATCGGCTTTTACATGCTAACGGTTGATTTTTTTCTTTCTTTTTCTTTTTCAACATTTCTTTCTCCCTTTCTACTATTTATTACACATGACTATATTTTTTTTCCAAATTGCGTTCTTTGTATAAATTTGAAAACTTTTCTGTTTTTAATTAAAGTTCTGCTACCAACTGATGATGATTATATTTTAACAATTGAAATATTTTGGTAGAACTATTCAATATGTGTGTTTAAGTTTATTTTTGCTTATCCTTTATTCCATTTTTATTTTTACATATATATATATATATTTGATTTGGTCAGATTAAGAATTCGCATTTGCAACATGTGACCTCCTAACTTGTCAGATTTAAATTCTATGAGCTATTACGTGTGGAGCTTTGTTGAAAGGGAGATTAATCGACATCCTCATAGTACCATAGCTTCACTAAAGACTGCCATTGTCCAGGTGATGTCCGAAATGAATAGGGGACCACTTTATTTAAGACAGCTTCGGGTTCGAATAGAAGCAGTCATTGAAGCCAAAGCACAGTGGGCTGGGGGGTGGACATTAGGCAAAAAAGAATGTCGGAGGAATTGCTGATGTTTGGTGTTTTTATAAACTACTCTATATTCCTGATTCAACAAAAAAAAAAGTAAGTCAAATCGTTAAACGGTTGAAAAAATATGCAACATTGAATTCGCGATATTTCGCATTTTTCTCCGGCTCACGCGAAACATCCACGATTTTTCCCCCAAAAATTATAATTTTCGGATTTCCATGATTAAATTCCAAAATCAGTGTGGAATTACTTATTATTGCATATTTTTTTGTTTTATTGATAACCATTTGTGAAAATGCAAAAATAGACCACTTTGGGACCCAATTTGTCGATTTTTAGCTCTTTTTATGAAAGAAATTAGGAAAATTTGAGCTAAATTTCCCTCTTTTTTGGCTCAAATTAGCAATAAAATTCTATATTCATCAGAAAATAACTTGTAAACCGGGATAGGGCACATACCAAACCATATGTTTCTGAAAGCTATGGAGGTATAGATTATGAAAAACCAAGCAGATCTATGTGCCCTATCCCAGATTTTTCAAAAAACAAGCCGCGCGCGCGTGCGTGCGTGCGTGCGTAGTCCCCCTCCACAAGTACACTGAAAACGAAAAAAAACTGAAAATGTGATCTACAATTGATAAAAATGAATTTGGGGGCAAAAGTTGTTTTTTTTCAAAAAAATTTTTTTTGGTGAAAATGACTAAGTCTCACTCCCCTCTTTGATTTTCTGCTGAAGATCCGTTCGAGCCTTTTCCAAAAATCGATGATTATGGCTGACCTTTGACTCTGACCAGTCAAACACACAAGCGACAAGATGAACGATAATTTTCATAAACATGTCAACTGAACGCATGAGACCATGGAGTACTTGGATGGAAACAACTTGGTTGTTTGCAATGGGTCGAGCAGTGACACCAGCACGTACATCATAATCGTCAGTGCGTTTCAGGAGAGAACCATCTTTTTGTTCCAGATCATTGAAGATTGCATGCAGGGAAGTGATGTCACGTGTGATATTGATGCCGTTCTGAATGAACTCGATGTCTAGGCAATCCTCTTTCGAGTGGTGACACAGATCACAATATGCACCTCCCAGACCAAGATATATGTTGGAAGCTTTTCTGTCCAGGCAGTATGAAACGTTGGTCGACTTAACATTCACGGCTCTGTTTTCCGGCATCTCAACTACAAAACCTTCACTTTCAACTTTTGAGATGTCGTTGTTGAACAATTGAAGGGACTGCAGTGTTTCAGATGATTCTTTGCCGGTGTGGATCATTATTGGTCTTTGAGATCTGGGTGAATTCGGAGAGGGCTCGGTCCAAACAACTTCGCCATGCTGGTCTTTCAGCTCAAGTGGGCACACAACAGTCAATATCAAATTGTTCGTTTCATCATTGTTGACCTGGTTGAAAATACTGTGTCCTCCACTTCCATCAAACCCAAATTTACATTTTAGGGCAAGACGCTCCTCTTTGATTGGAGGGATGGTTTGCAACACTCTCGCGATGGTAGACTTCAAAGCATCCACATAGTTGAAATATACACCGTGCCAAAACACTCCAGTATAACACTGAGGTATGGGAATCACCACTGGTGTCACCTCTCTTTGTCTCGTTCGCAAGTGTATCCAAGCTGGGAGGATGTCATGCCCAGCTGATTTCAGAACATTCTTTTGGGTGGTGTAGGCGTTTCTCCCCAAATTGCAGTCCGTATACAGAACCAATGCCGTGTCAACAGGAAGTTTCTCGCTTGTGTCACGTGTGGACTTGCTCCAAAGAGCATTACCAAAATCTCTCGACTCCTGATGAGGGCAACGAGTAAGGAGTAACCCCATCAATTGGGAAGAAGTCACTTTCTCCTCTGCAGCCACTTCCTGAATTTTTGCCCAGATATCATCGGTTCTTCTCAACAACTGTTTGCGGCTGCCCAACTCTTCAAGGGGCCTTTTCCTGGATGCAGTTTGCGTCGAGGGGTTCTTGTAATAGCGGCACACAACATTCTCAGCTTCACCTAGTGAGCTCAGCTCATCCCAGTTAACAGCAATCCGTTTATCTGTATATCGTCGTTTCTTCAGCGAATGATATCTTTTGAGCGACTTCTTGACCTCGTCTTTCTGCTCCTCTGTTAACTGGATGAGATACTTTTGCTCCAGCAATCGAACACATGCGGTGATGGATAGATGGTCTCTAGTTTTTGCATCTTCTACAGTAAACACTTGGAAAAGTGCGTTATCGCTGACCGCTTCCATTTTTGATAGTAACTCCATCTAAATAAACAAAACAAAGATTTGAAAATTCTGTAGTGATTTCCTGTAAAATGCTTTGACAGGAAATTAAAGTGTGTAAAAAGGTGTGCAAATGAAAGAAAAGAAGTGTGTCAAATACTACTTCATGTCACATGTTACCAGATTCTTTTGGATTTTTTAGAAAGGCCCTCAGATTTCGCTTCTAACGAGCCCTCACTGAGCTTCTATGATCAATTTTATGCCAAGATATGGCCAAAAATGTGATTTTTGGCCGTTATGCCCAAATATGGAAATTCGGCCCCAGACCCCCGAAAAATGGATTTTATGAATTCTTTCTGATTTTTCCGAAAAGCTCTTGAAATTTCGCTTCTAACGAGCCCTCAAACAGCTTATATGGACAAGTAAAACTAAAGTTATGCCCAAATGTCCTCCAAAAACCTGTTTTGGCCCACTGTGCAAAGGTGGATTCGTAGAATAATTAGATAAAGAAGTATCACCAAGGATATTTGTATCAATTTGATTTTAATAGATACATTTTTGTTAAAATATTGTTGTTTATTTAACATACTAAAACTGTCCTCTGCACTCTGTATAAGAGAGGTGATAGAACTTTTAATTAGAGGTGGGACGTAATGGGTGAAAATTTCAGATTCATGCGAGTAGTATTTTTTTGTGTTCATTTATACATAAATAACACTAAACAATCAAACATTTTGAAAATTTTGCAAAATTCAGAAGGTGCAGGCCACTAGTTTTTGGCTATTTTACATTCATGAAAAACCCTTTCACAGCCTGAAAATGGTCCTAAATTAAAGTACTATATCAAATTTAACCATCTATATCCATTCATAGCTTTTGAGGATGTTTTAGGACTTGCAATGTCGCATGAAACCACTTTTTCACCGAAAAATGATGGATTTTGAGTCCCGTGGAGCCCTAACGGCTATTTTTGGATGGAAGTAAAGAGACTGATGAGTCCATAATAAAAAAACGAAAAACGAAGAAACATTAAATACTTCAACCAAGGGAGATAACTAACCATAATCCTTTAACTGAATTAAAATCATGTATTACAAAAAAAAGGGGGAGGGCTACGAAGTAAAAACACACAAAAAAAAAACGGAAGAACCTTTCCAATGGAATATTGTTGTCAATATGAAATATTTGAAAGACAAAAAGACAATAGGGGAAATACTACGTTTGATGAATTTTGTGCTAAGCGAACTTGTTCACAAAATGACTCTACCCCTCCCCCAATGTTATATACTGAATTACCTCCCTTAGTGTTATGCACCATTTACAGGTATGCATTTATTTTTATATGGACACTAGCAGGAAGACCGGCGTTGACCGGGATTGAAGGATGATCCCTATATCCTCACTGCAAACAGACAGGAAGATGAGTGGAAAGTGACTCCCTATTATTAATTGCTCGTAATTTATTACTGAAATCTAATTCCCTCAAGAAATGAAGATGATTAAGCTATTGATGTTGTCGAGAATTTTGTTACTGTGGTGATAGCATTGGAGCACAAGGTGGAGCAGGTGCTAGTGTGATTGCAAGAGTTAGTGGTGGATGGAGTAAGTTCAGGTAACTTCTGCCATTACTAACCAGCAGAGCGTTACCACTGTCGACCAAGGATGGGGTCTATAACACATGTGTATGCAGTGTGATGATGTATGGAAGTGAAACCTGGACAGTGAGGGTTGAGGACATGTGTTGCATGCAGAGAAATGATATGAGAATGGTACAATGAATGTGTAATGTGAGTCTTACAGATATGCTTAGTTTTGGTGACCTCAGACAAAGATTAAATCTGAACAGTATATGGAGATGTGGTATCGCCATGTTGAAAGAATGGATGAGAATTTTTGGATTGGATGTAGAACAGTTGAGGTAGCAGGTTCAGTTTAGAGAGGAAGGCCAAGAAAAAATGGACTTTAGAGAAAGAAGGATCAATAAAGACTTGGTCAGAGATAGGCAAGTTTGGAAGTCAATTTCTTAAAGCTGTCCAACATATGCCCACATGTAAAACGGATTTTAAACCAAACTTGATGATAGCCTGTAATATATATTTTTTTTTAAAATGTGATGCTCATTGTTAACGAGAAGAGCTACTGAGTTTTCTGGTGAGAAATCTGTTTCATTTGTAACTTTGCTGTTTTTTTTGTCATTTAAGTCTGCTTTTAAATATTCTCCGATTCTTTTTTTTTTTTTTTTTTTTTAAGGAAAATGGGTCGGTCATGTCTGCTGTGAATCCAAGCACTAGTTCAGCTTCACTTCCGAACTCTACATCGGGACAACCACAACCCGTAACTGCTACTGCTGCCGCCGCCGCCGCCGCCACTGGCTCAACTAAATTACAAAAAGGTAAGCTGCATTTTTCATCGCATTATTTTTTTTTTTACTGTGACTCACTGCATGAACTGCATTTTACATTTATTGTTATTATTACTTCTGTCAAGGCGAAGCTTATGTTTTTGGTCGAGTTTGTTGATCCCCCGATTTATAAAATCGGTGGACTTATGTTTTGAGGCATGTCCGTCCGTCTGGATTTTTCTCTGCAACCATCCATTGAATTTCAGAGAAATTCAATGGATGAAGTTGTAACTTTTGTCAGGTTAGAAAGTGACATTCTCCGATTTTTGAAAAAAAATCTGGTTAGCCCCCCCCCCCCCCCCCGGGGGTCAAAAGACACTGAAATGGCAAAAAATGACATTTTTGGCCTCATAACTTTTCATCCATCCATTCAATTTCTCTGAAACTTGGCCAAAATGTGGAGGCAATTGTTCCTAATAGAAAATAAGTATCGCTGACCTTAGAAAACATTTGGTTCGCGCCCCGAGGGGGTCAAAAGCCCCCAAAATGGCAAAACATGACCCTTTTCTCCCATAATGTTTGATCCATCCATTCAATTTTTCTGAAACTTGGCCAAAATGTAGAGGCAATTGTTCTAGATATAAAATGACCATCCTTGACCTCAGAAAAATTCTGGTTCGTGCCCCCAGGGGGTCAAAAATGCCCCAAATTGCCCAAATTTATTGCATTTTACACTCGCCACATCGAGTCACATACAGAGGGGGGACCACGCACGCACGGCTTTTTTGTTTTTGTACAGCCAAGCATCGAAACAATGGAAAAATCTGAATCTAGTGTGTTGATAAGGCATTGCTTTCTGATGGGAAAAAATACTGTTCAATCAAAGCAATGGATTGATAAGTGTTATTCGGACTTAGCTTCGTTGGAAACAATGGTTAAGAAGTGGAATGCTGACTTTAAACATGGTCGTACAGACACAAATGATGCTGAACACTCAGGTCCCCCAAATCCGGCAGTTGTCTCGGAAAACATCAAAAAGGTCCACAAACTCGATCGCAAATTAAAGTTGTCTGAGATAGAAGAGGAGTTGAAGATATCAGAAGGCAGTGTATTCACTATTTTGCATCAACATTTGTCATTGAGAAAGCTGTATTCAAAGTGGATGCTGCATTTGCTCACAGTCGATCAAAAACAACAATGATTCCGAACATTGTTTGCAACTGTTACAACACAGTAAAAAGGAGTTTTTATGTGACAATGGATGAAACATGGATCCACCACTTCAGTCAGCTGAGTGGACAGTAGCAGGTGAAAGCCGTCCAAAGTGACCAAAATTGCAAACATCAGCAGGCAAGGTTTTGACCTCCATATTTTGGGATGTGCAAGGTATTTTGTTAGTCAATTCCCTTGACAAAGGTAGAACTATCAATAGTGAATAATTTGATGGAAGAAATTCTCAAAAAGCAGCCACAAATGAAGAAGAAAAAAAAGTTCTCTTTCACCAAGACAATACACCATGTCACAAGTCGATCGCAACGATGGTAAACTTCGAATTGCTTCCACACCCAGCCTATTCTCCAGATCTGCCCTCCAGCGAATACTGGCTGTTTGCAGACCTCAAAAGAATGCTCCAGGGAATGAAGAAGTGATATTAGAAACTAAGGCATATTTTAAGGCGAAAGACAAATCGTTCTATAAAAAAAGCATCAAATTGTTAGAGAAGCATTAGAATCAGTGTATCACCTTAAAAGGAGACTATGCTGATGAATAAAGTCGAATTTTGCCTAAAAGTTGTTGTTTTAGTAGTTAGGCGCAGGACGTATTAAGTGATGTGTTATATATATTTCTATGAATAGCATTCGCTCCTAAACTAATGAACCAATCATTATAAATTATGGAGTATATATTCTAGGTAACATGGGCATGTTTTTTTTTGTAAATTTTATCATTTAGGAGGTTTACCTCCCAATCTCGCTTTCCCCACCCCAAAAAAAACCTTTAAAATAAGTGAGATACAAAATATTTAGTAGAGAAAAGAATTGCTCTACACTAAATTTTGAGTTATAAATAAAATTTTAATCAAACTGGCACGCGCGTCAGAATGCTGCCAAAGACAAAGCTCCTTTCCTACAACAACTACAAGAAACCTCTTCAACCACCGATTGCCATGGCAAATAACACCCTACCTGAGAGTCCAACGTTCAAACTCCTCGGCCTAACATTCACAGGTAACATGAATTGGAACAAATACATAGAAGACATTGCCAAGACTGCTGCAAAGAAAGTGGGCTCCCTCTACCGTGCTAGTAAACTTCTCACACCTGACATTATCCTATATCTCTACAAAGCCACCATCCGCCCATGTATGGAGTATTGTTGTCACATCTAGGCTGGTGCATCATCCACTAGTCTCTCCCTTTTAGACAAGGTCCAAAAAAGAGTCGCTAACATAATAGGTCCCTCACTAACCACCAAGCTCCAGCCCCTGACCCATCGCCGCAATGTTGCATCCTTGTGCTTGTTTTACAAATACTTCAATGGAATGTGCTCGGATGAACTTGCTGCTCTGGTGCCCCCCTCGACATAAATACATTATGGAGGTCCCCAAAGGCCAGAGAGCCTTCTACTCCAACAGCTTCTTTCCTTGTGTTGCCTACCTCTGGAACTCCCTCCCTGCTCCCCGTTTCCCTGACTGTACCGACATGCAGAAATTTAAAACTAATGTAAACAGACATCTTGCTGCACAGCTCCCAACTTAGGATGACCCCCAAAACTTACATCCTAATTCTCAGTAGCCCCTTACGTCTACAGTGGCCGCCTGCCTTGTTTGGGGGTGAACTATGATAACAAAAATAAAAAATTTAAAAAAATATGCATGTGTTGGGGAAGCTCCTAAACTAATGAGCCGATCATTATGAATTATGGTGTACATATCCTAGGCAACACGGTGAGTAATGTGGGCACATTATTTTATTTTTATTTTTTGTAAACTTTACTGTTTTTTTGGGGGGGGGGGGGGGGGGGGCGTTACCTCAAAACCATACCGTACCTCCCCCCCCCCCCCCCAAAAAAAAAGAAAAGAAAAAAAGAAAACCTAATGATATACATATTGCTTATACCTATCCTGGGACGGGTATTTTGCTAGTTTTTTTAATGTTTTTAATCTGAAAGTTATGTTTATTTTCGCATTTTTCTTTCTTTTTTTTTTTTCGATTCTTTTTCCAGCACCAGAATTGCCGTCGTTCGAACGCCGGAACTGGTTAATCCATCTCCATTATGTGAGGAAAGATTTTGAGACGTGTAAACTTTTAATCAAAGAACAACTGGCAGATACGGGAGGCCTGTGTGAATATGCACTCTACGTTGACGGTGAGTGATTAGCGTTGTCGGATGTTCTAATTTACCCCTGCCGGTTAGCAACTTCGCATATTGCCTCAAATCAGATCTTATCTGTTAGCAATCCTTTACTCTATAATAAAGAGCAATGTGTATTGATTCGTAAATATATATACATATGTCCTGTCACATAAAAGTGTGGCCAACGAATTAGGAAAGGGAGAACGCAAATCTATTTCCATAATGAGATTTTTTTTTCTGTTTTCTGTACCAATTGATATATTTTTTCTTTGTTTTTTTTTTTGTTTTGTTTTTGTTAATCTTTCCAGTTTGGGAACTTTTCTTTCATTCTTATTTCTTTATATGAGCAACGATTGTGCTCTTTCAATTTAATTTCGAACTTACTCTAACGTCTTTGACGTCATCAGGCGTCATTGTTTTTTTACTGTTTAGCCCCCACCCCGTCCCAACCTCCAAATCAAAGGAAGAAAATTTTTTTTTTAAAGTCAAGATTGGTGGGTTTTTTTTCTTTAGGTCATCAGAAATGACTTGTGTTTTTTTAAGGGAGGGGGGTCAACTCGAAATAGTTCAGTTTTATCCTATTGAAATTTTAAAAAACAAACATTAGAAAGGCTAACATTAGATAGCAAGTCAGACAATCCCCGCTATCTGAAATGAATTTGTAAAGAAATCTTCCCCTCTAAAAAGTCAATCGGTGTTTATTTTCTTTAGGTCATCAAAAGTGATAATAATTTATATATAAAAAATAATAAAATTACTGATGTAATTCTATGATTTTATATAAATATTAGTGCAAACACTGGCAAAGCATAATTTTTTTTCCCATCATTTTTGACGGAGGGTATACACTAGTTTCATATATTAACTAAAATCAGATCTTTATCACTTTGTACGGGTTGTCTAGAAGAGATGCTGATGCCAAGAGAAGTCGTCTGGTGGTCTTTGTATAGACTAGGGGAAACGAGTTGTTGGTGAAGGTTGTTCAAGCAATGTACAGAAATGCTTAAAGTCGTGTTAGAATTAACAGCACATTTAGTTACAGCTTTAATGTTAAAGTAGGAGTACATCAGGATTCTGTGCTGAGTTCGTTGCTTTTTATTTATGTGTTAGAAGAATTGTCCAGAAGAGATGCTGATAATTTAGTACTTGTCCGTGAAACAATGGAAGACCTATTTGTTAAGTAAAAGACTTGGAGGAATCACATGGAAAATAAAGGTCTGAGAGTGAATGTTACCAAGACCAAAGTGATGATCAGTGGTTGTAGTGTTGGAAAGCTCCCCAAAAGGAAAGTTCCGCTGCTCAGTTTGTGGAAAGAGAGTCGTGTGCAATTCAATTCTTTGTGGTATCTGTAAGTATTGGATACACAAGAAGTGCAGTGGAATTACTGGAAGGTTGAGAGAGGACAACCAGATTGTGTACAAGAAGTGTTAGACAATAGAGATGGATGATAACTCAGACGTGGAGAAAGTATATTTGGATGGAGAAGCTATTGAGGTTGTCTGCTGGAATATATATATATATATATAGTATCGGAAGTTTCTCAACCATTAAAACTATATTAAAAAAAAAAAAACTAATAGTCCCAAGTCTTTCAGTGGAAAATCATTCATGTAAGTCAATTTATTTTTTACAGTTATTATATTAGTTTGTTTCTAACACTATTTTAAGGGATCATCAGTTGTTTACCATGAATAACTGTTTCTGGAATTTAAAAACAAGACAGTATTTAATTTCATGGCTTCCCAGCAGAGTTGATCAGACCCCACTTCCCTTAAAAGACAAAAACATAAACGTTCCTTATACTAAATCTACGTTTTGTTCCATATAAATGTTTTGCTAACTTATATTAGTTATTTTAAAAAAAAAAAAAAAAAAAAAAAAATTTTTTTTACCTGTGCTGTTCGTCTGTCTAATAAAATTTATCCGTTACTTACAAAAATGTTTCTTCATTTTAAAGTGTTTGGACGAATATATATATATGTATATGTATATATATATATATATAATTCTGGTCCTTTGTGGCAGACCATTCATTTATCGACTCAACAAATCTAATCTGCTGCTAATCTATGGACATAAAAAACCTACTGCCTAGGGTGAGAATTACACGTGTAGTTATTGAAGGAAAGAGTACATTAAGTATCTCAACACAATCGAAGTACATATGTTGCCAGGGTAAACGAATAGAGAGATATTCAACATAATGTAATATATATATATATATATATATATATATATATATATATATATATATATATATATATATATATATATATATTCTGGTCCTTTGTGGCAAACCATCCATTCATCCACTCAACAAATCTAATCTGCTGCTAATCTATGGACATAAAAAACCTACTGCCTAGGGTGAGAATTACATGTGTAGTTATTGAAGGAAAGAGTACATTAAGTATCTCAACACAATCGAAGTACATATGTTGCCAGGGTAAACGAATAGAGAGATATTCAACATAATGTAATATATATATATATATATATATATATATATATATATATATATATATATATTCTGGTCCTTTGTGGCAGACCATCCATTCATCAAATCTAATCTGCTGCTAATCTATGGACATAAAAAACCTACTGCCTAGGGTGAGAATTACATGTGTAGTTATTGAAGGAAAGAGTACATTAAGTATCTCAACACAATCGAAGTACATATGTTGCCAGGGTAAACGAATAGAGAGATATTCAACATAATGTATAAGAAAACATGGCTTTTTTGCTGATGTCCCAACACAATCAGAGTACCTATGTTTGTAGGAAGAAAACATACGCAATTTATTAAACGAATGAATTGAACATATCTTAATCTTTAATAATACAAAACATATCATTTTTAAAGGTTTCTCATTTGGGTTAGTGATATAAAAATTTTAGATAACTGAGTTTGCTTGATCAAATTAGCAAAAAAGCATAAGCATCGTAAATTTAATGTTTTTTTTTAATTATTAAAGATGGAAATGCGTTTGAAACTAATTAACATTGAATTGGGACTCTGAAAAGTATAATAAATACAAGAATACTTGAACAATGAAACAATTTCTATAATTACAATTAATCAATCGAAAAATGTTAATTAACGAATTGAAAAGATTAAATAAACTTGTTAACGTACAAGAACATAAAAATTAAATAAACTGTAACAATTGTTAGTCAGCAGAAACTTTTTTTCCGAAAGTAATAAAAACGTTTTCCTTATTTGACTACAAAGAAAATAAATCATGAAACTTCTTATAACTGAGTCAATTAAAATAATTGCGACGATCCTGGTTTATTTAAAAAATAATAATAGACTCAGAACAAGTTAAATGTCTTTTAATGGTATTAAAGAATATCTTTAATTAGAAATAATTACTATTGAAACAAACTCAACATCTGTAATAAGCGTCCTAAATTCTCCTTTCATTTTATGCTTATTTTCTTAATGGAACCTAATTATCTCCCCTGCATTATCAGCCCCTTTGACACAAGTGCTCAATCAATGCTGAGCCCCACCCTAAAAATTGAATATTGTAAAACTAACATTTTTTTTTTTAACATAGTTCACCCCAACAAGGCAGGCCGCCACTGTAGACGTAAGAGGTTACTGAGAATTAGGGTGTAGGTTTTGGGTGTCACCCCAAGTTGGGAGCATTGTAGCGAAATGTCTGTTTACATTAGTTTTAAACCTCTGCATGTCGGTACAGTCGGGGGAGTTCCAGAGGCCGACAGCACGAGGAAAGAAGCTATTCGAGTAGAAGGCTCTCCGGCATCTCGGGACCTCCACAGTGAATGTATGGGATTTAGCTGATTGTCGAGTTGGTCTAGTGTATTTACACCAGAGTAGCCAGTTCATCGGAGCACATTCCATTGAAGTATTTGTAAAACAAGCACAGGAAAGCAACATTGCGCCGGTGGGATAGCGGCTGGAGCTTGGTGGATAGTGAGGGACCTATTAAGTTGGTGACTCTTTTTTGGACCTTGTCTCAGAGGGAGAGACTAGTGTATGATGCACCAGACCAGATGTGGCAACAATACTCCATGCATGGACGGATGGTGACTTTGTAGAGATATAGGATAATGTCAGGTGTGAGGAGTTTACTAGCATGGTAGAATGGTAGAGGGAGCCCACCTTCTTTGCTGCAGCCTTGGCAATGTCTTCAATGTATTTGTTCCAATTCATGTTACCTGTGAATGTTAGGCCGAGGAGTTTGAATGTTGGACTCTCAGGTAGGATGTTATTTACCATGATAATCGGTGGTTGGGGAGGTTTCTTGTAGTTATTGAAGGAAAGGAGCTTTGTCTTTGCGGCATTAAAAGTTACAAACTATCTATGACCCCAATCTACTACAGCCTGGAGGTCATTTTCTAAGAAATCTAGCCATTGCCTCGGATATGATCGCGTCCGTTTGTTTTTAGTACACATTCTCTTCCTAGGGAACAAGCTTTTTTGTCCTCGCTCTCTTTATCATTTTTCTTCCTTCTTCTTGCAGCTCTGATTCTTCGGCGAGAAGGCAAAATCCAAGAATCCCTGGATTTGTTTCAGAACTGCGTCTACTTGAACCCTAACTGTGCGGAGAATTTAAAACAAGTTGCCAGATCCCTGTAAGCGATGTTTGATTCTTGTTTTTTTTTTTTTTAATTTAAATCATACGTTCTTTCCCTCCCCCCCCCCCTCACTCCCAAGCATTATTTTTTGTTGTTTTATCCTTTAGCTTTCTAGCATAGATAATTAGTCAGGATTTTTTTTTGGTCCCCTGATTTTATAAATCGGGGGACTTATGTTTTGAGGCATGTCCATCCATCCGGATTTTTCTCCGCAACCATCCATTGAATTTCTCTGAAATTTTGCATGAAGTTGTAACTTTGGTTAGGTTAGAAAGTGACATTCTCCGATTTTTGAATAAAAAATATGGTTAGCCCCCCAGGGAGTCAAAAAAACCCGAAATGGCAAAAAATGACATTTTTTGCCCAATAACTTTTCATCCATTCATTCAATTTCTCTGAAACTTGGCCAAAATGTGGTGGCAATTGTTTCTAATAGATAATAAGTATCGCTGACCTTGAAAAAAATCTGGTTCGCGCCCCCAAGGGGGTCAAAAGCCCCCAAAATGGCAAAAAATGACCCTTTTCTCCCATAACGTTTGATCCATCCATTCAATTTTTCTGAAACTTGGCCAAAATCTAGAGGCAATTGTTCTGGATATAAAATGAGCATCCTTGACCTCAGAAAAATTCTCGTTAACGCCCCCAGGGGGTTAAAGGGGGGTCAAAAATGCCCCAAATTGCCCAAATTTATTGCATTTTACACTCGCCACAACGAGTCACATACAAAGGGGGACCACGCACGTGCGGCTTGTTTCATTTTATTTTAAACTACCAATATAGCGTAACTGTAGAAATAATAAGAGTGTAGGGGAGATAATCCAGGTTTTACCATCTGTCATACTTTTTGTTGTTGGTTCTCTGCCTCACACGCCACTGTAAATAGTGTGGTACTTGTACGAGTGTATGACGAAATCTGTGTTGATTGATGTTGTCGTTTCTAACAAGACCCAAAAGAAAACAAACACTAACAATTACTTTCGCACAAACCTGTCGCGCAACAGATAAAAGTGCTAAGTAATAAGCAGTTCTAGGTGACAGTCTTCTGAAGGTTCAATCATCAGGACGGACAATACTAAGAATACAATTACAAATTACGGCGCTACTGCAGAGACGGGGGCCACTGTTCGATCGATGGCGGCGGAAACTGCCGACTCCTCTTCGGGAGAAATCGTCCGAAAACGTGAGCGATAGAAAAAAATTTGATTTTGGGGAAGATAACTGTTGAATTGACAAGTGAGGATAAGTTAAAATTGTGAACACCCTGTTTTAAACTTTCCACATTTATCGTTCAGTTAATTATGTTTACATTTTTTTTTTTTTTTCAAATCAAAGTTTTATTTATTTCGTTTTTTTTTTTTATTTCAATTAAAAGTTTGCTATTTATTTATTTGATGTACATAATGTTTATCAAAGTTTTATTTATTTATTTGTTGTACATAATGTTTAATTTGTTTCAATAAATAAATGTTCATAATTTTAACTTATCTTCATTTGTTAATTTATTTCAATAAATAAATGTTCATAATTTTAACTTATCCTCACTTGTCAATTCAACAGTTATCTTCCCCAAAATCAAATTTCTTTCCGTCGCTCACGTTTTCGGACGATTTCTCCCGAAGAGGAGTCGGCAGTTTCTGCCGACATCGATCGAACAGTGGCCCCCGTCTCTGCAGTAGGGCCCAAATTACTTAAGACATCTACCCAGTCATGGCTGACGGAACAAGAGCTAGCTTCCCTTGGGTATTAAATAAAGAGTCGTGTTCGAAATTTCGTGCAGATTCTCAAGTTTAACATAAAGATTCACGAATTTGACAAGACGCACCTGAAGATGGTCAAAGGTTACATCGGACGAAACGTTGTGAGAATACCGTCCAAGATGAGAACAGCAGTGCGAATAATCCAAATGGTACAAATTATCAATCCTCAGCTCAAGAATGTAACCTCCGACCTTCATCAGGTGCGTTTTGTCGGATTTGGGAATCTAAGATAAAAGTGCTAAGGAATAATCAGTTCTAAACGACAGTCTTCTGGAGGTTGAAGGTTCAATTCTCAGTGTGGGCAATACTAAGAATAAAATTACAAATTACTTAAGACTTTTATTCGGCCATGGCTGATGGAATGAGAACAAACTACCTCCGTGGAATAAATAAAGAGTTCCATTCGAAATGCTGTATAGATTTCTGAGTTTAACAAGACGCTTCTGAAGGTCGGACGTTACATCGGTCGAAATGTGAAAATAACATCCAAGGTTTTTTTTATCTTAAAAATTTTACAAAGAAGTTCACAGTATAGTAAATTTTCTTTATAAAATAAGATGTGGCACAAGGCCAAAATTAGATGAGGGTCGGCTGTCGTCCTCAGAGGTCTATTCTCTAAACTAGTTTCAGTCGCTAAAATACCACATTCACTCTATGGATAACACCTATTTAAAAAATATATGTGCAATTTCATCGGTGGGGGTGGTTGTAGCAGCCATTATGCAGGTCCACAGGGAAAACGAGTGAGGGTTGCGCCATGTATTGTCAATCAGGGATTGAACCCAGAGAGTGCTGGGTTATAAAATGGAAACTTGTAACTTTTGTCATGCGACGAGAGTTCACGTATGCAAATGGGGCTTGGTTTGCATGGGCTGATTCTTGCAGGTTCAAAGTTGCCTTGAAGAAACATTTAGATGGTATAAATGTTGAATATTGGACGGGTAGATCAGCTCGTGTATATTTTAGTTAAGGCTGAGAATAACAGGAAGTGTAACAGGCAAAGGGTCAGCAGAGGTCAACCTGCTGATTTTATTTATCTCTAAAATTTTACAAAATATTTCACAAAAGTAATTTTCTTTATAAAATAACAGAATGTTTTAGTCACCAAAATACCGCATTCACTCTATAGATAACACCTACTTAACATTTTCCCCAATGGTTTGACGTTTTTTATTTACAAAAAATATATGTACAAGTTCAGAGATCGCCGAAAAATAAAATGCTAAGGATAACATCCAAGATGAGAACAGTAGTCCAAATAATCTAAATAATACAAGTTATCAATCCTCATCTCAAAAATTTTGAAACAAATTAAAGTCTGTTATCTTTTGATTGGCAGATGTGTTAGAGAATACATTGGTGCACTATTTTACGGCATATCAACCCTTTTCCGGTTATTTAATGCTGAATCTGGTCATTTTGGAAAAAAGCTTTTGTCCTTCAAATCCTTAGGTTAAATATTACGGTGGTTATGTTTGCTGGTAGATATATTACCTCGTATTAGACTTATAATTTTGCCATCTAATATACATATTTGTTTGTGGTGTGTAATATAAAAAATCAAGACTATAAGATTCACATCCTAATATTGTATCATATCGGTGTAAACAGAAAGTAATACCAAATTCACTTCAACAACAAAACGCTCAAAACTACGGCCATAAAAATCGGCTCCCAGAGACCAGTCTAGCAAAAAGCCAAAAATCTTGATCACGTGATAGTGGGTAAAACTACGTCCGCGTGGCCAATATAAAAAGCATCGCACAGCGCCAAACTTTCTCTTTTCTCTTTCTCCTCCTTTCCAGCAAGCCGTCAACAGCAATGTTTTGCTCCAACTACTCCCCCCCCCCTCGCTTTCGGGTGCGGGGAGGCTGATGAACATTTCACTTAAACACGCACAGCGATTACTTTCAACTCACCCACCCACACACACACACACATGCGTGCAACCACACAATGCCGACAAAGGCACGCACACATACAAATGCCTAAACGACTTATCAACTCCTACGCTCACACACACACACATTTGTACAACTACACACACACATACAAACATGGTCGCGCACACGTGCTTACTACTATTCTCGGAACTGACTTTCAACGAACATTTCAAACTAACATTTTACCACCATGTAAGATTTTGTACATATATAAATATTTTGTGTTACTTTTGAACTACGTTTTATTCTTCCTTCAACTATATGCATGCCTTATCTTTTACTCAACCATTTCATGTTTTTCACTGTTTTTCACTGTTTGAGCATTTCACAAATATATAACACAATTTCATTACCCCCACGTGGTCCGTGCATCTCTACAAAATAAATGTAAGCTTGGATCTTAGCATATTCTCTAAGTCACAATATCTTACTAAGTTAAGGTCTGCACCCCTACAAGACTAACAATTACTATTTATTTACCGTCCATTTTTCATTTTCATTTTCTAGCTTCTTATTGGCTCGTCACAAAGCA
Source organism: Sepiola atlantica (assembly GCA_963556195.1). Lineage (NCBI taxonomy): Eukaryota > Metazoa > Mollusca > Cephalopoda > Sepiida > Sepiolidae > Sepiola > Sepiola atlantica. The sequence continues at coordinate 32,216,547 of OY744554.1, read as the reverse complement.
GCCATCGATGTTTACCAAGAAGCAGCAAAATTCAATCAGAAAGATTGGGTAAGTACCCAGGGCTCTGATAACAATAGATGACCTATTCATTTGGGCAAAAATCAATAATGGATATCATATTTTATATATATATATATATATATATATATATATATATATAATTAACTTGTTACAAATATCCAGGGGGTATAACTCCGAAGGAAGTTGAAACCGGGTTTATGAGAGTGCTCAATGAAAATTCAGAGCAAAATGGATTCCATTGACGCCTGAAAAGTTGACGTTCGTTATGGGCGCTAATAAAACAGCATATATTTTGTCGCAATTAATGGAATAATAAAATCACCAACAAAATATATATATATATATATACTCAAAGCTTAGATATAGATATATATATATATATATATATATATATATATATATATATATATATACTCAAAGCTTGGGTATTTAGATCTGTATAGCTAGATTTCCTTCCTCTTATCTACTTACCTATCTGGTACTTAAGGTATTTAAACTTCGTTTTTTTTTTTTTCAATATAACTTTTATTCCTATATAATTTTATTGCTAGCTACCATATCGCAGAATGGTTCTTGGGTGTAGTGTTTGGATAGTATTATTATAATTAATGTTATTTGATATGCAAATTACCATATCACACGGTAGTCTTAAGGGTAATATATTATTATTATATTATTATTTATTTATGTATATATTCCTTCGGGGCTTGATTTACGCCGGTCTATGGGATTGTCCTGTGCAGTTCTAGGAGGCCTCCCCTCTTTGGGGAGGAGTAAGTTTATTGCTTACTGCTTGAGGCGCCCCTACCGGGGAATGCCGACGGGGCTGCCCAGGCAATTTTTAATGGTCAGAGTGCTCACCTCTCGGGCGCTGGCTTTTCAACCCCCACTTTCCGACCCGACCTTGGGTCACATCTTACTTGTGGGAGTAGGATAAAACTGGCCTTGTGCCTAACTCCTGGAGAGGAGTAAATAATATTAGTGAAATTGTAAGCTGAATTATTTCTACACTTGATTATTGGGGAAATGGTCGTTTGATCAGTACCATTGGAGAGCCATGAATATTATAACTGTCCTGTTTTTAAATCTCCGAAACAGTTACATGGTAAACAGCCGATGATCCCCGTTTTAATATTTCACGCTTAAGTTAAGATCCCCTGTTTTTGTTTCACTGTTAGATACTTGAATCCCCTTTTTTATTTTTTTATTTTTTATTTATGGATTTTCCAACGAAAGTCTCCTGTTACCACGCAACTCTCTGTCCTCAACCCTCATTGGCCAGGTTTCACATTCATACTTAAAAATGAATGACGTCATAAAGGATGACAAGTAACTGTTGAAAACATAATTATAACAAATACTGACCCAATGGGTCAGGGCAGTCTAGTCTATATATATATATATATATATATATATATATATATATAACAACAAAACCTGTGGGTCTTGCTTGCTTCCGTTTACACTGGATGACGTCATTTTGTAATGTCATCGATTAAAACTAAGGTGGGAATAACCATGCACACTGGATGATGTCACTAAAGGATGACTTAATCCATTAAAATCGAGAGATGGGGATAACTGTGCACAGTCGATGACGTCATCCATCAAACCAGAGAGGTGAGGAGGAGGGCAGATCGTTTATGATATTTTATCTTGACGAACCATCGCCGCAATGTAGCATCCTTGTGCTTGTTTTACAAATACCTTAATGGATTGTGCTCCGATGAATTGGCTGCTCTGGTGCCCCCTCGTCGTAAATTCACTAGACCAACTCGACAATCGACTAAATCCCATCCATTCACTGTGGAGGTTCCCAGATGCCGGAGAGCTTTCTACTCAAATAGCTTCTTTCCTCGTGCTGCTGGCCTCTGGAACTCTCTCCCTGCCCCCTGTTTCCCCGACAGTACTGACATGCAGAAGTTTAAAACAGACATCTCGCTGTGCAGATCCCAATTTAGGTTGAACCCCCCCCCCCCCAACCTTCTCCCTTTTCTTTCTTCTCAGTAGCGCCTTACGTCTACAATGGCGGCCTGCCTTGTCTGAGGTGAACTATGTTAAAAAAAATAAATAAATAAAAAAAAAAAGACCCCTGGGCATCTAGTACATTACTAAAACTCAGATAATTTGCTTGCTTGTTTGCATATTGAATGTTTATGTTTAGATTGCAATAATCATGAATTATTGACTACTACTTGTTTTTACAGACGAAATTGTTAAATGAAAAACTTTAATGAGTTTATTTTTTTTTTGTTTTCTAGGAAATTGCCCACAATGTGGGCGTGTGTTATATGCACTTAAAGGAATACGAGAAGGTACGTACAAATTTCACAGAATCCTCTGCCATTTTGAAGAAACGGTTCTTATTCACATTAATACACAAGTGAAATATGGCAGTTCAAAATAAAATAACAGAAAAGCTATTTGGCAAACCAGAAGAATACCCGACTCAAACAGTGTTCGGTCAGATTGAGTTCCGGATATTAAAGACTGTTTTTATTTTATTTTTTTCTGAAAATAAGATAAAATGGCCTCATTTTAAAGAAATCAGGAAAAGTTTAGTACTAATTTTTATTTTAAATAATTTCTTTTACAAAAATAAGTAATCACATATGTGATTAAATTTTTTTTTTTTTTTTAATCAATATGTGATTTAATTTTTTTTTGGGGGGGGGGGATCAATATGTGATTTAATTTTTTTTTGGGGGGGGGTCAATATGTGATTTAATTTTTTTTGGGGGGGGGGGTCAATATGTAATTTAATTTTTTGGGGGGGGATCAATATGTGATTTAATTTTGGGGGGGGGGGTCAATATGTGATTTAATTTTTTTTGGGGGGGGGATCAATATATGATTTTTTTTTTTTTTTTGAGGGTGGGGGATCAATATGTGATTTAATTTTTTGAGGGGGGGGGTCAATATGTGATTTAATTTTTTGAGGGGGGGGGTCAATATGTGATTTAATTTTTTGAGGGGGGGATCAATATGTGATTCAATTTTTTGAGGGGGGGGGGTCAATATGTGATTTAATTTTTTGAGGGGGGGGAATCAATATGTGATTCAATTTTTTTTCTGAGAGGATCAAATAGGTGGTTTGATTTTCTTTTGGAGAATATAATAAAATGTTGTTTTTTTTTGGGGGGGGGGGATCAATATGTGATGTAATTTTTTTTGGAGGGGGATCAATATGTGATTCAATTTTTTTTGGAGGGGGATCAATATGTGATTCAATTTTTTTTGGGGGGGGGATCAATATGTGATTCAATTTTTTTTGGGGGGGGGATCAATATGTGATTCAATTTTTGGGGGGCGGGATAAATATGTGATTCAATTTTTGGGGGGCGGGATCAATATGTGATTCAATTTTTTTGTGGGGGGGGATCAATATGTGATTCAATTTTTTTTGGGGGGGGGGATCAATATGTGATTCAATTTTTTTTGGGGGGGGGATCAATATGTGATTCAATTTTTTTTGTGAGAGGTTCAAATAGGTGGTTTGATTTTCTTTTGGAGAATATAATGAAATGTTGTTTTTTTTTTGGGGGGGGGGGGTGACAAATAGTTTTTCTTACTTTGATTTAAAAAATCAAAACAGCAATTCTTTAATATCCGGAGCTAAATTTGACCGAACACCGTTTACTGCTGACTTTGAGTCGAGTATTCTTCTCTTTTGCCAAACTATTTGATGTACTTATATATGAGGCAAAAGTATTTGTGTACACCAAAAATTATTGAAAAGTTATCGAATAGAATTTTAGTAATGAATAAAATTCATTTCTTACTCATATTTCCAAGTATTCGTTGAACCAACGCCATTATGCATCTTTAAGCCAGCGTGTCGTAGAAAATTATCTCCCTTCTTCTAATATGAAGACGCCACGTGGTCTTGTGGTTCGGAGTTTGTTGACTCCGAATAGTAAATTTATTTTTTTGGTGCTTATTCTGATTAGCGGCCATATGAAAAAAATATTTTTTTATAAAAACAATATTATATACTTATTCAGCGTTATATTCTTCTCACTGTACGAAAAAGTAGAAAAAATTATCCACTAGAACTTTAATTACAAGTATTTTTCCATTCTGCGTATCATAACAGCGACTCGTTCAGTAAGCCTCCATCTTGTTTTTTAAGAAGATTTCAGTTATCTGCCCTTGAAATCTTCTTAAAAAACAAGATGGACGCTTACTGAACGAGTCGCTGTTATGATACGCAGAATGGAAAAATACTTGTAATTAAAGTTCTAGTGAATAATTTTTTCTACTTTTTCGTACAGTGAGTAAGAATATAATGCTTAATAAGTATATATTATTGTTTTTATATAAAAATATTTTTTTCATATGGCCGCTAATCAGCATAAGCACCATTTTTTTTTTTTATTAAAATTCTACTCTATATTTTCCCGTAATTTTTGGTGTGCACAAATACTTTTGCCTGATACGTAAGTATATCAAATAGTTTTCCTTTTATTTTATTTTGAACTGCCATATTTCACTTGTGCGTTAATCTTAATAAGAACGAAAGAAACTCCAGCTTCCTGAACTCCAGATTATCTCTAACTTTAAAAATAATTTAAATATGAAGTTTTAAAATTTGTTTTAGTTTTCCTTTCAAATGCTATTTAACAGTAAAAAATGAAAGAATGTATTAGTTTATAGATTTACTATTAGTAGCTGAATTTGCTGCTGATTACAAATATAGCATCCATCTTAAAAAGTAATCCTAGTCAGATAAAGTAATTTTTTAAAAGAAACTGAAGCAAAAAATGGTTTTCTATATCAAAGAACATGATGGTAGGACAAAAACCAAAAAAAATGGCTAGTCAGAATCAAATAACGATTTATCAGATACATTGCTATATGAGTCTAACATTGAAAATCCGTCCGACTTTATTTTATATATTAGATTATTGCCATTTTTATACGTTTTTATAATATATCATTTTTTTAAAACATGTGAACGCTTATATGGAATTTTTTTTTTTTACTAAAAATGGTCGCCACTTATCAAGGCCAAATGTCACCTGAGGATAAGGATTAATTAGATGGAATGATTGTCAGGACCAAGTTTGAATATTTGTGGGGACGATTCTATATATATGAATCTGTTGACATTAGCTTTGAAGACAACAAAGTTGTAATCTGTAAGGCAGCAGTCCCACAGCAATGTGTTCCACATCTGTCCTAGGACAGGTAAAATAAATTCCATAAACGCAAAAGTTTTGTACCACTTTTATAACCCTTTACAAAGAATAAAATCAAGATGTAATGCTACTAAACCTTATGTCTAGAATCCTTATTCCAATTTTGATCAAAATCCATTAAATGAATTTGCTTCTAGAAAATGTCTAAAATTTAAGGCATCAGAGGACTTAACAAAAAAAAATGAAATTCAAGGAATGTTGCTTAAGTGGTTTCTAATGAATATGGATAAAATCTAATGCAAATCTGAAATATTTGAATTTTTAAATGGGAGATTATGCCCCCTAAAACCCATTTAAAATACTCCAAAGAAATTTAAATTTGGGGAATATTTATTAATTTATATCTAATACCCATTGTTAAAGTTTCACAAAAATCGAAGGTATCTGAATTTTCATAAAGGGCTTCCACCCCCTCTGTACACCTTTTGCATAAAAACTAAATTAAACTAAATATATCCTACACAACCCACCCTTACACTTAGCAGCTATGTTCCAAAATTCATAATGATCAGTTAATTAGTTTAGGAGTAAATCCTCTACATAGAAACATACCTAACTTTATATAAATAGAGATACACATGTCAGACCAAGGCTATAGGTAGGAGGAAAACAGTCAGCAGGAAGAGAGTTCCACAATCCTGGAGTTCTTGGAAAAAAGTTACTGGAATAGAAAGATGTATTACAAGCAGTGAATTGATGAAGAACACTAGACCAACAAGTCAAACGAGCTGGAACAAAGGAAGCAGAGAATAAATCAGACAATTCTGAAGAACACATGTCATAATATTACTTATAGAAGAAACTGAGACTAGCGACATCACGTCTGTGAGAGAGAGAGAGAGAGAGAGAGAGGGGGGTAGAGAGAAAAAAAGGGGTGGGGGTTAATCAAATTACAGATACTAAATCTTATCAAGACCCCTCAAATGAGACAGGTTCACCAGCCGAAATATGACAACAGTACTCCATACAAGGTCTGATAGTAGATTTGTAGAGATAGGGGATAGACTTAGGTGTAACAAAATGTTCGGAGCGACAGAGACAACCGACTTGACTTTGAACCGTTTTATGAGTGCAAAAGTTAAGGCCCTAAAAAAGAAAAATTCAATGCAATTTTGAAAACATGACAATTGCTATGAAGTAAATTGAATGAAAATAGAAAATTACACGATTGAATTTAGGAGCTGAGCTGAGTGCTAATTTGATATTGTTAAGCTCCCATTAGAGGGTCTTCAAATGATTGAACTTTATTCACTTTTTGTTTCATTTTACCTCAGTTGAAGTTCTCAGAAATCAAGGGGGGCCCCTTTCCTGGGGCTAACACTTGATCTCTATATGAGATACATAGATATCCGAGTGTTCAATAAAAATTCTTCTCTACCTCTCAAATGTTGAGTTAGTAAAGAACATTAATTTTCCACTCCCCAATTGACCAGTTAACTATGTTATAGTATATCTTTTTTGTGGTCTTACCAGATTCCAGGACAAGAATTCATCTAGTCTGGTGGAGTATCCAGCTAAGTACTGTTACTTGGGGTAACATCACTAGGAGAAGGTGAACCATTTCTCGTATGAGCCAGTGTATAGCTGCATCAGAGGGATCTTATTTGGGCTTCTAATATTATGTTATTTTGAATATTTGGTCAGGGTTTACTTGTAGTCTGAAATATCCTCCTCATGTCAGGTTTTCTTGACAAACCGTTGTACAGAGAGACCGAAGACACTTGAGGATGGTGTCTAGTAGGTAATTTATATGTTCATAATTTTGTATAGTTTCGCTGCAGCTAAAATCGGTAGGAGAAGCTTTGGTATTGATGAGATAGTCTAGTGTACCACAACTCACGCCAGCAAGTGAAAATAAAAGCTGTATAATGAAATGTGACAATAAAAAGGAGACAAACTCAAGTATCAGATAAAAGAGTGTGTTTATTTTGAAGAAATAAACATCTATTTCTTAGTGGTTCTTGTTTCACTGAATCGTTCGGAGTAGGGTTTCCGCTGTGATGATGATTTCTTATAGTAGTGTTGGAATGTCATCTGCCATCTTGAATCACTAAGAGTCAGCTTGCAATGATGATAATGATTTCTTCTAGTAGTGTTAGAATGTCGCCTGCCATCTTGAATCATTAAGGGTTGGCTTGCTGTTGTGATAAGAGGAACAATGAAATAAAATTTTAAAAACTTACTGATTGATTTGTTCAGTGATTTTTCTTTTAACCTCTGTAGTTATGGACTCAGTGATGAACAAAGATGATGTCCATTCGAAAAGCGTGTTGGGGAGAGTACATATTTGATAGTAAAAGAAATAACTCCTACTTCCTCTTTATATTGATATGAAGAAATGGAATTTTGAGGCAGATGTGTAATCTGAGTATTAAAGACAGCCTTAAATCTGATGACCTCAGAGGAAGATTAAATCTGGACATTATAGGGAGATGTGTGCAGAACAGGAGACTTTGATAGAATGGTTGAGAGTTCTTCGGTACTTAGATGTTAAAACAGTTGAGGTAGCAGGGTCACTTCCCAGAAAGAAAGAGGGATAAATAAAGTCCTGGGCGGAGATAGGTTAGTTTGGAAGCCAATTTCTACAAACTTTCTAATACATGCCAGCATGTAAAACAGACATTAAACCGATGATGATCATGATGGATAAATTATTTTTTCAAAGACATTAAATCGATATAAAAGTTTTCTTTTTAACAACATGGACCAATATTTGCCATAATTAACTTGCGAAATAGAATTAAGTATTTACATTGTATTAAAAAAGCTATTAACGTCAAAGAAATGATGAATAGATTGACTTAGCTTTATATATAAGATATATAGATTTACTTCCGAATCACATTTCTCAATTTCTTTTTAGATTTCGGAGAGATTGTTTTTCTAAGTTTTATTCGTCTTTTCTGCCAAAAGAATATTAATACCATGGTTCAAATATTTGATTGTAATTTTAGGCCAAAGAGTTTCTGCAGCAAGCCATCACTCACAAACACCATGAAATTTCTTTCATCATGTTGGGGAAAGTGCATATGTTGGAGAAGAATATCGAGCCAGCCATTGAGGTATTCACAAAAGCCGTGGAGTAAGTAAACCTTTGACTAGTATCGCCCAAAAAATAGCCGTCGTCCATACGATAGGGGCTCACTCAGACGGCAATAAAAAAAATTGTAAGTAGATCTCATTAAAGAAAACAAAGACTATAAGGTAGTCTCCCTTGACCTGGCTAGAAAACTAGGACACTATTTGCCTTTTAGTAGAATTCTGCTTTTTTGTAATTCACAAATGGCAAAATTCAGCTTTTTTATTTGAGGGAGGGGGCGGGGGGTCTAGTTCTACTTTTTTTTTTAATTCAAGGATGTGAGTTCTCAGCTTTTTAGCGGAATTCTGCTTCTTTTTAAACTCCGGAAAAAGCGGATTTCCGCTTAAATCGCCAGAGCGTCTCACAAAGTTGAGCTCAGCTTTTTGATCGAAATTTTTTTTTAATAAGAAAAAGCTGATTTCCCTTCTTATGACAGTTCTCTCTGAAAACTGAAAATGTTAATTTTGCCATGAAGGCTACAACTTCAAACATTTCATGAAAGGGGTAGGGTTAGGGTTAGATGACTTTTGATTCATCAAAGAATTACTTCCTGTTTCTTTCCCCCACATACGCACTTAGTGTCTTTCTCTTAATTTTGACTTTCTTAGTCGAAACTAATTGGGGTTGTTTAAGAAAATAGTTTTTTGTTTTTTTTCTGTGCTGCTCTATCTCCACACACACTGGTTGGGAAATTTATCTCGATTTCAGTTTTTTTTTGCCATTTGCTACTCACATCCCTGTAAATAAGAAAAGGCTTATTTCTACCATGGCTCGTTTTTATTTCCTTTTGTCTTTCTTCCTCTCACTTCATCTTTTTTTCTCTTTTACTGTTTTTTTTCATTCCTCTCACTTTATCTTTTTTTCTCTTTTACTACGTTTTTTTTCTCTTCCTCTCACTTTATCTTTTTTTCTCTTTTACTACGTTTTTTTCTCTTCCTCTCACTTTATCTTTTTTTCTCTTTTACTACGTTTTTTTCTCTTCCTCTCACTTTATCTTTTTTTCTCTTTTACTACGTTTTTTTCTCTTCCTCACTTTATCTTTTTTTCTCTTTTACTACGTTTTTTTTTCTCTTATTCTATCTGTCTCTGCTTGTGTTCTCTTTTCCCTCTCTCTGGAAATGTTAATTCTGCCATACTTCACAATTTATGATGGAGACAGTAGGGGAGGTAGAAGATTTTTGTTTCATCAAAGAATGACTTCCTGTCCCCTTCCACTAATATGCGCACTTTTGGGGTCTTTCTCTTAATGGTTTTTCTTGTTTATTTCTTGAACCAAACATATTTTTAATGATTTTAAACTTTTATTGCACAAAGTAAAGTTTGAACATTCTTTTTACACAAAAAGGTAATTTTAACAGAATTTAACGAATTTGAAAGCAAACAGTAAGTTAAAACATATGAGTCAATTCTTTCAATATGAAAAAAAAGGTATTGTAGGTTTAGCACCCGTCGTTATACCCCCCCCCTCACCCCCCCCACCCCACCCCCCCACCCCCCCACCCCAAAAAAAAATAATACTCTACCTTTTTTTAGGTCATTATGTGTGAACATCCTAAAAAACATGAAAAAAAAAACAAAGAATTATTAGACTGAAGTTTATTTGTACCAAATATGGTTAGATTGCAGAAAGGATTGTGAATTTTTTTTAACGGAGATAATGTATAATGGAGATTTTGTATCTGTATGTTTGTAATCAAAATTGGAATATTATTTAAAGAGAACTTAACCGTCATTATATCTACAAGATGATATTATTTAAATTAAACAATTTGTATTAAATAAATATAATTCTTACTTTAAATCTAAATAAAATATAAATGGATGAATTGAATAACAAAATTTACATTCATAAAAATATGAAATATGAAAACTAGGCCATGGAGTCAGGAGACAAAATACCCAACACTGATTCAAACTCTACAAAATCTTAAAAGGTCCGGCTCCAACTCCTAAAATGAATTTGGTCTAACTCCTACTCTGTTGCCCTGACTCCTACTCTGCTGCCCTGACTCCTACTCTGCAGTTCGTACTCCTACTCTGCAGTTCGTACTCCTACTCTGCTGCCCTGACTCCTACTCTGCAGTTCGTACTCCTACTCTGCTGCCCTGACTCCTACTCTGCAGTTCGTACTCCTACTCTGCAGCCCTGACTCCTACTCTGCAGTTCGTACTCCTACTCTGCTGCCCTGACTCCTACTCTGCTGCCCTGACTCCTACTCTGCAGTTCGTACTCCTACTCTGCAGTTCGTACTCCTACTCTGCTGCCCTGACTCCTACTCTGCAGTTCGTACTCCTACTCTGCTGCCTTGACTCCTACTCTGCAGTTCGTACTCCTACTCTGCAGTTCGTACTCCTACTCTGCTGCCCTGACTCCTACTCTGCAGTTTGTACTCCTACTCTGCAGTTCGTACTCCTACTCTGCTGCCCTGACTCCAACTCTGCAGTTCGTACTCCTACTCTGCAGTTCGTACTCCTACTCTGCTGCCCTGACTCCAACTCTGCAGTTCTGACTCTTACTCTGCAGTTCGTACTCCTACTCTGCAATTCTGACTCCTACTCTGCAGTCTGTACTCCTACTCTGCAGTTCGTACTCCAACTCTGCAGGTCGTACTCCTACTCTGCTGCCCTAACTCCAACTCTGCAGTTCTGGTTAATAGAATGTTAACAATCTACCCACATGGATTAAATAAAGGATTCAGTTCGAAATTACTGTATAAGTTCCCAAATTCAACACAAACATTCCCAAGTTTAAAAAATGCACCTGAAGAAGGTCAGAGGTTACATCGGATGCAGTGTTGTGAAAATAATAACTAAGATGAGAATCATACAAATTATCATTTCTCATCTCAAAAATTCTGAAACCGATTTTTATCTGTTTAAAAATGACCTTTTTATTTCCAGAATTTTCCCAGAAAATCCTGACCTTTTAACTTCTCTTGGACTGCTCTATATTTTTTCTCTTTTACTACGTTTTTTTCTCTTCCTCTATCTGTCTCTGCTTGTCTTCTCTTTTCCCTCTCTCTGGAAATGTTAATTCTGCCATACTTCACAATTTATGATGGAGACAGTAGGAGAGGTAGAAGATTTTTGTTTCATCAAAGAATGACTTCCTGTCCCCTTCCACTAATATGCGCACTTTTGGGGTCTTTCTCTTAATGGTTTTTCTTGTTTATTTCTTGAACCAAACATATTTTTAATGATTTTAAACTTTTATTACACAAAGTAAAGTTTGAACATTCTTTTTACACAAAAAGGTAATTTTAACAGAATTTAACGAATTTGAAAGCAAACAGTAAGTTTAAAACATATAAGTCAATTCTTTCAGTATGAAAAAAAAGGTATTATAGGTTTGGCACCCGTCGCTATACACTTGATCTCAAAAAGAGATACATAGATATCCGAGTGTTCAATAAAAATTCTCCTCTACCTCTCAAACGTTGAGTTAGTAAAGAAGTAAAGAACATTAATTTTCCACTCCCCAATTGACCCGTTAACTATGTTATAGTATATCTTTCTTGTGGTCTTACCGGATTCCAGGACAAGAATTCATCTAGTCTGGTGGAGTATCCAGCTAAGTACTGTTACTTGAGGTAACATCACTAGGAGAAGGTGAACCATTCCTCGTATGAGCCAGTGTATAGCCGCATCGAGGGGATCTTATTTGGACTTCTAATATTATGTTATTTTGAAAATTTGGTCAGAGTTTACTTGTATCATTAACGGTTGGCTTGCTTTTGTGATAAGAGCAACAATGAAATAAAAAATGTTAAACTTAATGATTTGTGCAGTGATTTTTCTTTTAACCTCTGTAGTTATGGACTCAGTGATGAACAAAGATGATGTCCATTTGAAAAACGTTCCCGGTGTCTTGGGAGAGTGTTGGGGAGAGTACATATTTGATAGTAGAAGAAATAACTCCTACTTCCCCCCCCAAAAAAAAATAATACTCTACTTTTTTTTAAGTGATTATGTGTGAACATCCTAAAAAACATGAATAAAAAAAGTTTATTTGTACCAAATATAGTTAGATTGCAGAAAGGATTGTGATATTTTTTTTTTAAAAGAAAAAAATGTGTGATGGAGATTTTGTACCTGTATGTTTGTAATCAAAATTGGAATATTATTTAAAGAGAACTTAACCGTCATTATATCTACAAGATGATATTATTTAAATTAAACAATTTGATTAAATAAATATAATTCTTACTTTAAATCTAAATAAAATATAAGTGAATGAATTGAATAACAAAATTTACATTCATAAAAATACGAAATATGAAAAGAACGCCATGGAGTTAGGAGCTAAAATACCCAACACTGATTCAAACTCTACAAAATCTTAAAAGGTCCGGCTCAAACTCCTAAAATGAATTTGGTCTAATTCCTACTCTGCTGCCCTGACTCCTACTCTGCTGCCCTGACTCCTACTCTGCTGCCCTGACTCCTACTCTGCAGTTCGTACTCCTACTCTGCTGCCCTGACTCCTACTCTGCTGCCGTGACTCCTACTCTGCTGCCGTGACTCCTACTCTGCTGCCGTGACTCCAACTCTGCAGTTCGTACTCCTACTCTGCAGTTCGTACTCCTACTCTGCAGTTCGTACTCCTACTCTGCAGTTCGTACTCCTACTCTGAAGTTCGTACTCCAACTCTGCTTCCCTGACTCCAACTCTGCAGTTCGTACTCCTACTCTGGTGCCCTGATTCCTACTCTGCTGCCCTGACTCCAACTCTGCAGTTCGTACTCCTACTCTGCAGTTCGTACTCAAACTCTGCTTCCCTGACTCCAACTCTGCAGTTCGTACTCCTACTCTGGTGCCCTGATTCCTACTCTGCTGCCCTGACTCCAACTCTGCAGTTCGTACTCCTACTCTGCTGCCGTGACTCCTACTCTGCAGCCCTGACTCCTACTCTGCAGCTCTGACTCCTACTCTGCTGCCCTGACTCCAACTCTGCAGTTCGTACTCCTACTCTGCTGCCCTGACTCCAACTCTGCAGTTCGTACTCCTACTCTGCTGCCCTGACTCCAACTCTGCAGTTCGTACTCCTACTCTGCTGCCTTGACTCCTACTCTGCAGTTCGTACTTCTACTCTGCTGCCCTGACTCCAACTCTGCTGTCTGTGCTCCAACTCTGCAGTTCGTACTCCAACTCTGCAGTTCGTACTCCTACTCTGCTGCCCTGACTCCAACTCTGCAGTTCGTACTCCTACTCTGCTGCCCTGACTCCTACTCTGCTGCCCTGACACCTACCCTGCAGTTCGTGCTCCTACTCTGCAGTTCGTACTCCTACTCTGCTGCCCTGACTCCTACTCTGCAGTTCGTACTCCAACTCTGCTGCCCTGACTCCAACTCTGCAGTTCGTACTCCTACTCTGCTGCCCTGACTCCAACTCTGCAGTTCGTGCTCCAACTCTGCAGTTCGTGTTCCAACTCTGCAGTTCGTGTTCCAACTCTGCAGTTCGTGCTCCAACTCTGCAGTTCGTGCTCCAACTCTGCAGTTCGTACTCCAACTCTGCAGTTCGTGCTCCAACTCTGCAGTTCGTGCTCCAACTCTGCAGTTCGTACTCCAACTCTGCAGTTCGTACTCCAACTCTGCAGTTCGTGCTCCAACTCTGCAGTTTGTGCTCCAACTCTGCAGTTCGTACTCCAACTCTGCAGTTCGTACTCCAACTCTGCAGTTCGTGCTCCAACTCTGCAGTTCGTACTCTTACTCTGCTGCCCTGACTCTTACTCTGCTGTCCTGACTCCAACTCTGCAGTTCGTACTCCTACTCTGCTGACCTGACTCCAGATCTGCAGTTTGTACTCCTACTCTGCTGCCCTGACTCTAAACTCTGTAGTTCGTACTCCTACTCTGCTGCCCTGACTCCAACTCTGCAGTGAGTGCTCTAACTCTGCAGTTTGTACTCCAACTCTGCAGTTTGTACTCCTACTCTGCTGCCTTGACACCTACTCTGCTGCCCTGACACCAACTCTGCAGTTTGTGCTCCTACTCTGCAGTTCGAACATCTACTCTGCAGTTCTATACTCCTGCTCTGCTGCCCTGACCCCAACTCTGCAGTTTGTACTCCTACTCTGCTGCCCTGACCCCAACTCTGCAGTTTGTACTCCTACTCTGCAGTTCGTACTCCTGCTCTGCTGCCCTGACCCCAACTCTGCAGTTTGTACTCCTACTCTGCTGCCCTGACCCCAACTCTGCAGTTTGTACTCCTACTCTGCTGCCCTGACCCCAACTCTGCAGTTTGTACTCCTACTCTTCTGCCCTGACTCCTACTCTGCTGCCCTGACTCCTACTCTGCTGCCCTGACTCCAACTCTGCAGTTCGTACTCCTACTCTGTTTCCCTGACTCCTACTCTGCAGTTCGTACTCCTACTCTGCTGCCCTGACTCCTACTCTGCAGTTCGTACTCCTACTCTGCTGCCCTGACCCCAACTCTGCAGTTTGTACTCCTACTCTGCTGCCCTGACCTCAACTCTGCAGTTTGTACTCCTACTCTGCTGCCCTGACCCCAACTCTGCAGTTTGTACTCCTACTCTGCTGCCCTGACTCCTACTATGCTGCCCTGACTACAACTCTGCAGTTCGTACTCCTACTCTGCTGCCCTGACTCCTACTCTGCAGTTCGTACTCCTACTCTGCTGCCCTGACCCCAACTCAGCAGTTCGTACTCCTACTCTGCTGCCCTGACTCCTACTCGGCTGCTCTGACTCCAACTCTGCAGTTCGTACTCCAACTCTGCAGTCTGTACTTCTACTCTGCAGTTCGTACTCCTACTCTGCAGTCTGTACTCCTACTCTGCTGCCCTGACTCCTACTCTGCAGTTCGTACTCCTACTCTGCTGCCCTGACTCCAACTCTGCAGTTTGTACTCCTACTCTGCAGTTCGTACTCCTACTCTGCTGCCCTGACCCCAACTCTGCAGTTTGTACTCCTACTCTGCTGCCCTGACCCCAACTTTGCAGTTTGTACTCCTACTCTGCTGCCCTGCCTCCTACTCTGCTGCCCTGACTCCTACTCTGCTGCCCTGACTCCAACTCTGCAGTTCGTACTCCTACTCTGTTTCCCTGACTCCTACTCTGCAGTTCGTACTCCTACTCTGCTGCCCTGACTCCTACTCTGCAGTTCGTACTCCTACTCTGCTGCCCTGACCCCAACCTTGCAGTTTGTACTCCTACTCTGCTGCCCTGACTCCTACTCTGCTGCCTTGACTCCTACTATGCTGCCCTGACTCCAACTCTGCAGTTCGTACTCCTACTCTGCTGCCCTGACTCCTACTCTGCAGTTCGTACTCCTACTCTGCAGTTTGTACTCCTACTCTGCTGCCCTGACTCCTACTCAGCAGTTCGTACTCCTACTCTGCTGCCCTGACTCCTACTCTGCTGCCCTAACTCCTACTCGGCTGCTCTGACTCCAACTCTGCCGTTCGTACTCCTACTCTGCAGTCTGTACTCCTACTCTGCAGTTTGTACTCCTACTCTGCAGTCTGTACTCCTACTCTGCTGCCCTGACTCCTACTCTACAGTTCGTACTCCTACTCTGCTGCCCTGACTCCAACTCTGCAGTTCGTACTCCTACTCTGCTGCCCTGACTCCAACTCTGCTTCCCTGACTCCTACTCTGCTGCCCTGACTCCTACTCTGCTGCCCTGACTCCAACTCTGCAGTTCGTGCTCCAACTCTGCAGTTCTGTACTCCAACTCTGCAGTTCGTACTCCTACTCTGCTACCCTGACTCCAACTCTGCAGTTCGTACTCCTACTCTGCTACCCTGACTCCAACTCTGCAGTTCGTACTCCTACTCTGCTGCCCTGACTCCAACTCTGCAGTTCGTACTCCTACTCTGCTGCCCTGACTCCAACTCTGCTTCCCTGACTCCTACTCTGCTGCCCTGACTCCTACTCTGCTGCCCTGACTCCAACTCTGCAGTTCTGTACTCCAACTCTGCAGTTCGTACTCCTACTCTGCTACCCTGACTCCAACTCTGCAGTTCGTGCTTCTACTCTGCAGTTCGTGCTTCTACTCTGCAGTTTGTACTTCTAATCTGCAGTTTGTACTCCTACTCTGCAGTTCGTACTCCTTCTCCACTGCCGTGACTCCTACTCTGCAGTTCGTACCCCTACTCTGCTGCACTGACTCCAACTCTGCAGTTCGTACTCCTACTCTGCTGCCCTGACTCCTACTCTGCTGCCCTGACTCCAACTCTGCAGTTCGTACTCCTACTCTGTTTCCCTGACTCCTACTCTGCAGTTCGTACTCCTACTCTTCTGCCCTGACTCCTACTCTGCAGTTCGTACTCCTACTCTTCTGCCCTGACTCCTACTCTGCAGTTCGTACTCCTACTCTGCTGCCCTGACCCCAACTCAGCAGTTCGTACTCCTACTCTGCTGCCCTTACTCCTACTCTGCTGCCCTTACTCCTACTCGGCTGCTCTGACTCCAACTCTGCAGTTCGTGCTCCTACTCTGCAGTCTGTACTCCTACTCTGCAGTCTGTACTCCTACTCTGCTTCCCTGACTCCTACTCTGCAGTTCGTACTCCTACTCTGCTGCCCTGACTCCAACTCTGCAGTTCGTACTCCTACTCTGCTGCCCTGACCCCAACTCTGCAGTTTGTACTCCTACTCTGCTGCCCTGACCCCAACTCTGCAGTTTGTTCTCATACTCTGCTGCCCTGCCTCCTACTCTGCTGCCCTGACTCCAACTCTGCAGTTCGTACTCCTACTCTGTTTCCCTGACTCCTACTCTGCAGTTCGTACTCCTACTCTGCTGCCCTGACTCCTACTCTGCAGTTCGTACTCCTACTCTGCTGCCCTGACTCCTACTCTGCAGTTCGTACTCCTACTCTGCTGCCCTGACCCCAACTCTGCAGTTTGTACTCCTACTCTGCTGCCCTGACTCCTACTCTGCAGTTTGTACTCCTACTCTGCAGTTCGTACTCCTACTCTGCTGCCCTGACCTCAACTCTGCAGTTTGTACTCCTACTCTGCTGCCCTGACCCCAACTCTGCAGTTTGTACTCCTACTCTGCTGCCCTGACTCCTACTCTGCTGCCCTGACTCCAACTCTGCAGTTCGTACTCCTACTCTGCTGCCCTGACTCCTACTCTGCAGTTCGTACTCCTACTCTGCTGCCCTGACCCCAACTCAGCAGTTCGTACTCCTACTCTGCTGCCCTTACTCCTACTCTGCTGCCCTGACTCCTACTCGGCTGCTCTGACTCCAACTCTGCAGTTCGTACTCCTACTCTGCTGCCCTGACTCCAACTCTGCAGTTCGTACTCCTACTCTGCTGCCCTGACTCCAACTCTGCTTCCCTGACTCCTACTCTGCTGCCCTGACTCCTACTCTGCTGCCCTGACTCCAACTCTGCAGTTCGTACTCCTACTCTGCTGCCCTGACCCCAACTCTGCAGTTTGTACTCCTACTCTGCTGCCCTGACTCCTACTCTGCTGCCCTGACTCCAACTCTGCAGTTCGTACTCCTACTCTGCTGCCCTGACCCCAACTCAGCAGTTCGTACTCCTACTCTGCTGCCCTTACTCCTACTCTGCTGCCCTGACTCCTACTCGGCTGCTCTGACTCCAACTCTGCAGTTCGTGCTCCTACTCTGCAGTCTGTACTCCTACTCTGCAGTCTGTACTCCTACTCTGCTTCCCTGACTCCTACTCTGCAGTTTGTACTCCTACTCTGCTGCCCTGACCCCAACTCTGCAGTTTGTACTCCTACTCTGCTGCCCTGACTCCTACTCGGCTGCTCTGACTCCAACTCTGCAGTTCGTGCTCCTACTCTGCAGTCTGTACTCCTACTCTGCTTCCCTGACTCCTACTCTGCAGTTTGTACTCCTACTCTGCTGCCCTGACCCCAACTCTGCAGTTCGTACTCCTACTCTGCAGTTCGTACTCCTACTCTGCAGTTCGTACTCCTACTCTGCAGTTCGTACTCCTACTCTGCAGTTCGTACTCCTACTCTGCAGTTCGTACTCCAACTCTGCAGGTCGTACTCCTACTCTGCTGCCCTAACTCCTACTCTGCAGTTCTGGTTAATAGAATGTTAACAATCTACCCACATGGATTAAATAAAGGATTCAGTTCGAAATTACTGTATAAGTTCCCAAATTCAACACAAACATTCCCAAGTTTAAAAAATGCACCTGAAGAAGGTCGGAGGTTACATCGGATGCAGTGTCGTGAAAATAATAACCAAGATGAGAATCATACAAATTATCAATTCTCATCTCAAAAATTCTGAAAAAACCTATTTTTATCTGTTTAAAAATGACCTTTTTATTTCCAGAATTTTCCCAGAAAATCCTGACCTTTTAACTTCTCTTGGACTGCTCTATATGGAGGTGAGTATGTTGTTCATTTCGCAATTTTACATAGATTTTAAAAATGTTATTAAAATTGGGTAGTCCAAAATGTCATGCTATTCTCCCTTGAAAAATTGATTCTTATAATCCGGTCTTTGCTGGTAGTAATACATTACGTAAGTCTCCCATCGCTTGTCTCCCAAATGGGGGCGAAAAAAGAGCTTCAAAAAAGACGTCCGAATTCAGTCAGCTCATTTGCCAAAGAGGAAGATCTTTCTATCTCATTCATCATGTCTGTCTGTGATGTTATATTACAGAGATACATTGTTCCCAGACAATAAGAAATGCACAAGTTATTCATATATAAAGCTTTGTCACTATATCTCCACATTCTCTCTCTCTCTCTCTCATACATACATACATACATATATATATATATATATATATATATATATATATATATAAATGTTTTGAGGTACAAAACTTATAAATACATTTAAAAATGATACACGGACATCTCTCTAAAGCCCTTTCGACTATCATCTTGTCAGGAGAAAATCGATAGTTTTAATTAATAATATTGTCGAAAGAAAGAGCAAATCGGGATTTGAAAGTGCCTAAATTAACAATAGAGCGATTAAAAGTCAATTTAATGATTTACTTAAAAAACGATTAAAAGGCACTGCGTTAGGAGAGAAAAAAAAGAGGGTGGGAGTTCAAAGTTCCCCAAAGAGATTAAGCGATCTAACAAATTCCTTCTGCCGACACAAGGAAGGTTTTCGCATGGCGATAGAGACAGACTCCAATATTTTCAAATGGTTCTTGGAATCTGCTCTATGCAAGACCTCAAAACGGTCTACTTTATAGCTACTGGCACAGCTAGGGTTTTCATTTAGGCACTTTCAAATCCCCATTTGCTCTTTCTTTCGACAATATTGTTAATTAAAACTATCGATTTTCTCCTGACGAGATGATAGTCGAAAGGGCCTTAAAGAGATTTCCGCGCATCATTTTTAAATATATATATATATATATATATATATATATATGAAAATATTTGTTGTTGTTTATTATCTACGGACGTATACGTTTCATCTTTTTTCAATCAAGACTCTTCAGCGTAGAAGTTTGACTATTCACTACTGGTCACACGATTCGAAACCCTGGATTATAAGTATTTTTCAACTCCAACCCAACGTCTTAAACCTCGCGGCCAATATCTGAACGGCTGATAAACTGTGGTAGATTAAATACATTTATAAGCGGCGATGACAGCACAGGCATTCTACTTATATTAAGGAATGATGCATTATAAAGCAAATGACGTCACGCTGTATTTGCACTACTACTAAAGTGCTCTACTAATTATTAAGGAGCGACAAATATGAAAATATTTGTTGTTGTTTATTATCTACGGACGTATACGTTTCATCTTTTTTCAATCAAGACTCTTCAGCGTAGAAGTTTGACTATTCACTACTGGTCACACGATTCGAAACCCTGGATTATAAGTATTTTTCAACTTCAACCCAACGTCTTAAACCTCGCGGCCAATGATTATAAGTGGCTCTGTGCTGTGATGTTAATGGGCTTTCATCTATTCAAATTCATTTTTTTGATTTTTCAAGCTTTTAAATATCATTTACCCATGACCTTAGATCTTTTCTATATCTCTCATCCCTCTCTCTCTAGTAATGAAGCCTTTTTTTTTACTGATTAGATATTTATGTGAACAGATTTTTAATTGCTAACTCTTAGTAAAATTAGAATATTTGCTATTCTATCTTTTCAAGATTAGCAACGAGTCGGTAGAGAATTTAAATTAATTCTCCTAGCACGTGGGGTGTTACTATAATTCACTGTGCATTACATTGAGAGTAATGCACGTGTTGGAAAATACGGCAGTTGAAAAGCCTTACAGGATACAGACATTTCAGTTATTAATAGTTGGCATACAACAAACTATACAAACAGTTAAACAAGAAACGGTCTAAGATTACATACAAAAATACATTGTTCCCATACAATAATAAATGCACAAGTTATTCATGTAGATGGTTAATGTGAAGACTTAGCTATCTTTGCGGCATCTTCTCTGTAAGGGTAAGTGCACCGAAGCCGATGTTACTGTAGCGCGTCTTGCCAGAAAATGAGGAAGAGATCTGGTCTTAATTCTCGACCACATGATGGTACGATAGTTCCTACAAGGTCTCGTGTTCAACACGAGATTCAGGGGGGTCTACCTTTTTCATCAAGAGAATCTATGACATATCCTGACACATCGACCTAATTCCAGTCGTGAACCTCTAATGGAAGTTTTCACTTCTCTGCTTAATCTAACTTTATGTGGAAAATACTGACAAACTATAAAGACAGTAAAACAAGACAAGTAAGGCCGAAGATTATATACAAAAATACAATGTTCCCATACAATAATAAATGCACAAGTTATTCATGTAAAAAGATAAAGTATGTACTTACATTTTTTTTAGTATCTTTTCTGTTAGAGGACATGCCCAAGGCTGGTCCTGTCTGTAGGGCGTCAGGTCAGCAAACGAGAACGGAATCTCTTCTTATTTCTCGACCGCATGTGCTGCGAGAGTTCCCAATCTCTATATAATACTGAAATTCTAATAATATTGGTTGTCTGCATATTCAATGTTTTAGGGAGATGGTAAATGAGACGAGAAGTAGTGGGAGGAAAGGAATAGAAGAGAGGGAACAGCAACAGTAGAAGAATAAAAGCATGATGTAAACAAATAAATGACATAAATAAAGAAGAAGAAAAAACTAAAATAGTAGTACTAGTAGTAGAAACAGCAGTAGAAGAATACGAAGAATAAAAGGATGATGTAAATAAATAAATGACATAAATAAAGAAGAAAGGAAAAGACTAAAATAGTAGTACTAGTAGTAGAAACAGCAGTAGAAGAGTAAGAAGAATAAAAGGATGATGGAAATAAATAAATGACATAAATAAAGAAGAAAGGAAAAGACTAAAATAGTAGTACTAGTAGTAGAAACAGCAGTAGAAGAATACGAAGAATAAAAGGATGATGTAAATAAATAAATGACATAAATAAAGAAGAAAGGAAAAGACTAAAATAGTAGTACTAGTAGTAGAAACAGCAGTAGAAGAGTAAGAAGAACAAAAGGATGATGGAAATAAATAAATGACATAAATAAAGAAGAAAGGAAAAGACTAAAATAGTAGTACTAGTAGTAGCAACAGCAGCAGAAGAATACGAAGAATAAAAGGATGATGTAAACAAATAAATGACATAAATAAAGAAGAAAGGAAAAGACTAAAATAGTAGTACTAGTAGTAGAAACAGCAATAGAAGAGTCCCAACAGGACCTGTAAATATCGAAATGTTGGTAGATCCACGTAGATTGTTTATGTTTATTAAATTATATATATATATATATATATATATATATATATATATATATATATATATATACACACAAATATGTGTTTAGAGTAACAAAATTTCTAAATACATTTAAACAACATTGACAGAATAAGCTTAAGGGCCCTTTTAACTATCATCTCATTGGGAGAAAATCGATAGTCTAAATTAATGAGAAATATTATTGACGAAAATAAAGAGCACAAAGGGGAAATTGATGGTAAATGATTAAAATAAATTTAATTCAATATTTGTTTAAAAACGATTAAATAGGCACGGCATGAGGGGACAAAGAGGGGAGAGGAGGTAAAGTTCCCTAAAGAGATTTAATATTTTTGGAAATTCATTCGGACGACACAAGGAAGGTTTATGGATTGCAATAGACAGATTCCCAAATTTTCAAATAATCGGCTAAATCCCATCCCTTCATTGTGGACGTCCCCAGATGCCAGAGGGCTTTCTATTCTAATAGCTTTTTCCCTCGAACTGTTAGTCTTTGGAATTCCCTCCCTGTTTCCGTCTACCAACATGCAGAAATGTAAACGTAATGTGAACAAATATCTCACTACACAACTCCCCATTTAGGGTGCCCCTTATAAATCTGGTTCCTAATTCTCAGTGGGCCCTTACGTCTCAGTGACAACGTGCCCCTTTTTTGTGGTGAATCAAAGTGAACAAAAAAAAAATTATCAAAATAAATTTTTTTAAATTTTTAAATTATCAAAGTAAATAAAAAATTTTTTTAAATTATTAAAGTAAATAAAAAAAGATTAAAAAATTATCAAAATGAATAAAATTTTAAAATTATCAAAGTAAATAAAAAAAATTTTTTAAATTATCAAAGTAAATAAAAAAAATTTTAAATTATCAAAGTAAATAAAATTTTGAAATTATCAAAGTAAAAAAAAAAAAATTTTAAATTATCAAAGTAAATAAAATTTTGAAATTATCAAAGTAAAAAAAAAAAAAAATTTTTAATTATCAAAGTAAATAAAAAAAAAATTTTTTTAAATTATCAAAGTAAATAAAAAAAATTTTTTAAATTATCAAAGTAAATAAAATTTTAAAATTATCAAAGTAAATAAAAAAAAAAAAATTTTAATTATCAATCCTCATCTCAAAAATTCTGAAACAATCTCTCATCACTTTAT
Organism: Sepiola atlantica; assembly: GCA_963556195.1. Classification (NCBI taxonomy): domain Eukaryota; kingdom Metazoa; phylum Mollusca; class Cephalopoda; order Sepiida; family Sepiolidae; genus Sepiola; species Sepiola atlantica. Next base: position 32,193,388 of record OY744554.1, on the reverse strand, counting down.
TTCCAGATTGGGCAATTTCAGAAAGCTTGTGAAAGTTTAGGGAATGCCATGACCTTTGACCCCAGCCATGTCAAGGCTATTGTTGCTGCTGGTAGTATGATGCAAAGACATGGGGACTATGATGTGGCCCTGGCCAAATACCGCATTGCCGCCAACAGTATGCCGGAGTGCCCCACTTTATGGAACAATATCGCCATGTGTTTTTTTGGCAAGAATAAATATGTTGCCGTGAGTATGATTTTAAAATTCAATATTCTCTGAGAAAAAAATGTGACGTATCGGGTCATCTATTCAGCTTGTGTTAGATTATTTGAATCAGAAAAAAATGAGTTTGCAAAGCCAGTTAAATTAATAAAACTAAAAGGACAAAATCCAAAATTGGTTTCTCTCTTTTTTTCTCTCTCTCTCTGGGTTAAATATTATTACCGCCTGTGGTGAACGTTCTGGTTTATGTGGCTCTGTAAATGCATCACTCTTTTCTCTCTTCCCTTATAATGGACTATTTCAATCTGATAGTTTTATTACTTTTGACTTTTAATAAACAATGAGAGAATGGACTTCTCGATTTCCGGCAAAAAGTAAATATATTCAGGAGAATTATCACGACGAAGGACAGTGACAGAGCTCGATGGAGAACGATCATGGCGAGAGACGTCAGTCAGTTTAAACTGACTTTTTAAATTTGAGAGATGGGAGATTTATCTCAGATGTAGAGACACTAGTGACAAGACCCTAACAACACACACTCACAAACACACCTGTGTCCAACAAGTTGTATGCATACAATGGGTGTGTCTATGTTGTCTTTATTATGTATGGAAACTGTGGACTATGGCTTTGCACCGACACTAGAATCTCGACATACCTCATAAGAAGAGGAAAAAGAAGAACCACAGCAGCAATTGAGTTAACAAATTGTTGACCCAAATTCCTGTATGATCGATATTCTTTGACTTAACAATTTCAAGTAAATTTGATAAACAAGGCTTCACTCTCTCCTCAAATTTCATTTCTCAGTTTCTCCTTTGTAGGCCATCTGCTGCTTGAAGCGCGCCAACTACCTTTCTCCTTTCGACACAAAAGTGCTATACAACCTGGGACTTGTACACTTACACATGCAACAGTATATGTCAGCTTTTCATTTCCTCAGCTCGATGCTAAGCTATAAGCCAAAAGATCCGCAGGTTTTCATGATGTTGGCAAGTAAGTCCGTGTTTCTTTCTTTTCTTATTCACGTTCTTACCAAGACTACAAAAGATTTTTTCTGGATATTTTTAAATCTCTCAATTCCCCTCTTTACCTCTTCACTTATCTCCCTCTCTCTTCACTTATAACTCTCTCCTTCTCTTCCCTTATCTTATCACTCTCTCTTCCTTTCTCGCCTTATCTCTCTCTTCCTTTCTCGCCTTATCGCTATCTTACTTTCTCGCCTTATCGCTCTCTTCCTTTCTCGCCTTATCGCTCTCTTCCTTTCTCGCCTTATCGCTCTCTTCCTTTCTCGCCTTATCGCTATCTTACTTTCTCGCCTTATCGCTCTCTTCCTTTCTCGCCTTATCGCTCTCTTCCTTTCTCGCCTTATCGCTCTCTTCCTTTCTCGCCTTATCGCTCTCTTCCTTTCTCGCCTTATCTCTCTCTTCCTTTCTCGCCTTATCGCTCTCTTCCTTTCTCGCCTTATCGCTCTCTTCCTTTCTCGCCTTATCGCTCTCTTCCTTTCTCACCTTATCGCTCTCTTCCTTTCTCGCCTTATCTCTCTCTTCCTTTCTCGCCTTATCGCTATCTTACTTTCTCGCCTTATCGCTCTCTTCCTTTCTCGCCTTATCGCTCTCTTCCTTTCTCGCCTTATCGCTCTCTTCCTTTCTCGCCTTATCGCTCTCTTCCTTTCTCGCCTTATCCCTCTCTTCCTTTCTCGCCTTATCGCTCCCTTCTTTTCTCGCCTTATCCCTCTCTTCCTTTCTCGCCTTATCGCTCTCTTCCTTTCTCGCCTTATCCCTCTCTTCCTTTCTCGCCTTATCGCTCCCTTCTTTTCTCGCCTTATCCCTCTCTTCCTTTCTCGCCTTATCCCTCTCTTCCTTTCTCGCCTTATCCCTCCCTTCTTTTCTCGCCTTATCGCTCTCTTCCTTTCTCGCCTTATCCCTATCTTACTTTCTCGCCTTATCCCTCTCTTCCTTTCTCGCCTTATCGCTCTCTTCCTTTCTCGCCTTATCGCTCTCTTCCTTTCTCGCCTTACCGCTCTCTTCCGTTCTCGCCTTACCGCTCTCTTCCGTTCTCGTCTTATCGCTCTCTTCCTTTCTCGCCTTATCGCTCTCTTCCTTTCTCGCCTTATCCCTCTCTTCCTTTCTCGCCTTATCCCTCTCTTCCTTTCTCGCCTTATCGCTCTCTTCCTTTCTCGCCTGATCGCTCTCTTCCTTTCTCGCCTTATCTCTCTCTTCCTTTCTCGCCTTATCTCTCTCTTCCTTTCTCGCCTTATCCCTCTCTTCCATTCTCGCCTTATCCCTCTCTTCCTTTCTCGCCTTATCGCTCTCTTCCTTTCTCGCCTTATCGCTCTCTTCCTTTCTCGCCTTATCGCTCTCTTCCTTTCTCGCCTTATCGCTCTCTTCCTTTCTCGCCTTATCGCTCTCTTCCTTTCTCGCCTTATCGCTCTCTTCCTTACTCGCTTTATCCCTCTCTTCCTTTCTCGCCTTATCCCTCTTCCTTTCTCGCCTTATCGCTCTCTTCCTTTCTCGCCTTATCCCTCTCTTCCTTTCTCGCCTTATCCCTCTCTTCCTTTCTTGCCTTATCGCTCTCTTCCTTTCTCGCCTTATCTCTCTCTTCCTTTCTCGCCTTATCGCTCTCTTCTTTTCTCGCCTTATCCCTCTCTTCCTTTCTCGCCTTATCGCTCTCTTCCTTTCATGCCTTATCGCTCTCTTCCTTTCTCGCCTTATCTCTCTCTTCCTTTCTCGCCTTATCGCTCTCTTCCTTTCTTGCCTTACCGCTCTCTTCCTTTCTCGCCTTACCACTCTCTTCCTTTCTCGCCTTATCGCTCTCTTCCTTTCTCGCCTTACCCCTCTCTTCCTTTCTCGCCTTACCCCTCTCTTCCTTTCTCGCCTTACCGCTCTCTTCCTTTCTTGCCTTATCGCTCTCTCTCTCCCTTTATCCTTTTGCTCTCTCTCTCTCTCCTTTTATCTTTTTGCTCTCTCTCTCTCTCTCTTCCCTTATCACTTTCTATTTCTCTTTTGCCTTATCACTCGCTCTTTGTCTCTTGCCTTATCGCTTACTCTCTTCCCTTATAGTTGTCTCTCTTTCTTGCCTTATCGCGCTCTCTTGCTTTATTGCTCTTTCTTCCCTTATCACTCTCTCTCTCTTGCCTTATCACACTCTTTCTCTTGCCTTATCATTCTCTCTCTCTTTCCTTATCATTCTCTCCCTTTTTCTCTCGTCTTATCATTCTATCTTTCTCTCTCTCTTGCCTTATCATTCTCTCTCTCTTGCCTTATCATTCTCTCTCTCTCTTGCCTTATCATTCTCTCTCTCTCTTGCCTTATCATTCTCTCTCTCTCTTGCCTTATCATTCTCTCTCTCTCTTGCCTTATCATTCTCTCTCTCTTGCCTTATTATTCTCTCTCTCTTTTGCCTTATCATTCTCTCTCTCGTCTTATCATTCTATCTTTCTCTCTCTCTTTCGCCTCATCATTCTCTCTCTCTCTCTCTCTTGTCTCATATCTCTCTTTCATCCCATATCTCTCTCTTTCTCTCTTTTCCCATCACCCTTTCTTGTGCTTCTCGGCCCATTACTTGGTCACTCAGAGCAAAGCTCCTTCATAAATTCTGTTACATCTGCCTACATTAGCTTCCTGTCTTCATGTTCATGGTTTTATGTATCAAAGTTCTACTGACTCTTTTGTGGCCACGGTCTGAAACACTTTCTGTTTACTAACTTAACCACCAATATATGCACCAGCCAATATATCCACTAGTTAACTTACCCACTCTAATATCCAACACTATTACTGTATTAAATATGACCATGTTTTCTTCTTCATACTTGACATTATTCAGCAACATTTAATCAGTTTCAATTGTTTCACCTTAGTTTGCTTGACCCATCTTGAGGATCCTGAAAATGCAAGAAAGGCTTATGAACAATCGATTTTACTTGACCAGTAAGTAATTTATTTTATTAATTCTTTGTCTTATTATGCCAAAATCGTACACATGTTTTGTATATGATGATTGGTTTGTAGATTAATTTATTTTGTAGGTGGAAATTTTGTAAACAAATGTTACATATTAACTATTGCTTAGTTAATCTTTGATAACTGGAGACTTATGGTTCTCACTGTGTTGACACGACTGTCACATTATCAATATTTGGAGGAAGAAAGAGACAGATTGATTCCCTTCCAAGGAGAAAGACTACGGGACTTGGAGGAGAGAGTGAGGCTTGCAGTCACCTTTGTCTGCTGTTCAAAAAACTTTATATAAATTTAATAACAACCAGAGACCCAAAAAGAACTTTGTATGAGAAAGTCGTTTCTCAACTTATCCAAGAAAAAAAACTGGATTTTTTAAGACAGAGGGGAAACTAAGAAAGTTTTTTTTATATATGAATTTATGAACTTTGACCACTTCCATAGATATAGATAGACTTTTTATGATAAATCTTTCGTAAAAAAAAAAGATGTCTGAATCTGCTCAGACTGTCAGCCAAAGAGAACGTCTTCATACGTCTTTTCTGCCATGTCTGATTCGAGACTTCCTGTCTACAGCAACTTAATTGTCTAACTAAACTTCTAGTGGAAAATTCCTCTTTAGTTAATTTAGTTACAAAATGGAATTTTTCTTTCCTATGTCATTCTAACAATCCAGCATCGAATGCCACTGCAATAAGTCATCCGATAGTTCTGGATCACCTTCAGCAACTGGGGAAATCAAAGAAGTTCGATAAATGGGTGCTGTACAAACTTTTTAAAAAATTATTATTTCTTAATCATATTGTCATGTGATACGATACCCCCACCCAGCTGGGACCACCAGAAAATATTAGCTACAAAGAAAATGACAATACGAAAATAATACACAGTACGAATGGACCCATTGTGCTACATAGACAGAGCGACGCCATGGATAGTTATCCATTAATAGATAAGGGAAAGGTCAATATAGATAATTCGGAAGGAAGTATTTATTTCCTGTTGAAGTAAGCTGAGAGAAACTGAGAAAAGACAGGATGTATCGGATTTCCGGTAGAAAGTAGATATATTTGGGGGACAGTCACTGTTGAGAGGAGTTGTTCGAAGAGTACGCCAAGAGACGAGTTTGAGGAGATCGACAGGCAGATCAGTGGTGAATGGTCTCAACAGTAGATGGGTTGACTTAGTCTTAGCAGAGATCCTGAACTTGTGAGATAGGAATCAGGTTCACAAACTTGTGAGATGGGAATAGAGCTCAGAAGTAGTGACACTAACGACAGGGCCCCAACGACACACACATACACACCCGTGTTCAACAAGTCTAGTTTATCCAACGTCTATGCCTATGTTTGTTATTGTCTTTGCCGAAAGATGGATTCAAGGAGATTGATAGGCATGGTATTGACAAGAGATAGGTCTGAGTTAGATGAGGAGATCGACAAGCGAAGGATCTCGGCATGGGACAAAGAAGGTTATCACACAAGTCAGATGACAGAGTTAGTTTTAGCCGAGATGCTGAACTAAGAAAAATAGGAATAGAGCTCGGAAATAGTGACAATAACGACGGGGCCCTGACGACACACATTCGCGTTTAACAAAACGAGTTTACACAATGTATATATCTGTCTGTGTTGTTACTTACTTTGAATACAAATTGTAATCAGTGCTTCGCGCTTGCTAGAATCAACACAGCCAGAATAAGAAAATGAAGAGGAACAAAAACCATGGCACATTGCGTTTTGGCAGTTAGCTGTCAGCGATAGGCCGGCATAGCTATACAGTCACATGTGACGAAAAAAATTGGCTAAGTGATTGGATCACGAAGGACCAAAACATTGAGGAGAAAGTGATTATCGTTTACTGGTATACAGAGGGATTACGCCGCTACTGTTTCCTGAATCCTGCAAAATGATGAGATGCACCTGAAACTGCAGCGTATGCAAGAAATGAGGGATTAAAATGAATCCATGCAAATGCAAAATCATTTTTTCCTCGGGAGATAATATCTCAATACAAAACGGTTGAATAAAAAGGCGCGGTGCTTATGCTGTTCAGCGGCCGTATGAAAAAATTATTTTTTTATAAAAACAATAGTATATACTTATTCAGCAGTATATTCTTACTCACTGTACGAAAAAGTAGAAAAAATTATCGACTAGAACTTTAATTACAAGTATTTTTCCATTCTGCGTATCATAACAGCGATTCGTTCACTGAGACTCCATCTTGTTTATTTAAGAAGATTTCGAATTAAAGTTAGAGTTTATTTACTTATTTTTCTGTACCTTAGTTAACAAGTTTATTTAATTAAGCATGGGTCACAAACTGTACCAATACCGTCCAGGAGCCCAGACTCCATATCCAACTGTAAGTTTTGAGCGTGTAGATGGACCACTCTATACATCAACTTGTATCTTTGTACCGAAAGTGTATTGATTTTAAAGATTTTTATTTCAGTTAATAAAGTTCAGTTCAAGCATTTCAAATCAGCGATAAAAAAAAAATTGAAATTATTTTCTTATGAGCTGTGTATGAATTGAGTTGCAATTTCGTTCATCGCTCGATCGTTCTTTCTCTCCCTTTCTAGAAGTGATCCGACCGTGTATCTGAATTACGCAGTTTTCTTGCATAATCAGAATCATCGAGATGATGCTGTGAAGCTTTTTACATTGTACGAGCAGAAAAAGGCGTCGTTTGTTAGTAAAGGTGGCGTGATTGACCCAGAGGTAAGTCAAAAGAAAAATAACTTTTCTTTTTTTTTTTTTCAGGAGAACCGTCGTTCCCACATCGATGCTGTAAAAATATTAGGGTAAGCAGGATAGATTGTGGTTTATAGGTTTTCTTAGGTCAGCATACGCAAGGTTATCAACCACCTGGAAAATCCTGGAAAGTCCTGGAAAACCTTGAAATTGAAACGAAAAACATTAAACTATCTTAAAAAATCCTGGAATTTAAATGATTTAATTCTAAAAAAAATAGTTTTGGTGCTTACTTATATTGAGATACATGCGAAATATGTCAGTTAAAAATAAAATAACAGGAAAACTTATGGATGTACTTACTTATCAGTGGAAAATATTAGTGTACACCAAAAATTACGGAAAATTATCGAGTAGAATTTTAATAAGAAATTGACATTCGCGTCAAGCCAGCGCATTGTAGAAGATTATCTCCGTTCTTCTAATATGAAGACGCCATGCGGTCTTGTGACGGACGTCCATCGAATGGAAATACTTTTTAATCACGGTGGCAAGATACAACAGATGAAGGATGCAAGTGTGGAATTTCCACGGGTCCCACTAGTATCTATTATTCTTATATAATAATAGCAAAAAAATGTATTATACTGACCCCTCCCCCCCCCAAAAAAAAAACAGTACCTGAGGGGATCGCCCATAAAAGGAGAAGGTAATGCCTGCGAGTATAGTATCATGGCAACAACAGAACAGATACTACACTAACCCCCTCCACAAAAAAAAAGTTGGTAATCCCTGGGAAGATGGTCTAATGACAACTGAACAGATATTACATTATCCCTCCCCCAAAGGAGGATGTAATACCTGGGAAGATTACCCCCACCTCCTTTCTGGTGCTACCAGACCGGGCTGTCTGAAGATACCGGCTTCCTGGCCAAAAATGCACCAAACATTAATGTTATTGTTTTTTACAAAAACAATAACATTAATGTTTGGTGCATAAATGAATAAATATTTGAAGATATAAAGAACTTGAAGCATAAAAACCTTTGCCAAAATGACTGGATTCGGCATTAAATAACCCGAAAAGGGTTGATATGCCGTAAAACAAAACAACCAAAATATTGCGTGTGTATATATATATAAGAAATGTGACAATGCAAATTACAAATGTATATTATAAAATATTAATTTATTAGAAACTGTTTATAAAATAAATATGCAAATTAAGATTACCTAAAGTTGTTTGTGAGTGTTTGCAGATTACTATATATACAGTATTTCAAAATGTTATGTTGTATCATAGAATTGAATAAGCACAACCTGTTTTGATGTTAATATTGTTAGGATAGATGGAAAAAAATTGCATTTATTCATTAGGTTACCCTGCTAGTTACAAGTCTATCAGTTTCGTTTTAACCTGATATACAATTTTTGTTTTTTGATTTTCGTTTTTAATTGTTTTCCTTTTTTCCTGGTTTCTTTTTTCCTTTTTTCCTTTTTTCCTTGTTTCTGTTTTTCCTTTTTTTTCCTTGTTTCTGTTTTTCCTTTAATTTTTCCTTTTATTCCTCGTTTCTTTTTTTCCTTGTTTCTTTTTTTCCTTTTATTCCTCGTTTCTTTTTTTCCTTTTATTCCTCGTTTCTTTTTTCCTTGTTTCTTTTTTTCCTTGTTTCTTTTTTTCCTTTTTTTTCTCGTTTCTTTTTTCCTTTTTTTTCCTTGTTTCGTTTTTTCCTTGTTTCTTTTTTCCTTTATTTTTCTTGTTTCTTTTTTTCCTTGTTTCTTTTTTTTTTCCTTGTTTCTTTTTTTTTCCTTGTTTCTTTTTTCCTTTAATTTCCTTGTTTCTTTTTTTCCTTCTTTCTTTATTTCCTTCTTTCTTTTCTTTTTTCGTTGTTTGTTTTTTTCCTTTTTTTCCTTCTTTCTGTTTTTCTTTTTTTTTCACTAGTTAAAGAAACTTTTTTTTTTCTTTTTTCCTTTTTTTTCCTTGTTTCTATTTTTCCTTTTTTTCCTTTATTTTCCTTGTTTCTTTTTTTTCCTTGTTTCTTTTTTTCCTTTTGCTTCCTTGTTTCTTTTCTTTTTTTTTATTTGTTTCTTTTTTCTTTTTTTCCCTTGTTTCTTTTTTTCCTTTATTTTCCTTGTTTTTTTCTTTTTTTTTCCTTGTTTCTTTTTTTCGTTTTTGTTCCTTGTTTGTTTTTTTGTTGTTTTTTTTGTTTTTTTTCCCTTTATTTTCCTTGTTTCTTTTTTCCTTTATTTTCCTTGTTTCTTTTTTTTCTTTTTTTCGTTTCTTTTTTCCTTTATTTTTCTTGTTTCTTTTTTCCTTTATTTTCCTTGTTTCTTTTTTTTCCTTGTCCCTTTTTTCTTTTTCTTTTTTTTCTTTGTTTCTTTTTTCCTTTATTTTCCTTGTTTCTTTTTTTTCCTTGTTTCTTATTTTCCTTTATTTTCCTTGTTTCTTTTTTTTCCTTGTTTCTTTTTTTCCTTTATTTTCCTTGTTTCTTTTTTCCTTTATTTTCCTTATTTCTTTTTTCTTTTTTTGCCTTGTTACTTTTTTCTTTTATTTCTTGTTTCTTTTTTTTCCTTGTTACTTTTTTCCTTTATTTTCCTTGTTTTTTTTTCCTAGTTTCTGTTTTTCCTTTTTTTTATTGTTTCTTTTTTTCCTTTTTTTATTGTTTCTTTTTTCCTTTTTTCTTGTTTCTTTTTCCTTTATTTTCCTTGTTTCTTTTTTTCCTTGTTTTTTCCTTGTTTCTTTTTTTTTTCTTGTTTCTTTTTTCCTTTTTTATCTTGTTGCTTTTCTTTTTTTTTAACTTTATTTTTTCTTTTCTTTATTTTTCTTTTAGCTTACTGAAATGGCTTCACGGCTTGGCCCTGTCTTGCAAGTCAGCGAGAATCTGATATGGAAGAATCCAAACGAAGCAACCAAGACAAAGCCTCACCAAGTCAATACGAATGTGATGAAAAGTAAAAGTGCCGAGCGGCCAACCAACGACATCAAACACTCGCCAGCTGATACGTTGTCCTCGTCGGCCAGCATGCCTCTGGATGCACAATCCCCATTGAAGGAGAGAGACAAGTCGACAAACTTGGACCAATTCAATATCGCCTGCCCGAAATATGCTATGAGAAAAGCTGGTAATCTGCCCTCGTTGCTGTCGGGCGCCCAGCTGCTTCCTAGTCTCAAACCAAAGTCTTCATCTATCACTACAGATAACCCAATGCAGGGAGACGTTGCAAATCCCCAACAAAAAATGAATAATCCGGATCTTGTGCAACTTTAAAGAATTACACATGGTTAGTATTTAGGGCCATTTTTACTTTAGGGTGGCAACTTGTCATATCAGGAGAGATAATTTATCTTCATTTATATTGGAATGCCGAAATCTAATTCATTCAAATCAATAAATGTGACTAAAATAGGAACAAACCAATAATTTTTTTCCAGTTAAAAAGTGAAAACACCAATTTTTTGTGTAAAAAAAAAAAAAAAAAAAAAATTTTTTAAATTAAAAATTAAAAAAAAAAATAAATAAATAAATAAAAATTTTTTTTAAATCTTAATAAGAAGGTTAATATAGCATGAAAAATACGTATCAATTAATGTTAATCAATTTTTTAACCACTAAGTCAAAGTGCCATGGTTGTAAAACTGCACGTAATCGCCTAAAAAGTCATGTGGTTCTACAAACTGTCACTTGGACTAAGGGTTAGTGGTTGAAAAATTGGGTTAACATTTATTGATACTATGAAAGCTTAGAAACCATTACAATGCAATTTTTTTAAATTTTAGATGTTAAATCTAAAAGAATTTTCATTGTAATAGCTTCTATCAGATCTGATATTGCATATCCATCGGATCGTTGTTGTATCATTACGCTGAAGACGGCCAACTGGTTGTTCTGCCTGTTGGCTCGCTCTTCTCCTAGCTCTCTTCTCCGCGTTTTCATCGTGGAAGGGTCTTCTCACTGATGATCATTCCCTGGCATATCTGTTTCCTCCAAGCAGGGCTGTCAGCTGCAGAGGCTTCCCATGTATTGATGTCAATTGAGCAAGCCTTCATATCTAATATTATAATAATAATTAATAATAATAGTAAAATAATAATAATAGTAATAAAAATAATAATAATAATAGTAAAATAATAATAATAATAGTAAAATAATAATAGTAATAAAAATAATGAAAGTAATAGTAAAATAATAATAATAGTAAAATAATAATAATAGTAATAAAAATAATAATAATAATAGTAAAATAAAAATAACAGTAATAGTAAAATAATGATAATAATAGTAAAATAATGATAATAATAGTAAAATAATAATAATAATAATAGTAAAATAATAATAAAAATAATAATAATAATAATATGAAAAATAATAGTAATAATAATAATAAAAATAATAATAATAATAAAAATAATAATAATAATAAAAATAATAATAATAATAAAAATAATAGTAATAAAAATAATAATAGTAATAAAAATAATAATAATAATAGTAAAATAATAATAGTAAAATAATAAAAATAATAGTAATAAAAATAATAGTAATAAAAATAATAGTAATAAAAATAATAATAGTAATAAAAATAATAGTAATAAAAATAATAGTAATAAAAATAATAATAGTAATAAAAATAATAATAATAGAAATAATAATAATAATAATAGTAAAATAATAATAATAATAGTAAAATAATAAAAATAATAGTAAAATAATAATAAAAATAATAATAATAATAATAATAATAGTAAAATAATAATAATAGTAATAAAAATAATAATAGTAATAAAAATAATAATAAAATTAATAATAATAATCGTAGTAAAATAAAAATAATAATGATAATAATATTTTTTAAATGGTGCCGGCCTAGGCTGACACCAGACAAAATATTTGTAGAGGGTCGAGGAGGATGAGAAGACCGAGGAGGGACAGCACAAACCAGACCTCCACTGGAAAAGTGCAGAGAATGCTGAGACCTTGGGGAGGCTTATTGCCACCCAAATCCCAGAGAAGACCAATTGTCGTTACCAGCGAGAAATCAATGGTAAGAGGCTGTTGCGATACCTCATCGTTATCGATAAGAAGTGAAAAATACTGGAAATCTGGGGAGGCTTGTTGTCACTTAGACTCCAGGAAATACCACTGGTTGTTGTCGGTGAGCAATCACTGACGATGATCTGTGTGAAAACTCCTAGTGAGTACAAATAATAATAATAATAATAATAATGATAATAATAGTATTAAAAATAATAATAATAATAATAGTATTAAAAATAATAATAATAATAATAGTATTAAAAATAATAATAATAGTATTAAAAATAATAATAATAATAATAATAATAATAATAATAATGATAATAGTATTGTAGCAGTAGTATGAAAAATATCTTGTTTTTGTTTTGTTTTTTTCTTTAAATCTTTCCTTTTTTTTCTCTCTCCAAAGAACATGTCATAATTGGAAGAAAAGGTTTTTGCCGAAACGCAACCAACAGCTCGAAATCTGGAATTAGCAATTTCCTTGCTGAAAATATTTTGTCACTATTTTAAAACAGACCTTGATTTTGAATTTTAATTCAACAAAAATCCCACGAATATGCGATTTACATCACTCGACCTTTGTTTCGATGAACTAAAAAGAATTCGTTTTGGAATTTTTGAGATGAGGATTGATAATTATTCAGACTACTATTCTCATCTTGGTTGTTACTTTCACAACGTTTCGACCTATATAACCTCCGGCCTTCTTCAGGGTCATTTTTCGAACTCAGGAATTTATTACAGAATTTCAAATCAAACCTTTTATTTAATCCATGTTGGGGTAGATTGTTCCTGTTCCATCAGCCATAGAAGTGTTCAGTGATTTTTTTATTTTTATTTTATTCTTAGTTAGTATCGGCTTTAGTGAGGATTGAACCTTCAACCGCCAGAAGACTGTCACTTAGAATTGATTGTTGTTCAACACTTTTATACATTGTGCAGCAAAGTTCAACAAAGATTCCCTGGCCTTTTGCCTAAGATCAAAGTGTAGTATTTGTTCTGATGCTACATTCCATCTGTTCTGTCCTCGGTCAGTGAAGGAAAAAAATTTCTAAACTGAGGTAATTTTTTTTATTTTTGTCTTAATCCAGAGTGCCCGTTTTGGAGAAGCTGGATTTTCCCCACATTAAAAATCGACCTTGTGTCTAACTCTGCCCTCGTGGGGAGGTAAGTAAATAGAGTTATAAAGGTTTCCGAGTTTGAAAAGCTGCACCTGAAGAAGTTCAGAAGTTATATCATTCGAGACGTTGTGAAAATAAGAACCAAGATGAGAATAGTAGTCCGAAATAATACATACAATTAGGGGTGGGACGTAATGGGTGAAAATTTCAGATTCATGCGAGTAGTATTTTTCTGTGTTCATTCATACATAAATAACACTAAACAATCAAACATTTTGAAAATTTTGCAAAATTCAGAAGGTGCAGGCCAAAAATAGCCGTTAGGGCTTCACGGGACTCAAAATCCATCATTTTTCGGTGAAAAAGTGGTTTCATGCGACATTGCAGGTCCTAAAACATCCTCAAAAGCTATGAATGGATATAGATGGTTAAATCTGATATAGTACTTTAATTTAGGACCATTTTCAGGTTGTGAAAGGGTTTTCATGAATGTAAAATAGCCAAAATCCTTTTGGTCTGCACCTTCTGAATTTTGCAAAATTTTCAAAATGTTTGATTGTTTAGTGTTATTTATGTATAAATGAACACAAAAAAATACTACTCGCATGAATCTGAAATGTTCACCCATTACGTCCCACCCCAATACAATTATTTAATTTTTTTTTTTTCATTACTTGATGAATTAAATCAATTTTTTGCCTGATTAAAAAAAATAAAAAAATCCTACTCAACCAGGGAGAAATTGGTGCCACAATCTAGCTGACTCAAACTATTGATTTATTGATGTTTATTTAAACTAAAGTTCTACGCATTGTACAAATTGTTCAGAACATAAAATCATTGATTTTAAATAAAAAATAAAGATAAATATTACGCTTTTTTTTTTCTATGAGTTTTTATATATTTCATCATCATCATGATCAACCGGTTTATTTGTTGAATCAGGCCACAATTAATCCTCTGATGAGGGTGGGACCTAATTGCCCAGTCTCGATCTAAGTCTTCCCCTCCATTCTTGTCTTTGGTGAGGCTCGACGGAATCCATACCCAAAGCTCTGCTATCACGTTTGTTCACGTCATCCCAAGACAACTTCTAAAAATCATGTTATGATAATTATCTCCGCCATGAAGGTTATGTTTCAGTCGAGTTTTAACTATGTTTGTTTGTATTCAGCCTAGCGTCCACTTCGCTTGACCAATCTTCACCAAACTTGGTCAAAGTATCGGTCATGGTCTAAGTTAATTTTGAAATATCTAGGTCAAGGTTACAGAAAAGGTGAAAATCACTTTTTGTGATAACTTTGGTTCTGTTCATCATTGAGACTCACTACTTGGCCCATATTATAGCTAATGAAGTCCCGCATCTTATATGACCCTTAACCTTTAAAAGTTCGTTCAGGGTCGAAATTTTGACAGAATTTCAACTTCTAGTTTCTTCCAAATTTAATGTATGTATCTGATGCCCCTTGATAGCAGTAACGACCATGCAAAATTTCAGTCTGATCAGATAAATAGTTTTTGAGTTATCAACATTTCCATGGCATAACTTCAGGAATACTTTATACAATATGGAGAAGTAAAGCCCAGATAAGACCTTGATCCATCTCACAATTGACTTATATTCTTGTTATATCTATGTTTGAATTCATTTTCTGTAGAACCTATATACATCATCTCGTTTTTAGGATTTTCTCATGTTGTTACTTTCAATTTGCAGATTATGTATTTTTTCATTGCCTAATCTGTTTATAGCCTAACCCTAACCCTAGCCTAACTCTAACCCCAACCCTAATTTAACATTCTAAACCATGCATGGGAAACCTTTGTTTATGTTTGGGCATGTATAAATAAAGTAGAGTGATCTGCCCTTGTGTCAGGCAGGACAGAGTTATCTGCCCCTGGCAAATAACTATATATAAAACATGGTGGCAGCCATTTGGAATCTTAGGATACACACGTGAAAACGTTCCCTGAGATAATAGATGTTATACATGGCGCTATAAACAGGATTAACTTCAAAAGTTACCAATTTGAAATTGTATACTTTGGAGTCATTTACCACTAGGCATAAGGGACGAACAATATTTGGAGCTGATGAAACAACTCGTGAAGTTACAAAAAGAAAACATTGAGCTCAGAAAAGAGGCAATTCGCAGTCAGCCAGACACGTCCCATGTTAAAAGGCCGGTGTGACCGTCAATAGACCTTCATACTACAGACGGTGAATGGGCGTTGTTTCTGGACACATGGACACGATATAAAGACGTGCGCGGACTGAGGGATCTAGCTGTAATCCGAAACGAGCTGAGAGCCACGTGTACGCCTGAAGCAAACAGACTACTGTTTGAATTAATAGGACCTCAGATGCTGAATTCTGCAACGGAGGAACACCTATTAGACCAAATATGACTCGGTCAACGAATAACATCAGGTGGGGCACCGGCAGAAGTTCCACTCCATGAAGCTGAAGGAAGGTGAGTATGTAGCACAGTTTTTAGATCTTTCACATGGTCAAGCCAAGTTCTATGAATTCAGGGTTAACTGCCCAAATGAACAGAGTTGTAGGCAGCAAGCGGACTATTCGGGTGAGAATGTTACTAGGCAGATGGTAGCCGGGCTCGCTAACCTGGAGCAGCAGAGTAAAGTATTAGCGGAGGCCGCTATACTCACCACTAGAGTAGAGCAGAAATTCAACAGATTGGTTTGTCTAGAGCAGTGGTTCTTAACCTTTTTTCTCCAATTCCCCACTATTTAGTGAGCCAGCTCTCCATTCCCACCACAGTTATCACATGAAAATAAATACATACGAAAAGATTCGTTATGTTTTTCTAAATATATTTGGCCTATAAAAAGCATACAAAAAATGTAACACTAACACTAGACGCATACAGGTTAACGAGACTTTTGCATCTTTGGGGTATGTATCTGTGAGATAAGGAAAAAAAATATATAATAATAAGGTACCTGAAGAGAAATAAAATGAAAAGAAAGTAGTGACAATCATACAAGAGAGAAACAAAAAACGAACAACAGAAGTGGCATTGAATCAAGAAAATGGTCAAAATTATCATGGTCAAAGTAAGTCAACATTTGGATGTAATGTATTACATTTTGAAGCAGTGGTTCTTCTGTCAGACCGGTCATTCCCCACTTGGCAACTCCGCCATTCCCCACAGGTTAAGAACCACTGGTCTAGAGTCAACAGACAAGTCGACCCTTCACTTGCATAACACTGTGCATCATCTTGCATTCTCCAACGTGCAACGGTTGGGCCAGGAATAACGGCCTCGTGAAATCGAGACCCCTGCGACTCCATGATATTCGGGGCCATGTAGAGCGTGTGGAATGACTTCACACCCTAATAGATCAATGAATCGGGGAGATTGTCCAGCGGTTAAGCTGATATGTCATCATTGTCGATTGACGGGGCACTTAAAGAAAATATGCCGGAAGTTCGCGACATCCAGAAAGGAAGCTACGAGCAAAGTGTACAGGAGGTGAGTCGGTCATGTTTACTAACGGCCGGATGCAAAAACTTCACCCAAGGGCCGTAACTTGATACATTACACTAACAATATTCTATGTAGCCGTCCAGCTTATTAAACCAACAGACGTAATAGGACCCAGTTGAGTAGGACGGGGAACAGTTTTAGATACCCTCCCCTCCCCTCGAAGCCACCTTCGTCGGTGACAGTGTAAATAACCATGATGCCCAGTGTAAATAACCATGATGTCCAGTGTAAATAACCATGAAGTTCAGTGTAAATAACCATGATGTTCAGTGTAAATAACCACGATGCCCAGTGTAAATAACCACGATGCCCAGTGTAAATAACCATGATGCCCAGTGTAAATAACCATGATGTCCAGTATAAATAACCACGATGCCCAGTGTAAATAACCATGATGTTCAGTGTAAATAACCATGATGTCCAGTGTAAATAACCATGATGTTCAGTGTAAATAACCATGATGTCCAGTATAAATAACCATGATGCCCAGTGTAAATAACCATGATGCCCAGTGTAAATAACCATGATGTTTAGTATAAATAACCACGATGCCCAGTGTAAATAACCACGATGGCCAGTGTAAATAACCACGATGCCCAGTGTAAATAACCACGATGTTTAGTGTAAATAACCACGATGCCCAGTGTAAATAACCACGATGCCCAGTGTAAATAACCACGATGCCCAGTGTAAATAACCACGATGTCCAGTGTAAATAACCACGATGTCCAGTGTAAATAACCACGATGCCCAGTGTAAATAACCACGATGGCCAGTGTAAATAACCATGATGTCCAGTGTAAATAACCATGATGCCCAGTGTAAATAACCATGATGCCCAGTGTAAATAACCATGATACCCAGTGTAAATAACCATGATGTCCAGTGTAAATAACCATGATGTCCAGTGTAAATAACCATGATGCCCAGTGTAAATAACCATGATACCCAGTGTAAATAACCATGATGTCCAGTGTAAATAACCATGATGCCCAGTGTAAATAACCATGATGCCCAGTGTAAATAACCATGATGTCCAGTGTAAATAACCATGATGTCCAGTGTAAATAACCATGATGCCCAGTGTAAATAACCATGATGTCCAGTGTAAATAACCATGATGTCCAGTGTAAATAACCATGATGTTCAGTGTAAATAACCATGATGTCCAGTACTCATGCTACATTCGGACGCGTACCGAAGGGTCCAATAAGCCATCATAGCCGTCGCATCCCCGCCTTTGCAGACATCGGAGCCCAGATTTGCTCGAGTGGACCCGAGATTCACAATATCCTTGGATACCTGAACAGGTACCTTTTGCCAACTACCCACCGTATACAAGGAATAACGGACAATCGGTTGCACGTAAAAGTCGTCTTATTTTCTGCACATAAAAGTTGGATCATGAGAGACACGAACGGCGATACATGTGTCGGACAACACATCTGTCTTTTATTTGTCACAAACCGCTCTAAAGGATCTGGGTTTGTTGCCCTTAAGTTCCCAAACTCACGATCACAGAGCAGCTCGTCAAGGGACACAAATGAAACGGCCTCATGCGGATGTCCACGTAGGGCATCTGTTCCATCAAAACCGGATACATACATTCCGACCAACGTAAGCCAACAGACACCAACTAGAACGGTTCATAGTGGAACACTTCAAGTTGAGTGCATTCAATATATGCCCACACCAACCATTACAAACTATGGCAAATGAACCATTGGGTATCACATTCATCCCCGACGCGACACCGACAGTAGTTCACATGCCGATACCAGTATCCTATCATTAAAAGAAGGTGAAAGAAAATCTTGACCGGGATGTTGCACTAAAAATAATAGAAGCTGTACTGGTAGGCACACCAACTTCCTGGTGTTCTAGGTTGGTGGTTGCACCAAAAAAAGACGGGTCTCCAAGATGCATGGTGGACCTACAAAAATTGAATGACGCCACCATGAGAGAAACGCACCACACTCCGTCCCCATTCAACTAGGTCTCTGGGATATCTGCCCACACAAAAAAAAGAGTCCTTGACACGTGGAATGGATACCACAGTCTACCAGTCTCTCCAGCAGCACTGGACGCTACCACATTCATTACTGAGTGGGGCAGATACACGTATAGTCAGGCCCCTCGAGGATTCTACAGATCAGGAGACTGATATACCCAGTGGTTCAACAACATTACAGTAGATATGACACGGAAAAATCGGTGCATAGATGACAGCTGCCTATGGGACGATTCGATAGAGTCCTCGTTTTGGCACACAGTCAACTACATCAGCCACTGCAGATAAGGGTATTGTGTTTAACCCTGACAAGTTCCATTCCGCTGAAACGAAGGTGGAATTTGCTGGGTTTCTTATCACTGCTGACAGTGTTAAACCCACAAAAAAAGATGACATCACCTACGAATATCATCAGCTTCAGGTCCTGGTTTGGACTCGTGAATCAGGTGTCATATGCTCTTTCACAAGTTGTAAATGATAGCACCCTTCCGATAACTATTATAGACGAAGAACCGCAAGTTCTATTGGGATGAGACACTGGAATGCCTATTTCAAGAGACAAAAAGGGTGATCGTAAAGAAAATTGAGAATAGGGTTAAAACATTCGAAAGGGCCTGGCAACAGATCATAGTAAAACAGGGATTGCATACTTCTTATTTCAGAAGCATTGCAAATGCCCTGGTGAAGCAGACATAAGTTGCGGGGAGGGTCACTGAAAGCTCATTCTCGCTGGATCCCGATTACCAATGACGCAGAATCACATTACACACCAGTGGAAGGAGCCTTGGTCCTTATCTACAGGTTGGAGTTCAAAGTGTAGTATCTGTTCCGATAGATACTGCACCCCATAGACTGGTATTGTCTTGACCTTCGGGGCTTGATTTACGCCTGTCTATGGGTCTGTCCTGTGCAGTTCTAGGAGGTCCACCCTCCCAGGCTTTGCCTCCCCTCTTTGGGGAGGAGTAAGTTTATTGCTTACTGCCTGAGGCGCCCCTACCGGGGAATGCCGATGGGGCTGCCCAGGCAATTTTTAAACCCCACTTTCCCGACCCGACCTTGGGTTACATCTTACTTGTGGGAGTAAGATAAAAACTGGCCTTGTGCCTAACTCCTGGAGAGGAGTAAATCAATACAGGTTGGAGTTCTGTCGTATGTTTGTACTCAGATGCCCAGATTTGTTGCCGACAGTGGACCACCAACCACTGACAAAAATATTTTCTGATCAGGCTGTAGAAAACATTAAAAACCCTCGTCTCTTAAAATTCAAAGAATGAAGCCTGATGTACAAATTCCGGATTAGACATCACCCAGGAAAATACAATGCAGCACCTGATTGTGCTTCCCAATATCCAGTAGGTATGTCAAATGATAGACACCGTGGTCAAAGCGGACTTCACGTCAATGTACGAAGGTGATAACATGGGAACGGAACGTAACTGGCATGGCCACAGACCTGGTACAAAAAGGTTTCCCCGAGTCACGCAACGACCTCCCATCCATAGCTCGTATTTTTTAGCCCATGCGTGAAGGATTATACTGCCTGGAAGGAGTAATAATAAAAGGCGACAAAATTTTGATACCTCGACAACTTCGAGCAGAGGTACTCAAGTCATTTAATACCGCACATCAAGGCGTAAACGCTGGCAAACACAAGACAACAGTTGTTCTGGCCAGGACTGGGTGCTAACGTCAGGCAAACCAGATCCCACTACTGCACTTGTCACACAATTGCGCCATCTCTGCTGAAAAAACCCTTGATGTCACCAACAGACCTGAGATTTCCATTTCAACAAGTTGTAGTAGACTTTGATACAGGGAAAACAGTACTTGGTATACGCTAATCGGTATACTGGATGGATGGAGGTGGCGAGGTGGCCCTAATGCCATCAAGGAAGGCCAAAACCGTGTATGACACGATGAGAACATGGTTTTGCACATATGGTGCACCGGAAGAAATCTCATCAGATGAAGGACCACCATTTGAATCCCAGGAGTACGACTCCTTTCTGAAGAACTGAGAGATACAGAAACGAATGTCATCAATGTACTACCCTCAAAGCAATGAACGCACAGAGTTAGCGGTAAAGACAGCTAAGCGTATACTCGCCGACAATAGAGATAACTGCAAACGCCTATGCCATGATCGTGCTGCCGGGGCACTGCTGACCCCTCGCAACACCCCCGTTCAGGACCTTGACATGACCCCAGCTATAATGCGGTATGGTCAGGTTATTAAGGATTACCTCCCAGTCCTACAGGATAAGTACCAAACATGGAAAGAGATAGATGAACTAAGGGAGGTTGTGATAGTCAAAAGGCATATGCGGAACAAACAATTCTACAACCAGCATTGCCGTCCACTTCAGGAACTAAAACTCGAAGATTTTGTCCAAATCCAGAACCTAGATGGTCCCTACCCTTGTCAATGGAGAGAGACGGTGGCAACCGACAATACCAGTTGCAAGTCAACTAACGCTACGGAACCGTTGTTTTTCTCCAGAAGATCTACCCAGTTGTTGATGGCCTACATTGCTCCACACCGAAAACCTCAGACATGTCAATAAATTCCGAACCCCTGCAGCAACAAGCACTTGATGAGGCTATGGACATCAATGTCACATCGCCCAATGAACCCGAAGAAGAACAGATGGAGGTGTACGACACCACAGAGGTAGTGGGAAGAAACACAGGGTACACACGCCAGGTCGAACCCCTAACGTAAAGAATACACTCATGTCGAAGGGTACGAGCACCAAGAAGTTTATCCCCACAAATGCGTGGAAAAACGAAGAGATGACCATGTCCCTTCATGGTCACGGGAGGGAAGAGGCATGTAAAAGTAGTGATCTGCCCTTGTGTCAGGCAGGACAGACTTATCTGCCCTTAGCAGATAACTATATATAGAACATGGCGGCAGCCATTTGGAATCTTAGGATACACACGTGAAAACGTTCCCCGAGATAATAGATGTTATACAGGGGTTCGGAATTAAGATCATCTCGGAATTAATTTCATCTCGGAAATAATAGATTTATCAATTTTATTTGTTATTCAACTAATAAATCTCATTTTTTTTTCTTTTAATTACAAAATTATATTGTACGAATTAAAAAAAAAAAGAAGTTTTATCTTATTTTTTCTTCATTATTGACATTTACTTTAAATCTTACCTTCACTCATATTGCGACTATTATTTTTGTGCAGAAATTTCAGGCTTTTTTTTTTAAAGATAATCTTGTTGTTTTCAGAAAAATACGAATGAAAATGAAGAGAAATAAATTGTAATATCATTTTTTTATATTTTTATTAGACTCAATTTCTTTGAAAAAAAAAAGTAGTATATTTATACTACTTTACAAATTTCGTTAAAAAATATGATAAATATACTTTACAAATTTCGTTAAAAAATATGATAAATATACTTTACAAATTTCGTTAAAAAATATGATAAATATACTTTACAAATTTCGTTAAAAAATATGATAAATATACTTTACAAATTTCGTTAAAAAATATGATAAATATACTTTACAAATTTCGTTTAAAAATATGATAAATATACTTTACAAATTTCGTTAAAAAATATGATAAATATACTTTACAAATTTCGTTTAAAAATATGATAAATATACTTTACAAATTTGGTTAAAAAATATGATAAATATACTTTACAAATTTCGTTAAAAAATATGATAAATATACTTTACAAATTTCGTTTAAAAATATGATAAATATACTTTACAAATTTCGTTAAAAAATATGATAAATATACTTTACAAATTTTGTTAAAAAATATGATAAATATACTTTACAAATTTCGTTTAAAAATATGATAAATATACTTTACAAATTTGGTTAAAAAATATGATAAATATACTTTACAAATTTCGTTAAAAAATATGATAAATATACTTTACAAATTTCGTTTAAAAATATGATAAATATACTTTACAAATTTCGTTAAAAAATATGATAAATATACTTTACAAATTTGGTTAAAAAATATGATAAATATACTTTACAAATTTCGTTAAAAAATATGATAAATATACTTTACAAATTTTGTTAAAAAATATGATAAATATACTTTACAAATTTCGTTAAAAAATAAACAAATTACATTTTAATTAAAAATTAGAAATGAAGAGCTCGAATGCAAAACGCGATAACCGCCATTTTCAAAATTACGAAGTTATCATTAAAAAAAGTGTTGCATTTCAAATAACATTTTACATAATATGATCCCAGTATAATTTCTTTTTGCTTTTAATTAAAAAAAAACATTTGTTGAATTCTAGATTTAATATATTCGTCCTTTGAACGTCTAATGTCTTAATATAAGCAAATTGGATTTATCGCGTTTTGCAGTCGAACTCTTCAAATATAAGTTTAACTTAAAATAAGATGAAAAAATGAAGAATTTCAAGCCAAAATTGCAACACGTCCAGTGAAGCGTTAAAAGGGTTAGGGTTAAGCCATTGAACAGTGAAGAGTCCAGAGGATTTGATAGTTTGCATGAAGAGTTAATACAAAAAATAGAATTGAGATTTTCGGCAAATCTGGCATTTCGCAAGTTTTAGTTTTAGACGTGACCGAGAAATCATACGAGATTTCGCTTATGAGATTTCTAGTTTCTCAACAAGATATGAACTTAATTCCGAGAAGAACTTAATTGTGTCATCCGTTATACATGGGTCAGATGATGTTTTCTCAGCATGGACACGGGCCTGAGCCCTGATTATATATATTTAAATTGTTTCCCTAAGGCTCTTTTCCTTTAGTTTATTTTGGTTCGGTTTATCTGCTTGATTACATTGTAAAATTAGAATATTGGATACTCCAATTTTATACGCTTTCATGTCAACACACATGGTGGACACCTTTCTCCTCCTTATATATATTTGAATTGTTTCCCTAAGGCTCTTTTCCTACAAAACAGTTAATAACACAAAAGAAATACTAAAATATAACTTAGTTCTAGGATTGAGATATGTTAAAAAAAAAATCTGTTTGAATTGTTCTAATTAGGTGTAGTAACTGAACAAGTCACTCATCTGTGATATAACAAAATAATAAGTCTCACACGTAAAAGTCTACATTATGTTAGTATCTCTCGACACAATTGAAACAAACATGAATTACTAGGGTAAACACTGAGAATGCGTTGGTGTATGAAACAAAATAAAACTTACTTTGTATAGAAAAAGTGCCATGCTGAAATGGCTAGCTGTCTGAGGTCCCATCTCAACTGACCAGAAGTTAAATCTGACGATAACGCATCGGTGGTGTGTAAGCATGTAAAAACAGAGAATTGTGCCAGACACGCTATTGGCTCATAAATGTAGGATTTAAATATATGTGAATATTCTAGTTATTTTCTGTGTAGAAAAAGGAGTAAAATCCGACAAACTGTAGATTAAGTTTTCTTCGCATGGACACGGGCCAGAGTCCTGATTATAGAATATACATTTTTTTATTATCAAAGTCTCTCCAAACAAATCCTTCAATCGTTTTATTAACATTTATTAATAGGAGTAAATAACACGTTATTAAGTTTCGGAATCTTTTCAATGAGAATTGATGATTCGGATTATTCAAACTTATATTCTAATTTTGGTTGGTATTTTCACAACGTTTTGGCCGATGTAACCTCTGATCTTCTTTAGATGCATCTTTTCAAGCTTGGGAATCTTTGTGTGAAACTCGGGAGCTTATATGGAATTTCGAACTGGATTGCATAAAGGATTCAGTTCATAATTCCGCCAAAGAGCTGGAGTTCGACATAAAGATTCTCATCATTGACATTGGGATGGAGGCTGGTCAGACAGTTATAGAAAATAACATGTTGAGCAAAGCATATGGAAAAGTGGACAATTGTCAACTACAAAAGACAAATTGAATATATTTCGTCCCTTTTATTCAATGAACTTTCTGAGAAACTTTCTTGAATAAAATGGACGACATATTAGTAACCCAAAATACTTTTGATTTCATTTGTTTTTTGGAGTTTGCGATTGTCCACTTTTCCATATATTTTGATCAACATGGCATTTTCTATAACTTAATCTACAGTTTGTCGGATTTTACTCCCCTTTCTACACAGAAAATAACTATAGATATTCACATATCTTTAAATTTTAAATTTATGAGCCAATAGCGTGTCTGGCCTAATTCTCTGTTTTTACATGCGTTATCGTCAGATTTAACTTCGGATCAGTTGAGACAGAACCCCAGACAGCCAGCCATTTCAACATGGTACTTTTTTCTATACAAAAGTTGTATTTTGTTTCACACACGAATGCATTCTCAGTGTTTACCCTAGTAATTCATGTTTGTTTTGATTCTATCAAGAGACTTATTATAATGTAGATTTTTACGTGTGAGACTTATTATTTTGTTATATCACAGATGGGTGACTTGTTCAGTTATTACACCTAATTAGAACAATTCAAACAGATTTTTTTTTTTTAACATAACTCAATCCTAGAACTAAGTTATATTTTAGTATTTCTTTTGTGTTATTAACTGTTTTGTAGAAAAAGAGCCTTAGGGAAACAATTCAAATATATATAAGAAGGAGAAAGGTGTCCACCATGTGTGTTGACATGAAAGCGTATAAAATTGGAGTATCCAATATTCTAATTTTACAATGTAATCAAGCAGATAAACCGAACCAAAATAAACTAAACTAAACCAAGCCAAACCAAATTAAATCAAACCAAACTAAGCTAAATTAAACTAAACCAAACCAAATTAAACTAAACTAAACCAAATCAAACTAAACTAAACCAAACTCAAGTAAACCAAACTAAACTAAT
This sequence comes from Sepiola atlantica, assembly GCA_963556195.1. Lineage (NCBI taxonomy): Eukaryota > Metazoa > Mollusca > Cephalopoda > Sepiida > Sepiolidae > Sepiola > Sepiola atlantica. Next base: position 32,168,022 of record OY744554.1, on the reverse strand, counting down.
TCAAACTAAACCAAACTCAAGTAAACCAAACTAAACTAAACTAAACCAAGCCAAACCAAATTAAATCAAACCAAACTAAGCTAAATTAAACTAAACCAAACCAAATTAAACTAAACTAAACCAAATCAAACTAAACTAAACCAAACTCAAGTAAACCAAACTAAACTAAACCAAGCCAAACCAAATTAAATCAAACCAAACTAAGCTAAATTAAACTAAACTGAACCAAATCAAACTAAACTAAACCAAACTCAAGTAAACCAAACTAAACTAAACCAAGCCAAACCAAATTAAATCAAACCAAACTAAGCTAAATTAAACTAAACCAACCCAAATCAATTAAAGCAAATGAAACTAAACTAAACCAAATTAATTTTTTTTTAATCAAATGAAACTAAACTAAACCAAATCAAACTACACCAAACCCAACTAAACTAAACCAAACTAAATCGGCACTAGAATAGCGATGATATGGCTAAACATTATACGTCCAAAAAGATATAATGAAAGGAAGCAATAAGCAGTTTGTTATACAACCATGAATTTTAGAGGTTTTTAATATCACGAACAACACATATTATTTTCTCCCTCCCCTCGCCCGACAGCCTGTCCGCCCTTCCTTGCGTGTCAAGCAACAAAAGAAAAATGATAAACTTTTTACTGCGCTGAAGTAAAGTAATAATTGAGACGTATTTTGCTTTCTTTTATTAAAGAGATGAACGGCCTATCACTTAAATAGTTAAGTACTTTACGTACACCTCCTTTCCATAAAAAGGAGAAATCAAATCCAAAATAGCAGTAAATAGTCAACCATTTTTATCCGGTCATCTTTTACGTAAAAATTATACAAGCAGTGTGGTGTAGTGGTTATGGGTCCAGACTGGGGTTCGGGGTGCCGTGTTCGAATTCTGTTGGGGGTACTGCACCACTTTCACTAATAACCTTTGGAAAAGTATGAATCTATATATCCTCCCTCCAGCTATGGATTAAGTAATAGGGTAGACTGGACTTTCAAATTTAGTTGTGCAACTCATCTAGGAGAAGGAAACTCCGAAATAACACCAGTCTTTCTCTGCTTATATTGGTATTATTTGGACTTCTACTTACTGAACTCACGCAATGCCAATTTAGGAGAGATTGCGTAACCCTTGCTTCATTATAGAACTTCCATGAACAAAGTTTCTTTCCTAACACATCCCATCTGTGGAACAAGATACCACTAGTCTGCTTCCCAACCGACTACACCATGGTCGTCTTCAAGTCTAATGTAAACAAATATGTGTTAAGCCATCCTTTTGGAAAGTCAATTCCTTTTAAGTAAGATTCTGTCCGAGTAATGTTCTAACCAAAGTTAAGTGACGTGGAGCCTGGCCAGTACCAGATGGGTGACCATTTGTGAATGTTAGGCACTGTATGTCATCTTCCCATGACCGGGATATACATGCAGCTGGGAACCGCTTATGAATTTGATATTCCCTAGAAACTTCCTCTTTTGGAGGAAGCCAACATAGCCCGCCCAAGGTATTACTCGTTTGGTTTAATCTTTTGTCCATTCCACCCACCATTTCCAATCCTCTTGTGACAGCAATCATCGTCCAACCAACAATCCTTTTAACCCTTATCCTCGAGTGGCCCGAGGCCTTGATAAGCGGTGACCCATCAATATATAAAAACAAAAGACTCCCTGCGTAGGCACTCTTACAAGGGGTATCCATTGTCTCTTAAGGTTTTTTATGAATAAAGTAAAGAGTTCAGTTACACCGACTATTAAGTTAGTCATGATTTTATAGTTTTTTAATAGTTTTATAGTTTTTTAATAGTTATTTATAGTTATTTTTATAGTTTTTATAGTTTTTTAATAGTTATTTATAGTTATTTTTATAGTTTTTATAGTTTTTTAATAGTTATTTATAGTTATTTTATAGTTTTTATAGTTTTTTAATAGTTATTTATAGTTATTTTTATAGTTTTTATAGTTTTTTTAAATAGTTATTTATAGTTATTTTTATAGTTTTTAATAGTTTTTATAGTTATTTAATAGTTTTTATAGTTTTTAATAGTTTTTTATAGTTATTTTATAGTTTTTATAGTTTTTTTAAATAGTTATTTATAGTTATTTTTATAGTTTTTAATAGTTTTTATAGTTATTTAATAGTTTTTATAGTTTTTTAATAGTTTTTTATAGTTATTTTATAGTTTTTATAGTTTTTTAAATAGTTATTTATAGTTATTTTTATAGTTTTTAATAGTTTTTATAGTTATTTAATAGTTTTTAATAGTTTTTTATAGTTATTTTATAGTTTTTATAGTTTTTTAATAGTTATTTATAGTTATTTTATAGTTTTTAATAGTTTTTATAGTTTTTTTTATAGTTTTTTAATAGTTTTTATAGTTTTTTAATAGTTATTTTATAGTTATTTTTTTTAGTTATTTTACAAATAAATTTGAGGTCTCAGTCTGTCCCCATTTCATTTGTCACAGCTGATGATTTCATTACAACATTGTTTTATCGATTTTATACTAAATCGAATTTGGTAGGAAAGTAAGCAAGAAACTAAGTAGGTCGACAACAGCGAAGGATGACCGGAATGTTTTTCAGATGGACGCCATCTTTGTTTTCAGCAGCAAATGTAGCTTTTTTTTCTCTTACTAATGAGAACTTTTGTAAGGGGGGGGGTGTAATACTATTTACAGCGAGAATCTTTGTAAACGTAAGAAATACAATGGGTCACATCTTAACAACTAAATAAACAATAAATAAATTTGACGCCGAGGTCGTGATTTGAACTCACAACCTCGACGTCTTAAATCAAAGTAGTTAATTTTCGTCTAAACCTCTACCGACTGAGCAAATATGACAAAGTTAATAAAATCATTTTGATTTAAATACTTACTGCTAAAGAATGTTTTTTTCACTTTTTTTACTTAGCGACAACGAATTATCTTAAAACGAGGCTATGTATCAAAACTGGTTCTTTGATATAGTGTGGGGTCTGCGCTTGATTTTTTGTTTTTGGAAGGGGGGTAAAAATTTCTTTTTTTTTTCTTTCTTTTTTAGTAACTAAAAATATTTCTTTGGGTGGAGGAGAGTATAAAAAAAATTGGGGGGGATTTTTTTTTTTTTTTTTAACTAAAAAAATTTTTCGTCCAAAACAAAGAAAATAAATGTCTAACCACCCAAGAAATATGACTGGGGCGCCATCGGTTTATGGGTGAGCGTTCATTTCTGATGCGGCAGCCTAGCAAAAATACACGACCGTAGGGAGGCTAATTTGGCTAGCCCACTTATAATATAACGAACACTTTCTCTGTCACGATGTCAGGATGTCTGTCTGTCCGTTTTGGGGAATTTTTGTAAACGTAATTTCAGAAATAAACAATAAATAATTTAAGCGTCCAGACAAGTGATAAAATCCTATTTAATTTTAATAGATAAAGAATCCGTTTTTTTTTCAACTTCTTCCAGTTACAAATGAATGATCGTATAACTGTTAATTGGAAATACATTGGGGTCTGCGTTCGCTCTCGATTGTTTTAGGGGGGGGATTAGCCCCCCCCCCCCGTCCCATTTTTTTTTTTTCTTTTTTTGGCGCGAAAAAAAAAAATTTCCCGCCAAAATAAAAAAAAGTTTTTTCTTTTTAAACAAAAAAAAGATTCGGAGACAAATTTTTTTTTCTTGGTCTCACCACCCAAGAACGCGGCAGCCTAGCAAAAATAGACGACCGTTAGGGAGTCTATTTTCGCTAGTCCACTTATAATATAACAAACACTTTCTCTGTCTGTCTGTCTGTCTGTCCGTCCTGGAGAATTTTTGTAAACGTAATTTCAAATTCAGAAATAAACAATAAATAATTTCGGCGCCCGACGCTCTACCGTATGAGCTAAAGGGAAAGTGATAAAACCCTATCAAATTTTACATAGATAAAGAAATCGTTTTTTTTTTCACTTCTTCCAGTTACAAATGAATGATCGTATAACTGTTCTTCGAAAATACATTGGGGTCTGCGTTCACTCTCGATTTTTTTTTGGGGGGGGGGGTCCGGAGGGGGGGGGGGGGAATTACAGGCATCCCCCCCTTTTTTTTTGGCGCGAAAAAATTTTTTTTTTTAACAAAATGGTATTCGGAGACAAATTTTTTTTTTTTTTTTTTCGTCTCAGCACCCAAGAACGCGCCAGCCTAGCAAAAATAGACGACCGTTAGGGAGTCTATTTTCGCTAGTCTACTTATAATATAATGAAGACCTTCTCTGTCTGTCTGTCAGTATGTCTGTCCGTCGGTGGGAATTTTTCTAAACGTAAGAAACTTATTTTACATAAATAAATAAACAATAATGAAACTTGACTCCGACACTGGGAATCGAAACCGTGAACCTGAGGCCTGCAGTCTTAATCGTTACTGACTGAAATTATGAAAGTCTTTCAAATTAACTCACTTAAACAATTCACTGAACCCGCTTGTTTGACTGTGGAACTCTTCAGTCAGAGGAGGAAGAGACGCAGCAGCCTAGCTAAAATATACGACCGCAGAGAGGACATTTTGGCTAGTCTATATATCTAAAATTCAAACAATAAAAACACAGAAAGTAATATGGTGTTATGAGCGTAGTGAAAAGTACATAGTAGTGATCCTCATTCAATCCCGGGCAACGTTGGGTCTTCCTGATAATCTAAAAAGAAAAATCTAAAAGAAAATTTAGTCTATTTTTCAAAGTTTGTCATCAGTAGTTTTGAATCTGACAATTCAACATTTGTATCTGCCTAGCCTATTTTTTTCTGGATCGTGCTACTATGTTCTTCAGAATAATAAATTATAATTCAATTTCATTTCTCTCCAAAAATACTTTATTCGCCTAGGAATATATGACAACTTCTGCTTATTAATGGCACCATCTATATGTCAGGCCCGGAACTTATTGAGTGGCGTTTTAAAATATATATCTCCTTCTTCTCCTTCTTCATTAATCCCGAGTTACAATGGGGTCTACAATGATGGATTTTTGTCTCCACTTGACACGATCACAGGCTTGGTACGGGTGAAGGCCAGTTTTACAGAAATCTTTCTGCAGGGTGTCTGCCCATCTCATCATCGGCCTTCATCTCGGTCGTTTTCCGGGACTTCCATTGCAAAGGCGAGTTTAGCGATGATGTCATTGTTGGCACATGTCCAAGCTATCTGAGCCGCCATTCCCTCATCTAGTCCTCAATTGGTGCAATGCCTTAGCACATTCGGATATCCGGACACGAGTCACCATAAATATAAATAATTATTTAATAACAAATATTTAATTATTATCCACACACGTATACGTTTCATCATAATGGAATCATCAGTGTGGAAGATAACTGTTCAATCGGTCACACGATTCGAACCCTGGACCTTTAACTCATTTTTTAATGTTCCAACCAAACGGCCAACTCCAACAGCTATACGACAAGCTGAGAAATTAATTCTATTTATGTCATGAAGTGGGCAATATAGTCAGCTGTCTTAACAGTGTTCAACAGATCACATGGACAGAAATTTTGAATTTTAGCTTAGATTAGACAGCTTATTCTATTTTCTCTTAAAGAGCCCATCCAAAAGGGGGCTATATATAATTTTTTCTTCAAATTTTAATTTTTGTGATTTGTTTTTACGATTCATTTTGATATTTTCGTGTTGGAATTGTTTTTTTCTTATGCGTTAATTATGAGTTACGATGGGGTCCGCGATGATGGATTTTTGTCTGACACGATCACAGGCTTAGTCCGGGTGAAAGCTAGTTTTACAGAGACCTTTGTGGTTAAGTGCCATTTGAGTTATCCCCCTTAGCTGTTTGGAGTCTCTAACCACTAGATGGCTCTGGTGGGGAGTCAATTTGCATAGGGGTGGATTTAACAGTATATAAACTGTACTCTTGATTGAAGAGTTTGTTGATGCTCAGTGAGCAAAGTGAAGTGGAGAGAGAAAGAGGTGCAGAAGGCAGTCGGTGGAGAATACAAAAATTTTATTTTTCAAGAACTTTCCTTTTACGGATAGACCAGAACCTTTGTGCATAGTGTCTGCCCATCTCATCATTGGCCTTCATCTCGGTCGCTTCTCTGTGACTTCTAATTCAAAGGCAAGTTTCACGACGGTGTCGTTGTTGGCACTCAGCACACATCTAAACCATCTGAGCCACTATTCGCTCGTCTTGCCTTCAATCGGTGCGTGATTGTAGATGCGGTCGAGCAGTGTAATTCCCGACATCCAGCGGAGCATTTTAGTTTCCATACCGGCGAATCTTCACTCCGCCTTCCTTATTGTTGTTGTTAAGCACTCCGAGCTGTACAAAGCGACGTGTCTCACAATAGTACGGTAGATCTTCGACTGTTAAAACATATATCAACATGATAAAAACAAGCAAGGATTGAAAATTATAAAACAGAGAGCAATAATGTTTGTGTTCTCAAAGTTCTGGACAAACTCTTTATTTGCTTGCCTCCTCACGAGGGCAGAGTTAAACGCAAGGTCCGTTTTTAATGTGGGGAAAATCCAAGGGTCACTCTGGATTGGGACAAAAAAAGAATTGTCTTAATCTAGAATAAGTTCTCCACATCTGACCGAGGACAGAACAGATACTATACTTTGATCCTAGCCCTGAAGATAAAAATTTAAAAATAATATTTTTGACTCTCTATAATAATTATTGATATCGGCTTTTAAAATATAATTGATATTAAAGGAAGCCCACAAGACACTAAAATCTTAAAAATCTAGGCAATAAAAACTGGAAGGAAGATGAAAGTTTTAAAATATTTTCTGAAGTTTACAGTTAATGCTTTCCATGCTTGCAATAAATATTTTTATGGCCAATAAACAGACATCAGAGTTTGTTTGTAAAAAAAGTAAATTCCCATTGGACGACAATAAAAACTTAAATGGCCTCCCATAAACATGAAAGCTCAAATCGGCAGTTTCTTTCAACCAATCACAGCAGAGGAAATATTTACTCCCATAAACATGAAAGCTCAAATCAGCAGTTTCTTTCAACCAATCACAGCAGAGGAAATATTTACTCCCATAAACATGAAAGCTCAAATCAGCAGTTTCTTTCAACCAATCACAGCAGAGGAAATATTTACTCCCATAAACATGAAAGCTCAAATCAGCAGTTTCTTTCAACCAATCACAGCAGAGGAAATATTTACTCCCATAAACATGAAAGCTCAAATCAGCAGTTTCTTTCAACCAATCACAGCAGAGGAAATATTTACTCCCATAAACATGAAAGCTCAAATCAGCAGTTTCTTTCAACCAATCACAGCAGAGAAAATATTTACTCCCATAAACATGAAAGGCTGGAGCTAGTGTTGTCAATTTAGCCCGAGCTAGATCTGGAGATTTTGTTTGAAATCTAGCTAGTAAAATTTTGATCTAACAGCTAACCTAGTGGTGTTTTTTCTGTAAAATCCGGAGAATTTTTATGCTACTCACACAACCGCAATTTCAGATTTTATTTAACCTACTTTCTATATTCATTTCTTAGCTAGTCATCATATAAGACTCTCTTGAGCTATCTTCCATGGTATATGCAGAACAATAGTAGTTGTACATTTCAATAAAAATTTCAACATCTAAAATATCCCTGGGATCCCCGCCCCTATAAGCCCTAATCCACCACGACTTTATAAACTTTTTGTTAAACTTTACATTTCTCAATTAGTCAGACACACAACTCGTTCATGAATTACGTCCCTTGTTTGTTTATTTGTTTTTTTAAACATTTAAATTAAATAAAAATGACATTAAAATGACAAATAACAATTTAAATTACATTAAAATAAAAAAAATATGTATAGAAAACATTGAATATTATTCGTAATATTTTAATATAGGGTATGGAAAGTTAAAATCTAGAGGTTTTCTGGAGATTTTTTGGTGCTATTTTACTTATAGGCCGATCAAGTTAATTGTGTTCATGTAAAAGCATTATTTTGTACTTACTCAGTCATATTTTATCTCTCACGCCCCGAAAAAGAATTTTAAAATATCAAGCAGAACTTTAATTAGAACGATTTTTCCATTTCCATAAGGGTTATATGAAATGGCGAGTCTGCGATTTTCGGAGTGGCCGGTTAGCTAACTAAGGGCAGATAAGTGTCGCGAAATTGGGTCCCCTAGGTCGCTGTTACCATGTAAATATGAAAAAAAACAAAAAAAAACAATAAAGTTATATCGTGGAAAGTATCCCGGTGAACAAAGTAAAAATAATTATTTAATTTTCTATTTTTTAATTTAATAAATATATATTTTATTATTATTGCTTATGTGTTTCTTTCTTTTTATAATCCTAACAATAAAAACGGAGTTAATGCCCTTGTCTATTCTACCGACCGCTCACAGCCCAAAATGTCGGCTCGGGCACAAATACAGGTTGAACATCGAAATGGAAAAATCGTTCTAATTAAAGTTCTGCTTGATATTTTAAAATTCTTTTTCGGGGCGTGAGAGATAAAATATGACTGAGTAAGTAGAAAATAATGCTTTTACATGAACACAATTAACTTGATCGGCCTATAAGTAAAATAGCACCGATTCTTTTATAAATCTTCTGTTAAATTTTACATTTCTCGATTAGACATACAAATTGTTCATGAATTATGTCCCTTGTTTGTTTGTTTATCTTTTAAGATTTAAATTAAATACAAATAACATTAAAGTGACAAATAAAAATTTTAATTACATTATGATAAAAAAATATATATACATAGAAAACTCCAACGATTATGTATTGGGTTGGCCAAAAAGTTTGTTCATTTTTTTAGGAAGGAGAAACCCAAACATCAAGTTTAGAAACATAACCGAGTTTATGCAATTCATTTTCCACGCTCGCTTTGGAAATCTTGAGAATGTCTGCGATTTGTCTGGTTGTCAAACGGCAATCTTGTTCAACTACAGCTTTCACTTGGTCATTGTCGATCATCTTTGGCCGGCCAGAGCGAGGAGCATCTCTCACTGGAAAATGTCCTTTTCGGAATCGAGCAAACCATTTCTGGCAAACCCGTTCTGTAACAGCATTCTCCCCATACACATGGCATATCTTTATGCAGGTTTCTGTTGCTTTTTTTTTTCTGTAGAAAAATAAAAGTATCAGATGCTAATAATGCTCTGCTGATCTTTCGTTTTATGGCCTGAAATACAAAAAAAATTTTAAGAACTCCTCTGCTCGGAGGGCTTATTACACACTGGCATCAATATACTCGCTACACCAAATACAGGATTTGAAGAATAGGAATATAAAACGATCTTTAGTAGGCCGGAAATATGACATTCAAAAAACGAACAAACTTTTTGACCAACCCAATATATTCTTAATATTTTTTATTTAGGCTACGAAAAGTTAAAATCTAGAGATTTTCTTTAGATTTTTTTGTTTGTTTTTTGTTTCCATCTAGTGGGTTTTGAAAATCTCAGTTGGCAACACTAGCTAACCCTAACCCCAACCTTAACTCTTAACCCTAACCCTAACATTGGCTTGAGCAGAATGTCGAGTGAATAGAAAGAAAATGAGGCTCATAAAATAATCAGGAATTAAAAGAAGTGATGGATGATTTATTCTTTTTTTTACTATTTTTCTTCACCCTAAACAAGGCATATTGCCACTGAAACTTAAGGGGCTACTATGATAGGACTAGATTTATAGGATGCAACCTGGGTGAGGTGTTAGGCAGCAAGATGTTTGTTCACATTACATTTAAATTTCTGCATGCTGGTATGGTCGGTGAAGCAGGTCCGAGGAAAGAAGCTATTAGAGTAGAAACTCTTCCGACATCTACGGACCTCTACAGTGAAGGGGTGGGATTTTGCTGCTAATCGACTGGGTTAGGGGTATTTTTGTTGAATTCATACTAGTGTAGTAGGTTCATCGGAGCACATTCTGTGGAAGTACTTGGATGCAGCGATGCGACAGGGGCTGGAGTTTGGTAGACAGTGCGAGACGTATTAGGTTAGAGACTCTTTTTTGGGACCTTGTCTAAGCGGGAGAGACTAGTGGTTGGAGCACCAGCCCAGATGTGGCAACAATACTCTATGCATGGACGAATGGTGGCTTTATAGAGATATAAGATACTGGCAGGTTTAGAAGTTTTCTAGCCCGGTAAGGGGAGATTACCTTTTTTACAGCAGACTTGACGCTATTTTCTATGTAGTTATTGGTCCCCCGATTTATAAAATCGGGGGACTTATGTTTTGAGGAATGTCCGTCCGTCTGTCCGTCCGTCCGTCCGTCCAGATTTTTCTCTGCAACCATCCATTGAATTTCTCTGAAATTTTGCATGAAGTTGTAACTTTAGTCAGGTTAGAAAGTGACATTCTCCGATTTTTGAAAAGAAATCTGGTTAGACCGCCAGGGAGTCAAAAGACCCCGAAATGGCAAAAAAATTACATTTTTTGGCCCATAACTTTTTATCCATCCATTCAATTTCTCTGAAATTTGTCCAAAATGTGGAGGCCATTGTTCCTAATAGAAAATAAGTATCGCTGACCTTGGAAAAAATCTGGTTCGCGTCCCCAGGGGGTCAAAAGCCCCCAAAATGGCAAAAAATTACCCTTTTCTCCCATAAAGTTTGATCCATCAATTCAATTTTTCTGAAACTTGGCCAAAATGTAGAGGCAATTGTTCTGGATATAAAATGAGCATCCTTGACCTCAGAAAAATTCTGGTTCGTGTCCCCAGGGGGTCCAAGGAGGGTCAAAAATGCCCCAAATTGCCAAAATTTATTGCATTTTACACTCACCACATCGAGTAACATACAGAGGGGGACCATGCACGCGCGGCTTGTTCCAATTCATGTCACCAGAAAATGTCCGCCTGAGGAGTTGGAATTTTGGACTCTCAGGAAGGATACCATGACAATCGGTGGTTGGAAATGTTTCTTATAATTGTTAAAGGAAATGAGTTTTGTTTTGGTAGTATTAAATGTGGCTATCCATTTTGGGCCCCATTCTCTCAATCACTGTCAAGGTAACAAAACTTTGCAAAAACTTTGCCATCTAGATATACTTTCTTCAGATCTGAGTTCTCATCAATTTCCATTGTCCTATCCTTCTTGCACACAAATTGGTTATTCTTTCTCAACCTACCAGTAATTACACTGCACTTTTTGTGTACCCAATGCTTACAGGTATCACAAAAAAATTAGATTGAATTTTCCACAAACTGAGCAAGGGGAACTTTCCTCTTTTGGGAAGCTTTCCAACGTGACAACCACTGATCATCACTTTGGTTTTGGTAACATTCACTCTCAGACCTTTACTTTCCATAGAATTCTTTCAAGTCTTTTATTCAACTTCCATTGTTTCACATGCAAGTACTAAATCATCAGCATCTCTTCTGGACAATTCTTCTAACACACAAATAAAAAACAACGAACTCAGCGCAGAATTCTGATGTACTCCTACTTTAACATTAAAGCTGTCACTAATAGTGCTGTTAATTCTAACACGACTTTGAGCATTTCTGTACATTGTTTGAACAACGTTCACCAACCACTCGTTTTCCCCTAGTCTATACAAAGACCACCAGACGACTTCTCTTGGCACTCTGTCAAAAGCTTTCTCCAGATCCAGAAAAGCAAAATATAGGTTCTTCTTTCTACCAAGGTACTTCTCTTGCATTTGTCTCAGGATAAATATTGCACCAGTGGTACTTTACCCAGGCATAAAACCAAACTGCATTTCATCTATGCTTATCTGACTTCTTATTTGATGCTCAGTTATTCTCTCAATTACTTCATGACTTGATCCATCAACTTGATCCATAAACTTGATCCATCAACTTTAAGCCACTGTAATTACCTCTTTCTTGTGCTTCCCCTTTACCCATGTAACAATTCACAATTGTACTAAGTTCCCAGTCTTTCAGGATAACCTTTTCTTTTATGATCTGATTTGTCAAATCTGTGATCATCTCAATGCCTATTTCACCCGCAGCCATCAACATTTCTGCAACAATACCTGGGGGTTCTGCAACCCTAACCTCCTTCATCTTACTCACAGCTCAGCATGAAAAAAAAATACTGCACCTTTGAAAAGGTTTACAGTACTTCTACAGAATTTGAACCAGACAAAACCGACTTTTGCCGAAGCAAATTTACGTAAACAGCCGGAAAAAAAAAGGAATCAAACCGAACCATCGTCAAACAATCAAAATTTAAAAAAAAAAAAAACACTCACTGTATTTTTCTTTATGAAGAAGGATTTATTTCAGACGAAGAAAAACAATGAAACAATTTTTTTTTCTTGAAAATTTTTTTTCCTGACGAAGGTAAACCATGAAATAACTTTTCTAATTTCTTTTTTTTTTGCAAGACTTTTTTTAGTCCTTTACAAAAACACAATGGTCTCGGTCGTCAACAAACAGTCAATTAGTATATAGTTTAAGGTTGGGGTAAAAATAACCGTACTTTGTTACATTAGGACCCATGCTAACTTTGACGATAACCCTACGCTAACCCTAACCTTAACCCCCACTTTGATCCTAACCGTAACGACGGGTCAAAGTTAGCTCGGGTCCTAATGTAACAAAGCACCAAAATAACTGTCAACCAGTCGTCATTTTCGGCTTAATCAATTTATGTTTAAGACACAAATGAAAAGCAATGGACTCAATACAGAATCCGAATGTACTCTCACTTAAACATTAAAGCTGTAACTAAAAGTGCTGTTAATTCTAACATGACTAAATTTACGATGCTTATGCTTTTTTGCTTATTTGATCAGTCAAACTCAGTTATCTAAAAAAAAATTATCACTAACCCAAGTGAGAAACGTTTAAAAATGATATGTTTTGTATTATTAAAGATCAATATATGTTCAATTCATTCGTTTAATAAATTGCGTATGTTTTCTTCCTACCAACATATGTACTTCGATTGTGTTGGGATACTTAATGTACCCTTTCCTTCAATAACTACACGTGTAATTTTCAACCTAGGCAGGAGTTTTTTTATGCCCAGCAGATTAGATTTGTTGAGTCGATAAATGGATGGTCTGCCACAAAGGACCAGAATATATATATATATATATATATATATATATTCCAGCAGACAACCTCAATAGCTTCCCCATCCAAATATTCTTTCTCCACATCTGAGTTATCATCCATCTCTATTGTCTAACACTTCTTGTACACAATCTGGTTGTCCTCTCTCAACCTACCAGTAATTCCACTGCACTTCTTGTGTACCCAAGGCTTAGAGGTACCACAAAGAATTGAATTGCACCCGACTCTCTTTCCACAAACTGAGCAACGGAAATTTCCTTTTGGAGAGCTTTCCAGAACTACAACCACTGATCATCACTTTGGTCTTGGTAACATTCACTCTCAGACCTTTATTTTCCATGTGATTCCTCCAAGTCTTTAACTTAACAAATAGGTCTTCCATTGCTTCACATGCAAGTACTAAATCATCAGCATCTCTTCTGGACAATTCTTTTAACACATAAATAAAAAACAACGAACTCAGCACAGAATCCTGATGTACTCCTACTTTAACATTAAAGCTGTAACTAATAGTGCTGTTAATTCTAACATGACTTTGATCATTTCTGTACATTAATTGAACAACCTTCACCAACCACTCTTTGCCGCTAGTTTATGCTTAGCCCACCAGACAACCTCTCTTGGCACTCTGTCAGAAGCTTTCTACAGTTCCTTAAAAGCCAAATACAGGTTCTTCTTCTTACCAAGTTACTTCACTTGCATTTGTCTCACGATATCACCATTTTGGTCTTGGTAACAGGCCTTTACTTTCTATATCATTTCTCCAAGACCCTAACGACACACACACCACCTGTGTTCAACAAGTCATTTGTATAAACATGAGGTTGCCTTAGCATATTATTTGGTCTTGGTAGCATTCACTTTCAGACCTTTACTTTGCATAGGATTCCTTCAAATCTTTAACTTAACAAGGAGGTCTTCCATTGTTTCACAGGCAAGTACTAAATCATCAGCATACAGCATCTCTTCCAAACAACACGTAGGGAACTCCCTTTTAAGACACAAATAAAAAAAATAATGGACTTAGTACTGAACCCTGATGTACTCCTACTTTAACATTAAAGCTGTAACTAATTGTGCTGTTAATTCTAACACGACTTTGAGCATTTCTGGACACCTGCCCATAGTTTACACGTGTAATTTTCACCCTAGGCAGGAGGTTTTTTATGTCCATAGATTAACAGCAGATTAGATTTGTTGAGTCGATAAATGGATGGTCTGCCACAAAGGACCAGAATATATATATATATATATATATATATATATATATATATATATATATATTCCAGCAGACAACCTCAATAGCTTCCCCATCCAAATATACTTTCTCCACGTCTGACTTCTCATCCGTCTCCATTGTCTCACACTTCTTGCACACAAACTGGTTATCCTCTCTCAACCTACCAGTAATTCCACTGCACTTCTTGTGTACCCAAGGCTTACAGGTATCACAAAGAATTGAATTGCACACGACTCTCTTTCCACAAACTGAGCAGCGGAACTTTCCTTTTGGGGAGCTTTCCAGAACTACAACCACTGATCATCACTTTGGTCTTGGTAACATTCACTCTCAGACCTTTATTTTCCATGTGATTCCTCCAAGTCTTTAACTTAACAAATAGGTCTTCCATTGTTTCACGGACAAGTACTAAATTATCAGCATCTCTTCTGGACAATTCTTCTAACACATAAATGAAAAACAACGAACTCAGCACAGAATCCTGATGTACTCCTACTTTAACATTAAAGCTGTAACTAATTGTGCTGTTAATTCTAACACGACTTTGAACATTTCTGTACATTGATTGAACAACCTTCACCCACCACTCGTTTTCCCCTAGTCTATACAAAGACCACCAGACGACTTCTCTTGGCATCAGCATCTCTTCTAGACAACCCGTACAAAGTGATAAAGGTCTGATTTTAGTTAATATATGAAACTAGTGCATACCCTCCGTCAAAAATGATGGGAAAAAAAATTATGCTTTGCCAGTGTTTGCACTAATATTCATATAAAATCATAGAATTACATCAGTAATTTTATTATTTTTTATATATACATTATTATCATTTCTGATGACCTAAAGAAAATAAACACCGATTGACTTTTTAGAGGGGAAGATTTCTTTACAAATTCATTTCAGATAGCGGGGATTGTCTGACTTGCTATCCAATGTAGCCTTTCTAATGTTTGTTTTTAAAATTTTCAATAGGATAAAACTGAACTATTTCGAGTTGACCCCCCCCCAAAAAAAAACAAGTCATTTCTGATGACCTAAAGAAAAAAAATACACCAATCTTGACTTTTATTTCATTTTCTTCCTTTAATTATTTGGAGGTTTGGGTGAGTGGTGGGGGCTAAACATAAAAAAAAGACGTAAGTTCGAAATTAAATTGAAAGAAAAGTTCCCAAACTAGGAAGTTTAAAAAAAGAAAATGAAAAAAATAACAAAGAAAAAATATATCAATTGGTACAGAAAACAGAAAAAAAAAAAAAATCTCATTATGGAAATAGATTTGTGTTCTCCCTTTCCTAATTCGTTGGCCACACTTTTATGTGACAGGACATATGTATATATATTTACGAATCAATACACATTGCTCTTTATTATAGAGTAAAGGATTGCTAACAGATAAGATCTGCCAGTGTTTGCACTAATATTCATATAAAATCATAGAATTACATCGGCTTAATCAATTTACGTTTAACATTGTCTTTATTTGTCGTCTGCCAGAATTAAATTTCTTTTTATTGGATAAACGCTTCGGTGGTTTCCAGCTGTATACTTAAATCTGCTTCGGCAAAGGTCGGTTTTGTTTGGTTCGAATTCTGTAGAAGTACCAAATTCAATCATATTATTGAGATGAAAAAGAAAATAGATGAACTATTACGCTACTCACGTCGCTAACCTTTGCATTGCGCAATTGTCCTATTTATAGATGTGGGGGGGTCGGACGATGAGGAGGATATATGTAGATATATTAACCTTTCAAAGGGATTTCTACGAAAGTATAAAACATACGAATTATTATCAAATTATTATCGGCTGATGCTGTAAATTATGTCAACTCAGGAATTTATTTTGTTTTTAAAGTTTATTGGATACAAAAGCAGTTGCACAATATTGTCAAAACATAAACAAAGCTAACAAAATCCCCATAAAAGTAAATAAAACAAGCCGTGCGTGCGTGGTCTCCCTCTGTATGTGACTCGATGTGGCGAGTGTAAAATGCAATAAATTTGGGCAATGTGGGGCATTTTTTACCCCCCCCCTTTGACCCCCTGGTGGCGCGAACCAGAATTTTTCTGAGGTCAAGGATGCTCATTTTATATCCAGAACAATTTTGGCCAAGTTTCAGAAAAATTGAATGGATGGATCAAACGTTATGGGAGAAAAGGGTCACTTTTTTGCCATTTTGGGGGCTTTTGACCCCCTGGGGACGCGAACCAGATTTTTTCCAATGTCAGCGATACTTATTTTCTATTAGGAACAATTGCCTCCATATTTTGGCCAAGTTTTAGAGAAATTGAATGGATGGATGAAAAGTTATGGGGCAAAAAATGTCATTTTTTGCCATTTCGGGGCCTTTTGACCCCCTGGGGAGCTAACCAGATTTTTTTTCAAAAATCGGAGAATGTCACTTTCTAACCTTCATGCAAAATTTCAGAGAAATTCAATAGATGGTTGCGGAGAAAAATCTGGACGGACGGACGGACATGCCTCAAAACATAAGTCCCCCGATTTATAAAATCGGGCGACCAACTAGGAACTAAGATAACTAAAATAACAAACAAAGAATATAACATTGTTGTAATAATTAGGGATAAGAACTTATCTCTCTTTTTTACAACTCTTCAGTGATGTCACTCCAGAAATAGAACTGAGATTTCATCCTCTTTCTCAAGGTAAAAATGGCAAAAGTGGTTGAATAAAAAAAATAGCACGAGGGAAAGATATAGATGAAAATCTCACGAGTTTATCAAAATAAAATTAAAAAGAAATTATATCTATATTTAAAAGTAGATGAGGACCCTCAGCTACCCCCCCCCAATGAGATTCGACGTTTTTTAGGTAATTACGTGTGAAACCCCCCCCCCCCAAAAAAAAAAATAAAAAATATAATTTAGAATTTAAAGTGGGTGATTAGTTTTGCTTATAAATCATACATAAAATGATCCCCCATTTTCGGGTCATTCTAACTTTTTAGGGCATTAACTCATTATTTTATTTCTAATTCTAAGTCTGACTGACAAAACTGTAAAACCACACAAAATTGGCTTAAAAAGTAAAACGCACAGAATTTATTTCCCATAGCAAAAAAATAAGAAATGGTTAACAGTCTTAAAACGTTACAATGTCTCGGAAATGGGAGATCATTTTACGTTAAAAAGTGACCTTGTTTCTAACTCTGCCCTCGTGGGGAGACAAGTAAATAAGAACAACAGAGGGAATGGTAAAAGTGCAGAATAGTTAGCAGTCGTGAAATCGTAAACAAAAAACAACAACAAATGTCTTATACCAAACGCAGTAGAATTTAATTATCTACCGACCTGTATATTTTTAACATGCTGAAACTGTTTTTAAGTTTTTTTATTTCAATTTTTTAAGCTGTCTTTATGACATACGAGAAATAAATGGTCTCTTGTCGCTTAACTGTAGGAAGCTTTGTTCCTGAAAAATTGTAAAAAACTATGACCACCACTAACCCTAACCCTAACCCGACTACCACTAACCCTAAGAAAAAGTTCAAGAATGAACGGAGAATCACCAATTAGATGAAACAGACCAAATAATATGTTAACATTACTGAGAACTGAACATGAAATTTTGTATTGACATTCCTGAGATTGTCGCACACCGGATATCACATAAAAAATATGCACTCGGTACCATGAAAGTTCGACTGTAGTCAGCAGTGTATAAACAGGTTAAGGGTTGGGGTTCTGCAGCAGTGTATAAAAAGCCTTATTTTTAGTATCCAAAAAGATGTCCCTGAACTTTTTTGCTCCACATTGCAGACACGCACCCTGGCCATCCAGCGTTCGATGATCAGATATGGGTAAAATCTGTTCCTACTTCATGTGGCCATATTAAATTTACAATCTTGCTTTAAAAACTGCTTTATGTGGCCATATTAAATTTCCAACCTTGATTTGAAAACTGCTATATGTGGCCATATTAAATTTCCAACCTTGATTTGAAAACTGCTTCATGTGGCCATATTAAATTTCTAATCTTGATTTGAAAACTGCTTCATGTGGCCATATTAAATTTTCAATCTTGATTTGAAAACTGCTTCATGTGGCCATATTAAATTTTCAATCTTGATTTGAAAACTGCTTCATGTGGCCATATTAAATTTTCAATCTTGATTTGAAAACTGCTTCATGTGGCCATATTAAATTTTCAATCTTGATTTGAAAACTGCTTCATGTGGCCATATTAAATTTCTAATCTTGATTTGAAAACTGCTTCATGTGGCCATATTAAATTTCCAATCTTGATTTGAAAACTGCTTCATGTGGCCATATTAAATTTTCAATCTTGATTTGAAAACTTCTTCATGTGGCCATATTAAATTTCTAATCTTGATTTTAAAACTGCATCATGTGGCCATATTAAATTTCCAATCTGGATTTAAAAACTGCTTCATGTGGCCATATTAAATTTCCAATCTGGATTTGAAAACTGCTTCATGTGGCCATATCAAATTTCCAATCTTGATTTGAAAACTGCTTCATGTGGCCATATTAAATTTCTAATCTTGATTTTAAAACTGCATCATGTGGCCATATCAAATTTCCAATCTGGATTTAAAAACTGCTTCATGTGGCCATATTAAATTTCCAATCTGGATTTAAAAACTGCTTCATGTGGCCATATTAAATTTCCAATCTTGATTTGAAAACTGCTTCATGTGGCCATATCAAATTTCCAATCTTGATTTGAAAACTGCTTCATGTGGCCATATTAAATTTCCAATCTTGATTTAAAAACTGCTTCATGTGGCCATATTAAATTTCCAATCTTGATTTTACAACTGCATCATGTGGCCATATCAAATTTCCAATCTGGATTTAAAAACTGCTTCATGTAGCCATATAAAATTTCCAATCTGGATTTGAAAACTGCTTCATGTGGCCATATTAAATTTCAAACCTTGATTTGAAAACTGCTATATGTCACCATATTAAATTTCTAACCTTGATTTGAAAACTGCTTCATGTGGCCATATCAAATTTCCAATCTTGATTTGAAAACTGCTTCATGTGGCCATATCAAATTTCCAATCTGGATTTAAAAACTGTTTCATGTGGCCATATTAAATTTTCAATCTGGATTTGAAAACTGCTTCATGTGGCCATATTAAATTTCCAATCTTGATTTAAAAACTGCTTCATGTGGCCATATTAAATTTCCAATCTGGATTTTAAAACTGCATCATGTGGCCATATCAAATTTCCAATCTGGATTTAAAAACTGCTTCATGTAGCCATATCAAATTTCCAATCTGGATTTGAAAACTGCTTCATGTGGCCATATTAAATTTCCAACCTTGATTTGAAAACTGCTATATGTCACCATATTAAATTTCTAACCTTGATTTGAAAACTGCTTCATGTGGCCATATCAAATTTCCAATCTGGATTTAAAAACTGCTTCATGTAGCCATGTTAAATTTCCAACTTGGATTTGGTCTCTCTGTACAAGGGTTTGTCAGGACAACCTGACATGAGGATACTTCCCCCTACAAGTAAATCCTGACCAAATATTCAAAATAGCATAGTATTCGAAGCCCAAATAAGATCACCTTGACATGGCTACACACGGACTCATACGAGGAATGGTGCACCTTCTCTCTCTGAATCTACCACAAGTAACAATATTTAGCTGGATATTCCACCAAACCAGATGAATTCTGGTCTTGGAATCTAGCAAAATTAATCAAAGACCACAAGAAAGACAAACTATAACTATGACTGGCATAAGTAAATTCATTAGATAAAAAACACACAAAAAAAAAACAGTGAGTGTCGAAAAGAAGCATACAGCAGAAGAAAGAACGAAGAGAAAAGGTGTAAAAGTGTTGCATATCGGCTCAGGTGTAACAGAAATGTCACCTGGCTGGAATAAAACATACTTGACACAGACACGCACCTGGCCGGAAGAGAAAAACATGGTTGATTGTTGGAAATAAAATAATTGTTGATTAATTCAAAACCACCTTGTTTTTTTCTTTTTTTTTTTTTTTACGTAGTTCACCCCCAAACAAGGCAGGTTGCCACTGTAGATGTAAGGGCTACTGAAAAGAAAGAAAAGGTGTGTGGGGGGGGGGGCAATCTAAACTGGAATCTGCGCAGCGGGTTGTCTGTTTACATTAATTTTAAATTTCTGCATGTCAGTATTGTCGGGGAAACAGGGAGCAGGGAGGGAGTTCCAGAGGCCAGGAGCATGAGGAAAGAAGCTATTTGAGTAGAAAGCTCTCCGGCATCTGGGGACCGCCACAGTAAATGGATGGGATTTAGTTGATTGTCGAGTTAGTCTAGTGAATTTGCGTCGAGGGGACACCAGAGTAGCCAATTCATCGGAGCATAATCCATTGAAGTATCCTTATCTAAAAAGATTAACTGCAGATGGGAATACCCCATTGCTAAATAAACGCTCTAGGGGTGTGGCTACGTTAAGAGCAAAGGTGAAATCCGAGAATGGACATTTACAGGTAGATGACTGGGTGTCACAAATTATTTGGATTTTCGCAGATAAAAAAACTGAAATTGACACAAACATGCACCTGGCCGGAAGAAACAAAATACAACTCTTCAGAAATAAAATATTTGTTGATTGATTCAAAACCTTTCATTGGAGAGAAGAAAATTATTATTTGTCACTGTTTTACTTAATCAAGGTTTGGAAAGTAGGAAGTGTTATATAACAGATCTCACTCTATCCGGAACTAATGTTGGACAGCGACATGCTGAGCGTTCACCGTTTCCGGAGAGCTACAAAAAGGAAAACAGGAAAAGGGGCTTGGCGCTAGTTGGAGGTAGCCGCCATCTTTTCCCCAGCTAGCGACCAACGAGTGAACACGTAGGAAAAAGGTCACTCCGTCGCCGTCGCCGCCGTCATCAAGAATTAAGATAACAACTTAACCGTCGCCGTCGTCATCAAGAATTAAGATAAACAACTTAACCGTCGCCGTCACCGCCGTCATCAAGAATTAAGATAAACAACTTAACCGTCGCCGTCGCCGTCGTCATCAAGGAATTAAGAATAAAAAGAACGATCTTTGCTTTGGGGTAAATAAATATATTTGATTAATCCTATTCAAGTTGTCCGTGTTTCCTTGCAACCATACGCTTGTCTATCACAGAAGGAACCTTAAAGAAGCACACTCGCATATCTATGTATCTCATGAAAAGAGCAAGTGTTAGCCCCAGAAAGGGGCCTCTTGATCTCTGGTAGCTAAGTGAACTAAAATGAAACCACACCTAATCACTTAAAACAGTAGAAACCCCCTAAAAAAAAAAACGCACAGAATTTATCTCCCATAGCAAAAAAAAAAAAAAAATGGTTAACTCTCCTAAGAAATGAAAGATCATTTTACGTTAAATTTATATGTGAAACTGATCCCCCGCTCTAAATTCTAAAATAATAGTTTTTTTTTTTCTTGCGATGTTTTTTTAGGGTGTTCACACGTAATCACCTATAGAAAGTAGAATCTTACTTTGGGGGAGGTGGCGGGGTGTATTAATCTACAATAATGCTGTAAAAATCCAATTTTAAAGCAAACGTCTAAAAAAAAAAACAACAAAACAAATAACGTTATTGTTTGATTTGAAAACAAAAAAAAATGTGAAAAAGATCAAAGGAAATAAATTGAACTAATTTATCCATTTTTTTTTACCTCGTCTCATATTCTGAGTAGAATTTGTTTAAAAAAACTTGATGGCATTTTTATGTATAAGTTATGTATAATTTTTTTTTATGTTTGTTTTCCTTTTTATTAAAACAATGGGTAAAACTTTTCTGAAGCAGCACCCCCACTAATCTTAGCCACGAGCCGCCACTGAATAGATGTCTTATCTTATTAGAGGATAATAAGTGAATGCGACGAACAGACATCATAGGCGAGCACATATTCGCCTTATGGCTATTTTAGCATTTTCAAAGTCTCACAGCATATTATTTTGACGTCTGCCTATCTTCGCTTCCACACAGAACTGATCTGAAATCTTCGTTTCTTTGTCAACAACAAAAAAATGACGTCATCGTCATATCGCCTGACGTCCCTTTGTTTTTGAACCTCTTACTTTGTAATTTGACCCGTGGATCATCCTATCTGATTATTCAATCGTGGGAACAGATTCATTTCCCAAAGTCTGTGTCATTCTCACCTGTACTTAGATCGACCCTTGTTAAAATTCATACTGGTTGATTCACTCTTATCTGGAATAGGACCCTCCATGATGTAACATGAGCTGCAGAACGGGGCCCCTTGACTTCTTGGAGCTTACTGAACTAAAATGAAACAAAAAACCGGACAACTTTCTTTATATAATATATATATATATAATATAAATATAGAGGCTAACAAGCCTTCAAAAACCATGTATTAGATGCGAGTAATTAAATCAAAAGAAAAATAAAAATACTTCGAAACATCTAATAAAATATTTCGAAATACCTTCCGTTTTTTTTGTTTTTTTTCTTCATCTTGATTTTTTTTTTTTTTTTGGCTAATATTTCGCTTGACAAAAACAAGCTTCATCAGAGCCAAGACAAACAAAGGTATAACCTTTTTTTTTCCATAATTTACTTCCTGGTGTTGGTGAAGTGTCACGTCCGGTGTTGTGGACTATTGTTGAAAATGTCTTGTTTTAAATAGAATAGAACTTGAATGCGCATGGTCGCTGCGAGTAATAAATTAGGAAAGTTCATTTTATAAAGCATCTTATGTAAGTTAATATAAATATAGAGGCTAACAAGCCTTCAAAAACCATGTATTAGATGCGAGTAATTAAATCAAAAGAAAAATAAAAATACTTCGAAACATCTAATAAAATATTTCGAAATACCTTCCGTTTTTTTTGTTTTTTTTCTTCATCTTGATTTTTTTTTTTTTTTTGGCTAATATTTCGCTTGACAAAAACAAGCTTCATCAGAGCCAAGACAAACAAAGGTATAACCTTTTTTTTTCCATAATTTACTTCCTGGTGTTGGTGAAGTGTCACGTCCGGTGTTGTGGACTATTGTTTAAAATGTCTTGTTTTAAATAGAATAGAACTTGAATGCGCATGGTCGCTGCGAGTAATAAATTAGGAAAGTTCATTTTATAAAGCATCTTATGTAAGTTAATATAAATATAGAGGCTAACAAGCCTTCAAAAACCATGTATTAGATGCGAGTAATTAAATCAAAAGAAAAATAAAAATACTTCGAAACATCTAATAAAATATTTCGAAATACCTTCCGTTTTTTTTGTTTTTTTTCTTCATCTTGATTTTTTTTTTTTTTTTGGCTAATATTTCGCTTGACAAAAACAAGCTTCATCAGAGCCAAGACAAACAAAGGTATAACCTTTTTTTTTCCATAATTTACTTCCTGGTGTTGGTGAAGTGTCACGTCCGGTGTTGTGGACTATTGTTTAAAATGTCTTGTTTTAAATAGAATAGAACTTGAATGCGCATGGTCGCTGCGAGTAATAAATTAGGAAAGTTCATTTTATAAAGCATCTTATGTAAGTTAATATAAATATAGAGGCTAACAAGCCTTCAAAAACCATGTATTAGATGCGAGTAATTAAATCAAAAGAAAAATAAAAATACTTCGAAACATCTAATAAAATATTTCGAAATACCTTCCGTTTTTTTTGTTTTTTTTCTTCATCTTGATTTTTTTTTTTTTTTGGCTAATATTTCGCTTGACAAAAACAAGCTTCATCAGAGCCAAGACAAACAAAGGTATAACCTTTTTTTTTCCATAATTTACTTCCTGGTGTTGGTGAAGTGTCACGTCCGGTGTTGTGGACTATTGTTTAAAATGTCTTGTTTTAAATAGAATAGAACTTGAATGCGCATGGTCGCTGCGAGTAATAAATTAGGAAAGTTCATTTTATAAAGCATCTTATGTAAGTTAATATAAATATAGAGGCTAACAAGCCTTCAAAAACCATGTATTAGATGCGAGTAATTAAATCAAAAGAAAAATAAAAATACTTCGAAACATCTAATAAAATATTTCGAAATACCTTCCGTTTTTTTTGTTTTTTTTCTTCATCTTGATTTTTCGAAGTATTTTTATTTTTCTTTTGATTTAATTACTCGCATCTAATACATGGTTTTTGAAGGCTTGTTAGCCTCTATATTTATATTAACTTACATAAGATGCTTTATAAAATGAACTTTCCTAATTTATTACTCGCAGCGACCATGCGCATTCAAGTTCTATTCTATTTAAAACAAGACATTTTCAACAATAGTCCACAACACCGGACGTGACACTTCACCAACACCAGGAAGTAAATTATGGAAAAAAAAAGGTTATACCTTTGTTTGTCTTGGCTCTGATGAAGCTTGTTTTTGTCAAGCGAAATATTAGCCAAAAAAAAAAAAAAATCAAGATGAAGAAAAAAAACAAAAAAAACGGAAGGTATTTCGAAATATTTTATTAGATGTTTCGAAGTATTTTTATTTTTCTTTTGATTTAATTACTCGCATCTAATACATGGTTTTTGAAGGCTTGTTAGCCTCTATATTTATATTAACTTACATAAGATGCTTTATAAAATGAACTTTCCTAATTTATTATATATATATATATATATATATATAATTAACTTGTTACAAATATTCAGGGGGTATAAATCCGAAGGAAGTTGAAACCGGGTTTATGAGAGTGCTCAATGAAAATTCAGAGCAAAATATATTTTTTGTTGGTGATTTTATTCCATTAATTGCGACAAAATATATGCTGTTTCATTAACGCTCGCAAAGAACGTCAACTCTTCAAGCTATGATGATTCCATTATAGGTACTATCGACTTTATTATTATTATTGTTATTATAATTGTTTTTATTAATACTAAAGATAGTAACACCATTAAACTTCTTTTATATAGTAATTTCACTAGTATTAATTTTAGTATAATATAATTACAAATATTATCACAACAAAATTCACTACCGTTACTGAGCTCATTATAAAAGCCATAAATAATTATTGTTGTGGTTGCAAGGTTGAACAATAATTAGTGAGGAATACAATGAAGACACAAACAACAAGGAGAATGCAATAATAAGTGTATTAAAGAAAAGGTATAGTTACAGTATGTACAAATGAAGGTGTCGAGTCAGAGAGTCTTGGTGGGAGGACATGTACGCTCTTCGGCGTCACTTCCGGTGGCATTTAGGTAACACACACTAAGGCCAACCTAGGCTTGCCATTTATAGTGTAACGTTATTCGTATATGCAAATGAGTGGTTGCCACCACAACACCCCCTCCCAAGATTTGAAGTCACACAGATTTCAATATCTTTTTCTTTTTGGGTTTACTATCAATGGTTCATTAAATTTTCTTTTCCTACCTGATCTTCGGGGTTCAGGTGTATATTGAGGCGGTTCCAAATTAAAGGATTCGTATATGACATCTATGGTTTCCTCCTCTTCGACTGTTGTCGTATAATCATCATCTTGGATATGACGTTTTTTTATCTGATTTAGGTGCCTTTTATGTATACTCTGTGGACCTTTAATCATATATGTACAATCACCAATGCGTTTATCCACTACTCCACATTCCCAGTAAGATGTGTTATTCTTGTAGCACTTAAAATATACTCGATCTCCCGAGTTATATTTCTTTCTTCTCGTGTGTGTAGTGTTTCGGATAATTGCCTGTCTTGGCAACAGTTTATCAAACGCTGATTTTACCTTTCTGGCAAACATTAGATCAGCTGGTGATATGTTTGATGGTGTACTAGGATGTGGTGTGATCCTATAAACTTGCAAGAATTGTTGCAAAGCTTTTTCTGTTGGTGTTCCAATGGATTTCTTTAACGCTCGTTTTAGCGTGTCCACGAACCTTTCCGCAAGGCCGTTCGACCTTGGATGATACGGCGGAGTCGTGATGTGCTTCACTCGGAACGTGTCGCAAAATTCCTTAAACTCTGCGGATGTGAACTGCGTTCCGTTGTCAGTGACCAGTGTGTCTGGTACACCGAATCTTGCAAACAACTCGTGTAGGAACCCTATTGAGTTGTTCGTTGTTGGATTCCTGCAACGCATTACCTCCGGCCATTTTGTGTAACTATCCACTACAATTAAATAATAGTTTTCTCCTACTGGACCAGCGAGGTCCATGTGGATTCTCGACCATGGTTGGTCGGTTTTCGGTCAAGGTTTGTGTACTATAGGTGGGGATTTTGCTGATAACTGGCATCCTTTACATTTATTTATTGTTGCTGCTATGTCAGTGTCCATGTTACGCCAGTACACGTAGCTTCTCATTAACGACTTCATTCGATTTATCCCCGGATTTCCCGTATGGAAATCTCTTAACATCCTATTCTGCAATGTTTTGGGTATTACCACTCTCTCACTGTACAGTAACACATCGTTACATATGGAGAAAACTTCCTGCACCTTTGTGTCCGTTATAATTTTCTCTTTTATGTCCTTTATGTATTCGTCTTTCTCGGCTTCCCTTTTAATGTCCGACAAAGTTACGGGTAGTTCCTTAATGATGTTTGCTACCATATTTTTTACTTCAACATTTGTCCGAATTGCTGCAATGACTGATTCTTCCAGATTGTGTTTCTGTGGTATCAGTCTTGACAGTCCATCCGCATGGCAAATCTTTTTTGATGCTAGATGTTGTAGCTGGAAAATCGTAATTAAGTAAGATTGTACCCCAGCGCAGCAGTCTATTTGCGGTGTATACCGGCAATCCTTTTTTTGATCCATAGATCGTGACTAACGGTTTATGGTCGGTTTCAAGTAAGAATTGGTCTACCATATAAATATCGGTGAAATTTAGTCAAGGAAAAGATTATGCTCAATGCTTCTTTTTCAATTTGTGAACATGCCCTCTCGGCTGGTATCAGCATTCTCGAAGCGTGCGCTATTGGTTTTCTAGACCCATCCGGCATAATATGTTGAATGCATGCTCCTAAGCCGTAGGAACTAGCGTCACTAGCGACGACTATTTTTAATTTTGTGTCAAAGTGCGTTAAGAATAATTTGGATGTTAGTGCGCTCTTTATTTTGTCAAAAGCGGTTTGACATTCTTGCGTCCAGATTCAAGGTGTATCCTTTTTAAGCAGATTATTTAAGGGGGCTCGCAAGTTACGCATTCCTTCAATAAAAGATTGATAATAATTTGTGAGTCCCAAGAAATTCTGCAAGGTTGTTACTGTTGTGGACCTTGGTAAGCTGAATGAATGACACAGGAACACATGGTTTAAATGAACAAAGGTATATATTATATAATAGAAAGAAAGAGATACAAGGAGATGTTGCTCTCAACCGCCATTGCCGGTTTGCCTGGGAAGAAGAGAACAAGTGTCACGTGCTTCCCGTATTTATAAGGTGGACGAGTCCATTAGTTCTTTGTAGGTAGGTACGGCACCATAACACCCCCCTTCCAAGCCTTACCTCCTCAGGAGTCTTAATAACGTTTCCTTTTCGGATCTATCTCTAGGTAGTCCGGAGCCATTCGTTTTCTTTTTGGTTGTCGTTTACGTGTGACTACCTGGGGTGCTGGTAAGTTGAAGGTGTCATATATCACGTCCATCAAGTCTTCTCCTTGTGGGGCGCTGTCAGTGTCATCTGACAGTCTTTTTCTGATCTGATTTAGATGTCTCTTATGCGAGAACCGTGGTCCTTTTATGATATAGACCATTGATCCGATCCTCTTTTCAATTGTACCGGGTTCCCAGAACGATGCATTGTTTTTGAACATCTTAAAATATACCCTATCTCATGGGTTGTATTTTTTCTTCGGTACCGTAGAGATTCGGTCATAATTATTATGTTTAGGTAATAATTTATCAAACACGGACTTCACATTCCGCGCAAACATCATCTCTGCGGGGGATAATGATGATGCTATGTTCATGTTTTTTGTAATTCTATATACCTGTAAGAATTGTTGTAAAGCCTTCTCCTTAGGAGTATCACCGGCCTTTTTTAATGCTCTTTTTAATGTGTCTACGAAGCGTTCCGCCTGGCCGTTTGACCTAGGATGATACGGGGGCGTCGTTATATGTCTGATTTGAAACGTCGCGCAGAACTCCTCAAAATCTGATGATGTGAACTGTGTCCCATTATCACTCACCAAACAATCCACTACCCCAAAACGGGCAAATAGTTCATGTAGGAATCTTATCGTAACCTCTGACGTGGGACTCTTGCAACGTAGTACCTCGGGCCACTTTGAAAAACTGTCGACTACGATTAAGTAGTAAAATCCTTCCAATGGTCCCGCGAAATCCACGTGAATTCTTTCCCACGGACGGTCGGTCTTTGGTCATGGGCTATGCTTTATATGCGGTGCTTTTGCCGCTAAGGCACAGCCTTTACAAAGCTTTACTGCTTTTTCAATGTCATTGTCCATACCTGGCCAGTACACAAAACTCCTCATTAACCCCTTCATCCTGGTTATCCCTGGATGGCCAACATGAAATTCTTTCAGAATTTGCTTTCGTAGTTTTTCTGGGATGACCACCCTTTCGTTATGCATGAGTACGTCATCACAGAGTAAGAAACTCTTTGCCGCATGTAAATCCTTATCTACCAATTTAATTTTTGTTCTGGTGATAAATTCATCCTCTTGAGCTTCTTTTTTTATCTCGTATAGTGTCACCGGGAGCTCTCTCACTGCGTTGCACAAAATCTCTTTAAAATCTCCTTCTGTTTGAAGAGACGCAATCACTGTGTCTTCTAGAGTCTCTCTCTGTTTTGGCACTAATCTCGACAATCCATCTGCATGATAGATTTTATTTGAATGCAAATGTTGCATTTTAAAGTTGTAGTTTAATAAGATAGTTCCCCATCTTTGTAGTCTATTAGCTGTATATACAGGTAGGCCTTTTTTAGATCGATAAATTGTAATTAGCGGCTTATGGTCTGTCTGTAAGGTAAATTGTCTACCATGTATGTATCGGTGAAACTTTGTTACTGCAAATATTATTGCTAGGGCTTCTTTCTCGATTTGAGAATACTGTTTTTTCCGCTGGGAGCAAGGTCCTTGATGCATGTGCAATGGGTTTATGGGTTCCATCAGGCATTTTGTGTAGGATACATGCTCCTAAACCATATGAACTAGCGTCGCTAGCTACGATTATGTCCAATTCTGGATTGTAATGTGTTAGAAATAACTCTGACGTAAGTCTTTCTATGATTTTATTAAATGCATCCTGACATTCAGGTGTCCATACCCAGGCTTTACCTTTTTTTAATAGCTCATTTAATGGAGCACGCAAATTATGCATTTCTGGGATAAAAGCCTGGTAGTAATTTGCTAGGCCCAGAAAACTCTGTAATGTAATGACGTTTTCTGGCGCCGGCATGTTTTTTATTGCGGTAGCCCTTTCTGGGTCTGGTCTTCTGCCGTCCTTGTCGATCACATGACCCAGATATTTTATTTCCTCCAGGAAAAAATCACATTTTTCTTCTTTTACTTTGAACCCATAATCTTGGATTCTCGCAAACACTTGATTTACATGTTTTTGGTGTTGTTCGATATCTTTGCTGTTAATCAAGATGTCATCGAGATACGCTATTGCGAAATCGAGTCCGCCCAGCATTGTGTCCATTACTTGTTGGACAATGGCTGGCGCGACCTTAACTCCGAACGCTAATCTTTCGAATTTATATAAACCACGATGTGTGTTTATACATAACAGCTTAGAACAATCTTTATCCACCGGTATTTGTAGGTATGCCTCACTTAGGTCTATTTTTGAAAAAAATCTTCCTCCATTTAAGCTTGTAAACACTTCTTCCAGGGTATGGAGTGGGTAGTGATAGTCCGCGAGGGCAGTATTCAGTCCTGTTGAAAAATCTGCACATACACGAATCTCATTAGATTTTTTCTTTACATAAACCGTGGGTGCTGCCCACTGGCTGTGTTGTACTTTTGATAAAATACCCATCTTTACCAGTCGGTCTAATTCAGCGTTTATTTTTTCAATCGAGGCGAAGGGTACTTTCCTTTCTTTTCTAAATACCGGCAGTACATTTTCTTTTAGACGGAATTTTGCAGTCGTTTTAGTGCAGCATCTGAGACCGCCAGAAAAAACCTCTGGAAACGATTTTTTTAATTCTCGTTGTAGTTTTTCCGATTCTGTTGCGCGACTATTTATTTTTTTACAAAATGTATTTATCGACAACTTCCATAAATCAAATGCCTGCATAAAATCTGAACCAAAAAGATTATTCGAATCCTTCAGTACCAGTAGTTTGAGTTTTTTAGTATTTCCCATTAGGGACACATTTGTGATTAATTCTCCTTCAAATGTAATTCTTTCACCAGTAACTGTGCTTGCCAGCCTGTTTGTTCTTGATAGAGTAGGTTTATTTAATCTCCTCCATGTATGTAAATTTATAATGGAAACGTCTGAACCAGAATCCAATTGCAATTTTATATTTTTATCCAGGATTTTCACCTGTACATATTTTCTTATGTTCATGCCAGTTTCCTTCTTTGTCCTAGTGGCTTGAATCCGCATTTTATTTCCTCTGCCCGTTCTGCAGTGCGAACTTTTATGTCCAACTTTTTTGCATTTCATACAGGTTTTAAAACGGAATGGGCACTCATTGTACCAATGTGGATTACCACAGCGTGAACAAGGGCTTGGTGGCAATTTATTTATTTTTTTACTGGTTTGGTTTGTCTTTGTTACATCAAAATTATTATTTCTTATTTTTCTATAAGGTTGAGCTTTTGTTTTTTGATGTACCTTTTTAATATGTGCAATGCCGGACAATTCAATGTCTTTTGAGTCCTGTTTTACATTTACAAATCTTTGACAGTCCTCAGCCAACTTTTGCAGCGTAAGGCTTGGTTCATTCTCTAATTTATTTAGAACTCTACGCCTTATCTCCGTGTCATTTCCTGAGATTAAACCTTGTACAAAAATTAGACACTTGAAATTATCTGCACTTAATTCAGCTAGTCTAAAATCGTCACAATGCTTGTTCACTATCGATGCAAAAGTAGCGTAATCTTCCTCATCTTTCTTTACCAGGTTCATGCACTTCCATCGTTTGTGGAATAGTGTAGTTCTTGGACTAAACAGTTCTGTCAATAAACCAACCGCTTCTATGAAAGTTAGCTCGCTAGTTTTCCGAGGCAAAATGAAATCCACGAATTTGGTATGTTCTGTGGTATTTAGTTTTCTAAGAAGGAGGCGTAGCTTCTTCGCATCACTCCAACCACCGCAGTCAATTTTATATAGGTCTTCATATCTTCGGAAATATTCTTCAAATGTATTATTTTCCGTGTATGAGTAATTATCAATACTGTTCCAAATTTCGTTCTGCGAAAACGTGTCGTCTTTTTCATTTTTTTGATCACTGCGCGATATTGTTTGTATCAGAAATTCCAATCTTTCATCATACTCTTTTTTGTGTAATAAAATATTTTGGTTCTGTTGTAATAAAAGCTTTTGAAATCTTTCCTCAGTTTGTTGTTGTTGGGAGATTTGGAATTTCGTTAGTTCGGCGATTATAGACTTAATATCTTCCATATTCAACCATTTAGTTTCTGATTTTATTTAGAAAATTAATATTTTCTTATTATCTTATGATTTTATAAGAGTTCTTTTCTTTAAATTAGCGTTTGCTAGGCGCCGTTTTAATTATGAAAAGATTATGAAACTTTTCCTTTTCTCTATATACGCGTATATTCACTTATTTTTTTATTTTTTTATTTTGAAAATTAATATTTTCTCGTTATTTAATGAATTTATAAGAAGTTCTTTTCTTTAAATTAGCGTTTTGCAAGACGCTGAGTTTTAGTTATGAAAAGATTATGTAATGTTTTTTTCTTATACACGTTTTTAATTTTAACGAAGAGAAAAAAAAATCTGTTTCACAATTAATTCTTTCTGCATTTTAAAATATTTCAGTACAAGTCGGAAAAGAGAGAGAGAGAAAATAAAACTGACCTTTTTTTTATCGTGCGTCATTTTTTTTATTTTTTTATGGAGTAACGCACGTGTGTCCATTTCATGTTTTTGTTTCTAATCTGTTTTTAAAATGAAGCACGTGGTGTCGGTTTCATTTTTTTTTTTTGTGTGTGTTCGTCAAAAAAAACTCGCTGTGACGTTTGTCTAAAAAAAACAATACTCGCTTAATCTTGGTGTTCGATATTTCTTTTGTTTTGTTTTTTTTTTTAGTTTTCCAACCCAGAGAAAAAAACGCGCATTCAATTTCAGTTGTTTTTGTTTGTTTTTTTTTTTGTTTTTTTTAACTAGTTTTCCCAAAACTAGAGGAACGCGCACCCAATTTCAAGCTGTTTTTTTTTTTTTTTCGATAAGCAGTTTTAAAACTTAGAACACAACAGGTCCATTTCAGTTTCCTTTTTCTTAAAAGAAAACAATTTTCTCGCACTTAAGAATTCAACGTTGTTTTTTTTTGTTTTTTTTCAGTTGAGTTCTCTTTTCTTCTCTCGACCGTACGGCAAAAACCTTTGTTTTTTTGTTTTTTTTGTTTTGTTTTTTTGCGTGCGGCTTCCTGCATTAACTGTGTGAGTGCATTTTCACGTGGTATTTTCAGTATTTTGACCCAAGAGTTCGAATTGCCTCGTCGCCATTTGTTGTGGACCTTGGTAAGCTGAATGAATGACACAGGAACACATGGTTTAAATGAACAAAGGTATATATTATATAATAGAAAGAAAGAGATACAAGGAGATGTTGCTCTCAACCGCCATTGCCGGTTTGCCTGGGAAGAAGAGAACAAGTGTCACGTGCTTCCCGTATTTATAAGGTGGACGAGTCCATTAGTTCTTTGTAGGTAGGTACGGCACCATAACAGTTACGTTATCAGGTGCTGGCATATTTTTTATTGCCGCAGATCTGTCTGGGTCTAGACGTCGTCCATGTTTGTTTATTATGTGTCCAAGATACTTAATCTCGCTCATACAAAAGTCACATTTACTCTCTTTTACTTTAAAGCCGAATTCTTGTATTCGAGTAAATACTTGTTTCAAATGTTCCTTATGTTCTTGTAGGGATTTGCTCCTGACAACAATGTCGTCCAGGTATGCACATGCGCACTCAATACCACTTAGCATGGTGTCCATCGCTTGCTGAAAAATGGCAGGCGCTACTTTGATGCCAAAGGGCAATCTGTTGTATTTGAATAATCCCTTATGCGTATTTATGCATAGTATTTTTGAGCAATTTTCCTCGACCGGTATTTGCAAATATACATCGCTCAAGTCTATCTTGGAGAAGATATTACCACCATTTAACTTCGTGAATATTTCCTCTGGGCTTGGTAGAGGGTAATGGTGATCTTTTAATAGGGAGTTGACCCCGGTCGAAAAATCTGCGCACACTCTAACTTCGTCATTCTTTTTCTTTACGTATACGGTGGGGGCTGCCCACTCACTGTGTTCTATTTTTGATAGAATTCCTGTCTGTTCCAATCTATCTAATTCTTTATTAATCTTTTCCAACCCAGCGAACGGAACGTTTCGCTTTTTTCTAAAAATTGGGCTGGCGTTTTCTTTAAGTTCAAACGAGGCCTTGAATTTATTACAGCGACCTAAGTTAGTCGTGAATGCTTCAGGAAATAATTCTTTTAAATCGTCTTTTATATTTACTGTTGTTGGAGAAGAACATTCTATTTTTTTACAGAATGTATTGATTGGCTTATCCCATAGTCCAAATTTCTCAATTAAATCTATTCCAAACAGATTTTCACTATTTTTCAGTACGAATATTTTTAATTTCTTCGTAATCCCTTTTAATTTTATCGGAAGGACAACTTCTCCTTCAAATTTTATACCACCACCAGTTACCGTCCGGGCTGATTTACTCGTTTTCATCATGGTTGGTTTTTTACCCAACTTTTTCCATGTATTCAGGTTTATAATAGAAATATCGGAGTCGAAGTCGAGTTGTAACTTTATTGGTGTTTTAAATATTTCCACTTTTACGTATTTTCGCCGATCTTTGTCTAATTTTGTATTTGATTTTGTTTGCTGTACTCTCTTTCTGGTGTAATCTTTATATCTGCAGCAATCGCTTTTGTGTCCCACCTTCTTACAAATGTAGCATTTTTTCTTCTTATAAGGACAATCTGATTCCCAATGCTTTTCTGCACATCTCTTACAGTTATATCTAGGCTTGTTATATTCTGTCCTATATTTATGGTTATTAGGATTGTAATATCCCGTTCCATTTCGATTGCTTTTCTTTGTAAAGTTCTTGGTTAGTGTGTATGGTTTTCTAACTTTTCTTACATATGCCACTCCGGATTCTTCTATATTTTTTTAATCCTTTTTTAGTGTAATGGCCCTTTCACAGTCCTCTGCTAGTTTCTGGAGGGTTAAATCTTGCTCAGATTCCAGCTTAGACAACACTCGTCTGCGTATTTCTGCATTTTTCGTGGAAACTAACCCTTGTGCGAAGATTAGACATTTAAAATCTTCTACCGTTAGTTCCGCAAGCTTAAAATTATCGCAGTTTTTATTGACAACTGATGCGTATGTCAAATAATCTTGGTTGTCCATCTTTCTTAGATTCATGCACAGCCATCTTTTATGAAAAAGAGATATATTTGGATTAAATAATTCTTTTAGTAGTTTCACAGCTTCCATGAACTCTAATTCCACAGTTTTTTTAGGTAATATGTAATCTATGAATTTGCTGTGTTCTGATGTACCCAATTTCCTGAGTAAGAGGCTCACTTTCTGGCTATTTGGCCAATTTTTGCAGTCCAGTTGAAAGACATCCTCGTATCTTGTATAGTATGCTTCAAAAGTCTTTCCTTCCTCCGGCACATAATTAAATGTGTCCATACTATTAAAGATAGTTGTATGGGAGAAATTAACACTGTCGACATTTTCTCGATTACTCTTTAGTAGTTCCAGTGTTTTAGCAAAACGTTCATTTTGTCTTTCCTCGCGGTCAGATTGTGCCTGTAAAAATTGCATGAACATTTTTGATAAGTCTTCCATTTTTTTTTTTTTTTTTTTTTCGTGACGTTTTACTGTATTATCCGTTATCCAGTGACAACTTTAAAAAAAAAAAAAAAAATCCTTTCCTTGAGCTTTAATTTCTAGCTATGGTATTTCCTTTTAGTACCGCCGCCAAACAAATTATTAATTAAAAGATTCCTTTAGTTGTTGTTTTGCTAACGGGGAGCAGTAATTAGAATCCACTGGTGAACTTCTTTTTTTTTTTCGTAGGTTACTTCCTTGCTTTTCGTAATACGAGTCTGACCTGTCGTTTTGCGACAGAACAAAATCCGCTTTTCGTTTGCAAGTTGGTCCTTTAGTAATACAAAACAGATTTGTCGTTTAGCGACAAAACAAAAATTCACTTTTACATTCGTTTGCAAGTCGGATTCCCAGAAAACGGCGTAAATTGTCGCTTTTGCCACGTTCGAGTTTTTTTTTTTTTTTCACTTAAGTTGAAACTTTTCTTTAGCGTAAAATCCGTTTGCTCGTCAACACTTTGCATTGTACTTTTTTTTTTTTTAATAGTTCTTCGTCAAACTGTTATATTTGACGCTTCATATCTCGTCGCCAACTGTTGTGGTTGCAAGGTTGAACAATAATTAGTGAGGAATACAATGAAGACGCAAACAACAAGGAGAATGCAATAATAAGTGTATTAAAGAAAAGGTATAGTTACAGTATGTACAAATGAAGGTGTCGAGTCAGAGAGTCTTGGTGGGAGGACATGTACGCTCTTCGGCGTCACGTCCGGTGGCATTTAGGTAACACACACTAAGGCCAACCTAGGCTTGCCATTTATAGTGTAACGTTATTCGTATATGCAAATGAGTGGTTGCCACCACAACAATTATATTGAAATAGAATGCAAAAGTAGCAATTAATACCCTAAATTAAAATTATCAAACATTTTTATCTACACGATAATCACCTATTACAACAGAAATGAAAGTTATAACTTTATAATTTTATTCTCATTATAAAATTAAACCCACCCTGCCCTCTGCCCCGGTTGGAATTGAGGTCACGATGGCCCAGACACTAGATATCACCCCACGCACTTTCTGAAATATCACCTGTTGGGGCCTCCCCCTTCCCCTTTCCTGTCTTCGTCCCCCCTCCCTCTTATGCATCTTCAATTTCCGGTTGAGGTTGAATTTAAAATTTTAGGCATTTGGATTCCGTTGACGCTTGAAGAGTTGACGTTCATTATGAACGCTAATGAAACAACATATATTTTGTCGCAATAATGGAATAATAAAATCACCACCAAAAATATATATATATATATAAAATGTGTAGTATTAACACAGCATGACGTCACTAGCTTTAAATGCATCGTTCCTTCCTCAAAAAAGTAGAACGCTCTAGACGCCGATAATGTGTTAAAATTATCACAGTTTATTCGCTATTTAAAATTGGCCGTGTGGTTAAGGCGTCAGATTTGAGTTGTAAAATACTCGTAATCCGGGGTTTCGAATCGCATGACCGGTAGTGAATAGTCATATCTCTATGCTGATGAGTCCCGATTATTTAAGGACGAAACGTATATGTACATAGATAATAAACAATAACAAATAAATAAATATATATATATATATATATATATATATATATATATATATATATATATATATAGGTAAAGCTTGTATCCACAGGGTAAAACCCCGGAGAATCTCTACTAATAGTTCTATCTAAAAGTGCTCAATGATAAATAGATCTATTTATTTATAATAAATATTTTATTTATACAAACTGATCTTGGCTACATATCAAAGGCAATGCCGCTAAGACAAAGCTCCTTTTCTTCAATAACTACAAGGAACCTCTCCAACCACCGATTGTCATGGCAAATAACACCCTACCTGAGAGTTCATCATTCAAACTCCTCGGCCTAACCTTCACAGGTAACATGAATTGGAACAAATACATTGAATACATTGCCGAGGCTGCCGCAAAGAAGGTTGGCTCCCTCTACCGTGCTAGTAAACTCCTCACACCTGACATTATCATGTATCTCTACAAAGCCACCATCCGCCCATGCATGGAGTATTGTTGTCACATCTGGGCTGGTGCATCATCTACTAGTCTCTCCATCCTTGACAAGGTCCAAAAAAGAGTCGCCAACCTAATAGGTCCCTCACTGTCAACCAAGCTCCAGTCCCTGTCATATCGCCGCAATGTAGCATCCTTGTGCTTGTTTTACAAATACTTCAATGGATTATGCTCCGATGAATTGTCTACTCTGGTGCCCCCTCGACGTAAATTCACTAGACTAACTCGACAATCAACTAAATCTCATTCATTCACTGTGGAGGTCCCCAGATGTCGGAGAGCCTTCTACTCAAATAGCTTCTTTCCTCGTACTGCTGGCCTCTGGAACTCCCTCCCCGCTCCCTGTTTCCCCGATGGTACCGACATGCAGAGGTTTAAAACTAATGTAAACAGACATCTCGCTGCGCAGATCCCAATTTAGGTTACCCCCCCCCCCTTCTCCAACCTTCTCCCTTTTTCTTTTTTCAGTAGCCCCTTACGTCTACAGTGGCGGCCTGCCTTGTTTGGGGTGAACTATGTTAAAAAGAAAAAATGTTTTCATATTTCAAAATGAAGAAGCAAAATTATAATCTTACGGGTCACGTGACTAAATTCAAAAATTATTTTTTCTTTACTTACCGTTTAGTTCAAGTTTAAGAAGCTTGGGACATTCAACTGTCTGCATCGCTAGATTTAAAGTGCGTCACATTTGGCAGGATTACATTCTAGGGGAGGGCAAGAATATATTTTTATCCGATAAAATCACATGCAAGTACGCGGACCTATCTCATTTTTTTATGTCTTATCAATTCTTGTGTTGCTCAAATATAAATATTTACTTTTGAACTTGTTTTTTTTAATGTTGTTTAGATTAAAGTTGTCTTCTGGAAGGGACTCATCCTGAATGTGTGACCGGCCGTGGCTCATCTAATCTCGCATTGCCTATCATAACCCTAACCTTACACCAAATCTGTCATAAATGTATGTCAATATAAGATAGAATAAAAACAAAAAAAGAATTTCTTGCAAACAAAGAGGCCAATGTTTATTTATTTTAGGAGAGCCATGTCGAATCAGAAACAAATGACAAAGCGAGTTCATAAAGAACACATTACACTCAGACTATTTTCAAACAAGA
This sequence comes from Sepiola atlantica, assembly GCA_963556195.1. Taxonomy (NCBI): domain Eukaryota; kingdom Metazoa; phylum Mollusca; class Cephalopoda; order Sepiida; family Sepiolidae; genus Sepiola; species Sepiola atlantica. The sequence continues at coordinate 32,129,631 of OY744554.1, read as the reverse complement.
CTCTTAAGTTTATAGTTACGGATGGACCGAATAACACAATTTTTCTCCATCTCTCCTAAACACTAACCCAGTCTAATAACATCCTTACAAGCCTTTATGTATGAGAATCAGACTTTTATATTTATGGATCGGCCCCTACCCTGCATCTGGTACAACGTTTACCCTCAGCTGGTTGAACCAGCTTCCTCCAAAGGAGGAAGTTTCTAGGGAATATCAAATTCACAAACCGTCTCCAGTCACATGTAAACCTCGGTTAGGGGAGATGACGACGTTAGGTTTTCGCAGTTCTTGCATGCAGGTGTCGCTGTCCTCGTACATACAGCACCTGGTATTCCCAAAGGGTCACCCATTTAGTATTGACCAGGCTCGACGTTGCTTAACTTCGGTGATCTAACGATAATTGGTGTGTCAACGTGATTATGCCGTATAAATGATTGGATGATGAACAATGCTATGAGAGGATTAGGAATGATGGGGGAGGGTGGATGGGTAGAATTTGATTACTTAAAAAGGCGACTCGACAGGTATTTGTTGACATTGAACAAGTCGGGTTTCGTCGCCTGTAAGTGGATTTCAACCTCGAAAGTTGGAACGCAGATCGTTTAATGTTAGAAAAGGAGACTCCATCTTTATCTTTTAAAACTTCTCTTTCTCTACGTATGTGTTCAGTCGCGCTACGTTTTGAACACACCTCTCCCTCCAACTGCACCTTCTTTCTTTGGCAATTGGTTCAATATAAAAGAAAGAAAGAGAGCGAGAGAGAATGGTAGACAAAAAAGGAGAAAGTGAAAGAAGGTGCATAAGAGTAACGAGAAGGCTAGAAATGAAGAACAAAACGGCATTCACTCTAGATCATTTGGAGGAAGTTTCTAGGGAATATCAAATTGACAAACGGTCCCCAGTTGCATGTATATCCCGATCAGGGAAGATGACAATGTTAAGCTTTTGTAGTTCTTCTGGGAGGTGTCGATGCTCTCCTACATTCAGCGCCTGGTATTTCCAAATGGTCACCCATCTGGTACTGACCAGGCTCGACGTTGCTTAACTTCGGTGATCTAATGAGAACCGGTGTGTCAATGTGATTATGCCGTATAATGGCCAAATCTCTCTATATATAACTCAATGTCATTTTTTTTTTCATTTTACTTCAGTTGAAGTTGTCAGAAATCAAGGGGCCTCTACCTGGGGCTAACACTTGATCCCTATATGAGATACATAGATATTCGAATATTCTATTAAATTTCTCTTTTATCTCTCAAACGTTGAGTTAGTAAAGAAGTTAACATTAATTTTAATTTCCCTCTCCCCAATTGACCAGTTGATTATGTTATAGTATATCTTTCTTTTGGTCTCTTGGTCTTACCGGATTCCAGGACAAGAATTAATCTGGTCTGGTGGAGTATCCATCTAAGTGTTGTGACTTGAAGTAACACTACTTAGAGAAGGTTCCCTATTCCTCGTATGAGCTAATGCCAAGGGGATCTTATTTGGGCTTCGAATCCTATGTTAGTTTGAATATTTGGTCAGGGTTTACTTGTAGGGTGAAGTATCCTCATGTCAGGTCGTCCTGACAAACCCTTGTACAGAGAGACCGAAGATACTTGAGGATGGTGTCTAGTAGGTAATTCAAACTCCCCAGTAGGTAATTCAAACTCCCCAATGTCAATGTGTATGCGTCTGCGTGTGATGTTTACGTGTTTCCTATAGAAAGAAAGGTTAGAGAATCTACATAAAATTTAAAAGTGTATTCTTATCTAAAATTTACTGGCGAAGACAATAGAAGTGTTCCCAAATCTCAAAGTGCAGCCTAAGGGTGCTATTGGTATGTGTGCGATGTTTGTGTGTTCCCTATAGAAAGAAAGGTTAGAGAATCTACATAAAGTCTAAAAGTGTATTCTTATGTAAAATTTAATGGGGAAGACAATGGAAGTGTTCCCGAATCTCAAAGTGCACCCTCTATGTTCCGAATATCTACGTGCTCTACCTCTAAGTTACCCATGAGGACAGAACCCCCTTAAAACTTAAATGCGTAAATCCGATTTTAATAAAATTTTAACCATATATATATAAGACACTTATTCCGATATTTTTCCAACATTTCAGCTTCTTCCGACTATATTAGGGGACGAAACGGGAGAAGGGAGGGGGGGGGGGCAGTAAAAACAAAGAAAGTAAATATGGTGTGTTATGAGCATAATGAAAAAAATTGTAGTAGTGATCCTCATTCAATCCCGAGCAATGTCGGGTCTCCCTGCTAGTAACTTATAATTTATGTCCAACTCTCCTTAAAATTAGCCCCGTCTAATAATATTCTACAAGCCTTTATGTATGCAAATTTAACTTTTATAATTACGGATGGCCTAAATAACTTATATTTTTCTCCATTTCTTTAAAATAGTATCACAGTCTAACAATACTAAACAAACAGTGACGATTTGGATACAGGCATCGAATCAAGGGAGGCGCGAGAGCGCTCTATCCCTTAATAGACTTCAAGAATGGCCTATGTTGGAAATCTCATTTCTTTGATCAATCATAACTCAAAAACCAATAAACCAAATTAGTTAAAACTTTGCACAAAATTTTTATTTGATAGGTTCTATAAGTGTGTAGAATTTCAGCATCATTAGTCAAGGCAACCCAGAGATCCAGAAAGTTCAATCATGAAATCATGTTATCTGTGTGTACGTACGTGTGTGCCACCCTGTATCTCATCAACTATTTGATGGATTCAGCTAATTTTTGGCAGAGATAGAAATTCTAGGGTCTAGTTGATGGCATTTTAATTTCAGTTTACCATATACTTTAGTTTTCCAGAAAATTCTAAAAAAACATAAAAATGACCATTGTATTGAGGCATAGCCTTTACAAAAGTAGTGACATTCCATGATAAATGCCAGTATACTGAAATTATATGCCCTTAATAGGGTTAAGATGAAAATTCATATACACTAAATGTACAAAAGCAAGGAAATTCCCAAATTTTTACACTTTTATTGTCATTAATTAAAGGTATGACTACATATCAACCAAACCATTTCATTATCACATCACTACAGTATAAATCTCTATGCATGAGTGGATGAAGTGTGTGAGGTGCGCAGAAGAAAAATTCCTACCTGTAAAATACATAGCCCTGTTGTGCTCGCATACCCTTAATGACAATAAAAGTGTACAAATTTGGGAATTTCCTTGCTTTTGTACTTTTAGTGTATATGAATTTTCATCTTAACCCTATTAAGGGCATATGATTTCAGTATACTGGCATTTATCATGGAATATAAAATATAAATTTAAATAAGTGACACTATGACTGGCATAAGTAAATGCATTAGATAAAAACACACGCAAAAAAACAGTGAGTGTCAAAAAGAAGCATACAGCAGAAGAAAGAATGAAGAGAAAAAGTGTAAAAGTGTTGGATATCATCTTGGGTATAGCAGAAATGCCACCTGGTGTGAATAAAACATACTTGACATAGACATGCACCTGGCCGGAAGAGACAGGATACGACTGATTGACACGAAAATACAATTCTTCAGAAATAAAATATTTGTCGATTGATTAAAAAACAATTGCAAAAGTTATCGGTAAAAAGTTACATGCAGACAGGAATATTCCACCTCTAAATAAATAATCTAGAAGTGTAGCTACATCGACAGTGAAGGCTAAACCTCAGAATGGCCATTTACAGGTGAGCGCATGGGTGTCCTAAAGCAAAAGAAACAGGGAATAGATCACATAATTCTGAAGAACACATATATAGGTTTATATCTATATGTATACATATATAGGATTATACCTATATGTATACGTATATAGGATTATACCTATATTTATACATATATAGGTCTATATCTATATGTACACATATATAGGTTTACATCTATATGTATACATATATAGGATTATACCTATATGTATACATATATAGGTTTATATCTATATGTATACATATATAGGTTTATATCTATATGTATACATATATAGGTTTATACCTATATGTATACATATATAGGTTTATATCTATATGTATACGTATATAGGATTATACCTATATGTATAAATATATAGGTTTATATCTATATGTATACATATATAGGTTTATATCTATATGTTTACATATATAGGTTTATATCTATATGTATACGTATATAGGATTATACCTATATGTATACATATATAGGTTTATATCTATATGTATACATATCTAGGATTATACCTATATGTATACATATATAGGTTTATATCTATATGTATACATATATAGGTTTATATCTATATGTATACATATATAGGATTATACCTATATGTATAAATATATAGGATTATACCTATATGTATAAATATATAGGTTTATATCTATATGTATACGTATATAGGTTTATATCTATATGTATACATATATAGGATTATACCTATATGTATACATATATAGGTTTATACCTATATGCATACATGTATACATGTATAGGTTTATATCTACATGTATAAGTTTATATCTATATGCATACATATATAGGTTTATATCTATATGCATACATTTATAGGTTTATATCTATATATTTAAAAAGTAAAAGAAGCGGGGAATAGATCACATAATTCTGAAAAACACATATATAGGTTTATACCTATATGTATAAATATATAGGTTTATACCTATATGCATACATGTATACATGTATAGGTTTATATCTACATGTATACATATATAAGTTTATATCTGTATATTTTTTATATTTTTTTTTAATGATATTTCACCCCAAACAAGGCAGGACGCCACTGTAGACGTAAGGGGTTACTGAGAATTAGGAAGTAGGTTTAGGGTGTGATTCTAAGTTGGGAGCAGTGTAGCAAGATGTCTGTTTACATTAGTTTTAAACCTCTGCATGACGGTACTGTTGGGGAAACAGGGGGCAGGGAGCGAGTTCCACAGGCCAGCAGCACGAGGAAAAATGCTATTGGAGTAGGAGGCTCTCTGGCATCTGGGGACCTCCACAGTGAATGGATAGGATTTAGCTGATTGTCGAGTTGGTCTAGTGAATTTACGTCGAGGGGGCACCAGAGTAGCCAGTTCATCGGAGCATAATTCATTGAAGTATTTGTAAAACAAGCACAAGGATGCTACATTGCGGCGATAGGTTTATATCTATATGTATACTTATATAGGTTTATATCTATATGTATACATATATAGGCTTATACCTATATGTACGCATATATAGGATTATACCTACATGTATGCATATATAGGTTTATACCTACATGTATAGGTTTATACCTACATGTATGCATGTATAGGATTATACCTACATGTATACATGTATAGGTTTATATCTACATGTATACATGTATAGGATTATATCTACATGTATACATACCTACATGTATAGGTTTATATCTACATGTATAGGATAATACCTACATGTATACATGTATAGGATAATACCTATATGTATACATATATAGCTTTATATATATTTTATATAGGGTGCGTAAGGTATTTGAGGACATACGTTATTTTTACTATGGTAGGAATATTATTTAACTGTATATTTTCTATATTTCTGAATTATTAATGGTCGATTCTATAATTCCACAACAAATGAAGAGGCACAGTTATATCGTGACTATAAAGGTTGAATTTAGCAATTTAGAAATAAAACCATTTTTTAAAAATCACTTGATCTTTCGTTTGCAAAGTTCGCAAAGAGTTAAAGTCTTAAGATGGAAAGGTATCACCATTATCAAAGTGTAAGACATTCTAGACACACTGATAGCATTAGAAGATTTGAATTCATTCAACAAGTACAGCACATCGTTGGTGGTAATCCTAGAAGACCCAAAAGGAACAATCTAAAAGATACAAGTTTATGTGATGAGTAAAAGTCATTTCATGTTGGAAAAGACAAAGGAAAATCGCTTAGTACAAGCGAATAGGCTAATGAAATGCAAAAACAGATGACAGAAAATTTTCACAATTACATGTTCCTTAACATTTGGCCTCCAAACTCCCGATATCTAAATTTTTGGATTACTATTTATGGTGTGCAGTCGTGGGGAGACAAATAAATAGGGACACGATCTCTGCAATGTTTTTCTAATATCTGTTTGTTTAGTTTGTTTATTAAAAAGTTTTGTAAATAAAGCAATGTATATTTTAAATTTTATTATGCATGTAAATAAATATTTAATATACTCCCCTTTTTTTCTTAAAATAAATCTTTACCTATATTAAAACCCGACCTTGTGACGAAAAACAAACAACACAGAATAGTTTTAATTAAAAAAAAAGAAGATTTTACAAAAAAAAGTATTATCTGTTTGTTTACAGGTTCAACCGGAAGTAAAAGAAACCGATGTAGACCCAAATGTGTCCTTTTCATATTTGCTCGTTCTGGGGTTCCTGAAATCAAATTGATCCAAATAAATAAAGATAGAGATTAGAAAAACGGGAATGAGAAAAGGGAAGGAGAAGTACCTTTACTCGTTGTGATCAACTAACAATGACTGTTTAAAAACTACCTAATGCATGTATTTTAATGTGTTTGTAGTTAATTGTCGTTTCATTTCTTTTGTTAAGTAATTTATCTCTATCTTTAAATCTAATAATAACAAGTTTTTCATTAAGACATAAAAAGCATGGTGTGTTAATGGATTTACATGTCTTCATTTTTAAGACTGCATACTTACTTGACCATCATAACCTGGAAAATAATAAAAACTAAGTAGTGAAAGAGTGAAGTGTTATCGCATTAATGATCTGATCGCGAACATGGCAATACATTCTGTTAATTGAGATACAAATATATGCATGTATAAATATGTATATGTATGTTTGTGTGTATGTTGATTTATATATTTATGTGTATGTGCATATTTGTGTATTTGAGTTTTAGTATGAAGTCCTATAAAAGCATTCCCTGATGAAGGCGCCTCAGGCAGTTAGCTATAAACCAACTGTTTCCCAAAGCGAGAAGGTAAAGCCTGGGAGGGTGGACCTCCTTGAACTGAGCAGAACAAATAGCCTGACAGAAAAAAGGCAACTACCGACACAATGGTCCAGTCTCTGTTGGACTGATTGTCGAAACCAACTAGGAACTAAGATAACTAAAATAACAAACAAAGAATATAACATTGTTGTAATAATTAGGGATAAGAACGTATCTCTCTTTTTTACAACTCTTCAGTGATGTCACACCAGAAATAGAAGTGAGACTTCATTCTCTTTCTCAAGGTAAAAATGGCAAAAGTGGTTGAATAAAAAAAATGGCCGGAGGGAAAGATATAGATGAAAATCTCACAAGTTTATCAAAATAAAATTAAAAAGAAATTATATCTATATTTAAAAGTAGATGAGGACCCTCAGCTCCCCCCCCCCCCAATGAGATTCGACTTTTTTTTAGGTAATTACGTGTGAACACTCCCCCAAAATATATATTTTAGAATTTAAAGTGGGTGATTAGTTTTGCTTATAAATCATACATAAAATGATCCCCCATTTTATAAATCGGGGGACCAATAAATATGAACACACACATACACACGGCTGATATCACACAAAATTGTCGTGAAGGGTCAAGGAGGATGGAAAGATCGAAGAGGGAGAGCACTAACCAGACCTCCACTGGAAGGGTACAGAGAGTACTCATTCATTCATTTCGTATGAATCAGATGATTCTATTGTTGGCATTGGTTTTTCCCCCGATATCTTTAGATGGATAGATAAATAGATAGATAGAGAGACAGAGAGATACACAGATCGATAGGGAAAGAGAGAGAGAGAGAGAGAGAGAGAGAGAGAGAGAGAGAGGGTGGAAGAGAGAAACGAGAAACAATGAGGGAGAAAAATGATAAAGAAAAAATGAAAGTAAGAAAGAAAGAAATAAAGTAAAATAGAAAGAAAAAAGAAAGAAAGGGAGAAAGAAAGAAAATAAAGTAAGAAAGAAAGAAAAAAAATAAAGTAAGAAAGAAAGAAAAAAAATAAAGTAAAATAGAAAGAAAAAAGAAAGAAAGAGAGAAAGAAAGAAAATAAAGTAAGAAAGAAATAAAAAAATAAAGTAAAATAGAAAGAAAAAAGAAAGAAAGAGAGAAAGAAAGAAAATAAAGTAAGAAAGAAAGAAAAAAAATAAAGTAAAATAGAAAGAAAAAAGAAAGAAAGAGAGAAAGAAAATAAAGTAAGAAAGAAAGAAAAAAAAATAAAGTAAAATAGAAAGAAAAAAGAAAGAAAGAGAGAAAGAAAGAAAATAAAGTAAGAAAGAAAGAGAGAAATAAAGTAAAATAGAAAGAAAAAAGAAAGAAAGAGAGAAAGAAAGAAAATAAAGTAAGAAAGAAAGAAAAAAAAATAAAGTAAAATAGAAAGAAAGTTTCCCCCCCCCCCCGATATCTTTCTCGTTAGAATTCTTTCTAGAAGGACTTATGGGAGGGACCACGTGAAGGTTGCCAACATCCTAAGTGAAAGTACTTCTGTGGAACGAACTGGATTCGAACTTGGCACACCCAGGCTATCAGTTCGTGTCGTTAACAACTTAGTCACCGTCACTTCCCGTGAGATTACTTGAACCTTGGGGAGGCTTATTGTAACTCAAATTCCAAAGAAGACCAACTGTCGTTGCTAGCGAGAAATCGATAGTAAACGGCTGGTGCGATAATGCAAAATAATCTGCAACGGTTAGCGAAAGAGGTGGAGAGTGCTGGAAATCTAACGAGACTTGTTGTCACTCGGACTCCAGGGAAACACCACTGGTTATTGTCGATGAGCAATCTTCGATAACGACTCGTGTGAAAACTCCTAGTGACTAACAATAATAAGACTAATATAGAAGTAAAGAGATTTATTGTTTTTAGTTATTATTTAACAGTCACCTCTTATCAAGCCCCAAAGGCCACTCGAGGATAAGGTTATTGGGTTGGACAAAAACACCGAGGGGATTTGTAACGATGGTTGTGATTGGTCAGAAATTGATTATTTAAAAGGACGGCTCAACAAGAATTTGTTTATATTGGACTTGAAAACTGCAATGTTATAGTCAGCCGGGAAGCAGTCCTGTGGTACTGTGTTTCCACAAACGGGCAGTTCTAGGAAAGAAACTTTGCTCATGGAAGTTCCGCTTAGTTCTAGGTTCACAGAGGGAGAAAAGGGAATTTATTGATAGTGGTTGTAACTAGACGAGTTTTTGTTGTGAATGTTTTACAGTGGGGGTGGGGGGGGCATAGATTGAAGCTCATTAGAACACCTGCCATGAAAGTAACGATAGAGCAGAGAAAGACTAGCAACGTCTCTTCTGGCTAGAGAGTAGAGAAGAGGACATCGCCCATTAGATTTCGGAGTGGGTTTTATACTCTGTCAAGGTAAGAAAGGGTGCTCTGAGCAGCACCTCCCCAGATGTGGCAACAGTACCTCCCCATCTTAGGACGTATTTGGCTCTTATACGGGTAGAGGATTGCATCAATAGTGAGATACTTTCTAGAGCAGTAGAATGATCCAACTATGTTCACAGTGTATGAATTTTCAAATAAAATCAAACTAGAATTAATAGTGGTAGTTATTGCGAACCAATTTGGATAATCTTACGAAATGGAAAGGAAATATTTAAGATTCCATAGAGTGCTCATACTTCCTGGCAAGGAGATCGAACGACGCAATATTGCTTTAATTCATGTGTGTGTGTGTGTGTGTGTGTGTGTCTGTGCGTGTGAAAAGGACAAACGGAAAAACAAATTTAAATACAGGAAAAAATCATCAAAGAATTTGAGATTTTACCGGTTTCGTTCGGATCAACGACCGTCTTAAGATCAGAACGAAACCGGTAGAATCTTTCGCTTGTTGATTTTTTTTTCCTGTATTTAAATTTGTTTTTTTCCGTTTGTCTTTTTCACACATCTTGTCTTTCATACATCTTGTCTTTCACAGCATTTCACGTTATGATATATCATGCATTTTATCCTCATATATATATATATATATATATATATATATATATATATATATATATATGTGTGTGTGTATGTGAGGATAAAATGCACGATATATCATAAAGTGAAATGCCGTGAAAGACAAGATGTGTGAAAAAGACAAACGGAAAAAAAAAACAAATTTAAATGCAGAAAAAAATCAAGAAGTGAAAGATTCTACCGGTTTCGTTCTGATCTTAAAACGTTCGTTGATCCGAACGAAACCGGTAAAATCTCAATTTATTTGATGATTTTTTCATATATATATATATATATATATATATATATATATATATATATATATATATATATATAATCTCTCGCTTCTTGATTTTTTTCCTGTACTTAAATTTGTTTTTTTCCGTTTGTCTTTTTCACACATCTTGTCTTTCACGGCATTTCACTTTATGATATATCGTGCATTTTATCCTCATATATATATATATATATATATATATATATATATATATATATATATATAGGAAAAATATATATATATATATACACAGGCTCTACTAAAGCACTATTATTCGTGCCACAATTGGTTTCGTAGTATTAAAATAGTTGCTCTAAATAAAATCTGGTAAAATGTCAAAACAACGATGTCTATCTACTAAATATTACCCGCTTGAAATTGGTCCACTAAGCTTGTTTAGTTGTCAGTAATAAAAGTTCATCCCGGACGAAAACGGTATCATTTATATGACACTGCTATATTATGACATAACAAGTGTGACCTTTCACGAGCCAAATTAGACGCAATTGGGATTTCTAAGCGACAACGAAGGTGGACTAAATTTTAGAAAATACAGCGAGAAAATCAGACGTTTATACTTACGGATGGCTCAAAGCTGAGTCAATCAATGTTTGTTTTCCCTATATATTTTAACTAGCATGGCTACCTGGCGTTGTCCGGGGGCAGGGATAAGGAAATAGAAGCGTTAAAAAGTGCCTTGGCCTTTTGGCTAAGATCAAAGTGTAGTATCTGTTCCGATGGATACTGCACGCCTGTCCTATGCAGTTCTAGGAGGTCCACCCTCCCAGGCTTCGCCTCCCCTCTTTGGGGAGGAGTAAGTTTATTGCTTACTGTCTGAGGCGCCCCTACCGGGGAATGCCGACGGGGCTGCCCAGGCAATTTTTAAATGGCCAGAGTGCTCACCTCTCGAGCGCTGGCTTTTAACCCCACTTGCTCGACCCGATCTTGGGTCACATCTTACTTGTAGGAGTAAGATAAAACTGGCCTTGTGCCTAACTCCGCGAGGAGTAAATAAACATCTTTCTTTTAAAACTTCACTGTACCCCCCTCTCTATTTCTATACCCCTCTCTATCTCCCCCTCCCCTCTCTCTCTGTCTCCCCCTCCCCTCTCTATCTCTGTCTCCCCCTCCCCTCTCTATCTCTCTGTCTCCCCCTCCCCTCTCTATCTCTCTGTCTCCCCCTCCCCTCTCTATCTCCCCCTCCCCTCTCTATCTCTGTCTCCCTCTCCTCTCTCTATCTCTGTCTCCCCCTCCCCTCTCTATCTCTCTGTCTCCCCCTCCCCTCTCTATCTCTCTGTCTCCCCCTCCCCTCTCTATCTCTTTCTCCCCCCCCCTTTCTCTCAAAAAAGAGACATTCTGGATGGGACAAAAATAAAAATTGCTCCAGTCAAGACGTATCTCTCTTTCTCCGACGAAGGACAGAACAGATACTACACTTTGATCCTAGCTCGAAGGCCAAGGGAAAGCTGAGTCAATTTGTTTCCTTAAGACTTTTTTTCCTATATATTATAATCACACAAAATACATACTAAAATATTCCTTAGTTTTGGGATTGAGTTACGTTTAAAATAAAAATCCATTTTATTATACTAAAGCTGAGTTGTGTTTCAGAATTTTTCAGAATTTTTGATTTGGATTATTTCAATTATTCGAACTACTGTTCTCATCTTGGGTGTTATTTTCACAACGTTTCGGCCGATGTAACCTCCGACCTTCTTCAGGTGTGTCTTGTCGAACTCAGGAATCTTACTGTCGAACTCGAGAATCTGTACGGAATTTCGAACGAAACCCTTTATTTAATCCATATATTTTAATCAAATACAGGTTAAAATATTCCTTGGTTTTGGGATTGACTTATGTTTGAAAAAGAGTGCGTCCTCGAGAAGGCTGACTTTTTGACCATCCCCTCCCACACACCTTCCAGTCTTCTGCCAGATCTTCCTGAAGTGAGAAGGAAGTAAATTCAATCAATCCGACAGACTAGAATGAACTGTCCTACTGGCTATGCAAATGAGTCTTTTTGTTAACCAATCACCGACGGTGATTGTGTATGGTTGGATCAATAAATAACAGGCGAAATTTGTCAAAACCTTCTCCCTTTTAGGAAGGGTTAGGGTTAGTTTATTGCTGATCGCTTCACTGGTCTGTTGGATTTAGTGCCGAGAACGGATCCGCAGCACATATAGAGTAAGTTCAGGGAACTTCTGCAGTTACTAACAATAGGGGTGGAACGTAATGGGTGAAAATTTCAGATTCATGCGAGTAGTATTTTTTGTGTTCATTTATACATAAATAACACTAAACAATCAAACATTTTGAAAATTTTGCGAAATTCAGAAGTTGCAGGCCAAAAATAGCCGTTAGGGCTCCACAGGACTCAAAATCCATCATTTTTCGGTGAAAAAGTGGTTTCATGCGACATTGCAGGTCCTAAAACATCTTCAAAAGCTATGAATGGATATAGATGGTTAAATCTGATATAGTACTTTAATTTAGGACCATTTTCAGGCTGTGAAAGGGTTTTCATGAATGTAAAATAGCCAAAAACTAGTGGCCTGCACCTTCTGAATTTTGCAAAATTTTCAAAATGTTTGATTGTTTAGTGTTATTTATGTATATTTATACACAAAAAAATACTACTCGCATGAATCTGAAATTTTCACCCATTACGTCCCACCCCTACTAACAACTGTCGACTCGAGGAAGAACTTATCAGGAATGTGTATGCAGTACGATCATGTATGGAAGTAAAACTTGGCCAGTGAGGGTTGAGGACATGTGTTGCATGGAGATAAATGATATGAGAATGATACGATGGATGTGTAATGTGAGTCTTAAAGACAGGTTTAGATCCGATGACCTCAGAGGAAGATTAAATCTGGACCGTATCAAGAAATGCATACAGAACAGAGGACTTCAGTAGTATGGCCACGTTGAAAGAATGGATGAAAGTTATTGGGTCAGTAGATGTAGAACAGTTGAGGTAGCAGGTTCAGTTCACAGGGGAAGGAGAAGAAAAACATGGGAGGAAGTGATAAGGATAGACTTGAGAGAAAGAGGGATAAATAAACACCTGGCCGGAGATAGGTGGGTTTGGAAGTCAATTTCTTAAAGTTTCCAACGCATGCCAGCATGTAAAACTGGTGTTAAGCTGATGATGATACCTGAGGCGCCCCTTCCGGGGAATGCCGACGGGTTAGTTTATGGTTAGTTCCATACCCCCCCTACCTTGTGCCACATCCTCTTGTCTTGATAAGTAAACAGTTCTAGGTAGTTGCAAGCAAACGCCATAGAAATGAGAAATAACCCTAACCCTAACCCTAATATCAACCGCATATCAACGGAGTGAGTGACAACGTTGCTTTAGTTGCATTCCTTTATGTGTTCTGGGCCAAACCAAACCTTCCCCGACTTTGCATGCAACCGTTGAGCCTTGCTGTCCGTCCTCGGTATTGGGGATAAAAACCTGCAATCCTGCAGATTAACGAATAGCTGCGACCAACAGGGAGGACTTCCTACAGAGCAGACAACCCTGAGGCACAATCTTCGTGAGCTCTATGCAGAAGGCTGACTCTAACCCTAACTCGCTTAACAACAACAACAACAACAATAGCGCCACAGGAATAATCTTTAAAATATTCGATGTTTATTTGGTTGAAATATTTAATACTGATTGGGTAATTCTATCAAAATACTCAATCTCGATTGGTTGCCTATATATAGTTCAACCAATCAAAAAAGAGTTTACTATAGGAGCCAAACATGTGTTCGCATTGATTATATTGTGGCCGACGCCACAACTAAGGGGATATGGTAGGTTTGGTAGTTTTGTTTTACGGCATATCAACCCTTTTTGGGTTATTTAATGCCGAATCTGGTCATTATAGTGAAAGTTTTTATGCTTCAAGTTCTTTATATCTTCAAATGTTTAATCATCGTTTTTGGTTTGGTAGTTTTGTTTTACGGCATATCAACCCTTTTTGGGTTATTTAATGCCGAATCTGGTCATTATAGTGAAAGTTTTTATGCTTCAAGTTCTTTATATCTTCAAATGTTTAATCAGGGTTTTTGGTTTGGTAGTTTTGTTTTACGGCATATCAACCCTTTTTGGGTTATTTAATGCCGAATCTGGTCTTGTTTTCTTCTCTTTTTTGTTTCTTTCCCCTTTTAATATCTGTTTCTATTTAACCCATAGTTGGGACCCTAACAGGTACTACCACTCCGGGTCAGGGTGGACCTGGGAGCAATGGTAATTAAGAGGAGGCTCCACATTCCCCAAAGTCCGTAAGCCGGATCTCACCATCGGATGTAATTTAAGGTCATATCCAGGACCGGGAGTAGGGTAGGAAAAATAAAAATAAAAAAGGGGAGGGAGAAAGGGAGAGGGGCTGTTGTTTTTGTTTTTGGTTTTGTAGAACATAATTAAGTTTTACAAAAAAAAAAAAAAAAAAAAAAAAAACGTCAATGTAGGTGAATTTCGTCTCAGGGAGCCACAGGGCAGCCTGATCTGGTATCACCAGTAAGGGGATATGTGTGCGACCTTTCTTTCTTTGTTTGCTCAGTCCTTCTTCGTCTCTGAATTAGAGAAGAGGGGCTAATCTCGTGAAATCACGTTGCCAGAAGATCCGGCCAATCAGGGACCGACAGGTCAGCTTGACCACGCGTGGTTTGAGTGTCTATAAAAGAAGGCACGCATTTCCTTTCTCTCTCTTTTTCCTTCCGTGTTCTGGGCGAACACACACAGAAGAGATCGTCGACACCCCCCTCCCCCCCCCCAGCGACTCGACCGAGGAGGTGGGGGAGGCAAAAAGGTAATCTCTTTAAATTCGAATGAGGAACTATGTATTTCTTCAAACACACATTATTTCAGTTGCCACACAAAAATACAGCAAACACGTATCGCATATACACCTTACAAATATGAACTGATGAACTCTACAAATGTCTTAGTTAAATAAATTGTTTTTGTTTCATATAAATGTTTTCTTCGTAATTATTAATTTTATAAAAGACCATTCTTATGTTGTGTTAGCTTTCTTATTCCTTCGCTTTCCTTCTAATATAAGTTTTAGATAATAATAATAATGTTTTATTTCTTTTCCCTTTGTTTGTCTAAACCTATTAATTTAATTCAGACGTGGTCCGGCCACGTCCAAAACAGTGGGAATGACATGCTGCTACAAAGGCATCTCTCCCACAACCTTTGGTCGGGGGATTCATTCTCTCATAACCATTTGTCCGGTAATCCTTTGCCACTGTGGTTAATCCTTTGTTCTTAACTCCCGCCACACATTGGTAACACCCCGGGCCATAATATAAGCGAGAACCAAATGCTCTTGCCAGTGAGATGCAGTAAGAGACTCAACTTGCCACAGGAACCCTTGTCAGTCATAACACTACTACACAGACTTCTTGCAGGCAATGAAAAAAAGATACATCGTTACTTGTTTTCTAATTTAAAATAAATATCATACGAAAACAATGTTTTATAAAAATGTGACCATCTTCCTTTATTCAAAAGAGTGTTAACTGTTCAAGACACAACCAGATTTTCTTTTAAAAACATGCTATATCATAACATTCTAACTTTTTTTCATGCAATATAGTTAATGATGTGGAGTAAGCTAGTACCCCTTCCTGAGGTTGGAGAATGAGATGCTCCAAGGGAATGAAAGAGAAGCAACTCTCGTCACGAGACAAGTGGAAAAAATACGCAAAGAAAAGTAATTTTTCGTGTAAGTTCTTTAAAACCGGAGACAAAGTTTTTTTTCAGAAATTTCAGAAATGGAAAAACGTTTTGGGATGATGGGGTAATATCAAAAAGAATTGGTGGAATTATGTACTGGGTGAAAAGTTCCAAATCGGAATATAAACGTCATCTAAATCAATTAAGATCAAGGTTTACGGAAGATGTCAGGGAAGATCAGGAAATCCTGATGGACATATTGTGCGAGACGTTTGACATTCCAGCACCATCAATTGCTGAAACAGTTATTCCAAGACGGTCAAGCAAAATAAAAAGAATACCAGTAGAACCGTTAAGTCCGGACCCGAAACGTAAAAGATATTAATTTCTGTTGTGAAGAAATTATCTCATGTGGAGTAAGCTAGTACCCCTTCCTGAGGTTGGAGAATGAGATGCTCCAAGGGAATAAAAGAGAGGCAACTCTCATCACCGTTTGAACTGTGTACGACTCTCGATATATTCTATTTATGTTACCCGACCTTTTCCCAAAAGAGGTCTAGTCAACATCATAATAGTTAACAGCCGAGAAATCAAAAACAAACAAAATATACAACAAATAACTTTTACCCCCCCCCCCCCAAAATTAATTTTCTATCGACCTGTATGATTTTCAAGTGTGAAAACTGATTGTAAGATTTATTATCTCTGAATTTGTTATTGTCACTTTTACTTAGCCAAACAAAGTAAATCAAAATTGACGGTCGATTTTGTTTGGAGATGTTCGCTAATTTCAGGGGAGGGGGCAGTCGGACTTAGGGTTAGTGATAGGGTAAATCATTTTTTTAAAAACTATTTTTTAAGGAATAAAACACTGGTAACAACAGAGAGTTGGCCTTCTGTCTAGGAACAGCATGTAGTATCTGTTCTGATATTACACTTAGTCTATTATGTCCTCAGTCCATGAAGGAGAAGTCTTTCTAGACTGAGTCAATTACTATTTTTGTTCCAATGCAGAGTGCCCCTTTTTGGGGAGCTGGGTTTCCCCCACATTAAAAGCCGACTTTGCGTCTAACTTTGCGCTCGTGGGGGGGGGGGGGGAAGTAAATAGGAACAACAACAGAGATTGGTCGGCCATATTGGATTCTGAATGTATCCAAAAACAGATATTGACGAAATCTTATATTGAAATTTTAAAAAAACTTTAAAACAGTTTCAGAACTTAAAAACTATGTAGGTTGTTAAAAAAAAAAAATTCTTGTGTTTGGTATTTGTTATTTGTTTTTTTTCTTCTGATTTCTGCTACACGAATGCCATAAAAAAAACTATATGTAAGATCACAATTAAGACATACATCATGGTTTGACGATTGTGCAGTATAGCTAGCAAGAAAAAAGGCGTGAAAAACAAATAGACAACAAATAACTGTTACCAAACGCAAGAAGAATTACTTTTCTACTTATCTGTATAATTTTCACGTGTATTATTATTATTATTATTATTATTATTATTATTATTATTATTATTATTATTATTATTATTATTATTATCTATTAAACCTGAAATTCCCTCAAAATTGTCGGCCATGTTGGAAACTATGCTGGTTTTGCTAAGTAAAAAGTTACGCTAACAAATGCATAGATAATAAATCTTACAATCAGTAAGCACACATGAAAATTATATAGATAAGTAGAAAAGTAAATTTTAGTACGTTTTTGGTAACAGTTATTTGGGCACTTCTGTCGTATATATGAAGCAGCAGATTTTCTGTCTTTCTACTGAAAATAAAGGGAGGTAATTCAACCGGAAGTGATTTTTTTACAACATAAAAAAAAATGCATGACTGATTTGTTTTTGGGTAACAATTAACAATTTCTTTTTTTTATTATATGAAGTAAAAAAAAATTAAATAAAAAACCCTAACCCTAAACCTAACCCCTAACCCTAAACCCTAAGAAATCAGGCGGTGTGCCTGTAAAAAATCTATTGTTTTTTTTACGGCTGGTTCATTAAATTACCAATGTCTCGAAGATTAATCTCATTTAACTCCATTTTCTAAATACTAAATTCAACTTCCGGTGAATTCTGAATGAATGGTACTTGGAGAAAAAAAAACGGAACTCTTCAATTTCGATTTCTTAATCGGCAGCTGCTTCATATACGACAGAAGTGCCGTTATTTGTTGTCTGTTTTTGTTTTTTCAACCCTGTGTTCTTTTTAACTATACTGCACAATCGCCCATGATTTTATTTAAAAATAAGTTTTGAACAAATGCCCAACGTCAATAGGGAACATATAAACTAGGAAATAACCCGATCTCTAGTGACCAGAAATCGATTTTCTGTAGTTTCAAAATGACATTAAAATATTTAAAGAAATATATACACTTTGTTATGTATTTACGTGTTAGCTGAAAATAAGATTGTACAGAAAAAATTATGCAAATTCATACAGTATTTATTAAATTATAAGAAAAAGAAGAAAAAAACGAGCTTACTGATTAGGCAAGGGAGATAACTCGATTTTTTTGCGGCAAAACTGAAAATATAAGAAAAAACGTGGATAAAAAATGACTACAAAACTTTTCATGATTTTCTTTAACACCAATTTGATAACTTATTTTTTAGGCGTTCCAGAAGGGTTTATATCAATAAAAAGATATTTCAAGATATTTGATTCATAAAATAGTTGTTTTTTTTTATTAAAGATTTGGGCGAATGGGCAATGCCCATGGGCATAACAGGTAGGAACGCTGGCTTCCGGTGGAAAAGGGTTGAAGAAAGGGTTGTCTTTCATCATAATCTAATAATTAACATAATACAAACTATTTGAAAAATAATTTATTTGTTTTTATTTGATTGTTTTCAAAACATTTTTTTTGTAATAATAGTGAAAACCTTTTTTCTTGGAAATGGAGTAACTTCCGGAATCAAACTTTTTTCTTAGAAATGGAAATGCCCTAACCCTAACCGTAAACCCTAACCCTCCCCAAAAACATTATTTTCACTAAATATTAATAAAAAAAACATTCCGTTGCTCAAAAAGATTATTTCTTGAAAAAAAAAGATTATTCTATTTTGTTTATTTTTTTCAGTGAAATTTTTAAAAAAAGTTTTGAAAACAATCAAATAAATTATTATTCAAATTGTCTGTATTATGTTAATTATTAGAATATGATGAAAAAGTCTGAAATTAATATGAAAAAAAGAAAAGTCTGAAATTAATATGAATAAAAAAAATTGTTGTATCACTTTCAGGCATCCGTAGACACTAGACACTTTCTTCAACCCTTTTCTACCGGAAGCCAGCGTTCCTACCTGTTATGCGCATTTGCCAAGATCTGTTATATTTTCATTAAGAAAACATATATTTGATAATTTGTTTTGCTAACAACTTATTTTACAATTACAATTCTAAATTTTCTGTTAAAAAAAAAGAAAAGTTTTTTTTAATCATTTATGATCATCCGTACTTGAAATTTATTGCAGGATAAATCGGAAGTCAGCGTGGTCGTGAACCTTTCTGGAACGCCTATTTTTAAATGACCCTTATTTTTTTTATCAAAACCGGAAGTCTTTAAAATAAATAAATAAAAATTTCATAACGCGCCATTTGCTGCGGACTTCGAGTCGAGTGTCCTTCTGGTTTGCCAAATAAATAAATTAAAAAGCTGAATAAAAATATAATAAATAAAAGTGTTTTTGTTGTTGTTGTTTTTTAAATTTCCCGCAATTAAATTTTAAAAAAAACTCCTAGCGACCGATAAAGTAACTAACCGGTAATCTAAGGGGAGATCACTGTGAATGACTTAAACGTGTAGATGCGAATTTTCTTTTCTTTTTTGTGCACGCGGTTTTTCCATCATTTTAGTTGGGCAAGTTCTTCTTTCATGTTTACAAATGGATCCATTACAAAAACGCGATGCTCTCTTCCGATTTTTATTGAGTACCACATTATGTCTCAGCTGTTATTCTTCCACTCTTAAACTATCAAACAATGGTAAGTATTATCGTCTTGTTTATAAAAAAAAAACTAATTTAAACTGAAGAAAAATACCTTATTTTCATTCTTTGTATTTTTCTTCTTTTTTTTTTGTCTCAGGCGCATAATTGATTTGTATCTATTTTTGATTTTATATTTTTTTGACTGAAAAAATAATTAATGATGAAGACGTTTACTTATTCGCCATTAATCTAAATAAAAATTAAAATTATTTTTTTATCAATTTTAGCATAGGGATTGTTTTAATATCTCGCTTATTTCGTTTTTGGGTTTCGATTTAATTGTTGGTTTAATTTAAAAAAAATTTTATCTATCAAGATTTTAAAAATCGACATTTGTTTTCAGAATTTATTCAATTTGTTTAGATCACTAAAATTTAGGTAATATAGGCGATTTAGTCGTTTCACAGCCAAAATGGCGGACAATGAATCGGCTTCTTTTTTTTTTTTTTCTTATATCAACACATATTTTTCCCGAATTACGAAGAAAGTTCTTTTGCGGTAAAAATCGATCCTGACCGGTGTTTGTCGGAAGAAATTTGGAGCCGTAAATACTACCCCCCCCCCCTCCAACCTATTATTAAAATTAATATGAAAGTTATGGTACAATTTTGCGATTAATGTATTTTTAACGTCTATAGGAGAGGACCGTATGTTTCCGATTGCGATTTATGGAACAAATCGGGGTGCTTCTCTAGATTAGGATCCGAGCTAACTTTGACCCCGTCGTTAGGGTCAAAGTTATCTCGGGTCCTAATCTGAAGAAGTACCAAAACCAGGAATGGGTTACCCGCCCCCCCCCCTCCCCAATGAATAAAGTTGAAAAAACTTCTTAAAATAAAATAGATTCGTTTACTGATTCGAAGAAAATTATTAAACCCATTCTTAACACTTCACAATTTTTAATTGTAACCTTAAGTTGGAGAAAATGAAAAAGGTGTTTCGGTGCATATACAGATGAGGGCATGTATAAAAAACTCATTTCCAAATAAAAACTATTGTTTATACTTACGTATCAGACAAAAATAAGTATCGTCACCAAAAATTATCGAGTAGGATTTTAATTAAAAATAAAAATCAGTTTTATCGTATTTTGCCGACTGCCATTCATTTATTACTTGGGGTATCTTTTACAATAATCCGCAGAGTGAAAACGCTATAAAAACAAATATACAACAAATAAAAGTAACTGTAGCCGATAAAAGTTATTTTCCAACTTATCTGTGACATTTGTTTGTATTTTTAAGCCGTTTCAACTGCTATTTATTAGAAATCAATATTTTTATCACACGAACATTGGACAAGCGATGGGGGGGGGTATCGTAACGAGGTAAGGCCATTTTGTTTTAGTAAAAGTACGTGCCAAAAAAAAACAAGAATTTTTTTTTTACATCTAATAAAAACCCATTTATAGTACGTAAAAATACAAATTTCATAGGTAAGTAGGAAAATACCTATTCTCGACGTAGGTCACCGTCACTTGTTGCATATTTTTTTTTTTTTTACCCCGTTCTCGTTCATTTTTTGGACCCCGTTGGCGCCTCTGCAGATTATTGTAAAAGATACCCATTACTTGTTTATATGACAGACTGAGTTATGTGCCCCTGATTTACGCATTTTTCGCTCTAATCAATGGCGGATCCGTAAAATACAATAAAACTGATTTTTAATTTTAATTAAAATTCTACTCGATAATTTTTGGTGTAGATACCTATTTTTGCCTGATACATAAGTGTATGAAAGAGTTTAACGGTTAATTTATTTGGAACCACGATTTTCACCCGTGTAACTGCGTTTTTCATATGCGCCTTCATCTGTATAAGCACCGGGATTTCATTTAATGTCGGTACTACTTGCCTGTTCGTCGACGACTCGTCCATTGCCGGTCTGTTCCGTAAATTGCAATCGGAAACATTCGGGTTCGTATGGGTTCCCGGCTATATAAGTGCCCAATAAACTGCAAAATTATTTTAAAAAACAAAAACGGGTATCTTTCAGAATGATCAGTACGCTGAAAACGCTAAAAAAAACAAATATACAACGAATAAAAGTAACTGTCGTCGATAAAAGTTAATTTAAAACTGACCTGTGATATTTGTTTGTATTTTTAAACCGTTCCAACTGCTATTTAGTAGAAATCAATAGTTTTATCAAGCGAACTTGCAAAAAAAAAAAAAAAATGGCGCTTGCTCGTAAGACGCCATATCTGTCTAAAGAAAACGAGTAAAAAATGAACAAGAAATTTTTTTTACATCTAATAAAACCCCATTTATAGTACGTAAAAATACAAACAAATATCATAGGTAAGTAGACAAATATCTCTTCTCGACGTAGGTTAAACTCACTTGTTGCATATTTATTTTTATAACCCCGTTCTCGTTAGTTTTTTAGACCCCGTCCGCGACTGTACTGATCATTCTGAAAGATACCCACAAAAACATTTATTTTCTCTATCTATGAGGCAATCCTAATCGCCATGTAAATGTTTAAACCAAACCCTGTTAAAAAAAAAGAAAAAAAGGGGGGGTGGGAGAATGGGAGTTGCTGATTGTGGGTTCAGCTTTTGGGATGGAAGGGGGAGGGGGGGGGGTCTAGACCGGTCTTGGATCTTTTGCTCCAGCGGAGAAATTCGTTCTCTACATTGTTATTTATTGTTACTGGACCCTGTTAGGGAGAGTCGATGAAGGAGTATTTTTTTCTCTCTCTTTTTTTGCAACCCTGACTTCTGGTAAATTTGGACCGGTGAATTATTAATTTTCTTTCACACTGTTTCGGAAAGTACGACCAAGAAGTTATAAGCGTGACGTAAGCATGACGTATGTAAAGCGAAAACGAACAGAAAAAGACAAAAAGAAAGTACACCGTTCCGAACGTTACCCCCCCCCCCCCCTGTTAGGAATGACTTCTAAAACTTGTCCATTTTTTTTAGAAGCAGACGACTTCAATGATATCAAATTGTAAACTAACACTAGAAACGACGACCTTTTTACGCAATGGAGTTCATACAATTAGATCCGTTGCTCTTTCTGCTTCTCGTAAAGTCGGTTCTCTCTATCACTCTAAACACTTTCTCACACCTGAGGCTATTCTCTATCTCTACAAATCCACAATCAGACCATGGTTGGAGTACTGTTGTAATATTTGGGCTGGTGAATATCTGTCCCATTTGAGGGTTCTTGATAAGGTGCAGAAACGTATCTGTAATTTGATTGGCCCTAACCTTTCTTCTTCTCTACACACAATCTCCCACAGACGTGATGTTGCTAGTCTCAGTCTTTTCGATAAATATACGGCATGTATTCTTCAGAATTATGTGATCTATTCCCCGCTTCTTTTGTTTCAGCTCGTTTGACTCGTTGTCTCCATCAATTCGCTGTTTTGATACCTCATTGTAATACAGCTTCCTATTCCAGTAGCTTCTTTCCAAGAACCGCAGGCTTGTGGAACTCTCTTCCTGCTGACTGTTTTCCTATAATCTTGGTCTTTTCAAGACTAAGGCTAATAGGCATTTCCTGACTTGAGCGATTTCCATAAAAAAATAATTAGAACGAAAGAGCAATTTTATTTATTTTTTCACCATTTTGAAATAAAATTTTGAACTAACTTTTTTTTTAAGCAGACGACTTATAACAAAAAGAAAGAGCAATTTTGTTTTATTTTTTGAATACAAGAATTTTTTGAATTTTTTTTTTCTTTTTGAGGGGGGGAGGGGGTGTCCAAGTTTTAGAGTTAGGGAATTTTTGTCGGACGTGGGGGGGGGGGGTCAGAGTTGTAGAGTTTAGTGTTGGAATTAGGGTTAGGGATATTTTTTTGTCGGAGGGGGGGGCGAGTTTTTTTATGTAGGGACCATTTAATTGGTAAAGAGTAAAAACAGATAAAACATGGAAACACACACATGAAAGTTGAAGGAAGAATAAAACGTAGTTCAAAAGTAACACAAAAATATTTATATATGTACAAATCTTACATGGTGGTAAAATGTTAGTTTGAAGTCAGTTCCGAGAATAGTAGTAAGCACGTGTGTGCGACCATGTTTCTGTGTGTGTAGCTATGTATGAGGCTTGGCGTTAGTACATCGAAGTGTGAATGTGAGTGTCGCCTTTTGTTCGTGGTTGTACGAATGTGTATGCGTGAGAGTTAATTCGTCTAGGCATTTTATGTGCCGTTGTATGCGTTCAAGATGATGTGAGTGTAAGCCTTTGTGTATGTGTGTCGGTGTGTGTTTAGTAGTCAGCCGACGCGCTGCCCCCCCCCCCCCCCCTTTACCCAAAGAGGAAAAGAAAAAAAGTCAGATTTTGCTGCTTGGTCTGCTTTTATATTGTTTCACGTTTGGCGGACGTAGTACAGAGCATGCCACGTGATCGACATTTTTGGCTTTTTGCAGCCTTTTTATTTGCACCAAGTTTAAACCAGTTGTTGATCAATAAGACCATTCTTGAGGACTGTAGGAAGAGGCAGAGAAACCTAAGCATGACATGGATCCTGCGTTGCCTTGATCTATATAATATCCATCCGGTCATCAAAAAAACCATGGCAGTAGATATAAATATGTGGCAAACAACCATGGCATTAAGTCACACTAAAATGGAGCAATAAAAAATCTCTGACGTCAAGATCTGAGAAGGAATCTACCAAGGAGATAGCTTATCTCCTCTACTCTTTTGCCTGGCAATTGATCCACTAAGCAAATTACTAAACAAAAGCCGGAGTGCCTACAATCTGAGCCAGGACCGCAAACAAAACCCAAACAAAAGAGTCAACCATCTGCTCTTCATGGATGACCTCAAGCTGTATGCTAGTTCAGATGTTGACTTAAGCCGACTTCTGCAAAGATATTGGAATGAAGTTCGGCCTAGACAAATGTGCCAAGTGCTCCCTCAGAGTTGGGAAGAAGATTCAAATGGAAAACATACAGCTTGATGAAGATACTGACATCAAAGACCTTGAAAGAACAGGAACAATACAAATACCTTGGCATAGAAGAAAACGATTCAATTAAACATGCCAAAATGAGGGAAAAAATTGGCAGAGAATATATATGCCGTGTTAGAAAGATTTTAAAAACACAGCTTACAAACAAAAACAAAGTAACTGCCATTAACCAATTAGCTATGCCAGTGATAACATAGAGCTTTGGAATAATTGATTGGCCACAAAAGGACATTAATAGATTAGACACTAAAACGAGAAAAATGTTGACAATGTACAGAAACCAGTGTCTACCAAGGCTGTATCTGCCAAGAAGAACAGGGGTATGGGTCTCTCAGAAATTGACCATCAACATCGAGCCACTATTGTGAACACCAGCCAATATCTGATTAGCTCCCAGAACCCAAACCTTATGATGGTACACCAACACCAAGAAACCAGAGCAAGCAAAACAACATCTATCACAAAACTGGCCAAACATTTTGGACAGGACTGTCTTACAAATGAGGCAGAAACAGACAACAATCATGCCACAGAAATAGCCCTGAAGAGTCGCCAGAAATACACTAAGACCTTCAATTGCAGAAAACTGGAAGAATGGGCCAACCAACAACATGCTAAATATTTCCTAGATGAACTATCCCAGAAATATATAGATAAGGAAGGCTCTGTAGACTGGCTGAAAAGAGGATCGCTCCACTATGATCAGGAGAGAATGATAATGGCTGCCCAAGATCAACTGTTTATCATATAACAATTCTCTCGCTCTCTCACATTTTAGTATTAACCTCAAACTGTTTACTTTAAAATGTTTCTCTAAAACTGGTTCTTCCCAAAGACTGATCCAAAAACTGGAACTCTAAAAAAGGTCCTCCAAACCTTACACTTAAAAGAAGTAGGAATCGGTGTAGCCGAAAGTGAAGATTTTCTGAAACCGGGTACAATTCAGAAATTTATTTTAAAATATTTTTTGAAAAAACAAAACAATTGGTGACACGACTAATTGCTAACTGACCATGAAGTGGACGCTCATTGTATGTTAAATTTAAATAGGAAAGTGATCCCTCACTCTAAAATCTAAATTTTTTTTATTTTTTATATAATTCCATTTTTGTGGGTGTTTTTTTTTTTTTTTTTTTTTTTTTTTTTTTTTAAGGCTGTTTACATGTAATCGTCCCCCAAAAGTAGAATCTGAAAAACAAATTTATTGGTAAACTACGATGGGTGTGATAGTAAAAAAAAAAATACCACAAATTTACTCGGATAAACCCCGTTCAGGGTCCCTTTCGCTGGGGTCGCTGGAAGCGATCTAAAGTCATTAGTTTCGCTGTTGTGAGCAGGTACTTACGGAGGAGGTCCCGAAAAGGCTGACTTTATCTCCTCCGCGTCACAAAACGAATCTGGCTGAAACGTTGCTGGACGGAGGAATGGCAGGCAGCAGATAAATCAAGGTTGCGCAGATTTGTGGAGGACCCGGATAACCTACCAGGCATGGACCTCCCTCGCCGACAGTGGACGATGCTCAACCGCCTCAGGACAGGTGTCAGCCGTTTCGCCGCGACCATGAAAGGATGGGAACTCAGGGACTCGGCTGTCTGCGACTGGTCACTCTGAACAGACAGTAGACCACATCATCGAGTCATGCCTTAAATATCGACCACCCAACGGCGAAGCCGGTATAGCTGCGCTAGACAACAATACATTAACATGGCTTTTCTCAACCGAGCTGGTGATCTAACAGTGAGATGCTGTGAAGTCCCTTTGTTTTTTTAATTTTATTTACAAGAATTTAATTTTTACTCTTTATATTAGTAATGAAAAGAATACGTCTAATGTATTTAGTTGGTTTGCTTTAGAAGGATGTTTTTTTGCGAGGGGTGGGGGGGGGGGCGTGGCAGCTTCACACTAGGGCAAAGTTAGACACAAGGTCCGTTTTTAATGAAGAAATCTCAGATCCCTAAAAAGGGGAACTTTGGACTAGAAAGAAAATTTTTGTGTTTCGGTTATATTATATGGCTCCCCAAAATGGCTGCCAAATTTTATCTATTAATTCTGTCTGATTTTCTAAATGGTAAACAGGCAAAATTGTAGCAATTTCCTACAAGCTGTCATATTGTTTAAATATCAATGACTTCTTAGCTGTCTGCTGATTGGTTCAAGCAATCTACTTCCTCCTTTGTTTGACCAATCAGTGGCCTTCTCTTAGGTGAATTTCGGATGGCTAGCATAACTATATAAACACTTGAGTGTCATCCGCCCTTTCTCTTTTTTTTCTGTGGCACGAGAAGCCACTTCTCTCTCTTTCCTTCTTTGGCACTGCCAAACACACGTCCCCCCCCTCTCTGGGGACGCAACAGACATTTTCCCAGGTCTTTGGCCCTGGGTTCGACAAGAAGCCAAAATAGCTACTGCCGCATACACGTGAACTTAATATAACACACAAACACATAACTGCTTACATGTGAACTGACTTTCACACCGGTGTACAGACACACTTACATACACCCATGGACGCGTCCTGACACCGTAGCCGGTGTACAAACATTCAATATCATGAACAGTTCTCTTTTTCCCACTGGAGAATTATTATCACGGGAAATTCCTAAAATTTTGTCTTCGTCCATAAATATGGGCATACTAACCCCTTTCCTTTCTGTTCACGTATTAACGAGGAAGACCCAATAAAGTTGTTTTATGTATTATTTACTCCTCTCCAGGAGTTAGGCACAAGGTGGGTGAAAGTTGCGCGTTCGTGTCGAGTGAATGGAGTTAATCTTGAGTTGTACTTATGTAGCAGTTTCCTACAAGCTGCCATATTGTTTAAATATCAATGATTTCTAACCTGCCTGCTGATTGGTTCAAGCAATCTATTTCCTCCTTGGCTTGACCAATTAGTGGCCTTCTCTTAGGCGAATCTCGGATGGCTAGCATAACTATATAAACACGTGAGCGACACCCACCCTCTCTTTTTATTCTGTGGCATGAGAAGCCTCTTCTCTCTCTTTCCTTCTTTGGCACTGTTAAACACACGTCCCCCTCTCTGGGGACGCAACAGACATCTTTCCGGGCCTTTGGCCCTGGGTTCGACAAGAAGCCAAAATGGCTACTGCCGCATACACATATAATTAATACCCACTCCCTCTCTCTTTTTCTTGCCTCTCTCGACATGTAGACGACTACTACACCGGGCTACCTAGCTCTGGCCACTTCGACATGAAGTACTGGGAAGCCAAAATGGCTACTGCCTCATACACATGGACTTAATATAACACACACACATAACTGCTTACATGTGAACTGACTTTCACACCGGTGTACAGACACACATACTTACATGCACACATGGACACGTCCTGACACCATAGCCGGTGTACAAACATTCTATATTATGAACTATTCTCTCTTCCATACTAATGGAAAATTATAGTAATGGACTTCTTTTACTTTTGTCTTCGTCCATAAATATGGGCATACTAACCCCTTTCCTTTTTGTTCACGTACTAACGGGGAAGACTCAATAAATTTGTTTTATGTATTAGAAATGGACTTTGTCTCATTTACAATACTTGTGTTTGCCCGTGCCAAAAAAAGGAAAGAGAGAGAAGAGACTTCTCGTGCCGCAGAATAAAAAGAGAAAGAGCGGATGATGCTCGAGTATTTATATAGTTATGCTAGCCATCCGAAATTCACCTAAGAGAAGGTCACTGATTGGTCAAGCAAAGGAGGAAGTAGATCGCTTGGACCAATCAACGGGCAGCTAAGAAGTCATTGATATTTGAACAATATGTCTCATTTACAATACTGGTGACCCCCGACGTGATATGAACATGCAACACAAATTAAGCCACCATTTTATTTTTATTTTATTTTGCAAACACTAATTAGTTTTCTGATTAAATTGTATTTTTAAAGACAATTTCTACGCCATTATTATGATGTTTTATTTGTAACATTTTTCATATTCATTTTTAATAAACACAAACATTGTTTGACTTTATTTTTTAATTTATTTTTATATGAAATCGCTCCAGACAAGGCATGAAGCCACTTGATCTAAGGAGCTAAAATATAAATTTTACTTCAAGTTTAAAAACTAGCCTACGATAAGTGTCAGATGGATAGATTCCGATCCAGAAAACAGCAATTCTTTCCCCTTTGTAAGAAACATCGCTGATGGGATGTGAGGACTAAAGGACAACATAAAGGAAGCAATAGTTACGAGGCTGCCGAAAGTAAACCCATGATCCACTTTCTACCCTTTCTTACAAAACAAAACATACACTCGTTTAGTCCTAAGTCTGGATGGCAGCATTTTTGACAAACAGTTTGTAAAATAAAAATGAAAAAAAAAAAAGAAAGAAATCTGGAAAAATCAGAAAACAAATTAAAACGGTGGATTAATTTGACCTGTCACCGTTTAGAAAATCAGATATATTAATCGATAAGATTTGGGAAAACTAACCGCTTCAATATAACTAGTGTCTCAGTCTAGAAGGATTATTTAGAATGAAATGTTTCGGCATTACTCACAACTTATTTTTTACTTAAACCATGTTTTTGTAAAAAAAAAGAAAGAAAAGTTACATTAAAAACACGCCGAAATCAAAACTTGACCGGAAACATATAGTCGCCATCTTTATAAACAGTACTTGCTAACGAAAAACGATAATTCAAGTTCATAATTTTACTAGTTAAAGAGTTATTGATTAGTCATCGTACTTCCTTAGCTAGCCTCGTTCTCGACTTGTTTATGAAGATGGCGACCATATTTTCCCGGTTGAGCTTTTATTTCGACTTTTCGCGTGTACGATGAAACTAGCAATAATTTAGTGTTTATTATTATTTTACTAAAACATGGTTTAAGTAAACATTAGTTAAGTAAACATTAGTTAAGTAACATTAGTTAAGTAACATTAGTTAAGTAAACATTAGTTAAGTAAACATTAGTTAAGTAAACATTAGTTAAGTAACATTAGTTAAGTAACATTAGTTAAGTAACATTAGTTAAGTAACATTAGTTGAGTAACATTAGTTAAGTAAACATTAGTTAAGTAACATTAGTTAAGTAACATTAGTTAAGTAACATTAGTTGAGTAAACATTAGTTGAGTAAACATTAGTTGAGTAAACATTAGTTGAGTAAACATTAGTTAGGGAGTAATGCTGAAACTGATTTCACAATGAATAATTTATGTGACTGAAAATTGAAGTTTCAGATTAAAAGAGAAAAGAAGCCAAAGAAAGCAGAAGACTTTAAGATCAAAGAGACCCCACCACCCCCACCCCCATAAGTCAACTAAAATAACAATTCACCGAAGTTATTTGATAGTGTCAACATAGATCATCATCTTCATTTTTAGTTTGTATGATGTAAACCGAAGACGGCCACCCTCCTTCTCATCCTTTTGAACCACTCCATCTTGACTCTCCGGCTGTTAACATCTAACTGTCCATGGCGTCGCTTTGTCTGTGAAGTTCAATGGATCAGTCGGTTTTAATGTCATTCATTTCCTCTTCGAGTGGAAGTGAGGGGGGGGGGCATTCTATGGTATCACACACGATTACCAGTTATTCCGTTATTCTGTTCTTCTATAAAAGATCACTTCACTGAAATCAACATGGCATCAAATTCTTTTAAAGACATTAAAGAAGTCTTTTACAATACTGATATTCATTAGATATTTCGTAATATACTGTTTTTTTGTACTGATATTACTACTACCACCAGCTGTGAAGCTTAAACCTTAAATTTTAAACATTTTCTAGAATCAAAATCACGTAATGGATTTTGATGAAAATTGGAATAGGGATTCTAGACATAAGTATAGTATAAACATATATATATTTTTTAAATCTACGTAAGAGGACATAAAAGTGGTACAAAACGATTCTGTTCGGAGCGGGATGTGGGGGGGGGGGTCATTTTACCCGCACTGGGACGGGTATTCTTTTAATATTTTATATATATTATTAAATTGCTAAAAGAAAAAGAATGACCTTCTTTAAGATAGGGCAAAAAATGGGAGGAGGGCGCGTGCCTTTTTTTTTTTTTTAACAATCGGCTGAGTAATAATAAAGAAGAAAAGAAATCAGTAAAACTTATTTTCAGCTCAGCTGCTCCACTCGGCCACAACACCTCCCCACCCGGCCACAACACGCCCCCCCCCCCACACACACACACTCTAATGACTAAACTTTAGCGGGGGGGGGGGGGCATTTTTTTCTCTCTCGACGAATGGACTCTAAAAAAAATAACAAAATCGATGTGAAGCAACATTTATTAACCAGCAATGCTAACAGGTGGTGTCCGGGCTCAAAATCTAAAAAGTAAAAGCTTAAAATTTTTTTACATCTTTTCTCTCTCTTTATATTTCGTTCTCTTTCTCTATCTTTCTATTATTTTTCTCCCCCGCCCCCTTTTCTATCTCTCTCCCCCTTTTTTTTTTCTATCTCTCTTCCCTTTTTTCTTTCTATCTCTCTCCCCTTTTTCTTTCTCTCTCCCCTTTTTCTTTCTCTCTCCCCTTTTTTCTTTCTCTCTCCCCTTTTTTCTTTCTCTCTCCCCTTTTTTCTTTCTCTCTCCCCTTTTTTCTTTCTCTCTCCCCTTTTTTCTTTCTCTCTCTCCCCTTTTTTCTTTCTCTCTCTCCCCTTCTTTCTCTCTCTCCCTCCCTTTTTTCTTTCTCTCTCTCCCTCCCCTTTTTCTTTCTCTCTCTCCCTCCACTTTTTCTTTCTATCTCTCTCTCCCCTTTTTCTTTCTATCTCTCTCTCCCCTTTTTCTTTCTCTCTCTCCCTCCCCTTTTTCTTTCTCTCTCTCCCTCCACTTTTTCTTTCTATCTCTCTCTCCCCTTTTTCTTTCTATCTCTCTCTCCCCTTTTTCTTTCTCTCTCTCTCTCCCCTTTTTCTTTCTCTCTCTCTCTCCCCTTTTTCTTTCTCTCTCTCTCTCTCTCCCCTTTTTCTTTCTCTTTCTCTCTCCCCTTTTTCTTTCTCTCTCTCTCTCCCCTTTTTCTTTCTCTCTCTCTCTCCCCTTTTTCTTTATCTCTCTCCCTCCCTTTTTTCTTTCTCTCTCTCCCTCCCTTTTTTCTTTCTCTCTCTCCCTCCCTTTTTTCTTTCTCTCTCTCCCTCCCCTTTTTTTCTCTCTCTCCCTCCCCTTTTTTTCTCTCTATCTCTCTCTCCCTTTTTTTCCTCTCTCTCCCTCCCCTTTTTTCTTTCTCTCTCTCCCTCCCCTTTTTTCTTTCTCTCTCTCCCTCCCCTTTTTTCTTTCTCTCTCTCCCTCCCCTTTTTTCTTTCTCTCTCTCCCTCCCCTTTTTTCTTTCTCTCTCTCCCTCCCCTTTTTTCTTTCTCTCTCTCCCTCCCCTTTTTTCTTTCTCTCTCGCCCTCCCCTTTTTTCTTTCTCTCTCTCCCTCCCCTTTTTTCTTTCTCTCTCTCCCTCCCCTTTTTTCTTTCTCTCTCTCCCTCCCCTTTTTTCTTTCTCTCTCTCCCTCCCCTTTTTCTTTCTCTCTCTCCCTCCCTTTTTTCTTTCTCTCTCTCCCTCCCCTTTTTTTTTCTCTCTCTCTCTCTCTCTCCCTTTTTTCTTTCTATCTCTCTCCCCCTTTTTTTCCTCTCTCTCCCTCCCCTTTTTTCTTTCTCTCTCTCCCTCCCTTTTTTCTTTCTCTCTCTCCCTCCCCTTTTTCTTTCTCTCTCTCCCTCCCCTTTTTCTTTCTCTCTCTCCCTCCCCTTTTTCTTTCTCTCTCTCCCTCCCCTTTTTCTTTCTCTCTCTCCCTCCCCTTTTTTCTTTCTCTTTCTCTTTCTCCTTTTTTCTTTCTCTCTCCTCTTACTTTCTCTCTCTTTTTTTCTTACTCTCTTTTTCTTTCTCTCTCTCTCTTTTTTATTCTCTCTCCCCTCTTCTTTCAATCTCAATATCAGAAAAAGATGGCTGTTTGACCTAATTTCAGTGTTGTTTTTGAAACAACTAATTCTAAAAATTAAAGAAATTACTTATTTCTGACCTAATTCTATCCGTTATTGACTAAGAATAACATTTTAAAAAGCATGTGTCATTCTAAAATTAATTTGTTTTATTTTCATTAGTATTATTGGCATAGTTTGGACTATTGTTCTGAACTTGAATGTTATTCTCACAACGTTTCGGCTGATGTAACCTCCAACCTTCAACTTTTCGAACTCGATGAACCTATACAGAATTTTTTTTCCCCCAAGAGGAATAACTCGGGTCTAACTCTATTTTTTTGTTTAGAAATGTGTGCAGGGCGAAAAATTACAAGACGCTGATTCGATAAGGTGTGATTTCACTTGGGTACCCTGAAGTGAAATTGCACCTTATCTTGTTATCTTGTGTATAAAAGTAATATTTAAAGTTTTAGTTTGTTTGTTATTTCACTTTTTAGACTCCCTCTCTTCTCACTAAGCCGTAAAATGTAATTTAAAAAAGAAAACGGTAAGATAGAAAACATCCACTATGTCATGGCAGTGTTTTATTTTTTTTAATTGCAAATTGACAACCAATGTTTAGCCAAAACCAACAATTCTCCAATTATTTTAGACAGGAATTTCACTGGTACCATCGAATCAAAAAAAATTAAAAATAAAAAAAAATTCTTCAGGAATATTTTGTATTGGATACGTTATTACTATGATGTGTTAAGCTATATAAAAAGTTGAATTTGTAATTTATCTAAATTTTGTTAAAAAGAATTCTTCAGGAATATTTTGTATTGGATACGTTATTACTATGATGTGTTAAGCTATATAAAAAGTTGAATTTGTAATTTATCTAAATTTTGTTAAAAAGAATTCTTCAGCAATATTTTGTTTTGGATACGTTATTACTATGATGTGTTAAGCTATATAAAAAGTTGAATTTGTAATTTATCTAAATTTAAAAAAATTCTTCAGCAATATTTTGTATTGGATACGTTATTACTATGATGTGTTAAGCTATATAAAAAGTTGAATTTGTAATTTATCTCAATTTTGTTAAAAAAAAAACATGTCGGGTGATATAAACTGTGCTGTGGTCATAAATTTTGACGTCGAATAATTACATGGTTCACACCAGTGTAGCGTATGAATACGTAAGCCTCTCAATCCATTAAATTATCTGTTCAACTGGTTAATTTTTCACGGCATGCAATCGATCTGAGCATTTTATTATTATTTTTCTTATGCAGTAATCTCGAGCTACGGCGGGGTCCGCAATAGTGGATTTTTGTCTCCATTTGGCACGATCACAGGCTTGGTCCAGGTGAAGGCCGCCTTTACAGATATCTCATCATCGGCCTTCCTTTTCTTTCCAAAAATACTTTATTCACCTAGGAATATATGACAACTTAATATTTACTTCTGCTTATTAGTGGCACCATCTATATGTCAGGCCCGGGACTTATTGAGTGGCGTTTTAAAATATATATCTCCTTCATTAATCCCGAGTTACGATAGGGTCCGTAATGATGGATTTTTGTCTCCACTTGACACGATCACAGGCTTGGTCCGGGTGAAGGCTAGTTTTACAGAGACCTTTTTGCACAGTGTCTGCCCATCTCATCATCGGACTTCATCTCGGTCGCTTCTCTGTGACTTCTAATTCAAAGGCAAGTTTCACGATGGTGTCGTTGTTGGCACTCAGCACACATCTAAACCATCTGAGCCACCATTCACTCATCTTGCCTTCAATCGGTGCGTGATTGTAGATGCGGTCGAGCAGTGTAATTCCCGACATCCAGCGGAGCATTTTAGTTTCCATAACGGCGAATCGTCACTCCGCCTTTCTTATTGTTGTTGTTAAGCACTCCGAGCTGTACAAAGCGACGTGAAGGCTAGTTTTACCGAGACCTTTTTGCACAGTGTCTGCCCATCTCGTCATCGGCCTTCCTCTCGGTCGCTTCTCTGTGACTTCTAGTGCAAAAGGAAGTTTCACAACGGTGTCGTCGTTACCCCCTCAGCACATGTCCAAACCATTTGAGCCGCAATTCCGTCATCTTGCCCTCGATCGGTACGATGTCGTAGCGCCTTCAGATGTCGTCATTGCAGATGCAGTTGAGCAGTGTAATTCCAGAATCCAGCGGAGCATTTTGGTTTCCAAAACGGCGAATCTTTGCTCCGCCTTCCTCGTTTTTAGTAAGCACTCTGAGCTGTACGAAGAGACGGTTCTCACAACAGTCCGGTAGATCTTAAAATTTAGACGATCGCTGATCTTACGGTCACAGAGGATGCCGATGGTGGTGCGCCACTTGGGCATTTATTACTACTATTATTATTACTATTATTATTATTATTATTGTTGTTAATTTATAATACTAGGGGTGGGACGTAATGGGTGAAAATTTCAGATTCATGCGAGTAGTATTTTTTTGTGTTCATTTATACATAAATAACACTAAACAATCAAACATTTTGAAAATTTTGCAAAATTCAGAAGGGGCAGGACGTAATGGGTGAAAATTTCAGATTCATGCGAGTAGTATTTTTTTGTGTTCATTTATACATAAATAACACTAAACAATCAAACATTTTGAAAATTTTGCAAAATTCAGAAGGTGCAGGCAGAAAATAGCCGTTGGGCTCCACGGGACTCAAAATCCATCATTTTTCGGTGAAAAAGTGGTTTCATGCGACATTGCAGGTCCTAAACCATCCTCAAAAGCTATGAATGGATATAGATGGTTAAATCTGATATAGTACTTTAATTTAGGACCATTTTCAGGCTGTGAAAGGGTTTTCATGAATGTAAAATAGCCAAAAACTAGTGGCCTGCACCTTCTGAATTTTGCAAAATTTTCAAAATGTTTGATTGTTTAGTGTTATTTATGTATACATGAACACAAAAAAATACTACTCGCATCAATCTGAAATTTTCACCCATTACGTCCCACCCCTAATAATACACTGGTGTACACCCTTCGTCAAAAATAACGGGTTAAGGCATATGTTTTGTTAATATTCAGATGAAATCATAGAATTATGTCAGTAATTTAATTTTCCAGCTATAAATGATCATTTCTGATGACCTAAAGAAAATCACCTACCGTTGACTATTTAGAGTGAAGGATTTCTTTCCAAATTCATTTTAGACGACGGGGGTTGTCTGACTTGCTATTTGCTTTCCGATGTAAGTCTTTCTAATGTTTTTTTTTGTTTTTTTTTCAATAGGATGATTAGGCACTGAACTATCAAGAGTTTTTTTAAGTCATTTCTGATGACCTAAAGACAAAAACACCAATCATTGAATTGGCTTCTTTTTTTTCTTTTATCCTTTGATTATTAGGAGATAGAGGGTAGGTAGACATAAAAAATTGACGCTAGATTTCTTAACATCAAAGATGTTAGAAGTTAAAAGAAAAAAGAAGAAAATGTCCCAAACTGGAAATTTAAGAAAAAGAAAAGTGAAAAAAACGTATAAATCGGTATAGAAAGCAGAAAGGAAGAAAAAAGAAAGAAAAAATTCTGCGTTCTCCCTAAGGCAGACTTTTGTGTGACGGGACGAATATATATTTACAAATAAATAAAGTACGCATTGCTCCTCATTAAAGAGTGGAGGATCTCCTTATCGCTTCTCAAAATTTCTTAAACCGTGTTTGTGTTAAGTGCCTCTTCACTCGACAATTGAGATCTCATTTTAAAAAATATATGTCACAAGGTGCTTTTTTTTTTCTAAAAAGCTGTTCGCCCATACTTGCTTCTGGATTACGCAAAAAATACTCAACCTACATGGTTTCACTTTTTGTCCTCGTCAATTTGCCGTTAAAGTAAAAAAAAAATCTAAATGTAACACTTTATAATGTTACATGGTATTGGACGCAAATGTGAGTAAGTCCCATGCTTTTATTTGACTCTCGGATGATCATCCAGTGGTTCTTTAGGTTCTGTTTTTGGCTTAACATTTCCATCCATCTGTGTCTGGTCGTAGCGGCCCCAGCATTACATCAGGGTTGCTGCATAAACCCAATCTCAATTTCAAACGCGTTTGACAGAGTGTGACATTCTGGTTTCCTACACGAACTTCAGTATTGGTGGTAAGGTTATTGAAATTATTAGGTCTTTTCTTTCTGATTGAAGCTTGCGAGTAACTTTATACAGTGTCTCTTCATTCTCTTTCCCTATCAATTCTGGTGTTCCTCAGGTCTCTATTCTAGGCCCAACACTGTTTCTTTATATCAATGATCTTCCAGAGAATATTATTCAGAAAATTAACATCTATGCTGATGATACCACTCCCTATTCTGGTGTTGCTTCTCGCCCATCTCCCTCGGATCAGTCGAAATATGCAGCTGATCTAGAAGTTTACCTGAGTTCAGTTGTGGATTGGGGTACGAAATGACTTGTTCTATTTTATCCTGTTAAGACTCAACTCATGTCTTTCAATCGTAGGCGTGCCCCTTTTCTTCCTGTGATTCTCATGGATGGCTCTGCTCTTGAGGAGAAATCGACTCTGAAACTTCTTGGTCTTTCTTTCTCATCGAATCTTTCTTGGAGGTCATACATTAGATCCATTGCTTTTTCTGCTTCTCGTAAAGTTGGTTCTCGCTATCACCCCAAACACTTTCTCACACCTGAGGCTATTCTCTATCTCTACAAATCCACAATAATTCAGGAAAGGGTAGAGCCATTGCGCTTGATATTTCGAAGGCGTTCAACAGAGTGTGACATTCTGGTCTCCTACACAAACTTCAGGGTTACGGTATTGGTGGTAACGTTCTTGACATTATTAGGTCTTTTCTTTCTGATCGAAGCTTGCGAGTAACTTTGGACGATGTCTCTTCATTCTTTTTTTCCTATCAATGATGGTTTTCCTCAGGGCTCTATTCTAAGCTCAACACTGTTTCTTCTCTATATAAATGATCTTTCAGCCGACTGCATTTTTACGCAGGAGCAGATAACTCTACTTCCGGTTTGGAAATATATATATACATTTCAGGGTAATTTTCTAGTTTATTAGAGTAAAGTCCGGATTTCTTATATAGATTTCCAAACCGAAAGTAATTAGTTATCTGCTCCTGTGTAATTTTGTTAAAAAGATGAACAAAGACAGGGCGCCATGTTGAATTTTAGTTTTCATGTTGCCATAAATACGGTAAACAACTAATATTTCTAAAGTATTGTTTTTACTTACGAAAATGACATAAATCATGATTTTAGTATCAAACTAATAGCACTGTTAGAAGCAGCAGCAGCAGCGAATGTTGTTTTTTATGCAACAATTGTCGATTGGACAAAAGCTCAAGTCAGCAATTTCTTTCAACCAATCAAAACACAAGAGATAAGCCCATTAACTTCCAAATCTCAGGGAAAGGTGCTATCGGCCATGACAATCGATGGATGGTTGGAAAGGTTTCTTATCTTAGTATACAATTTCATTTTTTTTTTTTTTTTTCATTTTACTTCAATGGAAGTTCTCAGAAATCAAGAGGCCCCTTCCTGGAGCTAACACTTGAGCTCTATATGAGGCACATAGATATCTGTGTTCTCGTTTACCTCTCTAGTAAAGAAGTGAAGAATATTAATTTTCCTCTCCCCAAATGTAGGGAGGTAGATAAATAACTTCCCTTCCCCAATTGACCAGTTAACTATGTAACAGTAAATCTTTCTTTTGGTCTCTTGGTCTTACCGGATTCCAGGACAAGAATTCATCTAGTCTGGTGGAGTATCCAGCTAAGTGCTGTTACTTGAAGGTGCACCATTCGGTTGTATGAGCCAGTGTATAGCCAACGAGGGTATCTTATTTGGGCTTCGAGAACTATTGATCGGCCTTTGTTCGATGGATACTACACCCCATAAACTGGTATTGTCTTGGCCTTCGGGGCTTGATTTACTCCGGTCTATGGGTCTGTCCTGCGCAGTTCTAGAAGGTCCACCCTCCCAAGCTTTGCCTCCCCTCTTTGGGGAGGAGTAAGTTTATTGCTTACTGCCTGAGGCGCCCCTACCGGGGAATGCCGACGGGGATGCCCAAGCAATTTTGAATGGCCAGAGTGCTCACCTTCTCGGGCGCTGGCTTTTCAAGTCTCACTTTCCCGACCAGACCTTGGGTCACATCTTACCTTGTGAGAGTAAGATAAAACTAGCCTTGTGCCTAACCTCCTGGGGAGGTAAATAAAATGTTATTAGAATAATATGCGCAGTGGGGTAGGTAACAGATACAGCACTTTGATCCTAGCCAGAAGGTCATGTAGTACATCAACAAAAAACTAAGTTAAGAAACTACTTTCGATACGCTCTTGAACAAGTATAAATAGTTAATTAAAAGAATTACTCCATTAAAAGTTTATCTGTTTGAAATTACGTAAAGTCAAATTTTTTTAGTGATTTCAGGTTTATGAACAAAATAACTCTGTTCTTCCTTTTCAAACCTTTTAAAATAAATGAATAGTTTTTTAGTTTTACAAGAAAGACATCTAGTGTTCGGCACTCCCTTGAGCCAATTACAGTAAGCAACAGGAATTTAATAAGAGACTTGCATGCTTCTTGAGATAACAAACCTCAGTAACTACAGTAAATACGATTCTAATTTTATGTAATGCAGATTTGTTATTGTATAGAAAAGTAATCACTAATATGTACTAGCCAACATATCTACCAGCAAACCTACTCACATTAATAAATAAATACGATTCTAATTTTATGTGATGTAGATTTGTTGTGGTATAGAAAAGTAATCACTAATATGTACTAGCCAACATTCGACCAGCAAACCTACCCACATCAATAAATAAATACGATTCTAATTTTATGTGATGCAGATTTGTTATTGTATAGAAAGGTAATCACTAATGTGTATTAGCCAACATATCTACCAGCAAACCTACCCACATCAATAAATAAATACGATTCTAATTTTATGTGATGCAGATATGTTATTGTATAGAAAGGTAATCACTAATATGTACTAGCCAACATTCTACCAGCAAACCTACCTACATCAATAAATAAATACGATTCTAATTTTATGTGATGCAGATATGTTATTGTATAGAAAGGTAATCACTAATATGTATTAGCCAACATATCTACCAGCAAACCTACCCACATCAATAAATAAATACGATTCTAATTTTATGTGATGCAGATTTGTTATTGTATAGAAAGGTAATCACTAATATGTACTAGCCAACATTCTACCAGCAAACCTACCCACATCAATAAATAAATACGATTCTAATTTTATGTGATGCAGATATGTTATTGTATAGAAAGGTAATCACTAATATGTACTAGCCAACATTCTACCAGCAAACCTACCTACATCAATAAATAAATACGATTCTAATTTTATGTGATGCCGATTTGTTATTGTATAGAAAGTTAATCACTAATATGTACTAGCCAACATTCTACCAGCAAACCTACTTACATCAATAAATACGATTGTAATTTTATGTGATGCAGATTTGTTATTGTATAGAAAGGTAATCACTAATATGTACTAGCCAACATTCTACCAGCAAACCTACCCACATCAATAAATAAATACGATTCTAATTTTATGTGATGCAGATTTGTTGTAGTATAGAAAGTTAATCACTAATATGTACTAGCCAACATTCTACCAGCAAACCTACCCACATCAATAAATAAATACGATTGTAATTTTATGTTATGCAGATTTGTTATTGTATAGAAAAGTAATCACTAATATGTATTAGCTAACATATCTACCAGCAAACCTACCTACATCAATAAATAAATACGATTCTAATTTTATGTGATGCAGATTTGTTGTGGTATAGAAAGGTAATCACTAATATGTACTAGCCAACATTCTACCAGCAAACCTACCCACATCAATAAATAAATGATTCTAATTTTATGTGATGCAGATTTGTGATTGTATAGAAAAGTAATCACTAATATGTACTAGCCAACATTCTACCAGCAAACCTACCTACATCAATAAATAAATACGATTCTAATTTTATGTGATGCAGATTTGTTATTGTATAGAAAGGTAATCACTAATATGTACTAGCCAACATATCTACCAGCAAACCTACTCACATTAATAAATAAATATGATTCTAATTTTATCTTATGCAGATTTGTTGTTGTATAGAAAGGTAATCACTAATATGTACTAGCCAACATTCTACCAGCAAACCTACCCACATCAATAAATAAATACGATTCTAATTTTATGTGATGCAGATTAGTTGTGGTATAGAAAGGTAATCACTAATATGTATTAGCCAACATTCTAACAGCAAACCTACCCACATCAATAAATACGATTCTAATTTTATGTGATGCAGATTTGTTATTGTATAGACAAGTAATCACTAATATGTATTAGCTAACATATCTACCAGCAAACCTTCCCACATCAATAAATAAATACGATTGTAATTTTATGTTATGCAGATTTGTTATTGTATAGAAAAGTAATCACTAATATGTATTAGCCAACATTCTACCAGCAAACCTACCCACATCAATAAATAAATGATTCTAATTTTATGTGATGCAGATTTGTTATTGTATAGAAAAGTAATCACTAATATGTATTAGCTAACATATCTACCAGCAAACCTACCTACATCAATAAATAAATACGATTCTAATTTTATGTGATGCAGATTTGTTGTGGTATAGAAAGGTAATCACTAATATGTACTAGCCAACATTCTACCAGCAAACCTACCCACATCAATAAATAAATGATTCTAATTTTATGTGATGCAGATTTGTTATTGTATAGAAAAGTAATCACTAATATGTACTAGCCAACATTCTACCAGCAAACCTACCTACATCAATAAATAAATACGATTGTAATTTTATGTGATGCAGATTTGTTATTGTATAGAAAAGTAATCACTAATATGTACTAGCCAACATTCTACCAGCAAACCTACCCATATCAATAAATAAATACGATTGTAATTTTATGTGATGCAGATTTGTTATTGTATAGAAAAGTAATCACTAATATGTATTAGCTAACATATCTACCAGCAAACCTACCCACATCAATAAATAAATACGATTCTAATTTTATGTGATGCAGATTTGTTGTGGTATAGAAAGGTAATCACTAATATGTATTAGCCAACATATCTACCAGCAAACCTACCCACATCAATAAATTAATACGATTCAAATTTTATGTTATGCAGATATTTTGTGGTATAGAAAAGTAATCACTAATATGTACTAGCCAACATTCGACCAGCAAACCTACCCACATCAATAAATTAATACGATTCTAATTTTATGTGATGCAGATTTGTTGTGGTATAGAAAGGTAATCACTAATATGTATTAGCCAACATTCTACCAGCAAACCTACCCACATCAATAAATACGATTCTAATTTTATGTGATGTAGATTTGTTGTGGTATAGAAAGGTAATCACTAATATGTATTAGCCAATATATCTACCAGCAAACCTACCCACATCAATAAATAAATACGATTCTAATTTTATGTGATGCAGATTTGTTATTGTATAGAAAGGTAATCACTAATATGTACTAGCCAACATATCTACCACCAAACCTACCCACATCAATAAATAAATACGATTCTAATTTTATATGATGTAGATTTGTTATTGTATAAAAAGGTAATCACTAATATGTATGATTAGCCAACATATCTACCAGCAAACCTACCCACATCAATAAATAAATACGATTCTAATTTTATGTGATGCAGATTAGTTGTGGTATAGAAAGGTAATCACTAATATGTACTAGCCAATATATCTACCAGCAAACCTACCCACATCAATAAATTAATACGATTCTAATTTTATGTTATGCAGATTTGTTGTGGTATAGAAAGGTAATCACTAATATGTATTAGCCAACATATCTACCAGCAAACCTACCCACATCAATAAATTAATACGATTCAAATTTTATGTTATGCAGATATTTTGTGGTATAGAAAAGTAATCACTAATATGTACTAGCCAACATTCGACCAGCAAACCTACCCACATCAATAAATAAATACGATTCTAATTTTATGTGATGCAGATTTGTTGTGGTATAATAAGGTAATCACTAATATGTACTAGCCAACATTCTACCAGCAAACCTACCCACATCAATAAATAAATACGATTCTAATTTTATGTGATGCAGATTAGTTGTGGTATAGAAAGGTAATCACTAATATGTATTAGCCAACATTCTACCAGCAAACCTGCCCACATCAATAAATAAATATGATTCTTATTTTATGTGATGCAGATTTGTTGTGGTATAGAAAGGTAATCACTAATATGTACTAGCCAGCAAACCTACCCACATCACTAAATAAATACGATTCTAATTTTATGTGATGCAGATTTGTTGTTGTATAGAAAAGTAATCACTAATATGTACTAGCCAACATTCTACCAGCAAACCTACTCACATCAATAAATACGATTGTAATTTTATGTGATGCAGATTTGTTATTGTATAGAAAAGTAATCACTAATATGTATTAGCTAACATATCTACCAGCAAACCTACCCACATCAATAAATACGATTGTAATTTTATGTGATGCAGATTTGTTATTGTATAGAAAAGTAATCACTAATATGTATTAGCTAACATATCTACCAGCAAACCTACCCACATCAATAAATAAATACGATTCTAATTTTATGTGATGCAGATTTGTTATTGTATAGAAAGGTAATCACTAATATGTATTAGCTAACATATCTACCAGCAAACCTACCCACATCAATAAATAAATACGATTCTAATTTTATGTGATGCAGATTTGTTATTGTATAGAAAAGTAATCACTAATATGTATTAGCCAACATATCTACCAGCAAACCTACCCACATCAATAAATAAATATCATTCTAATTTTATGTGATGCAGATTTGTTATTGTATAGAAAGGTAATCACTAATATGTATTAGCTAACATATCTACCAGCAAACCTACCCACATCAATAAATAAATACGATTCTAATTTTATGTGATGCA
This sequence comes from Sepiola atlantica, assembly GCA_963556195.1. Lineage (NCBI taxonomy): Eukaryota > Metazoa > Mollusca > Cephalopoda > Sepiida > Sepiolidae > Sepiola > Sepiola atlantica. The sequence goes on along the minus strand of OY744554.1, from coordinate 32,085,888 downwards.
GATTTGTTGTGGTATAGAAAGGTAATCACTAATATGCATTAGCCAACATATCTACCAGCAAACCTACCCACATCAATAAATACGATTGTAGTTTAATGTGATGCAGTTTTGTTATTGTATAAAAAAGTAATCATTAATATGTACTAGCCAACATATCTACCAGCAAACCTACCCACATCAATAAATAAATACGATTCTAATTTTATGTGATGTAGATTTGTTATTGTATAGAAAGGTAATCACTAATATGTACTAGCCAACATTCTACCAGCAAACCTACCCACATCAATAAATACGATTGTAATTTTATGTGATGCAGATTTGTTATTGTATAGAAAGGTAATCACTAATATGTATTAGCCAACATTCTACCAGCAAACCTACCCACATCAATAAATAAATACGATTCTAATTTTATGTGATGCAGATTTGTTATTGTATACAAAGGTAATCACTAATATGTACTAGCCAACATTCTACCAGCAAACCTACCCACATCAATAAATAAATACGATTCTAATTTTATGTGATGCAGATTAGTTGTGGTATAGAAAGGTAATCGCTAATATGTATTAGCCAACATATCTACCAGCAAACCTACCCACATCAATAAATAAATACGATTCTAATTTTATGTGATGCAGATTTGTTGTGGTATAGAAAAGTAATCACTAATATGTACTAGCCAACATTCTACCAGCAAACCTACTCACATTAATAAAAAAATACAATTGTAATTTTATGTGATGCAGATTTGTTATTGTATAGAAAAGTAATCACTAATATGTACTAGCCAACATTCTACCAGCAAACCTACCTACATCAATAAATAAATACGATTGTAATTTTATGTGATGCAGATTTGTTGTTGTATAGAAAGGTAATCACTAATATGTATTAGCCAATATATCTACCAGCAAACCTACCCACATCAATAAATAAATATGATTCTAATTTTATGTTATGCAGATTTGTTATTGTATAGAAAGGTAATCACTAATATGTACTAGCCAACATTCTACCAGCAAACCTACCCACATCAATAAATAAATACGATTGTAATTTTATGTTATGCAGATTTGTTATTGTATAGAAAAGTAATCACTAATATGTATTAGCTAACATATCTACCAGCAAACCTACCCACATCAATAAATAAATATCATTCTAATTTTATGTCATGCAGATTTGTTATTGTATAGAAAAGTAATCACTAATATGTATTAGCTAACATATCTACCAGCAAACCTACCCACATCAATAAATAAATACGATTCTAATTTTATGTGATGAAGATTTGTTGTTGTATAGAAAGGTAATCACTAATATGTATTATTAGCCAACATTTCTACCAGCAAACCTACCCACATCAATAAATAAATGATTTTAATTTTATGTGATGTAGATTTGTTATTGTATAGAAAGGTAATCACTAATATGTACTAGCCAACATTCTACCAGCAAACCTACCCACATTAATTAATAAATATGATTCTAATTTTATCCTATGCAGATTTGTTGTTGTATAGAAAAGTAATCACTAATATGTACTAGCCAACATTCTACCAGCAAACCTACCCACATCAATAAATAAATACGATTCTAATTTTATGTGATGTAGATTTGTTATTGTATAGAAAAGTAATCACTAATATGTACTAGCCAACATTCTACCAGCAAACCTACCCACATTAATTAATAAATATGATTCTAATTTTATCCTATGCAGATTTGTTGTTGTATAGAAAAGTAATCACTAATATGTACTAGCCAACATTCGACCAGCAAACCTACCCACATCAATAAATTAATACGATTCTAATTTTATGTGATGCAGATTTGTTATTGTATAGAAAAGTAATCACTAGTATGTATTAGCTAACATATCTACCAGCAAACCTACACACATCAATAAATAAATAAATACGATTCTAATTTTATGTGATGCAAATTTGTTATTGTATAGAAAGGTAATCACTAATATGTACTAGCCAACATTCTACCAGCAAACCTACCCATATCAATAAATAAATACGATTGTAATTTTATGTGATGCAGATTTGTTATTGTATAGAAAAGTAATCACTAATATGTATTAGCTAACATATCTACCAGCAAACCTACCCACATCAATAAATAAATACGATTGTAATTTTATGTGATGCAGATTTGTTGTGGTATAGAAAGGTAATAACTAATATGTACTAGCCAACATTCTACCAGCAAACCTACCCACATCAATAAATAAATACGCTTGTAATTTTAAGTGATGCAGATTTGTTGTGGTATAGAAAGGTAATCACTAATATGTACTAGCCAACATTCTACCAGCAAACCTACCCACATCAATAAATAAATACGATTCTAATTTTATGTGATGTAGATTTGTTATTGTATAGAAAAGTAATCACTAATATGTATTAGCTAACATATCTACCAGCAAACCTACCTACTTCAATAAATACGATTCTAATTTTATGTGATGCAGATTTGTTATTGTATAGAAAAGTAATCACTAATATGTACTAGCCAACATTCTACCAGCAAACCTACCTAGATCAATAAATACATACGATTCTAATTTTATGTTATGCAGATTTGTTATTGTATAGAAAGGTAATCACTAATATGTAGTAGCCAACATATCTACCAGCAAACCTACCCACATCAATAAATAAATACGATTCTAATTTTATGTGATGCAGATGTGTTGTGGTATGGAAAGGTAATCACTAATATTTACTAGCCAACATTCTACCAGCAAACCTACCCACCTCAATAAATAAATATGATTCTAATTTTATGTTATTTTTTGTTGTGGTATAGAAAGGTAATCACTAATATGTACTAGCCAACATTTCTACCAGCAAACCTACCCACATGAATAAATAAATATCATTCTAATTTTATCTTATGCATTCACGTTATTGTGCAGTGAAAATAAATATTTCAAGTGTTGATTAAATATTATTTTAATTACCCAAATTATTGACAACGAAATGGGCTTCGGTAGATTTGGATACTATTTCTAAACGACTTGCTGGGCTGATGCATCTACCACTAATCTCCCTATTAGACAGGGTCCAGAAAAGAGTCGCTAATCTAATAGGTCTCGCACTGTCAACCAAGCTCCAACCCCTGTCACATCGCCGCAATGTTGCATTCCTGTGCTTGTTTTACAAGTACTTTAATGGAAAGTGCTTTGACGAACTCATAGCCCTTGTGCCCCCATTGATGTAAATTTCCCCAACTAACCCGTAAGCAGCAAAATCCTACCCCTTCACTGTAGAGGTCCCCAGATGCCATGCCGGAAAGCTTTCTGCTCTAATAGTTTCTTTCCCTCAAACTGCTAGACTTTGGAATTCCCTTCCTGTTTCCTGCTTCCCTGATTGTACTAACACGCAGAAATTTAAATGTAATGCGAACAGACATCTCGCTGCTCAACTCCCTACTTAGTTTGTCACTGTGGGCATGGTCCCTAATAGTAGCTCCTTACGTCCCCCTTTAAGAAATCGAGCGCGAACGCAGACCCAAACTATAAAGAACCCATTATTATACAATCATTCATTGGTAACTGGAAGAAGTGAAAAAAACCAACATTTCTTTAAGTATTAAAATTTAATAGGATTTTATCAGTTGCATCGTAGCTCAGCCGATAGCATGTCTGGCAGTTAGCGTCAGGGTTGCGAGTTCGAATCGCGGCCTCGGCGCCAAAATTATTTATTTAGTCGTTAATAGGTGGCCTAATGTATTTGTCATGTTGCTGACTTTGAAATTACGTTTACAAAAATTCTCCGCGACAGACAGATAGAGGTATTCGTTATAATATAAGTGGGCTAGCGAAAATAGACTCCCTAACGGTCGTCTATTTTTGCTGGGTAGCCGCGTTCTTGGGTGGTGAGACAAAGAAAAAATTTGTCTCCGAATACTTTTTTGTTTAAAAAGGAAAAAAAAAATTTTTTTTCCCCCGCTAAAATTTTTTTTCCCCCGCCAAAAAAAATATGGGGAAGGGGGTGAAATCTTCGCCCCCCCCCCTTAAAAAAATCGAGACCAAACGCAGACCGCAAAGTATATGAAGAACAACTGGAAATCTTTTACAATGCTCAGCAGAGTCGTGAACGTGTTCAAGAAAACGAACGATAAAGTGATTAAAAACATAAATATGCAACAAGTAAAGGCGACCTACGTCGAGAATAGATATTTTCCTACTTACCTATGACATTTGTTTGTATTTTTACGTAGTATAGATGGGGTTTTATTAGATGTAAAAAAAAAACTCTTCTGTTTTTTTTACATCTATCGTGACTAAAAAGAAAATGGCGTCGATGAACCTATTTTACAGCCTCACTTTCGTCTCAGCCTCATTCTCGTTGTCAATGGTTACGGCGCGTGTGTGTGTGTGTTTTTTTTTACTGGGACTCATAATCAAAACGGCTTCTTCTTTTAATAAATCTTCTATCAATAAATGTGCAATAAATGTTCTATTGTTTTTTAAAAAATTTTTATTTATTTTCCATTGTCGGAGAAATTGCGTACTAAAAGAGAGTTATCTTTCCCTCCGATACATACAAGCGCCAACATTTGAAAATTGCGTAATTTGAAAATTGAGTAATAAAAGATGGCTCAAGCACTGAATTGACTCTTATGCCAATAGCAGTGCGTTTCAGCAATGACATGCAGGAGACAATAAAGTTTTGCAGAAATGTGGGCATTATAGCCAAGCAAATGAAGTGCGGGAAGTGCAAACGTTTTATGAAAACTGTGCATTACGTGCGACTTCACGACCAGTACATCTGGTACTGTGAAAAAAAAAATTGCCGAACTCTAGTTACCATTCGAAAAGATATGTTTACAAATTTTTTATTTTTAGTAATTTGAAAATTCTGGATATTTCCTTTTGCCAACGTGTGTACATTTTCTGACGACTAATACACAACATTTTCGTTTGTAGGGTCCTTTTTTGCCAAGTCGAAGTTGCTCATGTGGAAAATTATTTCCATAGTTTACACATGGTGCATGACTGTCGGCTCACATAGGAGCATGTCATATGAACAGATCAGTCGGGAACTCGCTGTGACACCCAAGACTATAGTCGACTGGTTCCAATTTTGTAGGGATATTTGCGTGATATATTTTCAGACGCATTCCTACAAAATTGGAGGACCAGGCATAGCCGTCGAGGTCGACGAATCTATGTTCGCCCGGCGCAAGTACCATCGGGGCTGACGCATAAGACAACAATGGGTGTTTGGCGGGTATGATAAAACCACAAAAGTAGGATTTCTAGTGCCGGTTGAAAACCGGTCTGCCGAGACGCTTCTTGGCCTTATCAAAGAATGGATACGGCCAGGGAGCATTATCGTCAGTGATGGTTGGCGCGGGTATACGGGTCTAGACAGACACGGATACGACCACATCCGCGTCAACCACCAAGAACATTTTGTGGACCCTGTGACCGGTGCATGCACTAATTCTGTAGAGTCGATGTGGGCCAACGCAAAGGGGAAGCTAAAGTCCATGCACGGGACCGTAAATGAAATGCATGGTGGCTACATGGCCGAATTCATGTGGTCACAACGGTTCCGTGGCATGGAAAACCAACTTTACAACTTCTGGCAGCAGGTCTGCTCAATATATACATTTTAAAATATGTAAATACAAAAATAAAATCATCCAACAATATTATTCGTAAAATATGTAAATAAAAAAATATTCTCCAACAATATTATTCGTCTTTTTTATTTCGTTCTTTGACTCTGAAAAATAACACATTTGTGTTTTGAATATGAGTCCCAGTAAAAAAAAAAAACCCTGAAGCTGAAACCAAAACAAGCCAAAACGAGGCTGACAATTTGGAGAAGACGAACCCCCCCCCCTAGTTTAGCCATCTTAGATTTGCGCAACGAATACCAACGAATGATTTAATTTCTAATAAATAGCGGTTGTAACGGTCTAAAATACAAACAAATGCCACAGGTAAGTTTGAAAATAACTTTTATCGCCTACAGTTATTTTTATTTGTTATATATTTGTTTTTTGAGCGTTTTTAGTCTGCTGAGTAAAGTAAAAGATTCCCGAACAACTTACATTTCTAACTGGAAATAATGGAAAAAAAACGATTTCTTTAAGTATTAAAATTAAATAGGGGGGGAATCTTTTACAATGCTCAGCAGAGTAAAAACGCTCAAAAAACAAATATTCAACAAATAAAAGTAACTGTAGGCGATAAAAGTTGTTTTTAAACTTACCTGTGTCTTTTCCAACAATTAAAAAGATTTTTAACCCGTTTCAATTGCTATTTATTAGAAATTTAAGTATTCGCCACACGAACATCGCACAAAACAAGATGGCCGCTGTGGGTGGTGGGATGTAATGACAAAGAGGAAGGCTGGACATTTTCATTTTTTTTTTGCCAAATTGTACGCACAAAAAAACGAGAATTTTTTTTAACATCTAATAAAACCCCATGTATACTGCGTAAAAATACAAACAAATTACATAGGTAAGTAGAAAAATATTTATTCTAGACGTAGGTCAACTTTACTTGTTGCAAATTTATGTTTTTAAACTCTTTCTCGTTCTTTTTTTGGACCCCGTTCGCAACTCTGCTGATCATTGTAAAAGATTCCCAAATAGGGTTTTATAACTTGTCTTGGTAAAAAAAAATTGTTTTCCCGCCAAAAAAAAATTGGGGGGTGGGGAATTATCTAACCGGAAGTTGTCATTGTGATTTCAAAATAATCTAACCGGAAGTTGTCATTGTGATTTCAAAATAATCTAACCGGAAGTTGTCATTTGGATTTCAAAATAATCTGACCGGAAGTTTTCATTTGGATTTCAAAATAATCTGACCGGAAGTTTTCATTTGGAATGTTATCCTTTTTTTCTTTAACTTGCTTTAATTAATATTATTACTACTACTAATAATAATATTAATATCAAGAAAACTATTGCATATATATAAGTAAATAGGAGAAAAAAATTACAAATTAATCACACAGAATATTAATCTATTAGAAACTGTTTATAAAATAAGTATGCAAGTGAAGCGAAGTGAAGCATAGTTGTGGTTGTGTTTGGGTGTTTGTCGATCAGCATATAAGGGGTATTTCAAAATATTTTGTTGTTTCATTGAAGTGAATAAGCATACGCTGTTTTGATATGGTACAGAGAAACAAAAACTTTGCCATTTATTCATTTAGAAGAAGGCTAGCTGGCTCTACCTGGCGTAGCCCGGGAGTTAAAGTAATGTTGTTTTTGACAAACCAGAAAAGTAGGCGACTCAAAGTCAGCAGCAAATGGTGTTCTATCAGATTTAGTTCCTGATATTAAAGATTTCCTGTTTTGGGTCGTTTACTCTTCTGGTTTGCCAAGTTTTGTACCAATTTTTATTTACTAATTTATTAAATTGTTAGGTGGAAGTACAGAATAGTTAACAAAGCCCCCTCTCCACATGTTAAGAATAACTTTCTAAATAATAATGGAAAATATAATAAAATGTCTTTGTTTTTTCTTTTAAATAATTTCTTTTACAAAAATAAGTAATTAAAAAGCCATTCTTAACATGGGGAGGGGTTACTTTGTTAACTATTCTGCACCTTCACCTAACAATTTAATAAATAAATTTTGGGAAACTGAAACTCTCGCCGGAAGTTTAATATCAGCAACTCAATCTGACAAAACACCGTTTGCTGCTGACTTTGAGCTGCTTACTCTTTTCGTTTGCTAAGATATTTAAAGCCAAAAAATGACTTTTAATTCTAAGAAACTGAAATGCATTATAGTGGATTTAATTCAATGAAATGGCTAGTTTGTTTTATGCAAAATAAATGTTATAATTGCATTCATTTCTTAATTAAATAGGTATTTTTAAATAAATTATTATTTTTAAATCAGATTTTTGAAAAGTTAAGTTTATTTAAGTAAATAATGTAAGTTTTGTCAGTGTTCGATTTGACTCGAAAAGAATTTAAAAAAAAAAAAAATCGCCCCCTGTTGGATTCGAACCAACAACCTTTGGATTGACAGCCAAACATGTTTACCATTGCGCCAAAGTTATAGAAGACGGACGATTATTTAGTGTAAGGTCGTATCAAAGTAATGAACCCGTCTACAATCTAATTACTTTGAAATAAACAAAGGAAAACAAGTTGAGGAACCTAATAAACTCCTGCTGCCATCCCTGCACCCCATGTCTAGTATTACCAGATCAGGCTGTCTAAAAAAAAAAATACCGGCTTCCTGACCAAAAATGCACCAAACATTGATGTTATTGTTTTTTTTCCTTTCCCTTTGCAAAACTCAATCCTGTTCTGCAAAGCCAAAAACAACATTTTTCCTCTTTCTTGATAAATATTTGAAGATCTCAAAAACTTGAAGCATAAAAACTTTTGCAAAAATGACTGGATTCGGCATTAAATAACCTGAAAAGATTGATATGCCGTAAAACAAAACGACCAAGCCTGCACCCCATGTATTTTTAATCAAATATTTAACTTTTTATAAATATACTAAATAAAATATATAAATATATTTTAAACGGATGAGGATATGCATTTAGTTTGAAGGCGGAATTAAAATTGAATTAGATGTACCATAATTAGACATACCACTGTCAACCAAGAGACGTCTTTCAAGAATATGTGCACAGTGTGATGATGTATGGAAATGAAACCTGACCAGTGAAGGTTGAGGACATGCATTGCATGGAGGGGGAGTAATATTAAAATGATACGATGGGTATGTAATGTGAGTCTTAAAGACAGGTTTAGTTTTGATTACCTCAGAGGAAGATTAAATCTGGACAGTATAGGAAGATGTGTGCAGAACAAGAGATTTTGATGTTATGATCACGTTGAAAGAATGGATGAGAGTTCTTGGGCTAGTAAATGTAGAACAGTTGAAGTAGCCGGTCCAGTTCACAGGGGAAGGCCAAGGAAAATATGGAAGTGATAAAAATGGACTTAAGAAAAAGAGGGATAAATAAAGACCTAGACAGCGATAGGTTAGTCTGGAAGTCAATTTCTTAAAGCTGTCCAACACATGCCAGCATGTAAAACAGACACTAAACCTATTATGATCATAAGAATAAGCCAATATTCACAAATTCCAAAGGCCACTTACAACATTTCATTAATGCAACATTGTAAATATATTTTAGAAATCAATATATAAAGATGCCCCTATAAATTTGGGCCTTAATCACAGTAGCCTCTTACTCCTCAGTGGCAATATGCCTCGTGTGGGATGAATAAAAGTAAAAAACAAAAAAAGGTATAGATCTATGTAGAATTAAGGGAAACAGCAGATAGACCAATACAATAAAATTAATTCATATGTTTCGACTTTATTAAGTCTTCCTCAGAAATGAGTGATATTAAAAAATAGAATTATGGAATATATAGTCTTCAACCCGGTAAAAGACCGCTACGAGCATCGTGTTAAACTTTTGGAATTAAGTTTTTCTTTTTAGTAGGGGGGGGGGGGGGTTGCTAAATTTTGTCACGATACCTCATGTGAGTTTTTCTTTTTTTTTTCATACATTTTTATGTATTTTCACTTGCCGTTACCTTTGTCAAGGGCTCATTGTGAACTTTTTTCTATCCTCTTTCCCATGTCTTTGAATCGTGGTGTTTTTTTTTTCCTGTTGATAATATGCAATTTCCCTGATGAGCAACAGATTCGGGTTAGAGACTATATATTTTGCTTGATTTCTGGTGCGAAACGTGCGTCGGAAAGTATTTAATTTGATTAAAAAAATAAACACAAAAAAAATAAAAAATACAATATAAACATATTAGAGTTCTTTTTTTTTTTGTTTGTCGGCTTGACAAAGTGGAATTAAAAGTATTTGCTGATATAGTAAAGAGATTGAAAGTACTGAGGTAAAATTTTGGTGGTGATCATTTAATAGCATACGAGAATGAAAAAATTGGAAAATCAGATGAAAGGTTTGGTTATGGATTGATTTTTTTTCTTTTGGTCATTTGAATGCACCTATAATTTATATATGCTCTGTAGCTTGTAATACAAGTTCATTGAGCTTGCAATTTGGAACATTTTCGGATATTATAGAAGGTATACACTTCAAAATATATTTTTTGTAAGAACACACAGATGTATATATATATATATATATATATATATATAATAAAATAAAGAGAGAAACCATATTCTTGTGAGGTATGCGGCTCTTCTTTTACAAGTGAGCAATATATGTTGCGATATGCGAACACATACTGGAGAAAAACCATATTCTTGTGAAGTATGTGGATCTTCTTTTAAAAATAAATTCAGTATGCTGAGGCATATGCGAACACAATTGCACTTTAAGGAACGGTTAGAATCTTAAAAAAGACCTCTAGGCTGGAGTGTCTGAAATAGCCGGTGAATGTCTGGCATCCGGTAGGATGCCCCATCTCCAGCAAAAACGGAAAGATAAGAAAAATAAATAAAAAAGAGAATATAAAGAAATTTAAATGATAATCATTATTATAATAATAATAATAATAATAATATATGCTTCTTATTATTATAATGATTATTATTATCATTTAAATTTCTTTAAATTTACATAAAGTGTTGGGGGTGGGGGAATAAAATTCACTGAGGAAGCCTTTTAAAACATATCTTGAGTTTATCAATTATAAAAAATAAAATGTTTTGGAATGGGCAAAAACAATTGTATGAATAAAAATATTGTTTTTTTTAAAACTAAATTCTGAACATTTATTAAGTTATTATATATCTGTGTGTATTAGTATTTAAAAACAACATTAAAAATTTTTAATGTTTTGTGTTTATTATCAGAAGACTTCTTCAGAATTTAGTAAAGATGTCATTTTCAAATTTTTACCCCGAACAAAAATGACAGCCATGAGAGAAAGAGAAAAAGGTGGGGGGCAGAAGAAAAAAAAAGCATAGAATATGGGTATTTCGTGTTATTTTCAAATCTACAAAGTGACCTTGGTGACGAATCTAACCCTAACCCTTTTTCTCAAAAATTCTTAAAAAAATGTATCTTTCATTTCAGGTGAAACTGCTAACTTTGTTCCACGCAACATAAGACATCATATATTTGCCGGACATCCCACGGACATTTATCTCAGTTGGGATCCACCTTTTAACTATATACTTTCCAAGTCCTCGAACCTTTCCAAGAACTCTGCCAGTGCCACAAATGATCATGTTATCACTCTGAACAAGCTTTCCATCCCTTTGCACGGCCATTCTGGAAAAAAATCAGACAGCCATCCCCAATACAATGTTGTGGATCCGAACGTCCATGGATCAGCCAATGACAGCCATGCTCAGATCTTGAACAGTAATTCTACAAAGAATCGGACGCTCAAAGGTGAACAAAAAGATTCACGGATCTTCGATGCTTATGGATTTGTCGATAACTATGACATTTTCTATCGACAAAAACTCGATTCAGGTAAGTAATTTTTTTGGCTTCTGGTGACGTGTTTGTTTTTAATTTTTTTGTGCGAATGTTGTCACAGTAACTTCGATGTCATACAATGCTGGGATCTTAACAATTTTTATAAACAAAAACTCTATTTAAGTCATTTATTTTTTTGCCTCTGGTGTAGTGTTTGTTGTTTTTTAAATTTTTTTGTAGTGTTTGTTGTTTTTTCATTTTTTTTTGTAGTGTGTGTTGTTTTTTAATTTTTTTTGTAGTGTTTGTTGTTTTTTAATTTTTTTTTGTAGTGTGTGTTGTTTTTTCATTTTTTTTTGTAGTGTGTGTTGTTTTTTAATTTTTTTTGTAGTGTTTGTTGTTTTTCTTTTTTTTTTGTAGTGTGTGTTGTTTTTTAATTTTTTTTGTAGTGTTTGTTGTCTTTTAATTTTTTTGTAGTGTTTGTTGTTTTTTCATTTTTTTGTAGTGTGTTGTTTTTTGATTTTTTTTGTAGTGTTTGTTGTTTTTTAAATTTTTTTGTAGTGTTTGTTGTTTTTTAATTGTTTTTGTAGTGTGTGTTGTTTTTTTTATTTTTTTTGTAGTGTTTGTTATTTTTTAATTTTTTTTGTAGTGTTTGTTGTTTTTTTTGTAGTGTTTGTTGTTTTTTAATTTTTTTTGTAGTGTTTGTTTTTTAAAAAAAAATTTTTGTAGTGTTTGTTGTTTTTTAATTTTTTTTGTAGTGGTGGTTGTTTGAGTTGTTACAATACCAGAATCTTATCTTCGATATATCATGGTGATCTATCCTATTGCATAACTACATTAACTCTTCCATTCCCAACACTATAGAATAGTGATAACGGTGGTAACAGACAGTTGCTATGACCAACACATTACTTCTGTCTCTGACAACCCATTACTTTTGTACTTTATGTAAATACATACTCTTGTTAACTCTACCACCTTGTTGTCTTATTTCTTTTTGGCCTTTTAAGACAGCAACACTGATGACAGGAATTCAGAATTATATCAGATACAACATAACCTTTAGCACAATATAATACGATGCCAGAGTCTTAACTTTGATGTCATACAGTTGCAGGATTTTAACTTTGATGTCATCTGATGGCAGGATCTTAACTCCGATGTCATACGATGGCAGGATCTTAACTCCGATGTCATACGATGCCAGGATTTTTTTCTTTTTGACCTTTTAAGACAGCAACACTGGTGACAGGAATTCAGAATTATATCAGATATAACATGACCTTTAGCACAATATTATATGATGGCAGGATTTAAACTTTGATGTCATATGATGGCAGGATCTTAACTCCGATATCATACAATGCCAGGATCTTAACTCCGATATCATACGATGCCAGGATCTTAACTTTGATGTCATACGATGGCAGGATCTTAACTCCGATATCATACAATGCCAGGATCTTAACTCCGATATCATACGATGCCAGGATCTTAACTCGGATGTCATACGATGCCAGGATCTTAACTCCGATGTCATACAATGGCAGGATCTTAACTCCGATATCATACGATGCCAGAATCTTAACTCCGATATCATACAATGGCAGGATCTTAACTCCGATGTCATACGATGCCAGGATCGTAACTCCGATGTCATACGATGGCAGGATCTTAACTCCGATGTCATACGATGGCAGGATCTTAACTCCGATGTCATACGATGGCAGGATCTTAACTCCGATGTCATACGATGCCAGGATCTTAACTCCGATGTCATACAATGGCAGGATCTTAACTCCGATATCATACGATGCCAGAATCTTAACTCCGATATCATACAATGGCAGGATCTTAACTCCGATGTCATACGATGGCAGGATCTTAACTCCGATGTCATACGATGGCAGGATCTTAACTCCGATGTCATACGATGGCAGGATCTTAACTCCGATGTCATACGATGTCAGGATCTTAACTCTGATATCATACGATGCCAGGATTTTTTTCTTTTTGACCTTTTAAGACAGCAACACTGGTGACAGGAATTCAGAATTATATCAGATATAACATGACCTTTAGCACAATATTATATGATGGCAGATTTTAAACTTTGATGTCATACGATGGCAGGATCTTAACTCCGATATCATACAATGCCAGGATCTTAACTCCGATATCATACGATGCCAGGATCTTAACTCGGATGTCATACGATGCCAGGATCTTAACTCCGATGTCATACGATGGCAGGATCTTAACTCCGATGTCATACGATGGCAGGATCTTAACTCCGATGTCATACGATGGCAGGATCTTAACTCCAATGTCATACGATGGCAGGATCTTAACTCCGATGTCATACAATGCCAGGATCTTAACTCCGATATCATACGATGCCAGGATCTTAACTCGGATGTCATACGATGCCAGGATCTTAACTCCGATGTCATACAATGGCAGGATCTTAACTCCGATATCATACGATGCCAGAATCTTAACTCCGATATCATACAATGGCAGGATCTTAACTCCGATGTCATACGATGCCAGGATCGTAACTCCGATGTCATACGATGGCAGGATCTTAACTCCGATGTCATACGATGGCAGGATCTTAACTCCGATGTCATACGATGGCAGGATCTTAACTCCGATGTCATACGATGCCAGGATCTTAACTCCGATGTCATACAATGGCAGGATCTTAACTCCGATATCATACGATGCCAGAATCTTAACTCCGATATCATACAATGGCAGGATCTTAACTCCGATGTCATACGATGGCAGGATCTTAACTCCGATGTCATACGATGGCAGGATCTTTACTCCGATGTCATACGATGGCAGGATCTTAACTCCGATGTCATACGATGTCAGGATCTTAACTCTGATATCATACGATGCCAGGATTTTTTTCTTTTTGACCTTTTAAGACAGCAACACTGGTGACAGGAATTCAGAATTATATCAGATATAACATGACCTTTAGCACAATATTATATGATGGCAGATTTTAAACTTTGATGTCATACGATGGCAGGATCTTAACTCCGATATTATACAATGCCAGGATCTTAACTCCGATATCATACGATGCCAGGATCTTAACTCGGATGTCATACGATGCCAGGATCTTAACTCCGATGTCATACGATGGCAGGATCTTAACTCCGATGTCATACGATGGCAGGATCTTAACTCCGATGTCATACGATGGCAGGATCTTAACTCCAATGTCATACGATGGCAGGATCTTAACTCCGATGTCATACGATGCCAGGATCTTAACTCCGATGTCATACAATGGCAGGATCTTAACTCCGATATCATACGATGCCAGAATCTTAACTCCGATATCATACAATGGCAGGATCTTAACTCCGATGTCATACGATGGCAGGATCTTAACTCCGATGTCATACGATGGCAGGATCTTAACTCCGATGTCATACGATGGCAGGATCTTAACTCCAATGACATACGATGGCAGGATCTTAACTCCAATGTCATACGATGCCAGGATCTTAACTCCGATGTCATACGATGCCAGGATCTTAACTCCGATGTCATACGATGGCAGGATCTTAACTCCGATGTCATACGATGTCAGGATCTTAACTCCGATATCATACAATGGCAGGATCTTAACTCCGATGTCATACGATGGCAGGATCTTAACTCCGATGTCATACGATGGCAGTATCTTAACTCCGATGTCATACGATGCCAGGATCTTAACTCCGATGTCATACGATGCCAGGATCTTAACTCCGATGTCATACGATGCCAGGATCTTAACTCCAATGTCATACGATGCCAGGATCTTAACTCCGATGTCATACGATGCCAGGATCTTAACTCCGATGTCATACGATGGCAGGATCTTAACTCCGATGACATACGATGGCAGGATCTTAACTCCGATGTCATACGATGGCAGGATCTTAACTCCGATGTCATACGATGCCAGGATCTTAACTTCGATGTCATACGATGCCAGGATCTTAACTCCGATGTCATACGATGCCAGGATCTTAACTCTGATGTCATACGATGCCAGGATCTTAACTCCGATGTCATACGATGCCAGGATCTTAACTCCGATGTCATACGATGCCAGGATCTTAACTCGGATGTCATACGATGCCAGGATCTTAACTCCGATGTCATACGATGGCAGGATCTTAACTCCGATGACATACGATGCCAGGATCTTAACTCCGATGACATACGATGCCAGGATCTTAACTCCGATGTCATACGATGCCAGGATCTTAACTCCGATGTCATACGATGGCAGGATCTTAACTCCGATGTCATACGATGGCAGGATCTTAACTCCGATGTCATACGATGCCAGGATCTTGGCATTGTATGACATCGGAGTTAAGATCCTGCCATCGTATGATATCGGAGTTAAGATCCTGCCATTGTATGACATCGGAGCACCTTTAGCACAATATTATATGATGGCAGGATTTAAACTTTGATGTCATACGATGGCAGGATCTTAACTCCGATATCATACAATGCCAGGATCTTAACTCTGATATCATACGATGCCAGGATCTTAACTCCGATATCATACAATGGCAGGATCTTAACTCCGATATCATACAATGCCAGGATCTTAACTCCGATATCATATGATGCCAGGATTTTATATCTGCTAAGATATGACGTCGGCATCTTCGTCTCAGATAGGATACAACGCTAGAATAATATGAGATTACTGGTAAATTTTCCCCCTTTCTGTACGTTGCGTATTATCTAAAATCTTGTGAATCATTTTGTCATCTACAATATTTAACTCATACAAAGAAAAATAAGAAATTAATCCAGATGAAATTTATATGACTATGTACATAAAAGATCTGGTCAGAAGAGGAAGAAGGGAGATCAAAAGTCTGAAATCGGTCACCGGGATGTACAAAAGCAGGGAAAGGAGAAAATCTGAATAGTAAAATATTAAGTAATGCCAAATCAATGTAATTTCTTTATAAATTGTATAGTATTTTAATTTAAAAAAGCTTTTTTATTGAACGTATATATAACATGTCATCATCTGTCCCGTGGTCTGGATGACCTTTGGGATGCCAAAAATGACCTGCCAACTTGTTTTCTCCAGCCCTCGTGATTTTCTGCCTTCCTGAGCGTGTTATTCACCGCCAGCCCTGTCCACTCTCGGATGTTGTCCTCTCACCTCTTTCTTTGTCTACCCTCCCTCTTCCTCCATCTACAATTCCTTGCAGGATTGTCTTTGCGAGATCTGATGACTGTGTCACCTGGTCGTACCACTTCATTTTCCTCTTCTTCAGGGGTTAATAGATCTCCATATGTATATGTTCTTGGTTTATTCTACCAATAGAATCTTAGCGAAAACTTTTTAAAAAACGGTGCATGAGTTTACCAGGAAATTGAACCTAAACAAATACATAGAAGACATTGCCAAGGCTGCTGCAAAGAAAGTGTGCTCCTTCTACCATGCTAGTATCCTGTATCTCTAGAAAGCCACCATCCGCCCATGCATGAAGTATTGTTGTCACATCTGGGCTGGTGCACCATCCACTAGTCTCTCCTTCTTAGACAAGGTTCAAAAAAGTATCTAATCTAATAGGTTCCTCACTATCCACCAAGCTCCAGCCCCTGTACCATTGCTGCAATATTGCAACCTTGTGCTTGTTTTACAAGTACTTCAATTCAATGTGCTCCGATGAACTTGCTGCTCTGGTGCCCCCTTCAACATAAATACACTCGACCAACCCAACAATCAGCTAAATCCTATCCATTCACTGTGGAGGTCCCCAGATGCCGGAGAGCCATTCTACTCCAATAGCTTCTTTTCTCGTGCTGCTGGCCTTTGGAACTCCCTCCCTCCTCCCTGTTTCCCTGACTATACTGACATGCAGAAATCTAAAACTAATGTGAACAAGCATTTTGTTGCACAGCTCCCAATTTAGGATGATTCCCAAAACTTTCAGCCTAATTCTCAGTAGCCCTTTACATTTACAGTGGCAGCATGCCTTGTTTGTGGTTGACTATGTTAAATAAATAAATAAAATTAAATTTAAAAAATGTGTCCCAAAATCACATTTTGTCGTGCCCTTATAGCAGCAACATCTCACATGTGCTAATGAGCCGCGCCATAAGCTGCCCACTGCCGTTTCCTCTAAAAAAAATTGAATTACACTTTTCGTAAGTGAGCGTTTCCGGGTTCGCGCAGGCAGCTCCCCTCCGCACAAGCAGCAAACCAAACGTTGTCTCTTCGATCGTCGCGGATAAGTGTCTTAGTTCACGGCAGTCGGCTGCTCATCCTGCTCTCCACTACAGAATCTCTGTCTTATTTGAGGGTTCTTCATAAGGTGCAGAAACATATCTGCAATTTGATTGGCCACACCCTTTTTTCCTCTCTGCATCTTCTCTCTCACAGACGTGAAGTTGATAGTCTCAGTCTTTTCTATAAATACTATTATGCCATGTGTTCTTTAGATCTATTACCTGCTTTCTTTGTTCCAGCTCGTTTCATTCGTTGGTCTAGTGGTCTCCATCAATTTGCTGTTTTGATACCTTATTGTAATACAGCTTCCTATTCCAGTAGCTTCTTTCCAAGAACCACAGGCTTGTGGAACTCTCTTCCTGCTGACTGTTTTCCTTCTACCTATAGCCGTGGTCTTTTCAAGACTAAGGCCAATAGGCATCTCCTGTCTTTGCGATAATCATACTTCATTCTTGTTAGCTCCTTACATCAAGTGGCTTCATGCCTTGTCTGGAGCGATTTCCATTAAAGAAAAAAGAACAAAAATTGGTAGGTGTAACCAAAGGTAGAAAACAATACCCTTTGGTATCCTACAATATGGTAATGCATAAAAACAAATCATCCAGCAATTTAAACAAGACACAAACAACCTAAAGCTTCCAATAATATAAAGAAGAATAGAACAACATAAGGTGCATTTTTTTATCGTTTATTGGGAGTGCATTTATGAGCTCTATGTAATATGGACCATTTCAATTTGAAGTGAGTATAGGATAACACTAGTTCCTTAATATACTTGGCTAGAAGTTTGGGGTATTTTTTGTTTCGGAATCAGGCCTAGACTTGAATGAACACATGATTTCTATATCTGTTTTTAAATTTGCAACCGGTAGATCTGATGTAAGATCGAGAGTTATTTCCTATTACTACATTACATTTATACACTATATTACGGCCTAAATAGTACAGTGTGTGTGTGGGGGGGGGGGTGACTCGATACCAATAAGGTTAAGACAGTTATCTCCCCTGTCCACCTGCAGGAAAACAAATACCAAAATCTTTCGTTGTTTTCCTGAAGATGGACAGGAGAGATAACTGTCTTAGCCTTATTGGTATCGAGTTACCCCCCTTGCAAAATTCAGAAGGTGCAGGCCACTAGTTTTTGGCTATTTTACATTCATGAAAACGCTTTCACAGCCTGAAAATGGTCCTAAATTAAAGTACTATATCAGATTTAACCATCTATATCCATTCATAGCTTTTGAGGATGTTTTAGGACCTACAATGTCGCATGAAACCACTTTTTCAACAAAAAATGATGGATTTTGAGTCCCGTGGAGCCCTAACGGCTATTTTTGGCCTGCACCTTCTGAATTTTGCAAAATTTTCAAAATGTTTGATTGTTTAGTGTTATTTATGTATAAATGAACACAAAAAATACTACTCGCATGAATCTGAAATTTTCACCCATTACGTCCCACCCCTATTTACATTGGTTTCTTGATGCCATAAATTTTTGCCTATTTGTATCTGACTTATGGTGGTTGAACCAGCAGAATGCTTGCTGCCTATGCGTAATAGCAGCTGCACAGGTTGTAGTGAACCGTTGGGGAGAGTGGGACTTGCTATAGAATTTTGCGTGGGGACTTCTATGCTTGCTTTGGCCCATTCAGTTACTTCATTTGCGCACTGTTCAGCAGGGAGAGAAAAGCTTTTACTTCATAAGGCGTCTCTGATGGATTCCCAATCAGCCTGTTTGTAGTATCTCGTCATTTTGAGTAACGGCTGATCGGCTTGGAGTCGAAAGTTTAGCGTGTCGATGTCAAATATGTTTTATTCCTTCCAGATAATATTTCAATCAACAATTATTTTGTTTCTGACAATCAGCCTGGATATTCAACAGTGATTGTTGTTATTTTAAGGGGGGGGGGTATTTATTATTTTGTAATTTTGTTGCATCTCTTCTTTTTTTTCTGGTTGTTTATTTTGTGTTTAAACTCAAATTTTTTGTAAAAATCTTTTATTTTTATTTCTAAAATAAATTAATTGTTCACCCGCGTATGTTTTTTTTTATCCATTACTTTTGAGTTTGTTTTTTTTACTTTTGTTTTTTTTTTAATTTTTCCTTTACTTTTGAGTTTGTTTTTTTTTACTTTTTTTTTTTTTTTTTTTAATTTTTCCTTTACTTTTGGGTGTTCTTTTTTCTCCTTTACTTCTATTTTTTTTGTCCTTTACTTTTGTTTTTGTTTCTTTTTCATTTACTTTTGTTTGTTTTTGTTTCTTTTGTTTTTGTTTTTTTCTTTTACTTTTTTTTTCTTTTACTTTTGTTTTTTTTTTTACTTTTTTTTTTTACTTTTGTTTTGTTTTTTTTTCATTTAGTTTTTTTTTTTTCTTTTACTTTTGGGTGTTCTTTTTTTCCTTTCCTTTTACTTTTTTTTTCTTTTTGTTTTGTTTTTTAACTTTTTTTTTGTCCTTTACTTTTGTCGTTTCTTTTGCATTTACTTTTGTTTGTTTTTTTTTCTTTTGTATTTGTTTTTTTCTTTTACTTTTGGGTTTTTTTTCCTTTTCCTTTTTTTTTTTTTTTACTTTTTTTTGTTTTCTTTTTTACTTTTGTTTTTTTCCTTTTACTTTTGTGATTTTTTTTTTCGTTTTGGTGTTTTTTTTTTTCAGTTTTTTTTTGTTTTTGTTTTTCATTTCGTTTTTTTTTTAAATTTACTTTTGTTAACTATACTACATCATTGCCGTTTTTTGTTTGTTTTGTGTTAACACCAGATGTGCTTGGGTTAAATGTGTTCCCGTTTTAAACCAGATTCTTTTGCAAAAATCTTTATTTTTATTTCTAGAAATGAAATTATTACACGTCGATGGCACCCGAACTTGGGTTCTTCTGAAGAATATCACAGCAGACAAAACCTATCAAGTCTTCATACAAGTTTCCTATAGTAACAAAAATCAAGTCAACTCTACAAATTATATTTTCTCTGTGGCCAGCAATGACACCAATTTAACTTCAGGTAAGAAACAATCGACTAATTGTATATGTGTTTTATCTTGTATTACCCAATTACTACAGCAGCTTAATCAAACAAGCAGTCTACCCAGGTTTGTTTGTTTTTTCGTTTTTCTTTTCTTTCTTTTTTCGTTTTTTCTTTCCTTTTTTTCTTTCCTTTTTTTTTCTTTTTTTTTCTTTTTTTTTTTCTTTTTTTTTCTTTCTTTTTTTCGTTTTTTTTTTCTTTTTCTTTTTTTCGTTTTTCTTTTCGTTTTTCTTTTCTTTCTTTTTTCGGTTTTTCTTTTTCTTTTATTTCGTTTTTCTTTTCTTTTTTCGTTTTTCTTTTCGTTTTTCTTTTTTTTCGTTTTTTTCTTTTTTTTCTTTTCTTTTTTTTTCGTTTTTCTTTTCTTGTTTTTTCTTTTTTCTCTTTTTCGTTTTTTTTTTCGTTTTTTTTTTAATTTTCTTTTTTTTTCTTCTTTCTTTTCTGTTTCTTTTTTCTTTTCTGTTTCTTTTTTCTTTTCTGTTTCTTTTTTCTTTTCTGTTTTTTTTATTATTGATATGACTTTGGTCATGGGTTGCTCAACAAAAATCTATTTTTTTCTTTTATTTTTTTTCAATTTTTTTCCCCCTTCTTTCTTTTCTGTTTTTCCTTTTCTGTTTCTTTTTTTATTATTAATATGACTTTGGTCAAGGGTTGCTCAACAAAAAAAAATTTATTTTTCTTGTTTCTTTTTTGTTCCTTTTTCCTTTTCTTTTCTGTTTTTTTTTTTTTATTATTATTATTATTAATATGACTTATCAGCTTTGTCAAGGTTTGCTCAACAAAAAGTGAAGTCAAAGACCTAACTGGTACTTCCCAAAGAAATTGTAAATTAGATGGCAAAATAATAAGTCTTATATATATATATATATATATATATATATATATTGAGAGATTGCACATTGAAGCGCTGATAAAATCAGAAAATAAAGAGAATATTTTTTTAAAAAATATTTTGAAGCCTGAACAACGCAGAAATTTGTTTTTCAAAATAAATTATTTATTTATCTTAAAAACTTTTTTCTTTTTTCTTTTTAGTTTAAACTTGAGTACTTTCGGTATAAGATACCCTTCCTCAGAAGTATAGTCATCGTTTTTTTTCTTCCTTTTATTTCTCCCTGACTGAGAAAATATTCTCTTTATTTTCTGATTTCATCAGCGCTTCACTGTGCAATCTCTCAAAATACGTTTTTCACGTGTCCGCGTGTTGCACAAAATATAGACATTTCAACTTTCGCCGTCAAAGACATCAGACGAATTTCAACTCGACTGGGAAAATGTCTCAGTCAGGGAGAAATAAAAAGAAGAAAAAAAAGATGACTACACTTCCGAGGAGGGTATCTTATACCGAAAGTACTCAAGTTTAAACTAAAAAAAAAAAGAAAGTTTTTAAGATAAATAAATAATTTATTTTGAAAAACAAATTTCTGCATTGTTCAGGCTTCAAAATATTTTTAAAAAATATATTCTCTTTATTTTATGTATATATATAAGAATGATAATATAGAAGTCGTCGTCGTTGTCATCTTCAGTTCAATGTCAGTTTTACATGCCGACATGTGTTGAACGGCTTTTAGAAATTGACTGTTCTTCCTATACTTCCCCTGAGCTCATCAGATTTAAACCTGTTTTTAAGACTCAAAGAAATAAAGAGACTTATTATTTTTAGTTTTAAGAATGTCTTTATAGATATGACGTCACAGTTTATAGATTTTTGAATGAGACCAAAGTAGAATAAGGAGATGTTGTGACCGAATGTGTAACAGGTGCGTCTAGTGTGTGTGTGTGTGTGTGTGTGTGTGTATATATATATATATATATATTATAGGTGCATTCCAATGATAAACGAACAATCCATAACCATACCTTTCATTTGTTCTTTCAATTTCTTAATCTTCATATATCGTCGAACGACCACAACTAAACTTTTCGTCTGTTCTTTCAATCTCTTTACTTTCATATATCGACGAATACCTCTAATTCCTCTTTGTCTCACAGACAAACAAAAAAATTTAATATGTTTATATTGTATTTTAAAAATTTATTTCTGTTTATTTTTTCTTTCAAAATTCAATGCTTTTTCTACATCTTATGCACGTTTCGCAGCAGAATCCAGAGAAATACAAAGTCTTCATCTCAACTTTGTTGCTCATAAGAAAAATTGTTCATTCAGTAGCAGTACGAAAAAAAAATACCTCGATCTAAAGACATAGGAGAAGAGGATAGAAAAAGTTTAAAATGAGCTCTTTATAAAGTCAAAATGCATGAAAAAAACTCACATGAGAAATGTTGATAAAATCCAGACCCCTATCCCCACCCCTGAAAAAATTATTTCCAAAACTTGAAACAGTACGTCTAACCATCCCTTACAGTCAAATTCAATATATATATATATATATATATATATATATATATATATATATATATATATATTGTGTGTATTTAGGCAGCATTTTCGCATTTATGCAAACATTGTTAAAAGTAACAGAATTCGTCTGTTTAATTATACCTTTTTTATTTTTTCAATTTTTCTGATGGTCTTTTTTTGTATTAAAATAAAAAAAATGAATAAATGTCCCATAGGTTTCACAATGTAGTGTCGCATGTGGTTGGGTAGTAAAATGGATCCCTTGTATAGCGAGTTTAATTTTTTTTCTTTCGTATAGTTACCCGGTAAGAGTGTTCGTAATTGGTAATAATATCCGCAAATCGTTGTTGGAGTTCCGTGTATTTGTCGTTGAGTATGCTTAAATGCTTAATGTAATAAGGACCTCTTTGCGATAATCATATTTCGTTCTTGTGAGCTCCTTACAACAAGTGGCTTCATGCCTTGTCTGGAGCGATTTCCATTAAAAATTAAAAATATATTTCCTATTGTATTTTTTAAATGTATACAAAGAAAGAATTTCAGTATTCATAACCTTTGGAATTTCATTGAATTTCTTGCATATCAAGACAAGAAAAGACATACTCCTTGATTTAGTTTTAGCAAAAGGAGGATCGATTTGCCTTCTGTTTTTAGTGAAATACTCATGGATTTCACCACGATTGATAATACGGTTCAACAGATATGTGCGTGCTTTATTATTTTTATATTGTACATTAAAACGAGGTTATAAATAACCTCAAAAGAGTTGATATGCCGTTAAAAAAAAAGAAATGATTTAAAATGATAAATAGAATGATAGAAACAACCCAAAACAGTAAAAAAAAAAAAACAACCTTTTTTTTCCAAAAATCTTATTTTTTATTTGTCAAGAAGATTACAATTTTAGTTTTAATCTGTGGCATGATCTTCTTGGTGATAAAGATACCTCCCCCCCCCCTCTCCCCATTGAGGGACTCCGACTAAATCAACACGCTTGATATTTGCTTAGTGTGCGACATTATCTTGCCTGCTTAGATACTAAAGAATTTTGTCACCTTTTTGGGGGGCAAAAGTTTTGTTTTTGGTAAGCTGAAAAGGTCACATATTGGGGGAGAGAGGCTTAAGAGATTTTATTTTGTTTTCTAATGAATCGCCACTTATCAAGGCCAAAAGCTACTTGAGGATAATGGTTAATTAGATGGATGGATTCTCAGTTGAATGATGAAAAATGAATGAAAAAGAGTCACCATATGTTTATTTTTTATGAAAAAAATCTTCATTTGAAAATTCATCAACATTCAGGAAATCAACCAATTTTAATAGAATTTTCAGTATTTATTCATTAACGATAACTGAGTATAATTAACCCATTACTTTATTAGAAATCCCAGTGCAAATGTATTATTTCGTATAAACAAAAAACACCTTTACTAAAATTATATCATGAATATATTTTTTATGAAAATGAAGATATTAAAAAAAAATCTTTTAAAATATAGTTCTCATATTTTACGAAAAAGAAAGCCGCTAAATTCCGTATTGATAAAATCAATATAACTCAAAGAAAAATTAAGTTCTCAAATTAAATAACATTGCAGAAATAATACGATGCGGTTTTCTAATACTGCACATATTTAGTTAATGATAGCTTTTTAATAAAAAGCATTAGAAAACTTCAAAAATTGCATTTAAAAATAGAAAAAGGAAGGAACACGATTCGAATTATATTGAAACTGATTTTTATTCAATATAAATTTAAATATAAAAATTTCACAATAAATAATTGTTTATGAATTTAGAAAACAAACAATTAAATAAACAAACGAATTATGAATATTTAAAAAAATGTAAACAAACAATAAATAAATTTAAATGAAAACAAACGATAAGTTAGTTTAAAAATGTAAACAAACAATAAATAAAACAAATTAAATTAAACCAAATTTAAATACAAACAAACAATAAAGTTACTAGTGCAGATTTGTTTTTACTCAAACTTATTTAAAAAATCTGGGGTTTTTTTTTGGGGGGGGGGGATCGCTGTAGACAATGTATGAAGCCACTTGCTGTAAGGAGCTACCAAGAACAAATATGATTATCACAAAGGCAGGTGATGTCTATTGTTCTTAGTCTTGAAAAGACCAAGGCTATGAAGGTAGGAAGAAAACAGTCAGCAGGAAGAGAGTTCC
Organism: Sepiola atlantica; assembly: GCA_963556195.1. NCBI lineage: Eukaryota > Metazoa > Mollusca > Cephalopoda > Sepiida > Sepiolidae > Sepiola > Sepiola atlantica. The sequence goes on along the minus strand of OY744554.1, from coordinate 32,060,660 downwards.
ACAACCCTTCAGTTCTTGGAAAGAAGCTACTGGAATAGGAAGCTGTATTACAATGAGGTATCAAAACAGCGAATTGATGGAGACCACTAGACCTACGAGTAAAACGAGCTGGGACAAAAGAAGCAGGGAATAGATCACATAATTCTGAAGAACACATGCCATAATAGTATTTATAGAAAAGACTGAGACTAACAACATCACAACTGTGAGAGAGAGGGTGCAGAGAAGAAGAAAGGGTGGGGAGGGACAATCAAATTACAGATACGTTTCTGCACCTTATCAACAACCCTCAAATGGGACAGAGATTCACCAGCCCAAATATAACATAGTTTTAATTAAAAGTTTGCAATTTTCTGCTTAATTTTTTGTTATTAATGTGGTCATTTTCCTTACCACAAAAATTGTTCAGCAGAGAATTTGAAGAGCTCCATATAATCATTCTTTCGATTCTTTCAATACTGTGACCCTCATCACAAGAGTCAACATGAAAAAAAAGATTGGCATCTGCCAGAATATTTAAGGTGATGTACATAGCTAATTGTCGTTGATGTACAGAATGAATGTTTTTCGTCAAATCCTGATGTCTCTCTTTGTATATCTTCGGGCCGAAAATGAAGTACACATACCTGAAGAAATAATGTAAAAGGCAACCATACCATAATTTTAACTCTTGTTATTAACTAAAAAAGATATTGAACAAACAGCTAAAATATTAAATAAGTTCAAAAATCAAAATTTTAAAAAATACTTGTAGAAACACATCCAATAAATTTAATCCATGTTATCAATTAATGTAATGAAATTACAACATTAAGAATTCATAACATTTATTGAAATAATTGAAAATGTGTGTTCTTCTTTTTGCAAAACGAAGTTTATTTACAATACTAGCAAATATATCCGGCCGCATATTTTTGCTAGGCTGCAGAAATGAATGCTCACCCGTAAACCGATGAAGCCCCAGTCATATTTCTTGGGTGGTTAGACATTGATTTTCTTTGTTTCCGACCAAGAATATTTTTAGTTAAAAATAAAGAAAAAAAAAATTTCGACCCCACCCCAATTTTTTTTTACCCTCCCCCATAAATAGAAATATATTCAGTTAAGAAAAGGAAACAAAAAAAATTCCGGAAGGATGAGTTCGCAATTTATTTTTCCAAAATGGTCACTCATTTACTAATGGCTGGGATATGCCTTGCTTAACTTCAATTTACAACAAAACACCTTGTCTTAACGTAATGAAAATAAAGAATGATAATGTGAAAAAATCCTCTCACAATGACGTCACTTCCAGAAGGACCGGAAGGATAAGTCAGCAATTAATTCTTCCAAAATAGTCACCCATTTACTAATGGCCGGGATATACCTTGCTTAACTTCAATTTACAACAAAACACCTTGTGTTAACAACGTAATGAAAATAAAGAATGATAATGTGAAAAAATCCTCACACAATGACGTCACTTCCGGAAGGACCGGTCAGCAATTTATTTTTCCAAAATGGTCACCCATTTACTAATGGCTGGGATATGCCTTGCTTAACTTTAATTTACAACAAAACACCTTGTGTTAACAACGTAATGAAAATAAAGAATTATAATGTGAAAAAAATCCTCTCAAAATGACGTCACTTCCGAAAGGATGACTTTGCAATTTTAACAGTACTTGCCATTCAAGGTATGGTTTAAAAAACACGCTGGTTTCTTAATGAAATGTGTTTAATTAATTGTATACATATGTAAATTTGATAATAGCAGTTATAGGTGTATATTTGTAAATATGAATTTAATTGAAGATTAAAAGGAATGAATTATGTAAATGGCAAACCCCGTCTAGTGTCTGAGCGACTTTTTGTAACAGTATATAAGGAAGTTGAAAAAGTATATGTGTTTAAGTAACATTTTTGACACGTTTTCCATTTTAATCGCAGTCTCGTCTTGAAATTTCTTTCTACTTTATTTATGTTTACGGCGGTTTTTGTAGTACTATATATAGAAGCTGGCAGACTAAGTAAATAGTAATATTACTCTGATGGAGTTTTGGCTTCAGACAGACAGATACATAATCTCCATTATTAATAGATAGTAAAGTTTGAATATCTTGATAAATTCGCACACATTTTCGATGAAATTTATTAATTAGTCTTACATTGTATTTTTTATCTGGAAATAAAATTCTAATTTTTTCTTTTAGGCTTAAAAATCGAACTCTTTAAAATTTTCAACGGAGGTTTATTTTTTATAGAATCACTCCCGTTCTGTTAGCTGTCGTTAAAAATGACCGATTTTATTTACTTTTTTTAATAAAAATATTGTAATGTTTTAGTTTTTCCTTGACACCCATAAATAAATTATTTTACTTTCATTTTATTTATAAATAAAAAAATAAATAAAAAAATTAAAAAATTTTTTTTTAATTATTATAGATACAGATTTTTTCTTTAAAATTAGCGCCACAATTTTGGCGCTAATTTTAAAGAAAAAATCTGTATCTATAATAATTTTTTTAAAATATCATTTCACAAGCCTTGCTATATTTTGTCGGAATGAACTTATCCCACTTAATGCAAACGTATCCAGGCTAAAAACAGTTTTTTATCTTTTGAAAAACCAAATACAGCAAATTTTGGTCCATTTTTGTAATTTCCGTTACAATGTGGTACCATACATGCAAATGGCATTTTGATTTTTTTCAGTAAAATCAAGATGAAACCAAGGGGAGATAAGACGGCTACGGACAAACTCAAAACCTACGACCAATAACGTCACCAGAAAATCTAGAGTCAGTGACAAGGCCTGCTATTACGACGGCCACGAATGAAGTCCAAAACAAAAGATCACTTGACAACAAAGTGAATGACTCACCAAAAAATATCCAAAGGATTTGTAGGAAATCAATTTATAAATAAAGTCATTGCCATTTATAAAGCTTCCTTTAAAATATTCCTTGCTTGAATCACCCATTTCTCTCTTACAGAGAAAAATCAAGATGACACTAAGGGGAGATAAGACGGCCACTGACAAATCTAACACCTACGACCAATGACGTCACGAGAAAATCTAGAGTCAGTGACAAGGCCTGCTTTACAACGGCCACGGTTTAGCCCTTGTTCGGTGGGGTGGGGTGGGGGTGGGGGTATCTAATTGGGTTGGATCAATCATGTGACGTAAAAGTGTATCAGGTTGAGATATTTCTGAAGTAAAAAAAACATTAACTGAATGGAATTGGACAAAGGACGTAGAATTTACGGTTCTAAGTCTATCTTCCACTCATAATATAAGGGACAATTTTCTCTGTGTTTGTCTGTCCGTCAGTCACAATTTTTTTTAAATGAATATCTTAATTGGTCCCCCGATTTATAAAATCGGGAGACCTATGTTTTGAGGCATTCCCGTCCGTCCGGATTTTTCTCTGCAAACATCCATTGAATTTCTCTTAAATTTTGCATAAAGTTGTAACTTTTGTCAGGTTAGAAAGTGACATTCTCCGATGTTTGAAAAAAAAATCAGGTTAGCCTCCCAGGGGGTCAAAAGGCCCTTAAATGGCAAAAAATTACATTTTTTTGCCGCATAACTTTTCATCCATCCATTCAATTTCTCTGAAACTTGGCCAAAATGTGGAGGCAATTGTTCCTAATAGAAAATAAGTATCGCTGAGCTTGGAAAAATTTTGGTTCGTGCCCCCAGGGGGTCAAAAGCCCCCAAAATGGCAAAAAATGACCCTTTTCTCCCATAAAGTTTGATCCATCCATTCAATTTTTCTGAAACTTGGCCAAACTGTAGAGGCAATTGTTCTGGATATAAAATGAGCATCCTTGACCTCAGAAAAATTCTGGTTCGCGCCCCCAGGGGGTCAAAGGGGGGTCAAAAATGCCCCAAATTTCCCAAATTTATTGCATTTTACACTCGCCACATCGAGTCACATACAGAGGGGGACCACGCACGCACAGCTTGTTTATTTTAGAAATGGAAAATATTGCATTAACACTAAATAATAAATTCCCAACAAATAAAGCAGGTGCCATGACCAGAAATCGAAACCAAAACCTTGAGATCTTCAGTCTGATGTTTTACGAACTAAGCTATTTAGATTTTCTTATAAATAGATCTTAAAACATTACAGTAACAAAATAATTATAGCTTTGATGTGACGTCACAGATTTATGATTTACGTCATGTTTCAAAACATGAATTAAAAAATAAGTGATAATAAAAATAAATAAATTAATTGTTAAACATTATCAATAGCGTTGGAAATTATTTTAATAGTCCAAAACAATTTATTTATTATATTGGCGTTAAAAACTATTTAATATAGAATTTTGGCCTATTAATTTAATTAAAAAAAACTGTTCTGTGGCTACGGTAGTCAAATGACATCCCGTAGCTGCAATCAGTCCTCCATGCTAGTCCCAGGCCATCTGGATATGTCATGCACAAGTTGTCGTAGGCAATGAAGTTGTTTCGCTGTACGTAGTGGTCCTAGTCCCGCCTGCTTGAGGTCAGCACGTAGTGTGCCCAGCAGATTTGTGCAGTTCCGTCCTAGTCGCGATTGGTAGGCTTACGAGCCAGTAACGGCAAAGTCTAGTGCCCTCTGTGCGGGAGTGTCAGGGTCCATTCGTAGGACATGGCCTAACATAGAATATCTTTGTTCAGCGACCTTTGTGGAGAGGGGTTTTTCGTTATACAGCTCGTATAGTGCTTTGTTGCTGATAAGTTTTTTCGGTCAGCAGTGACCTGTGATGGAACGGAGGTGTCTGCGGTGGCACACATCCAGCTTGTCAAGTATGGCTTTTGTTATTGCCCACTTGATGTCTTTCTCTTAATTTTTACTTTCTAGAGACTAATTGGAGTTGTTGAGGAAACTCAAGTTCCCAAAAAATAATGTGAAAAATTAATCTGACTTATTTGTAAATTTGCCTGTTTTTTTTTGTTTTTTTGTTTACCAAAATTTGACATTTCACTAATTAAACATTTTTCAAATTATTTTAATTGTGTTTTTGCTATTTATCACACGCACATCATCAGTTATTTTTAGCTGTTGTTTTTTTTGCACTGCCCTTTCCACAAACACATACACGTGGGAGGCCGTGTCCCCTAAGGTTGGGAAATTCATCTTGATCTCAACTTTCTTTAATCTATTTTTTTTTTTTCAGTTTGCAAATGCTATTCGAATGGCACGGACAGTGGTAACGATACATGCTTTTTGCTTACCGATAGACCCTGTGTATGCCGTTCGGGCTACGACGGCTTATTTTGTGAACGGTGCAAACCCCAACATTTTATGTACCATGGCAAATGCGTGCGATGTCCTTGCAATTCTAAGTTTGGAAGTTTCAATTGTCGACTTGGTAAGTTACAGCTTCTTTTTTTTTTTTTATTATTCTTAAGGTTATGTGATTCTTATTTCTTCTCTGGGAGGTGGCGCTGATGAAGTGGATAATGACACGGACTGAAGACCCGTGTGTGCCAAGTTCAAATCCAGTTGGTTCCATAGCAGCACTGTCTCTTTCTTTTTTTTTTCTTTTTTTTTTTTTTTTCTTTTTTTTTCTTTTTTTTTTCTTTGTGTGCCAAGTTCAAATCCAGTCGGTTCCATAGCAGCACTGTCTCTTTTTTTCTTCTTTTTTTTTCTTCTTTTTCTTTTTTCTTTTTTTTCTTTTTCTTTTTTTTTTCTTTTTTTTCTTTTCTTTTTTTTCTTCTTTTTTTTTTTCTTCTTTTTTTTTCTTTTTTTTTTCTTTGTGTGCCAAGTTCAAATCCAGTTGGTTCCATAGCAGCACTGTCTCTTTCTTTCTTTCTTTTTTTTTCTTTTTTCTTTTTTTTTTCTCTTTTTTTTCTTCTTTTTTTTTTTCTTTGTGTGCCAAGTTCAAATCCAGTCGGTTCCATAGCAACTGTAGTGTTTGCTACCTTGTCGATTGTTATGTGAATCCATTAATATTCGACTCGCGACGTAATAGTTTCATATACATAACAATGCAAGTAAAGAACACAAGAATAAATAAGAGAGACACAAACTGTTGTGTGCACTTCGATTGCTTCGTCGTAAGAGGACGAAATCCACACGCATGAGAAATATGCAAGGGAGATAACTACAGAATGTAAGGGAGGTAATTAGGATACACTTGTTGTCATTTTCAAATGTACGACACAACAGTTTCTTTTTTTTTTTTTTTTTTTTTTTTTTTTTGTCTTTAACTTAACCCCAAACAAGGCACATTGCCACTGAGACGTAAAGGGGCTACTGTAGATTAGGGGCCAGATTTAAGTGAGAAGTTGAGCAGCAAGCTGTTTGTTTACATTACATTTAAATTTCTGCATGTTGGTACATTCAGGGGAAACGGAGCAGGGATGGAATTCCAAAGGCTAGCAGTTCGAGGAAATAAGCTATTAGAGTAGAAAGTCATCCGGCGTCTGGGGACCTCCACAGTAGATGGATGGGATTTAGCTGATTGTCGAGTGTATTTACGCGGAGGGGGGGCACCAGAGCAGCAAGTCTGTCGGAGCACATTCCATTGAAGTACTTGTAAAACAAACACAGGGACGCAACATTGCGGCAATGGGAAAAGGGGCTGGACCTTGGTAGATAGTGTGGGACCTATTAGATTACAGACTCTCCAACTTATGGATGTTGGTAACCTTCATGTGGTCGCTCTTGTGAGTACCGGAAAGGATCGGAGAAACCGATGCCAACAACAGAATCGAGACGCTCAAAGAATTGTACCATTCCACTGATTCATACGTATTTACTTTTACTGTTTCTGCTCCTGTAGCGGTGTAACATTGCTGATTGACAGAAAACAGCCGAATCTCTTGTTGACACGTTGCAAGTAGTTGGCTCAATAGGTAGTGACGTCTCGTTGTAAAGGTGGTCATAGTGATTGTAGAGATCTTTTCTTCTTTGGTGCTGTAATAATGGAAGCAATTAGAAAGAACAACAAATAACTCCATTATTCGCTCTGGGATTTGGTTCACTTTTTATAGAAAGTATATATAGATCAGTGGTTCCCAACCTTTTTTAATTTGTGAACTCTTCATCATGTATCAGAATGATATCCCCCCCTTCAAAAAATGTCTGACTCAAAATGTTCATTCGTTATAACAATAATAATTAATACTAACTTAATAGCATTTAATACAAACGCAAGCAGAGAGAAAATCCAACATGGCCTTTCAATATCTATGGCCGATGCACACTGTGTTTTTTGTGGTCTGTGGTGCCAATTCCCTCGCTGAAATTCCACCCTGGTTGAGAACCACTGGTCTAGATGAACCGCATCTTTCCTACCATTTCCCGTAGAGTGGTGGAACCTCCTCATGAACAGATGTCTGCTTACTTGTAATGTTAGATCCCACCAGATGACGCGTAATCTGCTTGATGACAGAAAACAGCTGAATCTCTCGTTGACACTTTGTAAGTAGTTGACTCATTGGATAGTGACATCTAGTTGTAAAGATAGTCGTAGTGGTGATTGTAGCTCCCAGAGTTTCTGTGTCTTCCTCTCTTTTTTTAGCTGTATAAATCCCACACGCGCGCACAGTCTTGCCAGATCGTGAACACACTTCAGCCGATCGTCATAGTGACAATAAAAAAAATATGTCGATCGAAATTCCTCTAGGCCGGGATGGCAACAATGATGATGATGACTTTGTCGATCTTGTCGTCTCGTCCAATTCCCACGTTGAAACTGTTTATATCAGCGAGCGATCACTGGGTGAACAGCAATCGGTTGGCTCTGTGAGGGCGAAAGATTATTCAAAGCAGAACAAAAGGAAAAGAACAATGTTCAACAACTCGGTCGGGGTTTTTGTATGGAAGAGTAATTATTAATAACAATAAAAAAAAAATTGATTTTACATTAGATTAATGTCTATCGTATTGTAAATATCTTTAGCAAAAAGGGTGTGTTGTTCCCAAGTTATTTCACCGGTTCTCCCTGTGCATGAATTCGTTCGCAAATTGTTTAAGTCACTAAACTATGGGCGAAGCGACGATGGCGAGAATTCCGTTCACTCTGGCGAATTAACTCTGACTGGCTCTCTCGCCATCTCTACGGGATCTGAACTGTCGTGCGTCAAAACGCACATACTCTTATTGAAGATGTTCATCGTCACACCCCCTTTCTCTGCCACATTTCTCTCTGCGTCTCTTCCTCTCTCAGGGGTTGGGAGGATGGGCGCCTTACTCCCTTGCCCCTAAAATAAAATGGGTCTTCTTTCTGACCCGTGGTGTTATCACAAAAACAATCACCTTCTCATTCTCGTCGTAATTAACGATGACAGGCCTAAATGATTATCTGCCCAGTGAAAGCAGACCTCCGGAATCGCCACCCAAGGCATCTTACTCACTCAAACAACCATGTCTTTTGTTGACATTTATTAGAATTAACGCTAAGATCATGGATTCTGCTTAATCTTTAACTTCACATCTGGACCGCTTCTTCCTGTTGTAGCGGTGATCGGTATTGACTAGCAAACACGACTCTGCCAGACAGGCCGGCGCCTTTTTCCGTTGTTTGAATAAGCTCGTTTCCACATCGAATATATACTAGTTTTATATCTCCACTTCGTCCTTACGCAGGGCCTAGCATCATCACCAAGATGCATACTAGCGCGTAACCAGGTTACCCGATCCCCATGGACCCCGGATACGTTGTCACAGCTGTTCGTCTCTTTGACATCTAAGTAGTTGACTCATTGGATAGTGACATCTAGTTGTAAAGATAGTTGTAGTGGTGATGATAGCAGCCAGAGTTTCTGTGTCTTCCTCTCTTTTTTAGCTGTTCGTCTCTTTGACATCTAAGTAGTTGACTCATTGGATAGTGACATCTAGTTGTAAAGGTAGTCATAGTGGTGATGATAGCAGCCAGAGTTTCTGTGTCTTCCTCTCTTTTTTAGCTGTTCGTCTCTTTGACATCTAAGTAGTTGACTCATTGGATAGTGACATCTAGTTGTAAAGATAGTTGTAGTGGTGATGATAGCAGCCAGAGTTTCTGTGTCTTCCTCTCTTTTTTAGATGTTCGTCTCTTTGACATCTAAGTAGTTGACTCATTGGATAGTGACATCTAGTTGTAAAGGTAGTCGTAGTGATGATGATAGCAGCCAGAGTTTCTGTGTCTTCCTCTCTTTTTTAGCTGTTCGTCTCTTTGACATCTAAGTAGTTGACTCATTGGATAGTGACATCTAGTTGTAAAGGTAGTCGTAGTGGTGATGGTAGCAGCCAGAGTTTCTGTGTCTTCCTCTCTTTTTTAGATGTTCGTCTCTTTGACATCTAAGTAGTTGACTCATTGGATAGTGACATCTAGTTGTAAAGGTAGTCATAGTGGTGATGATAGCAGCCAGAGTTTCTGTGTCTTCCTCTCTTTTTTAGCGGTTCGTCTCTTTGACATCTAAGTAGTTGACTCATTGGATAGTGACATCTAGTTGTAAAGGTAGTCATAGTGGTGATGATAGCAGCCAGAGTTTCTGTGTCTTCCTCTCTTTTTTAGCTGTTCGTCTCTTTGACATCTAAGTAGTTGACTCATTGGATAGTGACATCTAGTTGTAAAGGTAGTCGTAGTGGTGATGATAGCAGCCAGAGTTTCTGTGTCTTCCTCTCTTTTTTAGCGGTTCGTCTCTTTGACATCTAAGTAGTTGACTCATTGGATAGTGACATCTAGTTGTAAAGGTAGTCGTAGTGGTGATGATAGCAGCCAGAGTTTCTGTGTCTTCCTCTCTTTTTTAGCGGTTCGTCTCTTTGACATCTAAGTAGTTGACTCATTGGATAGTGACATCTAGTTGTAAAGGTAGTCGTAGTGGTGATGGTAGCAGCCAGAGTTTCTGTGTCTTCCTCTTTTTTTTAGCTGTTCGTCTCTTTGACATCTAAGTAGTTGACTCATTGGATAGTGACATCTAGTTGTAAAGGTAGTCGTAGTGGTGATGGTAGCAGCCAGAGTTTCTGTGTCTTCCTCTCTTTTTTAGCTGTTCGTCTCTTTGACATCTAAGTAGTTGACTCATTGGATAGTGACATCTAGTTGTAAAGGTAGTCGTAGTGGTGATGATAGCAGCCAGAGTTTCTGTGTCTTCCTCTCTTTTTTAGCGGTTCGTCTCTTTGACATCTAAGTAGTTGACTCATTGGATAGTGACATCTAGTTGTAAAGGTAGTCGTAGTGGTGATGATAGCAGCCAGAGTTTCTGTGTCTTCCTCTCTTTTTTAGCGGTTCGTCTCTTTGACATCTAAGTAGTTGACTCATTGGATAGTGACATCTAGTTGTAAAGGTAGTCGTAGTGGTGATGATAGCAGCCAGAGTTTCTGTGTC
>OY744554.1:31942870-32037870 GCA_963556195.1 Sepiola atlantica | reverse complement strand
ATGGATGGATTGTCAGTTGAATGATGAAGAATATTATGAGAGGATTTTTTTATACTAATGAGTCACCACTTATCAAGGCCAAAAGCCACTGGAGGATAAGAGTTAATGAGATGGATGGATTGTCAGTTGAATGATGAAGAATATTATGAGAGGATTTTTTATACTAATGAGCCACCACTTATAAAGGCTCTCTCTTTCCTTCTCTCTCGCTCTATCTTTCCTTCTCTCTCTCTTTCCTTCTCTCTCTCTCTTTCCTCCTCTCGCTCTCTCTTTCCTCCTCTCTCTCTCTCTTTCTTTCTCTCTTTCCTTCTCTCTCTTTCCTTCTCTTTCTCTCTCTCTCTTTCCTTCTCTTTCTCTCTTTCCTTCTCTCTCTCTCTCTTTCCTTCTCTCTTTCCTTCTCTCTCTTTCCTTCTCTCTCTCTCTTTCTTTCTCTCTCTCTTTCTTTCCTTCTCTCTCTTTTTTTTCTTTCTCTCTCTCTCTCTCTCTTTCTCTCTCTCTCTTTCTTTCATTCTCTCTCTCTCTCTCTCTCTCTCTCCTTCCTTATTGATACATAATTTTTAATTTGCAAATAAACTGAAAATGTTCTTTTACCAAAACGTGATCAGGCTCATCCTGAATTGGAATTTATAAGTGTATCTTGGGTAGTTTCTGAGATTATCCTGATCACACAGGGAAAATACGATTTTTCTTTTATACGATAGAAATAGCATAAAAATCTTAAACCAAAAATCTAAAACTTCCTGCGTGCATTTTTTAACTCCTCACCCTGAACCTCTTCTAATTTAGGATATTGCAGACATTGTCTATACAACACAACTGGATTTGCCTGCGAGCGATGTCGTCCTCACTTTGTTGGAGATCCAATCCTTCACAAGAATTGCACAAAACAGGGTAAGTACTAATACACCTTTTTTGTTTGTTTTTTTCTTTCTTTTTTTCTTTTTTACTTTCTTTTTTTTCCCCTTCTTTTCTTCTTTTTTGTCTTCCTTTCTTCTTTTTTCTCTTCCTTTCTTTTTTCTTTTCTTTTTTTTTCCTTCTTTTTCTCTTCCTTTCTTCTTTTTCTCTTCCTTTCTTCTTTTTTCTCTTCCTTTCTTTTTTCTCTTCCTTTCTTTCTTTTTTTTCTTTTTCTTTTTCCTTTTCTTTTTTCTTTTTTCTTTCTTTTTCTTTTTTACTTTCTTTTTTTCTCTTCCTTATTTCTTTTCCTTTTTTCTCTTCCTTCTTTTTTCTCTTCCTTCTTTTTTCTCTTCCTTCTTTTTTCTCTTCTCTCTTTTTCTTTCTTCTCTCTTTTTCTTTCTTTCTCTTTTTCTTTCTTTCTTTTTTCTTTTTTTTTTTTCTTCCTTCCATTTTTCTTTTTTTTTTTTTCTGTGTTCATTTTTCTCTTTCTTTGTTACTAGTGAGTCGTGTCTTATCAATGCCGAAAGGCCATTTGAAGATAAGGGTTAATGAAATTGCCAGTTGTTGATTAACAACACCTTAGTAGGATTGGAAATAATGGTTCAAATTGATTAAGTAGACGGCTCAACAATAATTTGTTTACATTTGACTTGAAAACGACCATGTTGTAGTCAGCTGGAAAGCAGCCACGTGGTATCATATTCCACAGATGGGAAGTTCTTGTAAAGAAACTTTGTCCATGAAAGTTCTGTTTAGTTTTAAGTACACAGAGTAAGTAAGGAAAATTCTTTATAATGGTTGTAGCTAGACGAGTTTTTGTTGCGAATGTTTTACAAAGTTGAATGAGAAGAGGTTAGAGCTCAGTCGAGCATCTACAATGAAAATAACGATCGAGTAGAGAAAGACTAGTTATGTCTCTTCTGTGAGAAAGAGGAAGAGAAGAGACCACTCCCACTAGATTCTGTCAAGGCAGGAAATAGTACTCTGCTAAGCAGTACCTCCCCAGATGTGGTAGCAGTACCTCCCCAGATGTGGTAGCAGTACCTCCCCAGATGTGGTAGCAGTACCTTCCCAGATGTGGTAGCAGTACCTCCCCAGATGTGGTAGCAGTACCTTCCCAGATGTGGTAGCAGCACCTTCCCAGATGTGGTAGCAGTACCTTCCCAGATGTGGTAGCAGTACCTTCCCAGATGTGGTAGCAGTACCTTCCCCAGATGTGGTAGCAGTACCTTCCCAGATGTGGTAGCAGTACCTTCCCAGATGTGGTAGCAGTACCTTCCCAGATGTGGTAGCAGTACCTTCCCAGATGTGGTAGCAGTACCTCCCCAGATGTGGTAGCAGTACCTCCCCATCTTATATAGGAAGAGCAGAAGACTCTTCTAATTTAGAGAGTTGCAGATATTGTCTTTACAACACGATTGGATTTACCTGCGATTGGTGTCGTCATGGTTTCGTTGGAGATCCAATCCTCCACAAGAATTGCACGAAACAGGTTAAGTGCTAATGCGTCTTTTTTTGTGCATTTCGTTCTCAAGAGGTGCAGCGGAATTGCAGGTAGGTGTAGAGATGATAGCAAGTTTGTGTGCAAGAAATATAAAACAATGGAGACAGATAAGAACTCAGATGTGGAGAAAGCGTGATACTATGGACTGCCCCTCCCCCCTCCTGAGCCTGGTGATACCAGATCAGGCTGCCCTGTGGCTCCCTGAGACGAAATTCACCTACATTGACGTTTTTTTGTTTTTTTTGTAAAACTTAATTATGTTCTACAAAACCAAAAACAAAAACAACAGCCCCTCTCCCTTTCTCCCTCCCCTTTTTTATTTTATTTTTAGAACTTGAAGCATAAATCTTTTACTATAATGACCAGATTCGGCATTAAATAACCCAAAAAGGGTTGATATGCCGTAAAACAAAACTACCAAACCAAACCCTCCTGAGCCGAGGAAATGATTCACCAAGTCGCACAAAGGCGATCAGAAAATAGGATGGGTAGTCAGCTGTGAAGTGTCCGAGGAGACAAAAGACCGGACATGGGATTTCCAGTATGACTAAATATGTTTGTGAGTCAGAGTTGTTTGCGACAGTTGAGTTTTACAACGGTTTAGTTTAGGACAGTTGACGTTAGAGTGTGACAGTTAGCGGCTCGGAGAGGAGACGATCAGATTGTGGTCAAACGCGGGCGAGAGCAGATCGGCGCATACTCGAGAGGAGCTGATTCCAACCGAGCGACGGTGTTGCTTCGACAGATGAATTATCTTAACTGAGACATGGACGCTAGCGTTCAAGGGTCAGTTTCTTTTATGCGACGGTATTATACACACTCAGAGCACATTTTATACACACCGGATCGTAGTTTGTGTTTTCTCTTGTGAGTTTGTTGCTTTTATTTATTTATTTTTTTTTTTTTTTTCAACTTATAAACCAGTGTTTGCACCCTCGTCGATCACCAAGACGACACGGCCAGATGAAGGAGAAGAAAACTACGGCACGCACAACGTTAGGGGTCGGCGAGAGGGCAGCACGTGGTCTTACAAAAGTATATTTGGATGGTGAAGTGAAACCTGGCTAGTGAGAGTTGATATTGTTACATTTTGGTTCAATTACAACTCAGAAAAATGAAGGAAGTACGAAGTAGAACTTTTAGCAGATTTATTTAACAAACAACACTGATTAATTTAAAATGTAGAAAAACCGCTGAACGCGAGATGCTTGTTTGATCATGAAACCGTTCTGTTTACTTTTCATTGTTCGGCAGACGACTCTTTAAAGCCAGGGGCGATAACTCTTACTTTTTATCCAAGGGAAATAACTCGATTTTGTTTTATTAGCTTGCCCTAACACAATGATACGATCGATGTGTAATATGAGTCTTAAAGGCATTTTGGTCGAGATCAAAGTGTAGTATCTGTTCCGATGGATACTGCACCCCATAGACTGGTATTTTCTTGGCCTTCGGGGCCTGATTTACGCCGGTCTATGGGTCTGTCCTGTGCAGTTCTAGGATGTCCACCCTCCCAGGCTTTGCTTCCCCTTTTTGGGGAGGAGTAAGTTTATTGCCTACTGGGCAATGCCGACGGGGCTGCCCAGGCAATTTTTGTAGGTCAGAGTGCTCACCTTCTCGGGCGCTGGCTTTTCAAATCCCACTTTCCTGACCTTGTGTCACATCTTCCCTTGTGGGAAGAAGATAAATAAAAATCTGATGATCTCAGGAAGATTAAATATGGAGAGTATAGCAAGATATGTGCAGAAGAGTAGACTTCTACAGTGAAAGAATGGATGTAGAACAGTTGAGGTAACAGGTTCAGTTTGCAGGAGAAAGCTAAGGAAAATATGAGAGGAAGTGATAATGGTGGACTTAAGAGCAAGAGGGATAAATAAAGACCTGGGCTGAGATAGGTTAATTTGGAAGTCAACTTTTGAAAGCCATCCAACATGTGCCACAAAACAGACATTAAACCAAATATGATGATGATGATGATGATGATGATGATGATGATGATGATGATGATGATGATGATGATGATGATGATGATGATGATGATGACTATTTGTATGTTGGTTCCACAAATTCCATTTTTTTAATCTTTTCTACTATAAACTTGTGTTCGTGTGCGTTCGCTACACAGGTTGTGACCATCCGCTCATTGTCTTTGTTCAAATTCGGTGCTTGATTTCGAAACTGGTCGTAGTGTTAATTGCTGTAACAAAGTGATTTTCCTTCCAAACAAAAGTGCACAACTCGAGTTTAAAACAACTAATTATTTATTTTATTGAAGTTACGATGATACTTTCTCTTTTTAACCAAACACAAAACAACAGACTAGTCCATCATCTTAAAACCTAAACGCCCATCTGTCTGTAAAACCCACAGAACTCTAAGTAAGCCCTCTACCTGCCCATTCTGTTAGAATATACAGGGTGTTTCAAAAGTCTTGGGAACATTACAAATGCGTATATCTCATGAACTATTCCAGGTAGAAAAATGAAACTGGTGCCATTTTAAAGCTTGCTTAATCAAGTTTTTGGTCATACTAATGATTTTCGTGTTATCTTTCCAGGTGCAGTAATGGCGTTCTCTAAACAAGACAAGGCATTTTGCGTCCTCCAATTTGCAAAGACTGAATCGTGGACATGTGTTCAGCGTGCATTTCGCAGGAAATTTAAAAAAGAAGCCCCTGAAAGGAAATCCATTGTCAGATGGCATGCTAAATTTGTGAAAGATGGGTGTTTGTGCCCAAGTAAGCGAACAGGTCGCCCTTCAACTTCAGAAGATGCAGTTGAGCAAGTTCGGACAGCCTTTCAGCGGAGACCCCGTAAATCAGTGAGAAGAGCCAGCAGGGAACTTCAGCTTGCTCCAGCAACTGTCTGGCGTGTCTTAAGGAAACGACTGCAAATGGTACCTTACAAGCTCAAGTTGGTCCAAAAGTTGAAGGACACTGATAAGCCACTTCGCCGTGACTTTTGCATTGCAATGCAAGAGAAGTTGGAAGATAACGGCTTTGATGACCGGCTTGTTTTTAGCGATGAGGCGACCTTCCATCTGAATGGCAAAGTTAACAAGCATAACACTCGCATATGGGGTACTGAGAATCCTCATGAACTTCTTGAGCACGAGCGAGATTCACCAAAAGTGAACATGTTTTGTGCAATTTCCAAGAAAGGTGTCTATGGACCGTTCTTCTTTGAAGAGGCAACTATCACTGGTGAATCCTATCTCAACATGCTGGAAGACTGGTTAATGGCTCAGTTGGAACAAGCAGAATCTGATGACTTCATTTTTCAACAAGATGGTGCACCACCACACTGGAGTCTTAGAGTAAGGCAGTTTCTTAACACAAGGCTGCCTGGTAGATGGATTGGGAGATCTGGGCGAGGTGATGACGTTCTCATGCCTGGCCTCCTAGGTCTCCAGATCTTACCCCGTGTGACTTTTTCCTTTGGGGCTTTGTCAAGCAACAAGTCTATGTGCCGCACCTTCCAAGAGATATTGACGAACTAAAGGCTCGAGTAACGGCAGTTGTGGGAACCATTGACGTCAAGATGCTGGAACGCGTTTGGCAGGAAATGGACTATCGACTAGATGTCTGCCGTGTGACGAATGGTGCTCATATTGAGCAACTTTGAAGATTCCCCACAAAACTTGAAACTTTAACCTTTCCAATGGTACCAATTTCATTTTTCAACTCCTAATAGTTTTTAAGTTATTAAAAATCGTTATGTTCCCAAGACTTTTGAAACACCCTGTATATAGGTATTGGTGTCATTTGGGGTAGACAACCCAGAAAGACCACTTGAGAATCATAGGCTGTTTTATCATCGGACATAAAACCTTACTGACCAGTGTGCCTCTTATATAGAATGAACGTTAATTCTGTAATATTTGAACTAATCTGATCTCCCAGCATGAATTCTCGTATTCAAGAAAATATTATTATTTCAAAGAGCCAGCTGATTTCTTGGGTGATCTCTTCTCTTGGTTAAATATTTCTCCCATTGCAGGTCTGCCGTCTGCAGCATGCATCTATGCATCCCACTAAACATGCAGTAGAGTGCATCTATACATCCCACTAAACATGCAGCACTGTGCATGTTTACAACTTGTATTGTTCTTCTAGTATTCTTTGTTTTACTTTTCCTAAAGCCAGTATTGCTTGCTCAATCAGACCTAATGTGTGACTGTGTCAACGAAAGGGTTATAGTCAAGATTGTCCGCTGTTTTTTACTTCCGGTTTCTGCTCCACAGACGAGACGACGGTGACAAGCCACATATGGTCCCTTCTGATTAATGATTATCTTCCTCTCAGATAACGTGAAAGCCCCCCCCCATTTCTCTATGTTAAGAATGGCTTTCTAAATAACATTATTTGGAAAGCCATTTTAAACATCGAAACAGGTTAAATATTTTCCCATTGCAGGTCTGCCGTCTGCAGCATGCATCTATGCATCCCACTAAACATGCAGCATGTTTACAAGATTATTAATGTAGTCGAGGTTAATATATTGAGGAGTCAGGGCAGTTTGCGGGAGTGGGCAGCTCGAAGAGGAGACGATCAGAGCAGATTGGAGTCAAAGTCGAGCAAAGTCAGGTGATGAGCGACGATGATGATAGCCTCGACAGACAATTTTATACACAATGTATATGAGTTTGTGTTTTCTCTTGTGAGTCTACATTGCTTTTATTTTTGTATACTTGTGAACCAATACTTGTGCTTTAGGCGATCGTCAGTGGAATTGACGACATGGCCAGAACGAGAATGAAAGATGAAGACGAACAGAAAACCACAGCACGCAACGTTGGGGTCGGCGGTGACTGTCGAGAGGAGCGGCATGGTTCTGCACTCGTTTTTCTGCTGACGTCACAGTGGTTAGTGCTAGCCGTCACCTAACGAAACTTCGAAATACCTGAAATGAACTGTTATTTTCAGGGGATTAATAGAGGTTCTCTCATGTTTTTTCATGTTGACTCTCGTGATTAGAAAAGAATGCTTGTCTGTTAAATATTTTTTGTGGTAAGAAAAATGATAATACTACCCAGAACAAATTAAACAGTAAAATAAAATTTCAAACATTCAACGAAATTATCCAACAGATTTTTTTTATAAGTTTGAGGTTTTTTTTTTCAAATTTATTTCTGCACTAGTAACTTTATTGTTTGTTTGTATTGAAATTATTTGTGTGAATTTCATTCGTTCTATTTTTAAATTTTCCACCTGTTTTCATTTTAAAGTAACTTATTTATCGTTTTTTTTTTTTCATTTTAAACTTATTCATCATTTGTTTTTTTTTTTAAACGGTTATCTTGAAAAGGTTAGTTCTACAAATAGCTGCCAAATTTCATCGACTAGTTTTGTCTGGTTTGCCCAGCAGTGACAAGGCAAATTAATCCACCATTTTAATCTGTTTTATTTTTGTGGATTTTTCTTTTTTGCTTTAATTTTTATTTCGAAAATATTAATTAACAAATAATAAAAGCAAACTTTTTATTTAAAATGTTGCCACTCGGACTTAGGGTTATTGGAAGGGTTAAGGGAGGGTATGTTTTTTTGTGTAAGAAACAAATAATAAAATCAAACCATATTTATTAAAAATGAAATTGAAATATATTTCAAATTAAACCTTATAATAATGATGTATCCAATATAGGGTATATTGTCTTTAAAATATAATTTAATCCGAAAAAAAAAACCAGAAAACAAATTAATATTTTCAAAATAAGATTAAAAAAAATAAAAATTCAGACAGCAAATTAATACAGTGGATTAATTTACCCTGTCGCCGCTTGGTAGATCAGAAAAAAATAGTCAATAAAATTTGGCAGCCATTTTGGGAGCTAACCCTTTCAATATAAACTTTTAAACTAGCTTATCGTTTGTTTTCATTTTAAAATTATTTATCGTTTGTTTTGAATTTGTTTATGTAATTATTGTTTGTCCCTAAATTCATAATTGCACTATTTTATTTTATTCTGCTTAAAAAGTTAAAAACACATCGTAACCAACAATATTTTCTATACAACAAACAGATTGATATTGTAACTTAAAAAAGTTATAATCTTCATTGCTTGACTTTGCATATTTTTATTTTAATAACTTCTATAAAGAAATTTTTTTCAGATTGTGAATAATCAAAATAAATGAATTTTACTCATTAAAATTCATGAAACAACGTTATGTAAAGTAAATAACATTACACAACAACAGCACCCAACTTAACTATTCATTTTGAATTAAATCTTTTTTTTTTTTATTAATCTAATATATAAAGTAGAGACGTTTTTTCCCCTGTACCTTCTCGGAGTATAGGAAAATAACCACATGCATCACAGGCTACTAAACTCACCGCTATACTACACTTATTCACTCGAGCGTGTTTTAGTAAAGTTGTTATTATTTTTTCTGCCTAACACTAAATATTACATTTGGCCCACCATCCACGTCTCTCCGAAAACCCAACTCCATATAGGTGGTAGCAAAGACTTTCCCCCCTAACAATTGTGTACTGTGACTACACTCATCGACACCGGGAAGTAATAAACACAGTTAACTTTTCACAAAACAGTCCGTCCTTATTTATTATTTGCCTGGTACTAATTTACTACATAATATAAAGCAATACACAAAGACTTAATGATCGCTCCCCTTTGTTGGGATTAAAATAATCCTGAAATAAAGTTCAATTCTCCCACGTGAGAAGGGGGTAACCATGTGCAGATAAAATCATCAAAGATATGTATAGGACGGAAGTCTGAAGAAGGAACACAAAACACAAGGGTGTAATTTCATATCAATTTAGTAAGAAAGAGAAAGATGGATTGAGTGTTTACAGTTTCATAAAGTTCATTTAGGCATTGGTAAATCATAGAGGATGGAAAAGAGGATGGTAGAGAGATGGGTTTGAGGTTTGTTGCGAAAACGTGGTTTGCTAGAACTTATCTGTTTTAGAGTTCTGGTAACGGCGGGAGATCATTCTCGGTGATGCCGTCGTGGGCTGTATCACTAAGAAGACCGCCCGATGTGTTGTTGACTGGAGTGGAGTCGTTGAAAAGGAGCCTGCATAGAGTTCGGGTATCGACGGGAGGTCATTCTCTGTGATGCCGTCGTGGGCTGTATCACTAAGAAGACCAGCCGATGTGTTCTTGACTCGAGCAGATAACTTTAAAAAACTTTTTAAAAAGTTATAATCTTCATTGCTTGACTTTGCATATTTTTATTTTAATAACTTCTATAAAGAAATTTTTTCAGATTGTGAATAATCAAAATAAATGAATTTTACTCATTAAAATTCATGAAACAACGTTATGTAAAGTAAATAACTGTACACAACAACAGCACCCAACTTAACTATTCATTTTCAATTAAATCTTGTTTTTTTATTTATTAATATTGAATAAAGTTCAGTTTAAGTATAAATCGAATCGTGTTTCTTTTCATTTTTTTTTAAACAATTTTTAAAGTTTTCTAAACTTTTTTGAAAGCTATCATTTATTATTGACAGCCTGACTTTTCGGCATGTCTCACCCATACCAAAGTGTATGATGTCATTTTCGATCAAACAGGCCTTCTTAACGAAGGTCGTGCCTCAACCCTCACTGGCTAGGTTTCACTTTCATACATCATCACACTGCATACACATGCCTGATAGACTCTTCCCTTGGTCAACAGTGGTAACGCTCTGCTGATTATTAATGGCAGAAGTTCCTCAAACATATTGTCTTGGACGACGGCGGTAAAATGGGTAGTTTGATATTCTATTTCATCCAGATTAGCAACGCATGGGGAGAGAATTTAAATCAATTCTCTGAGCAGATGTAATGTTGCCAAGAATGGCTGTATATTATGTTAACTAACTACCCATGTAGAAAATAAAAGATGGTAAAAAGCCCATAGAGAACTAAGACATTTCATTTATTAATAGTTTGTCTATGACAAACTATAAAGACAGTAAATGAGACATGTACAAATAGATTAAACATAAAAGTAAATACATTGTTCCCATACACCGAAGAATGCACAAGTTATCTCGACTCAATATTGGCCGCACAAAAGCCATACATTCATTTCTGTTTGAATAGAAGGAGTCACCATGGTGTGTGACTTGTAAAGTAAACATAGTGAAACACTTTATGTTACAATTTTTCGATTTTGCTCCCATGCGATAAAAATACTACAATGCTGGCACTATGAAGGAATTATTTAATGACATCAGAGTGGAAATCATAATGCCCCTTTTTGAAAATCTAATATCTATAAGTATATATAAGTAAGTAATATCTATAAACTGCCCTATAGACTAAAAAAAAGAAATTAATCAATTGCAGACTTTTTACTTACAAAATATACAAATATAAAAGAAATTGATCTGAAAATGATCTACATACAAGATTGAATCTGTTAATGTTGAAAAATATTATGAACCCTGAGCATGAAATCCTTTTACCAAATTAAATGGAATCAGCATTAAATGATGCAAAAGGGTTGATATGCCATAAAACGCATGGGGAGAGAATTTAAATCAATTCTCTGAGCAGATGTAATGTTGCCAAGAAAAGCTGTATATTACGTTAGCTATGTACCCATTTAGAAAGTAAAATATGGTAAAAAGCCCATAGAGAACTAAGACATTTCATTTATTAATAATTTGTCTATGACAAACTATAAAGACAGCAAATGAGACATGTACAAATAGATTAAACATAAAAGTAAATACATTGTTCCCATACACCGAAGAATGCACAAGTTATCTACAGTCCATATTGGGCACACAAAAGCCACACATTCATTAAATCAATTCTCTGAGCAGATGTAATGTTGCCAATAATGACTCTATATTACGTTAGCTAATAACTTTTTTTATTTTAATAACTTCTATAAAGAAATTTATTTCAAATTGTTCGCAATCAAAATAAATGAATTTTACTCATTAAAATTCATGAAATCTTGTTTGACACAGCAACAACATTCAACTTAACTATTCATTGTGAATTAATATTTGTTTTTTTTATTGAATAAAATTCAGTTTATTGATAAAAATTCAGTTTATTGAATAAAATTCAGTTCCAGTATAAATCGGATCATGTTCCTTTTTTTTCTTTTTTTTTTTTAACAATTTTTAAAGTTTTCTAATTAATCCTGTATTTAAAAAATATTTCTGCACTAGTAACTTACTTTATTTTTTGTTTGTATTTAAATTATTTGTTTGAATTTAATTTTTTTGTTTTGTTGTAATTTATCGTTTATTTTCATTTAAACTCATTTGTCGTTTGTTTTCATTTTTAAACTAACTTATCGTTTGTTTTTAATTTGTTTATTTAATTATTGTAAACGTAATTTTACATACGTTGTAACGAACAATATTTTCTACACAATAAATAATAGGTTGATATTATTGTAACTTTTTAAAATTATAATCGGCATTGCTTGACTTTGAAAGTTTTTGTTTTAATAACTTCTGTAAAGAAAATTGTTTTCAGATTGTTCACAATAATCAAAATAATAAACGAATTTTAGTCTTTAGAATTCGTGAAACAACGTGAAGTTTATTTACTTCAACGCAGCAAAAACACACAAATTAACTATTTATTTTGAATTCTTTTTTTAAATTTATATTGAATAAAGTTCAGTTTCAGTATAAATCGAATCGTCTTTTCTTTTTTAAAATGCAATTTTTAAAGTTTTTTAATGCTTTTTTTTTTAAAGCTCTCATTCATTATCGACAGTCTGACTGTTCGACATCTCGCTTGCTTGCACCTACTAGTATGACGTCACTTTTCAGCTAACACGCCTTTTTTTTTAAAATCCAACAAGATGACTTAAATGATGCTCCTTTTTCCTAAAATGTGATCTTGCTCAACCAATTAGAGCCCCTCCCTTCCTCCCTTCCTCCCTTTTTTTCTGTTTCTTTTTCCTTTTCTTTCTTTTTCCTTTTCTTTCTTTTTTCCTTTTCTTTCTTTTTTCCTTTTCTCTTTTTTTCTTTTCTTTTTTCCTTTTTTCTTTTTACTTTTCTTTTTTACTTTTCTTTCTTTTTTTAACTTTTTCTTTTTTTTAACTTTTTCTTTAACTTTTTCTTTTTTTAACTTTTCTTTCTTTTTACCCTTTCCTTCTTTTTTCCTTTTCTTTTTTCCTTTTCTTTTTTCCCCCTTTTTTCACCTATTTTCCTCCCTTTTTCCTCTATTTTTTCCCTTTCTTTTTTCTCCTTTTCTTTTATCTTCTTTTCTTTTATCTCCTTTTTTCTCCTTTCCTTTTTTTTTCTTTTCTTTTTTCTCCTTTTTTTTCCTTTTTTCTTTTCTTTTCTTTTTCCTTTTCCTTTTTTTTTTTACCTGTTTCTTTTTTTTTTCCTTTTACACCCTTTCAATGACTATCCCTTGGAGGAAACGAAATTGAAGCCTTTTTTTTTCCTTTTCTTTTTTCCTTTTCTTTTTTCCTTTTCTTTTCTTTTTTTTCCTTTTCTTTCTTTTTACCGTTTCTTTCTTTTTCACTTTCTTTTTCCCCTTTATTTTTTTCCCTTTTTCTTTTTTCCCCTTTTTGTCTTTTTCCTTTTCTTTTTTGTTACCTTTTTCTTTCTTTTTTCCTTTTACACCCTTTCAATGACTATCCCTTGTCTGTAGAGGAAACGAAATTGAAGCCTTTTTTTTTCTTACATTAATTTGTTGTTTACCATTTTATTTTATTCCTCAGAATTTTCCAAGCCTAAAATCCTGAGTCGACGTCCGCAAACCTCATTCCCTCTCAGCTTAAAAATTGGTCTTCCTCTTGTTATCATCTTCATCTGTATCGTCATCGGGATTCTGTTTCATCATCGCCACCGATTCTACCGTAAATTACAGCCATTCTGGACAATTGAATTAAAGGATGATCATGATAGCGTCAACTTGAGCCAAGAATTTGGTGGCGCCTCTTCGAGTAGCCACACTGCTTCCAATCGTAACAACTTGAATTTCTACGCCAAACACCAAGGGGGCATGCAATATTCGCCTTTGAGGGAAACTATGTAATAAGCATTTTGCATTGCCCCCCCTCCTTTGTTAACACTTATGACCTTTTTCATTTTACTTTTTTCATTTCTTTATTTTTTTTCATTTTTTTCTTTTTTTTCTTCATTTTTTTTTTTTCTTCATTTTTTTTTTCTTCATTTTTTTCTTTTTCATTTTTTCTTTTTTTCATTTTTTCTTTTTTTACTTCATTTTTTTTTTTTTTCATTTTTTCTTATTTTCATTTTTTTAATTTATTTTTTTCTTTTCATTTTTTTTCTTTATTTTTTTTTCTTTTTCATTTTTTTTTTTCATTTTCTTTTCCATTGATTGTATATTTTTGATCAGCGCTCTTCATTGCGCAGACCCCCTTTCAAGGGATAACCATTGTTTACAGGAAAAGAATCTGAAGCCAGTTTTTGAAATATTTTGTTATATAGGTTTGTTTGTTTTTTTTTATCTCTTTATAGTTTTTAAAGACCATTTAAATTCCCTCGCATTTTAATGGCTTTTAAAATATAGCTGGAAAAAGCAACAAAAAATAAATAAAACTATTATATAAAGGACAGTTGCCTGTTTCTGTGTGTTCAGCTAAAAGTCAAAAACTACACAAGACACACCCACAAAGCTGATATATTCGTGGGTGGGGGGGGGGCATTTAGAACGATTTTATTTTTTTATTTTTTTCCATCAACCTTTAGTGTGAAATATCTAACTAAAATGCACTTTCTTAACCTTCGAGCTAGGATCAAAGTGTAGTATCTGTTCTGTCATCAGAGGAGGTAAAATCCTTCTTGACTGGGAAGGGAGGGAGGAATAGAAAGAGAGGTAGAGAGAAGTTTTAAAAGAAAGATATTGTCCATGCTCCCCCGTGTGCCCTATATCGGTAATTGCTGACAAAATTATTTTAAAGAAAATGTAGTTGGAAAATTAGTTTGCTTTATGTACTCCTGTTTAATATTAATATAAAATAGAAGCAGGTTTATTTGCTGTAAATATTGGTTGTGAGTAAAGTAATCAGTCGCAGCCATCTTACTTTTTTAGGGAGTAAGGTCTCAGACCGAAAATGAGGGCCGGATACCACTTTAATTCAAGCCATTTCCGGTCTGGAACCTTACTTCCTGAAAAAGCAACATGGCTGCCACTGCCACACACAACCAATATTTACGACAAATAAGCATACTTCTGTTTTATATTGAATATTAAACTTTTTTTTAATGCAAATAGGTCAAAAATGAGTAGGTTAAGCAAAATAAATTGTTTTTGACTAATTTCCCAACGGTATTTCCTTGAAAATAATTTATCGGCAATAGTAATGTTTACTCTAGAACGGTAACCTCAAAATAGAAACACACTTATTGCCAGAAATAAAACTGATAAAATAACCTATAAGATATGTAAATTAGCTATCTTTTTCTCCGTTAGGAATAATGAATACTGTTCCTCTTCGGATCACCGGAGTTGACCAACATAGAGTCTGGTCAGTACTTAGATGGGGGACCATTTGAGAATACCAGACACCATTAATTTGGAAGTATCTGTAAAGTGACTTTCCCTAATATCCTTGGGAAAGGTATGAACCCATATCTCATTCCACCCCCACCCCCCTTTATGGATTAAATGCTCTTTTTCTCCGTTAGGAATAATGAATACTGTTCCTCTTCGGATCACCGGATTTGACCAACATAGAGTCTGGTCAGTACTTAGATGGGGGACCATTTGAGAATACCAGACACCATTAATTTGGAAGTATCTGTAAAGTGACTTTCCCTAATATCCTTGGGAAAGGTATGAACCCATATCTCATTCCACCCCCACCCCCCTTTATGGATTAAATGCTCTTTTTCTCCGTTAGGAATAATGAATACTGTTCCTCTTCGGATCACCGGATTTGACCAACATAGAGTCTGGTCAGTACTTAGATGGGGGACCATTTGAGAATACCAGACACCATTAATTTGGAAGTATCTGTAAAGTGACTTTCCCTAATATCCTTGGGAAAGGTATGAACCCATATCTCATTCCACCCCCATCCCCTTTATGGATTAAATGATCTGGTAGACTACACTCTCAAGTCTTGGTAGGGTATATAGTCTGGGAGAATGAAAATAAAATGCCAAAATAACATCAGTCCTTCTTTGTTTTGCCCATCATTGGATTTCTGTTTACCATTAGACTCAAGCAAATGGTGAAGCAGAAGTGCAGTAGGTAATTGCGCAACCTTTGCTTCACTATCAATTGTTCCTTTTGCAAGCATGATTTTGCCATGGACACTATGATAGTCATAGGCTGTTAGAATCTTGACGCATTTTTGAAAACAAACAGGTTTTGTTTTATTTTACTTAAAGAATGTGAATTACCACATAATAGCATTGCGTGTGTTGCCATTAAAACTATGCTAACACAAAAGGCTCATTATTTTACATATAGACGTATACATTTATACACACACACACATTATATATATATATATATATAGAGAGAGAGAGAGAGAAAAGAGGGTAGTGCAGTATTAGTGCAGTTCCAACGAGAGAAAAGTATATATGTAAAGGAGTAAGGCTACCAACATTTGTAGAATGTTTTTTTCAACATTTATTTATTATTTTGTTGTTTTTTTCAACATTTATTTATTATTTTGTTGTTTTACCATTTTATGATTTTATATATAACGCGTTTCAAGCGGTGGCCCGCTTTCATCAGATATGAAAATCCATTTGAAGAAATGTCTGAAAAAAACAACAAAATAATAAATAAATGTTGAAAAAAACATTCTACAAATGTTGGTAGCCTTACTCCTTTACACATATATATATATATATATACAGGGTGGGCCAAAATAAGGGTCCTATCTTTAAATTTGAATAACTTGAATTTGAATAACTTCCACAAAATAAAAGTTAAACTCACCAAACTTTATGTGTGTGTAGACTGACCCTTCTGAGATTTTTTGAAATAAACAAAACAAATTTTAGCCGAAAAACACTTCTTAAAACTTACAAAAACTAAAGTATTGTTTTTTACACTGTTTTGAGTTTTTTAAGCAAAAATAATGTTTTCTAAATGAGGGTACGTTCCTTAGGGCTAATACGGCTCATGCTTGCTTCGGAAGGGGTCCTTTACTTATTCTAAAAAAAAATTTTTTTTAAATCAAATAAAAAAGTTTTGAATTTTTAAAAATAGGACCCTTATTTTTGCCCACCCTGTATGTATATATATATATATATATATGTGTGTGTGTAGTGTTCAAAGTTGAGTAATATCAGTAGGTAAACCGAGTATGAAAGCTCAATGTTAAACAGAGCAGGAATAAAAATTTTAAAAGAAAAAAACTACTCACACGTTTGAGCTGTAAGCATTATAATTTATTTCGACCCGGAAGGTCTCATCAGATGCTAAACCAGCCAGCTATATTTAAAAACTAAAGGTCCTTCAGTTTTCAAATGTAATTGGTTGGTTAAGCATATGATAAAACCTACTGGGTCGAAATAAATTATAATGCTTACAGCTCAAATGAGTAGTTTTTCTTTTATATATATATATATATATATATATATATTGATGTATTTTTGATTAAACAACAGGGACAATTCCTGTTTGTTTCTTTTTTTATCCATCTTTTCATGTTGACGGACTAATGATCTAATGTTCTGTTCAAGTGTGAACAGGAACTCGCCAAAACTGCTAACGTTTTCGACTCCATGAGTTTTCTTGAGGCACATGAGGAGTTATGCAAACTAAAACTGGTTAATTTATCGAGAAACTCGATTAATGTTTTTAAAAATTTTTAATTAATATATTAAAGGCATTTCAGTATGCCTTCTCCTTCCCCCCCCCACCCCATATCGAGCTTGATTGATGGATGGTGGGTTTATTTGCTCAGATTGCATGTGTTGCCATTAAAACTATGTGAAAGCAAGTAGTGACGATAATTGAAAACACTCACAGAATACCAGCTCTCAGTAGGTTCACTTCTTTCTGGTGCTGGATTATTTTCTTCTTTGTTCTCTTCACCAGCAAAAGAGAAGAGTTCATTCTTAGCAGCAGCAGTATTCATTTCAGTTCAATTGAGTGGTGGTTCGAGCCCTCAGATAAATAGAGCGGCAGCCCATAACAAAATAATATCACCGACGATAATCCAAAACAAATGCGAACGAAATTAGCGTCCAAAAAAAAATCTCTTCTCCGAGCAAAAAATGTCACTTCTTTTTATTGAACATTTTTAAACTGCCAAAAGCCCCTATTTTGCATAATCACGCGCATTTGACCATCGCCTCGAAATCAGACAGGTCCAGGTTTTCTCCCGCGCGCAGCCACTGTTTCTTTGCAGTGGGCGCATGTTAGTCATGGTTGCTTATCCCTCAGTTTCTATGCACTGTCACCACACTATGCTAACACAAAACTCTCATTATATTTGACATACATATATATATATATATATATGATTCTTTTTTATTTATACAGACACGTACAAAATCTGCAACACTGGAATGTTGATGTTATCGATCAACAGCTGTTATAAACTGAGATCTTATCAGGCAGAGTTAGAATCTGATCTTAACCATAGATCATATTTGGAAAGAATGAAATGGGAAGAAAAAAAAAGAAATTTTAAATTAAAATTTGGAAAGTCAAGTGGTAAGAATCAAAAATATAATATAATATAAAGTCAAAAAATATAAAATATAGAATGGAATAAAAAGAATTGGGACCGTTAAAAATCAAAATCAAAAATAATATAAGTTTTAAAAAATATAAAATACAAAATGGAATATATATATATATATATATATATATATATATATATATATATATATATATTACTATTTCATGAACCCACATAAAATTTTATAAGATATTTTTTATGTATCAATTTTCAGTATTTACTTCAACAGTGCTCGATACGTAAGTAGAGCTAGGTAGTAAGCTATGAAAATATATTTATGGCAATTAAGCTACACAGAGGCTCCCGCGTTTCATCCCCGAGGAGAATCTTCAGGCTAAAATGCATTCGATGCATTTTAGCCTGAAGATTCCCCCCGGAGATGCAACGTGTGAGCCTCTGTGTAGCTTAATTGCCATAAATGTATTTTCATAGCTTACTATATATATATATATATATATATAAGGCTCCTTGCTCTGAACTTTTGATGTTTTTAATAAATATTGTATCTTTACAATGTTTTATTCTCATCTTTTACCTCTAATATATATATATATATATATATATATATATATCTACTAGACAACAGTATTAATGTTCTACACGGATTTCAAAAGATTTGAAACACCATTTGATAAAGAGGTCTTACCTCGAAATATATCATGGAACACGTGTAGAAGTCTTGCCTAATCAAGAGAGAGTTACTATAAAAAAGGATTTACAAAAAACACTTGTTTTTTGTCTTACTGCTCAACCCGACATATTTCCATTTCTTGCATTATGATAGCCTTCTAATACTCTTCTATATACATATTACACACAGTGCTTGGTGGGCCAAAATAAGGGTCCTATCTTTAAATTTGAATAACTTCCACAAAATAAAAGTTAAACTCACCAAACTTTATGTGTGTGTAGACTGACCCTTCCGAGATTTTTTGAAATAAACAAAACAAATTTTAGCCGAAAAACACTTCTTAAAACTTACAAAAACTAAAGTATTGTTTTTTACACTGTTTTGAGTTTTTTAAGCAAAAGTAATGTTTTCCTTAGGGCTAATACGGCTCATGCTTGCTTCGGAAGGGGTCCTTTACTTATTCTAAAAAAAAAAATTAAAAAATCAATAAATAAAAAAGTTATGAATTTTTAAAAATAGGACCCTTATTTTTGCCCACCCTATATATATATATATGGGCCCAAATTCTAGTATATATTAAATAGTTTTTAACGCCAATACATAGTTAAAGCAAGCTAAATTGCTTTGGACTATTAAAAGAATTTCCAACGTTATTGATAATGTTTAACCATTTATTTTTTTATTATCGCTTATGTTTGAATTCATGTTTTGAAACATGACGTAAATCATAGATCTATGACATCACGTAAAAGCTATAATTATTTTGTTATGGTAATGTTTTAAGATCTATTTATAAGAAAATCTAAATAGCCCAGTTCATAGAACATTTCTAAAAGAAGTCGGACAGACACAGAAAGTGCCCCTTATATCCTGAGTGGACTAGCGAAAATATTTTTGCTAGGCTGCCGCGTTCTTGGGTGGTGAGACCATTTTAGTTAAAAAAAAAAAAAAAAAAATTTTAAAAATTTGTCTCCGAAGAACGAGTTATTATACGATCATTCATTCCTAACTGAAAGAAATGAAAAAAAAAACATTTCTTTAAGTAGATAAATCAAAACGGATTTTATTACTTGCGACAGTAGCTCAGTCAATAGCGTATCGGACAGTTGACGTTAAGGTTGCGAGTTCGAATCACAGCCTCGGTGTCAAAATTATTTATCGTTTGTTTAGTCGTTAATATGCGCCCTAATGTATTATGTTATGTTTCTGACTTCGAAATTAATTAAATAGTAATTACCTCTCCCGTTTACAAAAATTCTCCAGGACGGACAGATAGACAGACATCCTGACAGAGAAGGTGCTCGTTATATTATAAGTGGACTAGCAAATATATGGTCCCTCCCGTCGCATATTTTTGCTAGGCTACGCGTAACCCCATTCTCTCTCGTTGTCTGCGAGAGGGTGTTCCTATTTACTTTACTTTAATTGTGGAAAAAACTACATACAGTACATATTCCAAATAATTGTGGAAAAATTTACATAGAGTACATATTCCAAATAATTGTGGAAAAATTTACATAGAGTACATATTCCAAATAATTGTGGAAAAATTTACATAGAGTACATATTCCAAATAATTGTGGAAAAATTTACATAGAGTACATATTCAAAATAATTGTGGAAAAATTTACATAGAGTACATATTCAAAATAATTGTGGAAAAATTTACATAGAGTACATATTCAAAATAATTGTGGAAAAATTTACATACAGTACATATTCCAAATAATTGTGGAAAAATTTACATAGAGTACATATTCAAAATAATTGTGGAAAAATTTACATAGAGTACATATTCCAAATAATTGTGGAAAAATTTACATAGAGTACATATTCAAAATAATTGTGGAAAAATTTACATACAGTACATATTCCAAATAATTGTGGAAAAAACTACATACAGTACATATTCCAAATAATTGTGGAAAAATTTACATAGAGTACATATTCCAAATAATTGTGGAAAAATTTACATAGAGTACATATTCCAAATAATTGTGGAAAAATTTACATAGAGTACATATTCAAAATAATTGTGGAAAAATTTACATAGAGTACATATTCAAAATAATTGTGGAAAAATTTACATAGAGTACATATTCAAAATAATTGTGGAAAAATTTACATACAGTACATATTCCAAATAATTGTGGAAAAATTTACATAGAGTACATATTCAAAATAATTGTGGAAAAATTTACATAGAGTACATATTCCAAATAATTGTGGAAAAATTTACATAGAGTACATATTCCAAATAATTGTGGAAAAATTTACATAGAGTACATATTCAAAATAATTGTGGAAAAATTTACATACAGTACATATTCCAAATAATTGTGGAAAAAACTACATACAGTACATATTCAAAATAATTTCCAACGCTATTGATAATGTTTATTCATTTTTTATTATTGCTTTTTCAATCATGACGTAAATCATAAATCTATGACGTCACGCTAAAACTATAATTATTTTGTTACGGGAATGTTTTAAGATGTATATATAAGAAAGTGAAATAGTTCAGTTTGGAGAACGTATGACTGAAGATCTCAAGGTTTCGGTTTCAATTTCCGGAAATAAAAATCAAAATAGTCTCGTTCCCGACTTTTTTCTAACGAAAAACGCGGATATTTTTCTTAGTAAGTTTTCGTATATACTTTTAATTTACATTTATTTTATCTCACATCAAATTAATTTTAACGCCAATACGTAGTAGAATGGTATCTAATTCCCTCCCACCGCAGGAATATGTGACACAAGGTCGGGAAAGTGGAGAAGAGTCAAGCCAGTGCCCCTAAAGAAGGAGCACTCTGGCCTAGCAAAAATAGCCTGGACAACCCCGTCGGCATTCCCCGGTCAGGGCGCTTCAGGCAGCAAGCAATAAACTTACTCATCCCCAAAGAGAGGAGGCAAGGCCTGGGAGGGTCCACCTAGGAAAACCCAGGACAGTATACCACAGCCTGGCAGATAAAAGGCCATCGAAATGGCCCAGACAGAAATACAGAGAAAGTGTCCATTATATTATAAGTAAACTAGCTAGGCTGCCGCGTCTCACCCTTCTGTGACTGAGGAGTTCCACACTCAACCGAGCAGGTTCAGTGAATTGTTTAAGTGAGTTAATTTGAAAGAATTTTATAAGTTCAGTCAGTTAGCTCAGCCAGCAGGCCTCAGATTTTCCGTTTCGATTCCAAATTTATTCGACTGGATCAAACTTTGATTGTTTTTCAGACAGACAGAAAAGGTGCTCTTTGTATTATAAGTGGTTAGAATAGATGAGTGCTTGGGTTAGTAGATGTAGAACAGTTGAGGTAGCAGATTCAGTTCACAAAAGAAAACCAAGAAAAACATGGGAGGAAGTGATAAGGATGAACTTAAGAGAAAGAGGGATAAATAACGACTTGGCCAGAGATAAGTTAGTTTGGCAGACAATTTCTGAAAGCCGTCCAACACATGCCAGCATGTAAAATGGGCGTTTAACTGATGCTGATAACATGAAAGCAAAAGAACAAAAATTAACTTTAAAAAAAAAACAAACTAATTCATAAAAACCAATGCAATCCCATTATATATACATTATTTAATCATTTGTTAGTTTCGTATTTTAAAATTATCTGTAGATCAGTAGATGATCAAAGTTTTCTTTTCCTTAATGAAAAAAATTCCACAAAAGCGCTGACCTGTAAAATTTATTTTTTTTCAACCTTTGATTAGAATTTTTTTTTTTCGTGTTCTTGCATAACAAGGTTAACATTAATTTACTTCTTTTTTTTTTTTTTTTTAAGTTGATATTTTATTTTGATTATATATATAATATATTTATATTATATATATAATATATATATTTATATTATATATATATAATATATATTTATATTATATATATATAATATATATTTATATTATATATATGATATATATTTATATTATATATATATATGATATATATTTATATTATATATATATATGATATATATTTATATTATATATATATATGATATATATATATTTTATATTATATATATATGATATATATTTATATTATATATATATATGATATATATATATATTATATTTATATTATATATAATATATATTTATATTATATATATAATATATATTTATATTATATATATATATAATATATATTTATATTATATTTATATTATACATAATATATATTTATATTATATATATATATAATATATATATATATTATATTTATATTATATATATATATATTATATTTATATTATATTTATATTATATATAAATATATATATATTATATAATATATTATATAATATATTATATAATATTATAAAATTTTGGCTTTTCCACTGCCAACTTATCCATCTATGTAATTCCTCTGATAAAATTTTTATATATATATATATAATACGAGTATGGTATAGATCCGCAGGGTATAAATCCAAGGGAGTTGAACCGGGTTTATGAGAGTGCTCAATAAAAATATAGAGCAGAAAAATAAATTATAATTTATTTCATTTTGACTACAAAATTAATTTTGTTTCACGAGAGCAGTTTGTGGGGCTCACGCTCTTCAGGTCTTGAAATAACATTACGTAACATTACGTAATATTATTTCAAGACCTGAAGAGCGCTCTCGTGAAACAAAATTAATTTTGTAGTCAAAATGAAGTAAATCATCATTTATATTTATATTTCTGCTCTATATTTTTATTGAGCACTCTCATAAACCCGGTTCAACTCCCCTGGATTTATACCCTGCGGATCTATACCATACTCGGATTATTTATATATATATATATATATATATATATATATATATATATATATATATATATTGTCTGATAGTGTATATGGGGAGGGTCAAAAATATTTTTCTCTTTCAAACAAAGTGAAGTAAGTCTGTAATGTTACTTCCCTAAAAAAAAAATGGCGCTTATACAAAAATAAATCCAACCATAAATTATTATTTTTTGGAAGGAATTAACTTGGATTTCATTTTATTATTCATAACAACATGGACCAACGTTCAACAAAATAAAATGACTATTCAGAATGAAATATTGATTTTGTCAGAAGGAATGTATCAATGGTTTTATTATATAGATAGATAAAAAAAAGTATATAAAAATGTGCATTCTACGAATACTTTACTGCATTTTCATATTTTATCCAATCTTCAGAAATGTTTTAATATATTCCTGAACGATGTTATATATATAACACTATTCAGAAATATATTAAAACACTTTTAAAGATTGATTAAACTGCAGTAACCTGTTAAGACAAATTTATTTATATATATATATATATATAATAAAGTAAAATCAGTCAGAAATTTATTATTGTTATAAAGCTGTCTTAAAAGCTTTTCAGCTCTTATATGTACTATGTCTACTATTTTGATTCGATTCTGTTTTGGAATTTATATCTTAATCACCAATTTTGAGATGATGTTTCATGTTATATATATATATATATATATATATATATATATATATATATATATATATATATATATATATATATATATATATATATATATGATGATGGACTCTCCCGTCGATTTCGACGTATGAGTGCCTCGTCTGGGGCTGCCCGCGCGTGAATTTGTAATTGCAAGGGTTTCGCAATCCCCAACAACCGCTCTCCTGAGTCGGCATTGCTTGATTCCAATGGCAAGTAGTGGTACAAGACGACTGGAAACAATGCCGAGATAAGCAGAGAGCACATACAGCACCTGGTATTCCTAAATGGTCACCCATTTAGTACTGGCCAGGCTCGACGCCGCTTAACTTCGGTGATCTAATGGGAACCGGTGTGTCAACGTGATTGTGCGGTATATATATATATATATACATTGTGTCTGCTTCAATATCTCTGTATGCCACAAATGAGGTAATCCAGTATATATTAAAGCAAATGCTAGCATCAATCAGCAGCAGCTGGCTGGATTATTAGAATTGTTTATAAACAAGGCAAAAAAAATTTTCCAAGTGACTTTTATAATTAAAGCTGTAGGTAAGTTATATATATTTTTTTTTTTCGACATAGTTCACCCCAGACAAGGCAGGCCGCCACTGTAGACATAAGGGGCTACTGAGAAGAAGGGGGGGTGTATATTTTTGATAATTTAAATCATCATTCAAATGATGTTCCAAATGAAGAGCATACACAAAGGTATTATGGTTGCTTACAGCTGTTTCAAGGCAATGTTTATTTAAAGTCATACAATGAAACAAATTCTTTTCAAACACTGGATCATTTTCAGAATAAAATTTTTGTACATCCACAGCAAAAAAATACTAATCAATAATAATACCTCAAAAGTTGTAAATTCCACGAAAGACAAAGCAAGAATCACAAGAATAGATTCATTGTCAAATACTTTGATAAAAGTGATTAATTATTAAATTCATTCTTTATCACAATGAATATTATCTTAATCCAAGAGAGAGGATTAAGAGACACAAAGATCCACCATATATATATATATATATATATATATATATATATATATATATGACCAGTTCGTTTGTGTTGGCGAACGTCTTCAGAAAAAGTGAAGATTTGGAAATAATTTTATTTTGAAGGCACACACATGGAATGAGGAAAGGATGATCCGATTGGACCATATGAGAAGACTTTAAGTGATGTTGAAATATGACAAGTGGGTGACATATTCTTCTTTGTTTCTTATTCTTTTTATATTGTTATTTATTTTGTTTTTCACTTTCACACCTACTGAGCTAGTATGGGGGAGGCGGTGAACGGAGGGGGTGAAAGGCGATAAGAGGGAAGAAGACAGAGGAACTGGCCAGGATAGAATAAGAAACAAAGAAGAATGTGTCAACGTCACTTAAAGTCTTCTCATATGGTCCAATCGGATCATCCTTTCCTCATCTCATGTGTGTGCCTTCAAAATAAAATTATTTCCAAATCTTCACACATATATATATATATATATATATATATATATATATATATATATATAAATGAAATAAAATAAAATGAGAGATCAGTTATATCAAACTGTTATTTAATATCAATTTCAGAGCAAAAAAAAATCTTACACATGTTTCTAAAAAAATTCAGAGCGTACTTAAACAAATGAACATTACGTCTTCAGAGTCAACTATGTAACGGTTTAAATATTGAGCTTCATTTTGCTTTGGAAGTTGACTCTTATAAGAATCGATTTGAACTGATTGAAAGAAATTGAAAGAATTGTTATATTATCACATATATATTTACTTATATATATATTATAGAATTTTGAAAAACACAAGTAATGTTATTTTTTAAAATTTATATACATTTATTAAATGAATAAAATCATCTTTCATAAATATATATCTCTGAGACTTTCACTGTAAGACGGCCTTGATGAAGAGTTATTTACTTTCTTTTTTTTTTCTTCCTCATGATGGGAAGAAAAAAAAACCCGTAAATAACTCTTCGTTAAGGCCGTCTTACGGCAAAAGTCTCAGAGACATATATTTATGAAAGATGATTTTATTCATTTAATAAATATATATATATATGAAAAAAAAAAAAATTTTAATAACGTTTCCTGGTTTGTTTTTTTTTCAAAATTCTATAACCCATTTTAAAAAAACGTTTTCTTAAGGATGTGTACACCTCTTTCAATTCATATATATATATATATATATATATATATATATATATATGATAATTTTATTTACACAGACATGTACAAAATCTGCGACACTGGCATGTCGATGTTATCGATCAACAGTTACTATAAACTGAGATTTCATCAGGCAGAGTTAGAATCCGATCTTAACCTCAGATCATATTTGCCTGATGAGATCTCAGTTTATAGTAACTGTTGATCGATAACATC
Organism: Sepiola atlantica; assembly: GCA_963556195.1. Lineage (NCBI taxonomy): Eukaryota > Metazoa > Mollusca > Cephalopoda > Sepiida > Sepiolidae > Sepiola > Sepiola atlantica. The sequence continues at coordinate 32,011,355 of OY744554.1, read as the reverse complement.
GACATGCCAGTGTCGCAGATTTTGTACATGTCTGTGTAAATAAAATTATCATATATAAAGCTCTATTTTGATATTGAGCACTTTTTATAAACCCGGTTAAAATTCTCTGGATTACCACCCTGTGGATATTTTTCACCTGGATTATTACCATTATTATATATATATATATATATATATATATATATATATATATATATATTTTCTTCTGCCTAACATGATCTCATGTTTCACATCTGAATCTGTTTTCAAAAGAAAAGCTATCAAACTGGAGATAATTGAAATTATTTACTGATTGTTGATACAAGGAAATTTAACTTTTAACACAATTGGAGAAGTCACGAATATTGCTTCAGCGCGCGACAAATTTTTGGAGCATTGACTTCCTTAATTCATATTCCTTCCTGTTTTTTTTTTTTTTTTTTGCAAACAATTGTCTTTGCCATCCCATGAACCGATTCGCAGCTGAACTCTTTTTGGTTTGGGGCGAGTCGTTTTGCTTGTTCCGTCGTAAACCCATAGATGTTTTTTGTTTTTTGTTTTTGTTTTTAAACATTTATCCATTGATTTCTGTAATCTGGACTTGTGACCAACTTCGGTCTACGCACACAAATACAATTCTGTAACATTAAAATACGGGCGGGCAATAAAAGTGAAAATAATTTGGTTTTTAACCAAAAACCGAATATCCTGATTGAAAAAAAAAAAAAAATCCACAAAAGAATCAGCGAATCATCCAACATTTTCAGTATTTATGAATAAATAAATGAATATAAATGAATTAACATAAAGTATTTATTTGATTTGAAAAAATAAACTTGTAGATTTTTTTTTTTAAAGCAATTTAAATTAGATTATTCGCCACCCCTCTTCATTTCAAGGATAAAATAAATCTTTTTATACCCATAGTTGAAACCCAGTGACCACCTCTACAAAAAACAAAGAGATAACACCCCGAAGGTGTGAAATCACAAAAATAAAAAATAAAGTCAATTTTCGGTAGAAAATTATACAAAAAAAATCCCTGAAGGTGTGAATGAAAAAAATAAATAAAAATAAAGTCAATTCTCGGTAGAAAATTATACTAAAAAATCCGAAACGTAAAAAAACAAAAAACAATACCAGCTGCCTTTAAAATATTTTATTTTTTGTTTTTCACATCTTCAGGTGTTATTTCTTTGTAAAGGTGGTCACTTGGTTTCGACTATGGGTATAATAAGACATATTTCGTCCTTGAAATGAAGAGAAGTTTGGGAAATAATTTAAGTGACCTAAAAAAAAAAAAAATGTCTAATCTTTTTTTTCTTTTTTAATAAAATAAAAATGTTCTATTAACATGCATTTATTAATTAATACTGACAATTCCGCTTTTTTTATCCAGAAAAAGCAAATGTGAGTTCTACGCTTTTTGGTCAAAATCTGGTTTTGTTTTGTTTTTTGTTTTTTAATTAAAAAAATCTGATTTCTGCCAGATTGCTAGAGCCTGACCTCCTTATTTTTTTGTCACTTTTTGGCTGAATTTTCTTTCTCTTTCTTCTTCTGTCTCACTTTATCTTTCTTTCTCTTTTCCTGATTTTTTTTACTCTATCTATGTCTGGTCTTGCAAAACCAATAATAATCTGCAAATTGCAACTTGACAAAAAATTAATAGAATATTAATAGAATATTAATAGAATATTAATAGAATATTAATAGAAAATTAATAAAATATTAATAGAATATTAATAGAATATTAATAGAAAATTAATAAAATATTAATAGAAAATTAATAGAATATTAATAGAAAATTAATAGAATATTAATAGAAAATTAATAAAATATTAATAGAAAATTAATAAAATATTAATAGAAAATTAATAGAATATTAATAGAAAATTAATAAAATATTAATAGAAAATTAATAAAATATTAATAGAAAATTAATAGAATATTAATAGAAAATTAATAGAATATTAATAGAAAATTAATAGAATATTAATAGAAAATTAATAAAATATTAATAGAAAATTAATAGAATATTAATAGAAAATTAATAAAATATTAATAGAAAATTAATAGAATATTAATAGAAAATTAATAAAATATTAATAGAAAATTAATAAAATATTAATAGAAAATTAATAGAATATTAATAGAAAATTAATAAAATATTAATAGAAAATTAATAAAATATTAATAGAAAATTAATAGAATATTAATAGAAAATTAATAAAATATTAATAGAATATTAATAAAATATTAATAGAAAATTAATAGAAAATTAATAAAATATTAATAGAAAATTAATAGAATATTAATAGAAAATTAATAAAATATTAATAGAAAATTAATAAAATATTAATAGAAAATTAATAGAAAATTAATAAAATATTAATAGAAAATTAATAGAATATTAATAGAAAATTAATAAAATATTAATAGAAAATTAATAAAATATTAATAGAAAATTAATAGAATATTAATAGAAAATTAATAGAATATTAATAGAAAATTAATAGAATATTAATAGAAAATTAATAAAATATTAATAGAAAATTAATAGAATATTAATAGAAAATTAATAAAATATTAATAGAAAATTAATAGAATATTAATAGAAAATTAATAAAATATTAATAGAAAATTAATAAAATATTAATAGAAAATTAATAGAAAATTAATAAAATATTAATAGAAAATTAATAGAATATTAATAGAAAATTAATAAAATATTAATAGAAAATTAATAAAATATTAATAGAAAATTAATAGAATATTAATAGAAAATTAATAAAATATTAATAGAATATTACCTTTCTCTCTCAAAACTGAAAATGTTAATTTTGCCATGAAGGCTAAGACTTGAAACGATTCATGATGGGGTTAGAGGGAGTTAGATGACTTTTGTTTCATCAAAGAATGACTTCCTGTCTCTCCTCCCCCCCCCCCACATGTGCACTTGGAGTCTTTCTCTTAAATTTGACTTTCTTTGTTCAAACTGATTGAAGTTGTTTAGAAAAATGTAAAAAAAAAAAATTGATTTGACTATAAATGAAGCTAAATTGTGTCAAATAGATGCCCTCTCCACACACACACACGGAGGAGGGGTATCTCTATTTCAGCTTTTTTTTTGCTATTTACTACTCACATATCTGAAGATCGGATAACTCTCTAAATTTTTGGTAGACTATTTTCAATTAGGTCCCAACCTAAAACAAACCAACCTTTAGGCTAGGATTACAGTATAGTATCGCTTCTGTACTCAGTCAGAGGAGGAAAAATATTCCATGGACTGAGGCAATTTTTATAGGTAATTAAATGACCCGTGACCTGTTGGGTCAACGTTGATACATTATATATTGGTGTATAGATTTTGTGCCCATAACCGATTTTGAAGGTAAATAGATATTTTTAAACTACATTTATTTTATTGCCAATAACATGATACAACAATAACGAATGAAAATAGGCAAAGTTTGATTTGTCAGCTTAAATGCTAATTGGGTCTGACTTTGAAAATTCAATTCTATGATACAAATCAGTTCGACAGTGGCTTTGTTGCTGTCCGGCTGAGGTATGACTCTATTCAGTCCTAGAAGGTACACCCTCCCAGGCTTTACGTTCTCTATGAGAAAGGGTTACTTTATTGCTAATCGGCTGAGGCGGTTGGGAATGCTGACAGGGCTGATCAGGCATTTTTTTGTCAGGTCAGCCAGAGTGAGCTTATTTTAGTGTAGTGGCTTCTAAAAACAACACTTGACCTTGTGTCCAACCTCCTGGCAAGGAAGTAAATGATGTTTATATATTTATATATATATATATATATATATATGGTAAAATGAAAAAGGAAAACCAAAAACTGGATGTTTTTTATGTGTACATCAACGTTTCGTCTTTATTTATAAGACTTCATCAGGATGATGATATAGGGAAAAGATATCATGCCAGTACAAATACATGTAGGGTAGACATGTTGGGAGGAAAAATAAAATAAAATGAAAAATAATGGCAACGTCTTGGTGGACGTCCGTACTTGTTAGAGAATAAAAATGGTACGGACGTCCACCAAGACGTTGCCATTATTTTTCATTTTATTTTATTTTTCCTCCCAACATGTCTACCCTACATGTATTTGTACTTGCATGATATCTTTTCCCTATATCATCATCCTGATGAAGTCTTATAAATAAAGACGAAACGTTGATGTACACATAAAAAACATCCAGTTTTTGGTTTTCCTTTTTCATTTTACCATCACGTCGGATTACCTTCATCCTTCTCTTCCCATATATATATATATATATAATTGTTATAAATACCATATTACCAGATTTTATCCTCTGACGAGAAGAGTTTTATCTTTGAAAAACCATGGTTTAAGGATTAATGTAACTCCTTGCATTTAAACTTTCGATGTAATAAAATTTGTATTAATTTTATGTAACTTTATGTAATTTTGTACAATTTTTTATATTCATCATCTTTCTTTAAAATTGATTGCTCTACTCAACGTATTGAGCTTTATTTTATCGAGATAGATCACTCTACGATATTTGACTTATCGTTAATTCTATTATCATTAGTATATATATATATATATATATTACATAAACAGACAACATACAGGTATGAGATGACCCATTGGGTTAACGTTGATACATTGTATGTTAGTATGTTGTATGCATCAAATCTATCTTATATACATCAATGTATATACCAATATACATGAATGCAATCCAATATACACCAATGTATATACCAATATACATGAAGGCAATCAAATATACACCAATGTATATACCAATATACATAAAGGCAATCAAATATACACCAATGTATATACCAATATACATGAATTCAATTAAATATACATTAATGTATATACCAATATACATGAATTCAATCAAATATACATCAATGTATATACCAATATACATGAATGCAATCAAATATACACCAATGTATATACCAATATACATGAATGCAATCAAATATACATCAATCTATATACCAATATACATGAATTCAATCAAATGTACATCAATGTATATACCAATATACATGAATGCAATCAAATATACAACAATGTATATACCAATATACATGAATGCAATCAAATATACATCAATCTATATACCAATATACATGAATTCAATCAAATGTACATCAATGTATATACCAATATACATGAATGCAATCAAATGTACATCAATGTATATACCAATATACATGAATGCAATCAAATATACAACAATGTATATACCAATATACATGAATGCAATCAAATATACATCAATCTATATACCAATATACATGAATTCAATTAAATATACATCAATGTATATACCAATATACATGAATGCAATCAAATGTACATCAATGTATATACCAATATACATGAATGCAATCAAATATACACCAATGTATATACCAATATACATGAATGCAATCAAATATACACCAATGTATATACCAATATACATGAATGCAATCAAATATACACCAATGTATATACCAATATACATCAATGCAATCAAATATACATCAATGTATATACCAATATACATGAATGCAATCAAATATACACCAATGTATATACCAATATACATGAATGCAATCAAATGTACACCAATGTATATACCAATATACATGAATGCAATCAAATGTACATCAATGTATATACCAATATACATGAATGCAATCAAATATACATCAATGTATATACCAATATACATGAATGCAATCAAATATACATCAATGTATATACCAATATACATGAATGCAATCAAATATACATCAATGTATATACCAATATACATGAATGCAATCAAATATACATCAATGTATATACCAATATACATGAATGCAATCCAATATACATCAATGTATATACCAATATACATGAATGCAATCCAATATACATCAATGTATATACCAATATACATGAATGCAATCAAATATACACCAATGTATATACCAATATACATGAATGCAATCCAATATACATCAATGTATATACCAATATACATGAATACAATCCAATATACACCAATGTATATACCAATATACATGAATGCAATGAAATATACATCAATGTATATACCAATATACATGAATGCAATCAAATATACATCAATGTATATACCTATATACATGAATACAATCAAATATACATCAATGTATATACCAATATACATGAATACAATCAAATATACATCAATGTATATACCAATATACATGAATACAATCAAATATACATCAATGTATATACCAATATACATGAATACAATCCAATATACACCAATGTATATACCAATATACATGAATTCAATCAAATGTACATCAATGTATATACCAATATACATGAATGCAATCAAATGTACACCAATGTATATACCAATATACATGAATGCAATGAAATATACATCAATGTATATACCAATATACATGAATACAATCAAATATACATCAATGTATATACCTATATACATGAATACAATCAAATATACATCAATGTATATACCTATATACATGAATACAATCAAATATACATCAATGTATATACCAATATACATGAATTCAATCAAATGTACATCAATGTATATACCAATATACATGAATGCAATCAAATGTACACCAATGTATATACCAATATACATGAATGCAATGAAATATACATCAATGTATATACCAATATACATGAATACAATCAAATATACACCAATGTATATACCAATATACATGAATACAATCAAATATACATCAATGTATATACCAATATACATGAATACAATCCAATATACACCAATGTATATACCAATATACATGAATGCAATCAAATATACATCAATGTATATACCAATATACATGAATACAATCAAATATACACCAATGTATATACCAATATACATGAATGCAATCAAATATACATCAATGTATATACCAATATACATGAATGCAATCAAATATACACCAATGTATATACCAATATACATGAATGCAATCAAATGTACACCAATGTATATACCAATATACATGAAGGCAATCAAAATATACATCAATGTATATACCAATATACATGAATACAATCCAATATACACCAATGTATATACCAATATACATGAATACAATCCAATATACACCAATGTATATACCAATATACATGAATGCAATCAAATGTACATCAATGTATATACCAATATACATGAATGCAATCAAATATACATCAATGTATATACCAATATACATGAATACAATCCAATATACACCAATGTATATACCAATATACATGAATGCAATCAAATGTACATCAATGTATATCCTAATATACATGAATACAATCCAATATACACCAATGTATATACCAATATACATGAATGCAATCAAATATACATCAATGTATATCCCAATATACATGAATGCAATCAAATATACATCAATGTATATACCAATATACATGAATGCAATCAAAATATACATCAATGTATATACCAATATACATGAATGCAATCAAAATATACATCAATGTATATCCCAATATACATGAATGCAATCAAATATACATCAATGTATATCCCAATATACATGAATGCAATCAAATATACACCAATGTATATACCAATATACATGAATGCAATCAAAATATACATCAATGTATATCCCAATATACATGAATGCAATCAAATATACATCAATGTATATACCAATATACATGAATACAATCCAATATACACCAATGTATATACCAATATACATGAATGCAATCAAATATACATCAATGTATATCCCAATATACATGAATGCAATCAAATGTACATCAATGTATAAACCAATATACATGAATACAATCCAATATACACCAATGTATATACCAATATACATGAATGCAATCAAATGTACATCAATGTATATACCAATATACATGAATGCAATCAAATATACATCAATGTATATACCAATATACATGAATACAATCCAATATACACCAATGTATATACCAATATACATGAATGCAATCAAATGTACATCAATGTATATACCAATATACATGAATGTAATCAAATATGCATCAATGTATATACCAATATGCATGAATGCAATCAAATATACATCAATGTATATACCAATATACATGATTTCAATCCAATATACACCCTGTATATCCCATGTGATATATACATACACAGACAACATACAGGTATGAGATGACCCATTTGGTGAACGTTGATACATAGTACATTAGTAGATGCATTTAGTACCCTTAAATAACTTCTGATATACATTTTCAAAGTCCATTTATTTATTGGTCATTTATGGAATATGTATAAGATTTGAAAAAATTGTAGAACTGTTTACAAAATATTTTTATTTAAAATATTTTTAATAAAAAATATTTTTCATTTAAAATATTTTTCATTTAAAATATTTTTTATTAAAAATATTTTTCATTAAAAATATTTTTCATTAAAAATATTTTTCATTAAAAATATTTTTCATTAAAAATATTTTTCATTTAAAATATTTTTTATTTAAAATATTTTTGCTACGTGTTTCCCATTATGAACAAAAACTATAACATTTTGCTGCTTACGGCCTACATTCAATCGATATAATGCTAAAATTTATTCTTAGGTGTCATTGAAGATAAAATGAAAATATATTGCCTGCACAGGGATTGAACTCACAACCTTTCGGATTACAAAACTTTTGTGTTCAATACATCCTCCTATTCCATCATTATATTTATTGCTTTTAAACTGGTTGTTTTGTTTTGGGTTTTTATAGATTTTATTTGTATCGAATCTTGCCATTTATTTTTCATTTGCTGTGTTAATTTAAGATCCATTTTATTTTGAGGGTTTAAAAGTAATGTGTCGTAAAAGGAAAAAAGATGGCAGCTACAAACACTGTTATGTGTAAAATCAGGATAAATGTCTGTTTTGTTTATTAATTATCATTATTATAGCCTGTGTTTCGGCTATTGTACTCACTGGTCTTCTTCAGGGGTGTAGTGTACCAAAAATGGGGACACCAATTGTTTCGCTGTAAAAACTATCAACTCAATTACCTTGTTTTTTTTTTTAATATATACATTCTTCTGCGCATACAGGTGGCATCTTTGTCTTTTTTTTTTAAATTTACTTTTTATGAGTACACAAACATTTTCAAGCTATTATATATTAAAAAAAAATGATATCTCACGATGCGATATCTTAACATAGCAAAGATGGGTCTTTTTTATGTTCTACTGTTGTATATTACTGCTGTGCTCAAAAGAAGGACACCAAACCTTTATGTGTAAAATATAATGGTGTATCATTATTGTTTGTTGCAACGAATGAGTACAGTGAGTCGTAGAGGCGTGAAATGCACAAACAGGTGTTGGCAGAAGTTGAATTCTCTAAACTACCTTCTTTTTTTCTTTTTTTTTTTTTTTTTTTTGTTGCAGATCCAAAATAGAGCTGGTTAATATAACATTTCTGGACACCCACATATCCTCACCTTCCACGCTCATTCCAGGATGTTGTTTACGCACTCAATGTAGCCACAATCCTTATGGTATGTTGCCCATGCAACTTCCAGCTGTGTATTATTTATTTAGTGTACGAAGGTATTTCATGTAACTTCCAGCTGTGTATTGTTTATTTAGTGAACGGAGGTATTTCATGCAACTTCCAGCTGTGTATTGTTTATTTAGTGACCGGAGGTATTTCATGCAACTTCCAGCTGTGTATTGTTTATTTAGTGAACGGAGGTATTTCATGCAACTTCCAGCTGTGTATTGTTTATTTAGTGAACGGAGGTATTTCATGCAACTTCCAGCTGTGTATTGTTTATTTAGTGAACGGAGGTATTTCATGCAACTTCCAGCTGTGTATTGTTTAGTGAACGGAGGTATTTCATGCAACTTCCAGCTGTGTATCGTTTATTTAGTGAACGGAGGTATTTCATGCAACTTCCAGCTGTGTATCGTTTATTTAGTGAACGGAGGTATTTCATGCAACTTCCAGCTGTGTATCGTTTATTTAGTGAACGGAGGTATTTCATGCAACTTCCAGCTGTGTATTGTTTATTTAGTGAACAGCGGTATTTCATGCAACTTCCAGCTGTGTATCGTTTATTTAGTGAACGGAGGTATTTCATGCAACTTCCAGCTGTGTATTGTTTATTTAGTGAACGGCGGTATTTCATGCAACTTCCAGCTGTGTATCGTTTATTTAGTGAACGAAGGTATTTCTTTCCCTTTTTTTATGCAGGTTCATCGGCAGATGAATGATAGTTTTCCGGTCAAACAAGTGGTCTCTCTATTTTAGTCACTCGAATATGATATCTTGTTAAGCTCAACATCGAGTTGCCAAGAATGCGGAGAGTGAGTGAGAGTCGTATGGGTCTGGAGCAATTCACGGAAGACGAAACCTCGGTCGATCTCTAACCACTCGTTTTCTGCCAGATCAAGAATCAGATCAGTCAAATAACATTTTTAGACACTCGCGCATCCTCAAGCTGCCGTAAGTACGTACCCCTTCTGGCATGTCATCAGCACAACTCAATGTGGCCACACCCTTCCGGCATGTCACCTCAGAAACTTCCTATAACCACGCCTTCCTCCAGCTGCATCTTGATTATATAATAAACGGATGTATCTGTTTTTGTGGTAGCCATCAGATGTTATTCTTCTGCTCATACGGGTGGCATCTTTGTCATGCCGTAGCCACTTGGATGTAATTTTCTGTTTATTTTACTTCCAGTGTGATCAGCAAGGTTATTTTGGCGGTTGATTGGATATCAACCGCCAAAATTGCAACATCTGTAAATATCATTTTTGAATTAGCTGGAGAGAAAAAAATTAAAAAATTATTTTCCTATGAAAAAATGCTACCATGACAAATGCATATGTCGTTCGGCAGCATTCATTCACGCGTATTTCATTTGATAAGATAGACATTTTATTTGATGATCATTTTTTCAAATTCTAACAAACTTTTGCACATCAGAATCTAAGGTAAAATTTCTCTGAATCGTGCCAATTATTTCTTCATATTTTATATATATATATATATATATATATATATTGCAAGTTTGGCTAAACAGTAATGACAGCTTCTGTTTATTTATTTTTTGATTCGTTTTTTTTTCGATTCGTCGCACGACCGATTTGGTATTGTCGTCCATGTTGTATAAAAAATCGCCATATTTTTGCGAACGTTTTCGACCGATGTCGGTCATCTTCAGGCGGATGAATGAGTATGCAAAATAACTGTTTAACTAAACATGCATAAGAGAAGGAATGCTGCCTAATTACACAAATATATATATATATATATATATATATATATATAATTAACTTGTTACAAATATCCAGGGGGTATGAATCCGAAGGAAGTTGAAACCGGGTTTATAATAGTGCTCAATGAAAATTCAGAGCAAAATATATATATTTTTTTTGATTTTATTCCATTAGTTGCGACAAAACAAGTTCTGTTTCATTGGCGCAAATAGCGGCCAATTCGTCAGGCTAACGATGGAATCCGAATGGCCCTTCGGATTCCATCGTTAGCCTGACGAATTGGCCGCTATTTGCGCCAATGAAACAGAACTTGTTTTGTCGCAACTAATGGAATAAAATCAAAAAAATATATATATATATATATATTATAAAGTAAGGAAGTTAACATCTTTGAAGCACGGATTAGAATGTATTAAATATTTTTGAAAATACGATTGTTGATTTTCAAAAATATTTAATACATTCTAATCCGTGCTTCAAAGATGTTAACTTCCTTACTTTAAAAAATAGCGCCAATCTGTGCATGACATCGACCAGACTAAACTTCTAACGTCTTAAAGAACTCGACGTATTTTGGACCCCTCGGGATTAATACCACCATCAAAATGAGGAGGAAGAAAAGGAAAAAAAAAACTATAGGACAGTCTCGCTTGACACGGTTGTATTTTACAACGAAAATTCGCGATAAAAAAAAAATTTAAATAAATGAATTTTTCATTTATAAAAATATTGCACGATTGTTGATTTTCAAAAATATTTTATATATATATATATATATATATATATATATATATATATATATATATAATGTGTAATAGGATAATGTAGTTTTATTGAAGCATTGTTTAGTGTGTATATAAAGGTAATTTATAGAAGGATAAACACGAACTGAAATGAATTAAGACACATAATAGTAGATTGAGCTTTGCAGTTTCCACTTTTTTTATTAATACAATATATTTATTTATATTACAGTCTTACTTGCGTCAGTGTGGTTCGGTGGAAGTTCCGTATAATATGATATTTTGGGAACATTTTCCTTCGTTAGATGTGTGTTCAACCTTAATAATAACATGCATATGAAATCCTTGAGGTAAAATTGTAATATAATCTAAAAAATAAATATATATATATATATTTCTGCCGAATAGCGCTCGCTAGCAACAGCCTTCATATGCACGTTTGAATTAACATTAAACACATCTGACGAAGGAAATTGTTCCCGAAACATCATATACAGAACTTCCATCGGACCACACTGACGCAAGTAAGATTGTAATATATATATATATATATTAATAAAAAAGGTGGAAACTGCATAACTCATTTCATCGTTATATGTCTTAATTTGCTTCAGTTCGTGTCTATCCGTTACATCTCTGCATTGTATTGCCTTCTATAAATTACCTGTATATACGCACTAAACAATGCTTCAAGCAAACTACATTAACCTCTTATATATAATGCCTGAAGATTCCCCCCGGGGATGAAACGCGGGAGCTTCTGTGTAGCTTAATTGCCATAAATATATTTTCATAACTTACTACCTAGCTCTACTTACATATCGAGCACTGTTGAGTAAATACTGAAAATTGATACATAAAAAATTATATCTCCTTATAAAATTTTATGTGGATACATGAAATACTAATATATATATATATATATATATATATATATATATATATATATTATTTAAAAACTATATATTACAGTGCCTGTTTGGTGTACCAGGGTTTCATCGATCTAGTAATCTTATATTGTCAGACTGACTCCTCAGCACCATTCAGTAGGCAAAGACTCTGTTTTTTTTCTCAGTCTTTGACTCTTCAGCACCGTTCAGTAGACAGTCTGATAATATATGCTGATTTCTACTCCATACCTGGTATCACTAGACAGATGAAACCCTGGTACACCCAACAGACACTGTAATGTATAGTTTTTAAATAAAATACTTTATATTAGCTCTTGTAGGACCTACGATCAAGCACTTTATTGCTTTTTGGGGTTTTATTTTGCACCTAATCTATAAATACACTCTAGTCGGGCACTTTGACAGAAATATGAAAAGTTTCTAATCAAGCAATATTGTGAGTTCTCTCCCTTGGAAGATTGAACACTTGCCAAGACTTACTATATTTGCGAATAAAATATAGGGTTTATTTCTCTCACATTCAAATATGACTCACAATGGCCGAGTGGGTAAGAATGTTGGATTGGAGTTATTCGGGTCCATGGTTCAAACTTTCTGACCGTTATATAAGCCACACTGATGAGTGTTAGTGAACATGAAACATTTATGTCTGTGGATGATAAACATTTATTCATAAAAAATAATTACGTGTATATACTAGCTGTATTCACCCGGCGTTTCCCGGGCGGAGATATATTGTTGGTTGGAAGTAATTTCAAATATAGTCATGTTTGCAATTTTTTCCTTGAAAGAAAACTAAAAAATAACATTTGCAATATGAGGTCAAGTAATTAAAACAATATTGCGAAACAACTATTTGAATTTAAAAAAAAAAAACAATAACAAATAATAGTTAATTAATGTCATTTTTCAAAACCAATACGCAAATTAGCTAATATCGTATATACACAAACAATATATAAAAAAGATTGTGCGTCTATCGTGTAAATTTGAATTAACCTGAAATAGTGTGTTTTGACTTTACAGTTCGTGTGAGAAATGGACAAAACTTTTGCATTTATTCATTTGGATGACAAATTTAAATTGGTTCAGGGGAAATAGCTCTTTCAATAGTTATTCAAAAGTTATTTCCCTTGATTACTTGAATGAAAGGATTTTTTATTTTTTAATTCCAGTCAAAGAATTATGATACAATGTTCTTCAGTCCGACAATGGCTTTGTTGTTGTTGTCGGGCTGAGGTATGGTTCTGATCAGTCCTAAGTCCTCTTTCTCTCTCTCTCTCTCTCTCTCTCTCTCTCTCTCTTTCTCTCTCTCTCGCTTTCTTTTTCTCTCTTTCTCCCTCTCTCTTTCTCCCTCTCTCTTTCTCTCTCTCTCTTTCTCTCTCTCGCTTTCTTTCTCTCACTTTCTCTCTCTCTCCTTCCCCCTCTTTCTCGCTTTATTTCTCTCTCTCGCTTTATTTCTCTCTCTCGCTTTATTTCTCTCTCTCTCTCTCGCTTTCTTTCTCTCTCTTTCTCCCTCTCACTTTCTCTCTCTCTCCTTCCCCCTCTTTCTCGCTTTCTTTCTCTCTCTCGCTTTATTTCTCTCTCTCTCTCTCATTCTCTCTCTCTCTCTCTCTCTCTCTCTCTCTTTCATTCATTCATATGTCTAACCTCCTGAGAAGAAGGTAAATAATATTTCGTCCCTGGTGACCCCAATTTTTTTTTTTCTCTACCATAACCTACTCGAGGTCATACCACCTTATTTATTCTGATTTAGTAAGTAGTATGACTATGATGGATGCCATCGACACGGTTCACCATGTCGATGTTGTCCCTACAGACATGTATATTACCTTGTGGCATCTGTACTCAAACCTGTGTAGCATCACCCTGTTCGGGTTGAACCGACTTCCCCCAAAGTTCATGTGTCCCCTAATTGCATGAATATTCTGGTTAGAGAAAATAATCACATTGTTTTGTTTATTTTTTAATTTTTTTTTTTTAAGGGAAATTTTTCCGTCCTCACTGGTATTCCCAAATGGTCACCCATCTGGTACTGACCAGGCTCAACGTCGCTTAACTTCGGTTATCTCACGAGAACCGGTGTGTCAATGTGATTATGCCATATAGACACGCATGTTACAACCATCATAGTGATTATTTAGTCCACAGGGCTGGAAATAAGCAAAACTTTTTCTCCTTTATCCTTCTTTGAACAATTGATGATTTAATAAATATTTAATTTTATCCAATTTTTATCCTCATCAATTATCAACTTATACTATTGCTCTATCTCGTATATCGAGCTTTGATTATTCAAGATAGGATATAATTTAGAGATATAATTATTATCTTTATTTTCATATTTCACACATATATATATATATAAAGATAGATGAAATAAGAGGGATAAACATGTACGAATGACAAATTTATTTCAAACTTCGATTGTTCAATGCAAGGTATACTCGGTAATAAAATTATGTTTATTATTCTTTCCTTAAGCCAAGGCTTTTCAAAGATCAAAATCTTATCATCAGAGGAATTACATAGATAGATAAGTTGGCGGTGGAAAAGCTAAAATTCAAAATTTAAAAAAATATTAAGTAATGGAAGGTGAAAAAAAAGTTTGTGTAAAAAAGAATATGGGGAAAGTCCAGTTGGTAATTGTCCGTTGATGAGGTGTCCAATGAAAGGAGATTTACAGATGGAAAAGAAGGGTTTTCGTGAAGGCAGCATGGAAAAGAGTTCAAGAATGAAGTAAATCCAATAGTGAGATGTTGAGTTCAAATCCTAGGTGGAGTGCACTTATTCGGAATTAATTTTGAGAATTCGGGCCATTTTAAAAATACTTCCGTGGGCCGAAGGAGGAATTGAAGTTGAGCTTAAATTATTTCACTATAGGTTCTATCTACTAAAAGTACACTTTTAGTTTCATATTTGATTCTATATATATATATATAATATATTTATGTATACACACACTAAATTTCAAAACTATGAACTTATTTAACCAATGGAACTTTCACATTTCCTGGAAAAATTATGTTTTTCAATCGACATCAAATTGTATTTATTTATTTCAATTTCGTCGACTGAAGACGTTTTTTTATTTGTCGTTTGAACATACGCGCATAATTTTTCACTTGAAGTAACCACTTATCCTCGAGTGGCTTTTAGCCTTGATAAGTGTTAAAGCCCCGAATGGATTGTCAGTTAAAATGACGAAGAACATTATGAGAGGATTGTTTGCTATATGTGCCAATTGTATGTGTACACTTTGCTTATAGCGACATTGTTTTCACTCATCGTGGACTGTTTTGTCTCGTTTCACCACTAAAGTGTGTGCGTTAACTTTACATGTGATTAAGACTTCGCCTGAGTATGGGTGCTAGTCTTAGCACGTAATATTGTTTGTAGTAATGAAAACCGTTGCACGAAAAAAAAAAAAGAAAAACCTTTTTATGAACAACAACGGAAGTATTTATTAAAGTCACCTCTAACTCTAAACCCTAACTCTAACCCTAAACCCTAACTCTAAACCCTAACTCTAACCCTAAACCCTAACTCTAACCCTAAACCCTAACTCTAACCCTAAACCCTAACTCTAACCCTAAACCCTAACTCTAAACCCTAACTCTAACCTTAACTCTAACCCTAACTCTAACCCTAAACCCTAACTCTAACCCTAAACCCTAACTCTAACCCTAAACCCTAACTCTAAACTCTAACCCTAACTCTAACCCTAACCTCTACTGTTTGGTATTGGTTGAAGAAAGTTGGACAGTGTCCGAGTGAGGAAAGGAAAAGTTAGAAAGTTCTTTAAGTTGCCGAAGGTCTATGAGCAGTTATCTTCAGGTGAAGATAGTCAGTGATTGGGCATCCAGTTGACAGGGACAGGAGAGAGAGAAAGGGTACGTCTTTCATCGTTGCTTTCAGGAATCTCTCTGATCATCGTCCGTGATTCTCAAAGGGGCTTTAGTAGTCCTTCTTCGGATTGATGAAATAAATGCCCTCTGGAAGCTGATTGGTTAGCGTGTGATCAAATCACTTAACAGAGACGGTTCTCCGAGAGAGAAAATAAGTCATTATTTATGACTTCTAAAGGAGGAAGTAGCGAGTGTTTTGCCCGTTCAGATACGTTTTGAATGTACATACGTTACAGATATTTCAGATTTTGTCCCGAAATAATAAAATAAAACCGGCCTTTTATTCACCTGATCTTACACGTCCTCTCCACTATCGGGTTATTTTGATGAATGCATTTCCAGTTAAAATGATGAAACTGATCCTCCTGGCCACTAGACTCGATCTGTTGCATGTGACCCCCCCCCCTCTATGTTTTTTTATTAATCGGATTTTGTTAAGTTTAATTGAATTACGGTATCATGTGGTCATTACATTAATTGAATTATTGAGAAATTTAAATGTAATGTGAACAAATATCTTGCCGCCCAACTGCCCCCACACAGATTGCTCCCTATTAAATATGGCCCCTATTACAGTACCTCCTTATGCTTCAGTGGCAATATCCCTTGTTTGGGGTTAATGAAAGGTTATTTTTTTAAATTTTAAATTATAAATTATTATTTTTTTTTAATAACCTGAATTTTAAAATTTATGTTTAAACAAGAAACAAACGTTTTTTTTTTTAAACTTACCACACTTGTACTTTCTAAACGTAAATACCCCCTTTCCACCCCAACTAGCAGCAAAATCCCACCCCTTTACTGTACAGGTACCCAAATGCTGGAAAATCTTCTACTCTAATAGCTTCTTCCCTCAGACCGTTTGCTTTTTGGGATTCCCTTCCTGCTCCCTGTTTCCCCGACTGTACCAACACAACTCCCCACTTGGGGGGGCCAAATTTATAGGGGCCATCCTTACGTCTCAGTGGCAATAGGCCTTGTTTGGGGGAAACAAAAGTTTTTAAAAAAATCATAACCTGCATTTAAATTTGAACATGAATTATCACGGAGAGACAACGACTTGTTCGACAATTCACCAATAAAACGGTTTGCGCGCGAATTTTATAAATCTTGATAATTAATGAACAACTGTTGACAATTTCCTTGGCCTTTTGGCGAGGAGCAAAGTTGTTGTATCTGTTCTGTCCTCGGTCAGTGAAGGAGAAATCCTTCTAGACTGAGGCAATTTTTATTTTAGTTCTAATCCAGAGTGTCTCTTTTTGGGGAGCTGGATTTTCCTCACATTATAAACCGACCCTGTGTCGAACTTTGCCCTCGTGGGGAGATGAGTAAGTAGGAACTGTTGACAATGCAAAAGAACGTTTGTTATTTTAATTTTTATGTAACGGAAAAAGAACAATGAAAAACATCTAAAGGCCATCAATGATTATGGTGTGTTTGATCTCTCGTCAAATTTGTGCAGTGGGTGGCTTTCATTGGTGGACACAGGTTCAATCCCTACAGACGGATGTAATTTTTTTTTTTTTTTTTTTTTTTTACTGTTATGAGGTTTTTGTTCTTGAGAAGGGGCCACGTGAAGGTTGCCAACATCCTAAGTGAAAGTGTTTCTGTGTAAATAGCTGAATTCGAACTTGGCACACCCAGGTTGCAAGTCTGTGTCATTAACCACTTAGCCAACGTCACCTCCCACTAAAACATTTATATATATTTATATATTAAAGAGTTTTTTTTAGCTGGTTTCCAAAGGAATTCATAGCAAAAGTCCTTTTACAATTGTTTCAAAACCAATTTAGAATCTTGTCTTGTTCATAATTTTGGAATAAATTGCCTTTGCTATGAATTAAAACTTTCTTTAAAGCGTACGTAGATAGAGATTTAAATATCTTAACGTGTCTGTCTTACGAGTCTGAAAGGACATGTTCTCAAAGAGTGATTGCTTCGACGTAAAATCCTTAAATTGCACAGCGACAACCAGAGTGTTAGTATTATCTAGTCGATCTTATGTGATTTCAGCTAATGTCCGACAATTTTTGACATGGGTTCTTTTTTTTTTTTTTTTTTTTTTTTTTTACTCACTCGGCAGCTATCTTCCGAATTAAACTTTTTTTTTATGAAAACAAACAAAAATTGAATAAGT
Organism: Sepiola atlantica; assembly: GCA_963556195.1. Lineage (NCBI taxonomy): Eukaryota > Metazoa > Mollusca > Cephalopoda > Sepiida > Sepiolidae > Sepiola > Sepiola atlantica. The sequence goes on along the minus strand of OY744554.1, from coordinate 31,992,393 downwards.
AAATTGTTATTCTTTCTAAATTGTTTTTCTTTTTGAATCTTTTAGTGATATCATCATTGATGACGTCATCCATTGTGCACGGAACAAACAAAACCCATTGTTTTAGTAGTCTAGGGGTATACAATGTACAGACTCCGTCAAAAATGATGGGAAAAATATTATGCTTCGCCAGTGTTCGCACTAATATTCGTATTCATATAAAACAACGTCTCAATCAATTAAAAAAGAAAGAAGAAAAAAAAAAACGTCTCAAGCTGGAAAGTTTTAAAAAAAGAAAGAAAAAATGTATCAATAAAAAAAAAAAAAAAAAAAGAAAGAAAAAATGTATCAATATAGTGACGGATTTCTTTTCAAATTCATTTCAGACAAGGGATGGGCTGAGTTGCTATTTGCTTTCTCCCTTCCTCTAAATGCAGGCCGGAAGTTTTTCTTTTCATTTTTTTTTTTACGCACTCAGAAATTTTCTTGATGTAGACAAAGAAACTGAAAAAATAAATTGTTATTCTTCATACGTTATTTTTTTCCGCGGAATTCGGACAGTCTTCGGAGAATTCCATGTATGGGTCCTGTTTTGAGTTGTCTTTCTTCATCAATATCTATTCAATGTGGCAATTTTGTTCCATTACTGCTTCAATCCTCCCGCGGGGATCATTATGCACTAAACGTCCATGTCGATGCCCGATATACCACTCACGTCTGCCAAGTTTGTCTTTTAACTGGTGCCCGGGTGTTTTCAATAATCTCCCTGAAAAACCAACCCATGCTGTACCATACAATTCAGTGTTTTTGGCAAAAAAAATTATTCAGCATTTCTTTTTCCATTTATAGTGTTCCCCAGATTTTGACATCCTAGGCCACCGCCAAATTCTTGTTCCCAAAGTCTATACTATTTTAAGTTTTTACACACTTAAGTTCTCGGTTTCCCTTCTTTTCTTTTTTTTTTTCAAAATGGTCTAATCGGATGTAGATACGATAATTCTTCTAACCGAGGATTTTGAGTTGTTTTTTGTTTAAGCCGACTCAAGAGTGGGAGTCAGCTTTGTTTTTCAGCCAGTGCCCCACTTCTGGAGTAAGGAGTTAAAGTCTGCAATTTTCACAGGAATCAGATTTTTTTTTCAATTGTTTTAGATCATTCTGACCTTTTCAAATTGTAAATGAAAATGACATTTCAAAATGATTATTTTGATAATTCAGCCAGGAATCAGATTTTTGTTCAGCCTTTGAGTTGGAAACATTTATTTTTTTAAATTGACTCCTGACTCAGATTTTTTTTCCACCTCTAACCTAAAGCTGTGAGAGTCAGCAATTTTCACAGGAATCAAAGTCGGTAATCAGTCATCTCTACCTTCCTTTTGGTTAAGATCAAAGTGTAGTATTTGTTCTGATACTACACTGCATATTTTCTGCAATCGATCAGTGAAGGAAAAATCCTTCTAGGCTGAAGCAATTTTTAATTTTGTTCTCATCCAGAATGTCCCTTTTTGGGAGAGCTGGAGTTTTTCCCACATTAAAAACCGACCTGGATTTTACCACATCTCCGTGCGGAGATAAAGGTGGAGAGTCCTTATTTACTTGAGTTAGGGGCATTTTTTTTTAACAACTTAAGACTCTGATTGTGTTCAGCAAACCCTAACCCTAACACTAATCCTAACCACCTGAACGGTTGGCAGTCTGAAATTTTGTAAAGCTGAAGTCGAGAATCGCATTTTTTTTTTTTTTTTTTTCAAAATTATTTCGATAATTCAATATACAGGTGCAGACTTTGTTGCACCTGTGAATTAAATTATCAAAACAATAATAATGCACCTTACTATTTAACAGGTGCAAATTTTGTTGCACCTGTACAAACGATGTGACCGTTCCCAGTTTTATAGAGCTGAAAACTCGACAATCATGCAGTATAGTTAACAGTCGAGAAATCAAAAACAAACAAAATATACAAATAACTTTTACCAAACTCAATAAAATTTAATTTTCTACCAACCTACATAGTTTTAAAGTTCTGAAACTATTTTGAAGTTGTTTATGTCAGTATAAGGTTTTGTCGATTTGTCTTTCACAGTAAGAATCTAATATGGCCGACCTATGTGTTGCAGTTGGAGTTTCATTTCTTAAAAAATAATTTTAAAAGTTAACTTACCTTACCCTAGGTTTGACTGGCATTCCCCCGGACTTAGGGTTAGTGTAGGATAAGCCCTTTTTGGGTTTTTTTGTTGTTTTTTTTACTATCTTAAAAGATAGTAAAAAAAACCCAAAAAGGGCTTATCCTACACTAACCCTAAGTCCGGGGGAATGCCAGTCAAACCTAGGGTAAGGTAAGTTAACTTTTAAAATTATTTTTTAAGAAATGAAACTCCAACTGCAACACATAGTATATATATGTGTTGTTTTTTTGCTAAAATTAGCAACCATCTCCAAACAAAATCGACGGCCATCTTTGACGTAACTAAACACGAGTCAATTAAAATAACAATAACAAATTCTGAGATAATAAATATTACAATCAGTTTGCACATTTTAAAATTATATAAGTCTGTAGAAAATTAAATTTTAATGCGTTTGGTAAAAGTTATTTTATGTGTTGTTTTTTTTTTTTTACATTTCTGTTTCGTCTGTTTACTGCATGATTGCCAGAAGCTCAAATTGTCCGTTTCAAATGACGAAACTTAGTTTGGGTGATTTTTTTAAATTTTTTTTTTTAAATCGATATCAAAGTCATATTTTTTTTCATCTTATAATTGACTCAGAAGTCAAATCTCTTTGAGCCGACTCCCATGGTTGGCAATTTTTGCAGGAGTCAAATTCGTTTTTTAAAAAAAAAACGTCATGAGTCAGAATTCTTTTTTCGGCCAACCCAAACATCTGGTTCTAACAAGTTTTTTGTTTGTTTCATATTAAAGTTTAAAGTTCATATAATATTCAATTTGTGCGCGCGCTGATTAAACTCCTCATTGTCTTGTGCCTGACTATAAACCTGCTTATTAAGTACGCATGCATTTGTATCTTGTGTAATTTTAATCTTTTTGTGTCAGAAATGCATTTCTTCTGGTGCAGCTAACATTCAGTTCGAACGTGCAGCTTTTACGAAACATGTTGAAAACAATAAATAAAAGCCTTCTGTATTTCCTCCACGTCCAGTGTTGTTCTCTTTTTTCCCTTTTTTGTACCATGTGTACTTTCAGAATAGTAGTATGAATAAATGCAGAAGTTGTTTTTTTTTTATCACACCTGTAGCAGTAGCCCTACTACAACAATGGCCGCCAAATAACAATGTCTAAAATATTTCCTGTACTTGGTACTGATTGGAGCCAATGCTTAATTTCAATCGGGATCTAAACCAATCAGAAACCATCTTTCTTGGAGCCATGCACTTGTTCTCAGATGTTATATAAAGAATTGTGTTCGCGCTTTCTGATTAGTTAGTTGCGACAAGGCCAAGCTGTGTAACCAACACACATCGCTCAGATCAACTACCAAACTTCTCTTTGGCGCGCAAACAAAACCCGTTCGCACATAGACTTCACTATACAAGATGGTGACACGTCGGCACGTGGACTTACTTACTTTCCTAAGATTTCAACACAGACTTACTTCACAATAATATGAACTTTGCTACTCTTACAGACTAAGATCAAAGTGTAGTATCTGTTCCGATGGATACTGCACCCTATAGACCGGTATTGTCTTGGCCTTCGGGGCTTGATTCCGCCGGTCTATGGGTCTGTCCTGTGCAGTTCTAGGAGGTCCACCCTCCCAGGCTTTGCCTCCCCTCTTTGGAGAGGAGTAAGTTTATTGCTTACTGCCTGAGGCGCCCCTACCGGGGAATGCCAACGGGGCTGCCCAGGCAATTTTTAATTGCCAGAGTGCTCACCTTCTCGGGCGCTGGCTTTTCAAACCCCACTTTCCCGACCCGAGCTTGGGTCACATCTTACTTGTGGGAGTAAGATAAAACTGGCCTTGTGCCTAACTCCTGTAGCGGAGTAAATAAAATACTGCACCCCATACTGGTGTTGTCTTGGCCTTCGGGTCTTGATTTATGCCGGTCAATGGGTCTGTCCTGTGCAGTTCTGGGAGGTCCACCTTCCCAGGCTTTGCCTCCCCAAAGAGGAGGGGAGTAAGTTTATTGCTTACTGCCTGAGGCACCCCTACCGGGGAATGCCGACGGGACTGCCCAGGCAATTTTTAAATCCCACTTTCCCGGTCCCGACCTTGGGTCACATCTTACTTGTGGGAGTAAGATAAAAACTGGCCTTGTGCCTAACTCCTGGAGAGGAGTAAATCAATACTCTTACAAACTAACTCGTATTCCTATATGTTGCTGTTGGAGTTTAATTTCTTAAAAAAATAGTTTAAAAACTTAACTTACCTTAAGTCCAACTGGCATTCCCCCGGACTTAGGGCTAGTGGTAGGATAAGCCTTTTTTTTGGTGGTTTTTTAATTTTTTTACTATCTTTTAAGCCTGAAATTAACGACTATCTCCAAACAAAATCGACAGCCATCTTTGACTTAGCCAAACACGAGTCAATCAATGTAACGATAACAAATTCTAAGATAATAATTATTACAATTAGTTTGCACACTTTAAAATTATATATTAACAGACTTTTTGAATAACATTCTCCTATTATGGACTCTCAATACCAATTTCATCTTCCAGACTCTCTTACTAACACCTGTTCATGATACAAAATAGTCTTTTGAAATACTGTATATATATATATTAGAGAGCAAATACCCAAACACCATTATTTGTATAGCTAATTTGCATGAGTATTTCTTACACAGTTTATAATAAATTAATGTTTGGTGTTATTCATTTGTAATTTTATTGCCCTATTTTCCTATATATATATATGGATTAGTTTTGTCGATATTAACAGTAATTAATTAAAATGATTTAATAAGAAAAGGATAAATTAATTAAATGAATTAAAACATCATGGCATAAAGGGTTTCTCGTATTAATTCATATGGCATTACTGGACGAATATTTAATATAATAAAATCCTTCCTAACCAAAAGAAAGATCCATGTTGTTGAGACGATATTGACATAAAAATGTTGTTTGGCACAAGACAAATGAAACGGACCGTAAAAAATATATCACACAGAAATGTTATGTTTTTTGGAAATGTGAAAAAATAAAAATAATAAAATAAAAACATGGTTATTGGAATATAATATGAACCTGACTTTATATATATATATATATATAGAGAGAGAGAGAGATTGTTAGCACTCAGCACATGTCCAAACCATCTGAGACGCAAGGGCGAGATGAGGGAATGGCGGTTACAATAGTTTGGACATGTGACATCGTTGCAAAACTCGCTTTTTCACTAGAAGTCGCCGAAAAACGACTCTGTGTCAATATATCTCCATATAAATAGCTATTCCTTTGTTTGTAACACCAAGGGAGGTAATTCAGCATATATTGAAGGAAATGTTAGCATCAGCAGCATCTAACTGAAATATTAATACTATTCGTAAACAAGACAATGATGTTTTTTTTTCAAGGGATTTGAATTATTAATTAATCATTCCATGAGCAGTGATTAGATGGGTAGACGCCCTACACAAAGATCTCGGTGAAATCGGTCTTCACCGGACCAAGCCTGTGATCAAGTCAAGTGGAGAAAGAAAGTTGATCATTGCAGATCTCGCAGTAGTTTGGAATTAACGCATAAGAAAAAGAAAATATCATCATCATCGACGGCCCTGCCTTTGTAAGGCGTTGGCAACTATGGTCCTCCACATTGAAAATATAGAGAAAAATATTGGGGTTAGTTGTGGTAGACCACACATCCATCTACTTGAAAATCATGGGCAACTTTATCATTGGACATAAAAACTTGCAGGGAGTCTCATATTTCTAGTGGACATTAATTTCTCTAGGATCTCAAGAGGTTTGATGTCTCAGCATGAAGTCCTGTTTAAAGATGCAATAACTTTTCCGAATGGAGAAATACAAATTTTTAGTGGTCAAATTCCGATCCAGATATTTCTCCTATTGCAGGCCTGTCGTCTGTATGTGTTGCAACTATGCACCCCAATAAACATGCAGCATTGCACAAGTTTACATATGCTATCATTCATGTCTCATCCAAGCGGCAATATAACAAATGAAAGAAAAAGAAGACACGCGTGGGTTGCGCTTAAACAATTCAAGTTTTATTCAATGAATAAGTAAATTACTAATAGCAAATGCGAAAACAAAAAATAAAATTATTAAAAAAAATTTTTTATTTTTATTAATTGTAATATCTTTTTCAATTTGACAGAGCAAAAAAATTATTCAAATTTTCTTCTTTTTCTTTTTTTTTAGTATTTATTAATAAAAATTTTTTTTTTATTTAAATATTTTTTTTTTAAAGAGATCCATCCAATCTTAAATCCGAAGCTGACAGATTAACCTGATATAATAGGGTAGTACGGATGCGATCACCTTGATTTTTTTTTTTAACATTTAAAATTTATGTGTGGATGTGTGTGTGGGTGGGTGGGGGTGAGGGGGTCAAGGAGTAGGGGTTCCGTGTCTTGTCTTCACCTGAGTATATATTCAAGATAATCCGAAAAAATAAAAATAATTCTTTTCTTTTTTTTTTTAAATTAAAAATAATACAAAAATCACAGTTGGATTATACAGAATGTGTCCTGAGCACCAGTAAGTACTAAGAGGGTGGGGATGGGGGTAGGGATGGGGGTGGGGATGGGCGATTAGAGGAGATAAATGAAACTGAGAATTTAATTATAACTTCAAAAATTTATAATTTTGTTAATAAAAATAATAAGCAAAAATTTTTTTAAATGAATCAAAAAATGGAGCAAAAAATAGAAGCAAAAAATGAAGCAAAAAAATAAGAACTAAAAAATGGAGCAAAAAGATAGAAGCAAAAAAACGAAGCAAAAAAATAGAAGCAAAATATGGAGCAAAAAGATGAAGCAAAAAAATGAAGCAAAAAAAAATGGAGCAAAAAAAAGAAGAAAAAAATAGAAGAAAAAGTAAAGAAACAAAAAAATGTTGAGGAGCAAAAAATATCTAAAAATAGCAAAGCAATAATAAAAAAAAATAATCGAGAAAAAAAAGTTTTTCATCAAGTTGAGCAATTTCTTTGTGCACCTTTTTATTTATATAATAATAATAATCTAGTATTATACTAAAGCCGATTTAATCAACGTTTGTTTCCCTAAGGCTTTTTTTAAATATATATTTTACTCACACACAATGCATGCTAAAATATTCCCCAGTTTTGAAATTTAGTTACGTTTAAAAAACAAAACAAAAAAAACACTTCCATTTTAATTATTCTAACTAGACGTAATTTGCAATTAACTAACCAAGTTACCCCTCTCGTAACTAAGTTTCTATAAATCTCACTGTATGTTGTTTGAACCCCCAACTCCCATTTATACAGTATATATCACTCTTGCTTCCATCATTCTCTATTAACCATACAAAATACATGTTAAAATATTCCTTGGTTTGGGGATTGAGTTATGTTTTTAAAAGAATCTATTTTAATTGTTCTAATTAGTCGTAATTTGCAATTTGTAATTTGCAATTTACTAAGTTTCTGTCTATTACTCTCACCCTCTCTCATTTTATATACTTTGACCCCCATCCCATTCTTATTTTATATAGTATCTATCCACTCTCTCTCGCTCTCTCTGTATGTTGTTTTATCCCCCCCCCCCTCACATTTTATACGGCAAATTTCTTTAAATCTATTAATAAGTGAGATTATGTATATGTTTGTCTGTCTGAACTCGAAACTATATTATTGGGTTTGATCGCTACCCTATTTATCTACTTCCTACGGAGCAGGATGTGACACAAGGTCGGAAAGTCGGAGTTGAGAAGTCAGCACTCTAGAGGAAGAGTACTTAAGGGACTTTAAAAAATTGCCTGGGCAGCCCCGTCGGCATTCCCCGGTAGGGACGCCTCAGACAGTAAGCAATAAACTTACTCCTCCCCAAAGAGGGGAGGCAAAGCCTGGGAGGGTGGACCTCCTAGAACTGCACAAGACAAACCCACAGACCGGCGTAAATCAAGCCCCGAAGGCCAAGACGATACCAGTCTATGGGGTGCAGTATCCATCGGAACAGATACTACACTTTGATCTCGACCAAAAGGCCGAAACCGTAAGAAATATACAGTATATATCACTCTCGCTTCCGTCACCCTCTCTATTTATTAACAGTCGAAGGTAATAAAAAAAAAAGGCAAGAATAAAAAGATTGGAACAGTTCATTACAAACAAAAGTGAATATCACCAGTAGTAGTAATATTATTTAACCCGTAGCTATAGAGGGGAAGAAAGAGAGAGAGAGAGAGAGAGAGAGAGAGGGAAGTGGGGAGATATTGCGAGCGGGAAAAAAAACTAATTTTATCTTTTATCTTTTCATTTTAAAAAATTTAACTGACTTTGAAAACTAAATCTTTCCTGATTCAAGCAATCTAACACGAGCTCAATGTTTATGTTGCAGTGTGTATCTGTCTGTCCACTAAGCGACATCACACCAAGAATCAGCAGCAGCTGACTTGAAATATTCATATGGTTTGTAAAGAGGACAACTGTTTTTATCAGGTGACTTTAATTCTAAAAGTTGTAAGTTGGGATGGAATGAAGAAAAGTAGGCCATGATTTATATTTCTGTTTTTTTTTTCCCATGAACTTTCTGTACGATATAACATCTTTATAAATGTGGTTTCTGAAGAGCAGCATGTAATTGTGTTTAATTATAGCATATTGCACATTTCAAAACAATTGTAAGACCATCATCAATTCTGTCGTTGCAAAAAATTAATGATATGAGTAAAGACTGAATTTTGGTTATTGGAATTTAAATAATTAGTAAATATATATATATATATATATATATATATATATATATATATACTTAAGTATGTGTATATGTTTATATATTTTTATGTACATGATTCACTTTTCAACAAATAAACTGATCATTATGAATTTTGAAACATAGTTTTGAGGCGTTAGGGGTCCAAATGTGGGTTATATGTAGTTTACTTTAGTTTTATGTAAATGGAGTAAAAATAAAGTGGAAATCCTTCACGTAAATTCAGATACCTGCATTTGTGTGAAATTTTACGAATAGGTATTAGACACCAATTAATAAATATTCCCCAAATTTCAGTTTCTTTGGAGTATTCTAAAGCTTTTTAGGGGCATATGAGTACAACCTCTCATTTGAAGATTCAAATATTTCACATTTGCATCGAATTTGATCTTGAGTCATGAATTAAGCAAGATTTCCAGGATTTCAATTTCTTCTTAAGACACCCCTTAAGCTCAAGCCTTAAATTTTCGACATTTTTTTTTAAGAATCAAAATCATGTAAAGGATTTTGATCAGAATGCCCTTTATTAACCCCAACTTCAGCGAGGCAGTAAAAAAAAAACGATGGTAGAAAAAAAAAAAACGATGGTAAAAAAAAAAAAAAAAAAAACGATGGTAAAAAAAAAACTATGGTAAAAAAAAAAAAATGGTGGTAAAAAAGATGGAGAAAAAAAGAAAAAGACGGGGAGGGGGGTAAAAAAAAAAAATAATAATAAAACGATGGGGGGGGGGAACGATGGTAGAGGAAAAAACGATGGTTAAAAAAAAAACGATGGTAAAAATCGCACGTTTAATAGCTGAAGTCTAAGTATTGTTTGTAGTAAAGAAGACGATAACTGTTATTTCCAAGAGACTTTAATTTTAAAAGTTGCAGGTTAAAAGTTGGGAAGGTATGAAAAAAAGTATGCTACTATTTTTTACAACACAGGTTCACTAATCTGTGTCAATATATCTCCATATAAATAGCTATTCCTTTGCCAAGGGAGGTAATTCAGCATATATTGAAGGAAATATTAGCATAAGGATATGAAGCCCCTGCTCTGAACTTTTGATGTTCTGATAAATATTGTATTTTTACAATTTTTTTATTCTCATCTTTCATCTCTAAAATTGATTGCTCTATTCAATATATTGAGCTTTATAAATTCAGATACCTGCGTTTGTGTGAAATTTTAAGAATAGGTATTAGACACCAATTAATAAATATTTCCCAAATTTCAGTTTCTTTGGAGTATTCTAAAGCTTTTTAGGGGCATATGGGTACAACCTCTCATTTGAAGATTCAATGGTAAACTCTGAAATTAAAATGCCATCAACTAGACCCTAGAACCTCTATCTCTGCCAAAAATCAGCTGAATCCATCAAATAGTTGATGAGATACAGGGTGGCACACACGTACGTACGTACACACGGATAACACAAAATCACTCCTGACCTTTCTGGATCTCTGGGTTGCCTTGACTAATGATGCTGAAATTCTACACACTTTAAGAACCTATCAAATGAAAATTTCGTGCAAAGTTTAAAATAATTTGGTTTATTGGTTTTTGAGTTATGACTGATCAAAGAAATGAGATTTCTAGCATAGGTCGTTTTTGAAGTCTATTAAGGGATAGAGCACTATCGCGCCTCCCTTGAAAAACAAATAAGCAAAAAAATGGAGTTTTAACACTGAAAAAGAGAAAAGGGATGTCTACATACTGTAAAATAAATAAGGCAGGACGAGGATTAGAAACCCGGACTTCAGCAGATAGATTTATTATAGTAAAAATAAAAAGATAAAAGAATTATTTTGGATTGAAATCGTAGAAACATTCCTTTGTTCATGACGTCAATCATTCGACAAAAGAATGGATATTGTTTTAAAGAGGAATGTTGGTTGAATTAAGCAAACGACATATTAGGTCAGCAACTGATGTCAAATTGATGTAAACAATGTTTATTTAACAGCAGGGGGTCAGGGGTCCTAGGGAGAAGGGCAGACTTATCGTTGGTGAATAGACATGTAAATGTACATTGTCTGTTTTTTAAAAATTATTTGTGAATGAATTGAACAAATAAAATAAAAGCATTCTTTGTATAACAAAATCACTGTCTTGTTCTTTTTATACCAAGGGAAGCAACTCTTGCCCGACAAGAAACCAATAAGAAAATGATATTATCTCCCATGAAGTCAGCACTTTGGATTAAAAAAGACAAAATATAAAGATTGATTCAGTGATTTTTTTTTAACATAGTTCACCCCAAACAAGGCAGGCCGCCACTGAGAAAAAAGAAAAGGGGAGAAAGTGGGGGGGGGGGGGGGGGTCAACCTAAATTGGGATTTGCGCAGCGAGATGTCTGTTTACATTAGTTTTAAATTTCTGCATGTCTGTACTGTCGGGGAAACAGGGGCAGGGAGGGAGTTCCAGAGGCCAGCAGCACGAGGAAAGAAGCTATTTGAGTAGAAGGCTCTCCAACATCTGGGGACCTCCACAGTGAATGAATGAGATTTAGTTGATTGTTGAGTTAGTCTAGTGAATTTACGTTGAGGGGGCACCAGAGTAGCCAATTCATCGGAGCATAATCCATTGAAGTATTTACAATATAAAATAAAAAGAGGAATTCTACCAAATATAGAGGAAAAAACTTATCAATCGACCTAGAACTAACTAATGCATGCCGTAGAATCACTGGGACACTAAGACCAACCCAACTACCAACGGTGTACAGATTGGCTGGCAGGGAACCTCCCGATATCCAAAATGATGTTCATGTGAGAATCCAAAAACACAAGCAGGAAACCGATAGAAGATGCTCCCCCCTTCCCCTATCTGGCCATGGGCGACCAAGAGGCAGATTGAAATCAAGAAGCAATTTCATGACCAAAGAGAGCCTCGATCCTGCACGGTCACAGAACTACTGTATTGACAGATTGAAAGATTGGAATGACTAATTGAACGAAGCTATCCAAGAACCCAGAGAACATCTCCCACATGGAACGGATCTCCTAAGGAAGAACTGGGTGAGCCTGAACCGAGCAAGAGCAAAGGTCGGAATGATAACGAGTAACCTCCACAGGTGAAGAGCAGCAACAACAATCAACTGCCCCTGTAGAAATCTCAGACCGACAATGGAACACATTCCCCGTGACTGCAGTGATGGACCAACTTTTACTGACCAAGATTTGATGGACTGTAACCCTTATGGCCAAACGATGGATCCAGTATTGGCATAAGATAAGCTACGACGACGATGATGATGATGATGATGATGTATAATAAATAATTAAACAAAGCTTATCTTTACGGCAGTTTTACAATAGATTCGATCATCGGAAGTGTATTTTTATCACATACATCGGGATATATTTCAATGCAATTGTTTCATTATTTAGCGATATATATATATATATATATATATGATGGACTCTCCCGTCGATTGCGACGTATGAGGTTCCAACATATATATGTATATATATAAAGTAATCCAACAAAAGATATAATAGTCAACTAATATCTTATAATTAGTGAAACATTCGGGGAAAATACTGAAGCTCAATATACTGGATAGAGCATTAATATCATAATATAAAATGAAATAATAAAATAAGGTGTCAATCAAATTTTATTAGAATTCAAAGTTCAAGCAAAGTATCTTAACGTCCTTAACTCATGAGTTTTCAAAGATAATTCTTCTCCTCAGAGGACCATTACCGCAGTGACATTACTGCATGTAATAAAATTACATTTTGAAAATATATACAAAAATACATAAAAGTACATAGTGTGTATGCGTATATATATATATACAGGGTGGGCAAAAATAAGGGTCCTATTTTTAAAAATTCATAACTTTTTTATTTATTGATTTTTAAAAAAATTTTTTTTAGAATAAGTAAAGGACCCCTTCCGAAGCAAGCATGAACCGTATTAGCCCTAAGGAACGTACCCTCATTTAGAAAACATTATTTTTGCTTAAAAAACTCAAAACAGTGTAAAAAACAATACTTTAGTTTTTGTAAGTTTTTAGAAGTGTTTTTCGGCTAAAATTTGTTTTGTTTATTTCAAAAAATCTCGGAAGGGTCAGTCTACACACACAAAGTTTGGTGAGTTTAACTTTTATTTTGTGGAAGTTATTCAAATTCAAGTTATTCAAATTTAAAGATAGGACCCTTATTTTGGCCCACCCTGTATATATATATATATATATATATATATATATATATATATATATATATATACGCATACACACACTATTGTAAACAACAGCCAATTAATTGCAACCAAGCTACTGGAAGATTGCAAGAAAGCATGAAGCCATCATCCTGAGATAAACAATATATATCTTGTTAAAATATATAATTTTTAAAAGCTGGATTTTAAAAGTTGGACCTAAAATAACATTTAAGCTGACAAATCAAACTTTGATTCTGACTAGCCAATTTTCATTTGTTATTGCTGTACAATGTTATTGGCAATAAACTAACATACCTTGCTACAATTTATTTTTAAAAAAAAATCTGGTTCGACAGTTTATTAATATGGAGACATTCTTAAATTAACATCTAAAAAGAAGAGCTAAGGGGAATAACTCATTCTTTTAGTAAGAGTTAGCGTTCCTTATTTGCCTTATTTTAGCTAACAAAAACGGTGTTGTTATAGTACAGAAATATTTACAAAATTTGAATGTAATGGATCCTGGGCAATGCCGAACGGGTACAGATATATATATATATATATATATATAGAATAAAATTTGACAAAAGTTCTTGGAAGCTTCTTTAAGAAATTGAGAAACTTTGAAAAAGACAAACAAAATGCCTTTGGAAACTACGTTTTAAGATGCAATATTTTTATTAAAAATCATTAAAAAAAATTTTTCTTGACTTTTATACTTATTAATTTTGGATGTTGGACACAAATCAAGGGCATTTCGCATTATTATCTGCCCTTGCAAGTTATCTGCCCTTAATTTGCGTCCAACGAAACAAGATGGAGGCATACTCATCGAAGTGATTGCTATAATACGTAAAATGGGAAAATACTTGTAATTAAAGTTCTAGCCGATAATTTTTCCTACCTTTTTCAACAATAAAATACCACTGAGTAAGTACATTATATTGTTTTCATAAATAAATAAGTTTTCCGTATGGCCGAAGCACTGAACATGCACCGAAGGATTCATGTTCTTCCTCATATCATGTACCTTGAAAAAGACTCAATAAATGTGTTAGGCGAAATATCAACTCATACACAGCCGAGTTGATTTCTGCGTGTTTCTATTAGATTGAATTTGCTTTTCTATACCTTATTCGGTTTTTATCCGCTAAATATACCTCTTGCACATATTATACAGGGTGAGCCAAAAGTAGGTGGACAGTAAAACACATTTTTTTGTCGAAGCGTAAGAGGCAGACTTCAAAGCTGTGTAAATCAAGAAGGAAAACAGTTTGAACACTTGCGTTGATAAATAACATCTAATTTTCATTAATATAATTGTTTTATTACATGTAATTGTACGTATAAGTGATCTCTAAATAAATGCTTTTTACTGTCCGCCTACTTTTGGCTCACCCTGTATATGTGGGCAGTAATCCTTCATTGATACAGGTTTGCTTTAATATAATCAAACAGAACATAAATTGTCTTTTTTTGGCAATCTTGCAGTATAGTTAACAGCCAAGAAAAAAAAACAACAAATACTAATAACTTTCAAACGCAGTAAAATTTAATTTGCACAAAAAAAAAAAAATTGTTTTCAAATGATGTCAGCTAACAACAGAAGATCAAACAACCATTTTGTTTCTGATGCGTCGAAAGAGAGCATTGAACAAATTCTTATTTTGAAATTTTAAAAAAATACTTTGGTGCATATTCAGTGCTTCGGCCATATGGAAAAATTATTTATTTATGAAAACAATATCATGTAATTACTCAGTGGTATTTTATTGTTCAATGTTGAAAAAAGTAGGAAAAATTATTTATTAATGAAAACAATATCATGTAATTACTCAGTGGTATTTTATTGTTCAATGTTGAAAAAAGTAGGAGAAATTATCCGCTAGAACTTTAATTACAAGTATTTTCCCATTTCACGTATCGCTTCGATGAGTATGCCTCCATCTTGTTTCGTTGGACACAAATCAAGGGCATTTCGCGTTATTATCTGCCCTTGATTTGTGTCCAACGAAACAAGATGGAGCTTATCGAAGCGATACGTAAAATGGGAAAATACTTGTAATTAAAGTTCTAGCGGATAATTTTTCCTACTTTTTTCAACATTGAACAATAAAATACCACTGAGTAAGTACATGATATTGTTTTCATAAATAAATAATTTGTTTTCATAAATAAATAATATTGTTTTCATAAATAAATAATATTGTTTTCTGTATGGCCGAAGCACTGAACATGCACCAATACTTTAAACAGTTTCAGAACGTTAAAAGTATACAGGTCGGTAGAAAATTTAATTTTTAATGCGTTTGGTAAAAGTTATTTGTTTCATATAGGCATGGTTCCGGGGGGCCAAAAGCATCATCAAATCATCAGAGCGCCCCAGCAGCATCTCACGATACTACCAGACTTTGTTGGATTGTCGTCACTCTGTGGGATTGCCATATCCACGCTGATCTTTTATCTTCTTTACATATTACCACTTGTCCGATGGGCACACACACACACATATATATATATATATCTATCTCAATGTCTCAGCTGTTAACTATACTGTATGATTACCCTTTTTTATGAAGTGTTTTCTACTTATACACAAGAAAATGTATATCTTCATAAAAAGAATGTATGTCTATAAATAAAAAATAAAAAGACAGAAAATGCAAGTTGTTTCACAGACCACTTTCAAATCATGTATCGTTCTTGTAGAAACGGATTTAAACAGGATAGGCGTTCCTAGAAAAAGGACAACGGACACAATCTAAATCGTCGAAAAAAAAAAAAAAAAGTCAATTCTATGGACAATTATTAAATTTTATTGATTCAGATATACATATTTTCTTCTGCGTGAGCAGGAAAAACTTCATAAAAAAAAACACGTACGTCTTCCTTGTCAGTTATACTAGCCAAACTTGTATATATGTAGATGTGAGTGTACAGATTTAGGAAAAAAAAAAAAAAAAAAAAAAAAACTATTTTTTTTTTGTTTTCTTTGGTTACTTTTTTCTTTTTTTAATTATATTTTTTTTTCTTCACCATAGAAAATTTCCCCGCCTCCGATTTCGCAAAACAAAAGAAGCATCATGGCTCCTCACATGAGGAAGAAGATACAGGAAAAAAAAAAATCTCTACAAGACTGAGGAAGTACGATTATCGGCATCATTTCTTTAGAAACAGGTCCAAGGAGAAGGAGGAGGAGGAGGAGGAGACGTACAATTGAGTTGCATGGCTTTCTTAAAACAGAGAAAGTGTTATATCATTGATATATATATATATATATATATATATATATATATATATATATATATATGATATATATGATATATGTATCAGCTGTGTCTATAATAAATGTTGTCATAGATGTTATTTATTGTGTTTAGATGCTACGTACGTTTCATATCTCGTAATCTAACGGGAATAAATTAATTATATATACGTGCGTGCGACAGAGTTTATTATTTAAATAATTTTGCACGTCAATGCTGAAAAAATTATTTAAATAATAAATGCAGCGGAGAAAAAAATATTTCATCTTTAGATTTCAGTCAGAAGATTGCAAAAGGCATGAAACGTCACGGGTAAACATAATAAATAGAACCGACGGCAACATTTATTGTGTGTGTGTGTGTGTGTGTATATATGGGTGTGTGTGTGTGTGTGCGAGACCGATCTAGATATTGACTGGACACATCCGATGTGAAATAGACTCGATTCAATTCCTATATTATGTGTGTGTGTGTATATTATTATGTATGTGTGTGCGCGAGAGACACATCCGATGTGAAATAGACTCGATTCAATTCATATATTATGCATGTGTGTGTGTATATGTATGTGTGTGCGCGAGAGACACATCCGATGTGAAATAGACTCGATTCAATTCCTATATTATATGTGTGTGTGTATATTATTATGTGTGTGTGTGTGTATATATATGTATGTGTGTGCGCGAGAGACACATCCGATGTGAAATAGACTCGATTCAATTCATATATTATGTTTCAATACAATTTATACGGTCTCCAGATATGTAAAATAAGAAAGAGGAGAGGGGGGGGGGGGTAAGCCCTGGTTCTCCCTAATCTTACTCATCCATTTATAATGCTTCTCTTGGATTTTACAGACTTGAAGAAGGTATAAATTGTACCGAAACGTCATATGAACAAAATAAGATCTATCTTAAATAAAAGGATGTTTCCAATTAGTATTTATATCAAACCTTTTCCTCTTTTTCGGCATCTATATTTATATATTATATTATCACATAATATATTGTTTGTATATATTCGTTTCGCCATTTATTTCAACAGTGCTCAATACACGAGTAGAGCTTAGTAGCTGCGTAAAGATGTAAAGATTTTGGCAAACTACACAGAAATTTGCATGTTTCACTCACTGAGAGTTCTTCAGGCCTTTCGCTGATTAACAGTCGTGTTCTCCCGTACAAACATTTCACATTTCTGTTTAATCGCAAGTAAATAGAAACAAAGTGTTTATTAAGAATAAGAATATTAATCAGCACAAAGCCTGAAGAACTCCCACTGAGTGAAACACGCACATTTCTGTGTAGCTTACCAAAAGCGCATTTTCATGCAACTAATATATATATATATATATATATAAAAATGCCATCTTTGTGAAAAAAAAAAAAGACAGAGTTTTGGGAAAGGGGCGGAGGTGGATAAAAAGTGTTGTTGTTGTTGTTGGTGGTGGTGGTTATAGCTGTTGGCAACAAATGCTTCGTGGTGGTGGTGGTGTAGGAGAAGTTCCTTCTTTCCCCACTGCTAGAGTCGTAAGAGAGAGAGAGATAAACAGAGAGGCGCTACTACTGTGTGCAAGAGTAGACAGTCCCGTCTTGGGGCTGCGATAACTTCTGATTCTCCTTCGCCATCATCAGTCGCCTGATTTCAGTGAGTAAATGTTTTAGCGTGTAGTTTTTCTGCCAGCGATTAAGAACATCCATTTTTTTTCGGTCAACCTGCAGAGAAAAAAAAAAAAAAAAAAATTTAAATATAGGAATACTCATCAGCAGTTTACATGCTAGCATGCATCGGATGGCTCTAAGAAATTGACTTTCAAAGTAACCTTTCTTTGGCCAGATCTTTATCCCTCATGTCCATTTTTATCACTTCCTCCCATGTTTTCCTTGGCTTCCCCTGTAAACTGAACCTGCTACCTCAACTGTTCTACATCTACTAATCTAAGAACTCTCCATTCTTTCAACGTCTAGTCTACTCCTCTACACACATCTCCCTACACTGTTCAGATTTAATCTTCCTCTGAGGTCATCAGAACTAAGCCTGTCTTTAAGATTTACATTACACACCCATTGTATTATTCTCATATAATTTCTCTGCATGCAACGCATGTCCTCAACCCTCACTGTCCAGGTTTAACTTCCATACATCATCACACTGCATACACATGTGTTATAGACCCCATCCTTAGTCGACAGTGGTAACACTCTGCTGGTTAGTAATTGCAGAAGTTCCCTGAACTTACTAACTCCACTACTAACTCTTGCAATCACGCTAGCACCCAGTGTTTCAATGGTATCACTAATCTCTATCACTCTGGCATCACTGGAGATGTGTCTCTTATTTATATAAATGGCAGTTGTCTGTGTGTATGTCAAGCTAAAACTACAAAAACAAACACCCACAAAGTTGGTATTTTCTTGATTGGCATTGCCCTGAGAGAATAACATCTCAAATTTAGAAAATATTATTCATTACCCATAATTGGCACAGATTTTGTCAGGGTGGCTCCGTTTTCCAGTAATTTGATGTACTAACTAAAAGGAATTAACTGATTTTTTCAAGGAGTTATTTCTTCTTCCAGTAATCTATATTAGTGTGTGTGCGCATGTGTATGTCCAGAGAGAGGAATGGGCTGGGTGGAGAAGAGGGGGTGGGGGTAGGGAAAGAGAGAGAAGTTTTAATAGAAATATGTTAGATTTTTGCCCTGGGCAACGCCGGGTAGCCCTGCTAGGATGTTTATATACGACATTAAAATATTCACACACCCCTTTCTACAGCAATTGAAAACATTCATTTCTCTGAATCTATGAATAAAATGAGATGTTTATTAGCGCCATTGAAAAATGTAAGAATTCTTCAAACAAACGATAACATATTCAACTTTTAAAACGCAGAATGGTTCCATGCCAGACTGGATATATAGAAACACTAGATACAGAGAAATAAAAAAAATAATAAATATATATATATATATATATATAATGGTTCTTGGATATAGTGTTTAGATAGTATTATTATTATTTTTATTTTTTCATTATTGTTATAATTAATGTTATTTGATATGCAAATTACTATATCATACGGTAGTCTTAAGGGTAATTATATTATTATTATTATTTTAAAATTATTATTTTTTTATGTATATATTAGTGATATTTTAAGCTGAATTATTTCGACACTTGATTATTGGGGAAATGGTCGCATAATCAGTACCATTGGAGAGCCATGAATATTAAAACTGTCCTGTTTTTAAATCTCCGAAACAGTTACATGGTAAACAGCTGATGATCCCCGTGTTAATATTAGACGCTTAAGGTTTCCTGTTTTTGTTTCACTCTTAGATAATTAACCCCCCTTTTTTATTTTTATTTTTTATTATTTTTTTTTATTTTACTTATATTTTTTCATTTATTAATTTTCCAACGAATGTTAAGTATGCAATATCTTGGATTTAGTTAGTTTGTCTGGGAATTTAAACTGCATTTTACTTTTTTTAATTTTTTTTTTTTTTTTTTTTAATGACTCAAAGCTTCTTTAGACTATATATATAGGGGGAAGTTCTCCGCTGTGGTTGTAACTAGACGAGTTCCTGCTGCATAACGATAGAGCAGAGAGAGACTAGCAACCTCTTTTCTGTGAGAAAGGGGTTGTAGGGAAGAGAAAGGATGATCCCCACTAGATTGTGAAGTCGATTTTGTACTCTGTCAAGACAGGAAAGAGGAAAGCACCTCCCCAGATACAACAGTAATCCATCTAAGGACACGTAGAGGATTGCGTCAGGTGTGCGGTACTTTCTGGAACGGTAGAATAACCAACTATTTTCCCAGCAACCTTAGCAACAGATTTGATGTAAATCTTCCATTTCAGGTCTGAGGCGAAAGTCAGTCCTAGAAGTTTATTAAAGAAGGGGGCTTCCTTGAAGGGAGAACTGTATAGATGTCAACGAATGATCTCAGAATATGATTTGGAAGATCGTTAATATTAGTGTTGGGACAATTAATCGGAACCAGAAAAATCAGAACTTTTTGGAGTATCGGATATTTTTCCCACGCCAAAAACGATTCTTTTAATTGTTTTTTTTTTGTTTGTTTAAAACTGAATTTTCCATTACTTGTACTAATGATAAAATGATAAATATTTATTACTTACATTTGCGAAAATATGCACGTATTACATGTGTTTTTACAGTAATATATATAATAATAAAAAAAAACAAAAAAAAAAACAAAAAAACTCTATAGCTAAATATTTAGAGATTTTAAAAGAACCGGAATTAGCAAAAATATCGAAATCGTCCCATCACTAGTTTATATTATATATATATATATATATATATATATATATATATATATATATATATATGCAGTTACTTCTTTCACATAAAATACTAAGGGAGGTAATTCAGTATATATTCAGAATGAAAGAAGTATTCTTACCTATATAATAATAAAGTTATCAGCAGAGTTGCGGATTCGGAAGTCTGACTTCTACAATTTAATAAATATCCAACTCCTTATTTTAAAGTCTTTCATTATTCAGTAATAATTTGAGCCGGATAAAAAGAAATCCGACTCCCTGCATTCTTAAGAGTCAGAGTCTTTTGAAAATCTAACTCAGCAAACCAGGTCATCATATTCGGTTTAATGTCTGTCTTAACATTTCTATACGACTGTTGAAAATATGTTATAATTGTAAACAATTATACTCAATATATTTAATAACCGGACAATACGATAATAAAATTAACTTTCTTAAAAAAAGTGAAATAAAAAATTAAGGTTCTCAACTTATTTATGAATTCAAATTTTCTACAATCAAAACTATGTGATTGATTTTGATCAAAATTAGAATAAAAATTCTAGACATCATTATATCTTGAGTTTTATCTGCATAAGGGGACATAAAAGTGGTGCAAAACTGTTCTGTTTGGGAAATTAATTTTACCCGTCCTGGGACAGGTATTCTAGTCATTTATAAATTCAAGAGTTAAACTAAGTATTTATGTAATTAAAATTTCAACATTTTTTAAGATGTCCTATAGATTTTATTTCAAAAGACATTCATTCATCAAATTACCTTTCGAAAAATATAAATATTTTCCTACAAGAATTTGGAGATAAAAAAGAGGGGTGAGGCATGATTGAAACAAAAATAAAAGTTTAAAGATACAGCCAACCGTGTATAATCTGAACTATTTTTCAAGTGAATCACTGGCTATTATAGCTTTAAACCCAAAAGCTTTATATGCTAATCTGTTGTGCCAGCCACTTATGCCAATTCCTCATGCGGGTTTCTAAAAACATATGTGTCAATTTAAGGAGGCTTTCTCAAAATTTCATACATTTTATCTGGGTAAGCTGTTTCTCCTAAATAAGTCATTTACAGAGGAGGTTGCAGCCATTTTCACTCTCACACTAATATCTACTCCCACGGCCCTCACAGTCACAGGGGACTTTTCCTTGTTTCTTTTATAGAAATTGCTCCAGAAAAGGCATAAAGACACTTAATGTAAGGAGCTAACAAGAATGAAAGATGATTATTGCAAAGACAGGAGATTCCTAATGGACTTAGTCTTGAGAAGATCAAGGCTATAGGTAAACAGTTAGCAGGAAGAGAGTTCCACAAGCTTACAGTTCTTGGAAAGAAGCTACTGGAATAGGAAGTTGTATTACAATGAGGTATCAAAACAGTGAATTGATAGAGACGACTAGACCAACGAGTCAAACGAGCTGAAACAAAAGAAGCGGGAAATATATCACATAATTCTGAAGAACAATTGCCATAATAGTATTTATAATGTGACATATAGTGTGAAAATCACCGCAATTATTTCATATTCTCGTTTTAACTATTGTTTACATACATTAGATTTGACATCAAAATAACGAAGGCTCCCTCGAAATACTTTCAGCCATTCTGACGGTAAATGCCATATATACTTTTTTTTTTTTTTTTTTTACACATTCCCAATTAGCAGAATATATAAACAGACTTTGCCCGATGTCTAATTAACTTAATTTCTGACGTTCAAATAACGCTCTTAATAATTTTGGTGACTAAAATAAGAAATAACACTGTCGTTGTATATCTTAACTAGACTTACTATTAGACTACTATTTTAAATCACCAACCAAATAAATACAGATTCTAACCGGATGGAAAAATACAATTGTTTTAGAATTTACAGTGGGGATTAGTTTCACATATAACTAATGTAAAATATTGCCGTTTTTTTTTTTTATTAATATACTCTCGTAGTATTCCAGAATACATAAATGTAGAAATATTAACAATACTCGTTATTCGCTTTCTAATAATATTTTTCATGTTTTTTCTTCTCTTTTAAAACATAGAATCACTCCTGTAATTCAATGTTTGGTCCAAGAATTTATTTATTTATATATATATATATATATATATATATATATATATATATATATATATATATATATATATATATCTATATAGACACACACTAAGCCAATTCCTATGCAGTTTCAAGCTGTAATTGTATTCTGTATACAATCAAATGTTGAATCACAGATCGAATGAGATAATACTTAGTGCACAACGAGTCATAAGATTTCCCTTCATCGATAACATTGAAAATACTCAATTATGACCTACGAAATAGAAAGAAAAATTAACATTAAAAGTAAAAGTGTGTAAACGGCCCATAATATTTTCCGGGTAATGCAGTCTGTCAGATACCATTTCTTTCCAGGCTGCCGGACAACTTCTAACCTGTTTTGTTGGACCAAATTTCATTCACAAGGTTCGGCTAGACTTGTAGTAGATGGTTTTCAGGGATGTGTTAAAACGTGTTGCGAGGGTCGCATCCCAACTGTTCAGCTACACGTGCTCTACGTTAAGAAGATTCCATTTTTCACATGCAAGCACGGAGAAATTTTGGTCTCAATAAAAATACGCAAATTAAATTTAAATTTTTTTGTGTCTCCGAAAGCTACTGATGAAGCCGTGAAGTCTGAATTTTGGTGTTGTGTAAGTTAGCTTGTTTGAACTAAGGGTGATTTTCTGATTGGCTTTATGTATAATTCCATGATAAATGCCAGTATATTGAAATCATATGCCTTTAATAGGGTTAAGATGAAAATTCATATACACTAAATGTACAAAAGTAAGGAAATTACCAAATTTTTACACTTTTATTGTGATTAATTAAGGTATGACTACATATCAACCAAACCATTTCATTATCACATCACTACAGTATAAATCTATATGCATGAGTGGATGAAGTGTGTAAGGTGCGCAGAAGAAAAATTACTACCAGTAAAATACATAGCCCTGTTGTGCTCGCATACCCTTAATGACAATAAAAGTGTAAAAATATTGGAATTTCCTTGCTTTTGTACATTTAGCGTACATGAATTTTCATCTTAACCTTATTAAGGGCATATGATTTCAGTATACTGGCATTTTTCATGGAATGTCACTACTTTTGTAAAGGCTATGCCTCAATACAATGGTCATTTTTAAGGTTTTTTGGAATTTTCTGGAAAACTAAGGTATATGGTAAACTGAAATTAAAATGCCATCAACTAGACCCTAGAACCTCTATCTCTGCCAAAAATCAGCTGAATCCATCAAATAGTTGATGAGATACAGGGTGGCACATACGTACTTGTGTATGTACACACAGATAACATGATTTAATGATTGAACTTTCTGGATCTCTGGGTTGCCTTGACTAATGATGCTGAAATTCTACACACTTATAGAACCTATCAAATAAAAATTTTGTGCAAAGTTTTAACTAATTTGGTTTATTGGTTTTTGAGTTATGATTGATCAAAGAAATGAGATTTCCAGCATAGACCGTTTTTGAAGTCTATTAAGGGATAGCGCGCTCTCGCGCCTCCCTTGATGGTTCAAGAAGAAACTGTCTGGTAGGGTTCAAAAGGTTAGGTCAGCCACACGTGGAAACGGCAGAAAGAAAAAGGAAAACCAGATGGGGAAGACATCATCGGGCAGGAAAGAAGAGAATTGCTAAATTATAGACCAGTTGTTATCCATCGAAAGCAAGTCGAGAAACACATGGGCTCTTAAACCAGCATAAGAGCCTCTCGTTCTCTTCCTCGCCTTCTGTCGGGTTAGAGCTCAAATAAAGAACCGATTCGCCAGTGACAAATCATCTTGAAGTTAGTTTTATTCATTTTTAAGTAGAGTCGAGTTTTATTCAGTCAGAGAAAACTTTCTTCAAATGATTTTGATATTTCAGCTTCTACAGCAATTCAGCCCCATCAACAAACAAGGCGAAGATATGAAGGTGTAACGTCTTAGATCGATTGCACCTATCATATAATATACAGACTCCGACACCAGTTGAATTGGCCCCAGTATATCTATCTATATAAAGTTAGGTATGTTTATATATTCGTATTTTTTTTTTTTAACATAGTTCATCCCAAACAAGGCAGGCCGCCACTGTAGATGTAGGGGGCTACTGAGAAAAAGGGTGAAGGCTTTTGTTTTTTTTGGGGGAGGGGGAGGTCGTCAACCTAAATTGGGAGCTGCGCAGCGCGATGTCTGTTTACATCAGTTTTAAATTTCTGCATGTCACTACCGTCAGGAAAACAGAGAGCAGGGAAGGAGTTCCAGAGTCTAACAGCACGAGGAAAGAAGTTTTGGAGTAGAAAGCTCTTCAGCATCTGGGGACCTCCACACTGAATTGATGGGATTTAGTTGTCGGGTTGGTCTAGTGATTTTATGTCAGAGCACAATCCATTTAAGTACTTGTAAAACAGGCACAAGGAAGCAACATTGCGGCGAGGCGTGAAGGTGGGTAATTTGGGCTATATTTAGTTTCATTTATTTTTTGCAAAGAGAGTAAATTCAAGTACGAGACATCAATTAATAAATATTCCGCAAATTTCAGTCTTTTGGGTATTTTAATCATTAAATGCTTTTTGTTTCAAATATTATGACACATTTCAACAAAATGCCTATTTAATATAATATTCAACGAAAATGTGTCAAACTGCAACTTGTTTTACATCTGAAACGAGCCTGTTGGCAAGTGTGAGTAGGTATTAGTATGATGTTGCATCAGCACACCCACTGAATAGGTAATCAGTATCTTCGATGATTCAGTCGAAGGTTCCAAAAACAGAGGAGTCAGAGCCAAAACTACTAACGTAAAAAAAAAAAAAAAAAACTTACTTGGCCATTTGAATCATTGACACCATTTAGCTTAATTCTGGTAAGAAATCTGACACATGGACATTCTTCTGGATATTTTTTACCACACACTATCTTCAGAGTATATATCCTACCCTCATAGGGAGTCTGAAATAAATAAAAATTAGAAATACAGTTTTCAGAGTTTAAAAACAAAACGAAACAACTTGCGATTCATTGGGCAAACAACACTAATACATTGTACACTAACAAGACGAAAAAAAAGACTTAAAGGTTAGACAGGTGCAACAGTAGGTTTCAAGCAACAGAATTAATAAAACAACCACTTTGACACATCAAAGGATTTCAGAATACATTGTGATGTCATAATAGACCCTATTTCTCTCTTTTCATAACACCTTTAATTATTGACATCATTCCATTCCTCTCACCACTTCTCTTATCATTCGCCCTTCTTCTCACCATCTAAAACATTCAGATACAAATGAAAAGTGGCAAGCAAATAACATTCTGATAGTTTCTTTTTCTATTTACTTGCCTCCCCACGAGGGCAGAGTTAGACACAAGGTCGGTTTTTAACGTGAGGGAAATCCAACTTCCAAAAAGGAGTACTCTGGATTGAGACAAAAATAAAAATAGCCCCAATCATGAACACGACCTCTAACAAAAGCCGTTAAAAAAAGATTATTTTAACAACTATGTAAGTAATGTTACTTCCTTTTCTAGTGTTTGTCCTACTATCTGCCCAGGAATGGAATTGAAAACAAAGCCCTAGAGCAAGATCAAACAACTTTTTAAGGGTAAAATTTTCTGCAGAACCCAATGGCAATTATTTGCTACCAGCAGAACCCGTGGAAATTCCATAGTTGTATCATTCATCTGTTGTATATTGCTGCGTGATTTAAAATATTTCCATTCTATGGGCGTTCAGTGTTAACGCAGACGGGGGTTCGGAATTAATTACAACCCGGAAGTAATTACAACTCGAAATTAATTTATCAATTTTATTCGTTATTCAACTAATAAATCTCATTTTATTTCTTTTATTTGCAAAATTATATTGTACGAATTAAAAAAAAAAAGAAGTTTTATTTCATTTTATCATCAAGAATTTATAGTCGTATATTAATCATATTTTTTAAAGAAATGTGTAAAGTCGTATATTAATCATTTTTTAAAGAAATTTGTATATTTTATCATTTAAGAAAAATTGTAAAGTATATTTATCATATTTTTTAAAAGAAATTTGTAAAGTATATTTATCATATTTTTTAAAAGAAATTTGTAAAGTATATTTATCATATTTTTTAAAAGAAATTTGTAAAGTATATTTATCATATTTTTTAAAAGAAATTTGTAAAGTATATTTATCATATTTTTTAAAAGAAATTTGTAAAGTATATTTATCATATTTTTTAAAAGAAATTTGTAAAGTATATTTATATTTGTAATTAATTCCGTCACCCACGCAGACATCACAATATTTTTATACCACCTTTGTTCAAACCACAACATACTTATTTAAGTACTCTGTTTAATGTAGTTTCAGAATATATTTGCTTATGGGGGTCTATCTCCAAAAGCCTTATAGGAGTGTGTTACATATTTCCATTCTATGGACGTCCGACGTGAACTCAGATCCCACGATGTTATTGTACCGTCTTTGGACAGAACAGATACTACACTTTGAATTATTTATTTGTAGAAAATACAAATAAAATGCATTTAAAACAAATTAGGCACAAGGCCATCAAAAGTGTGCGGAGAATATGGATGTCTAAAGTGCTTTGATCCTAAGCCCAATTTTCATGTTCGACACAAGTGACATCAGATGAAATAAAAAATAAAAAAATTACTTTTTTGCATTGCATCCTCGGCAATTCCTTCTTTTAAAAAATGGGTGGAGAGTGATAATGTATGTACGAACATGAAATTGTCTTAGCGTATTATTATATAGATTGATAGATTTTACAATATTGTGTGTGAGTGGGTTCTGGACATCCATAAACAGCAAAGCCAGCATTTTTACCTTATTTATAACTTGAAAATTATCAAAATAAAAGAAATGTTAATATTGGATTCAGGGTTAGAAGTAGCAATACAACAGGCAACACAGAACAAATATTCCTCACATAAAATATACAATGGTTTATTTTTTATAAATTAAGTAAACTTTTGGTGCAAGTCCATAACTCGACCGATCTTAAAAAAAAAAAAAAAAAAAAAAAAAAAATTTTTTTTTTTTAATGATCTACGTACCATTGACAGAATGAAGATATTGTACACCAAAATTCACGTAAATTGATCGATATCTTTTTTTTTTTTAACAAAAAATAATTTTTAAGCGATTAATGAGAATTCTTAATTTTTTTCTTCATGCAACTAAGTTATGGACTTGAAATTTGAATAATGTAGTCTTTTTGAAATTCAACCGTATTATTAAAAAAATAAAAAATATTGCAAAAGTTTGAATTATTTGGAGTTATTTCCCCTGTCCTACAAATATTTCAAACATGGCATCAATAAATCAACGCTTGGTGTTTAGCTATAAAATTTGATTTTCTTTTGTAAAAAATAAAACTACTTGATCAATTTACGTCATTTTTGGTGTATATCTCCATAAATTTTTTTCTTTTTTTTTTATGTCGGCCGAGTTATATAATTGCAACTTTGTTTTCATAGGTTTTAAATGATACAAGTGGTAAGAAAATTTATTTTGTCTTGCCAATAATCATTTCACAATTTGAATAAGAAATTGTTATGAACGACATCTTTTCAACAAATTTTATCAAAGAGAGAAATGTTTCGGTAGCATCAGAATGCCTGGTTTTGACCATAGAAAATAGAAATGTAAAGAATTTCTGGGATGTTCGACAAAAACCTATTCAAATTCCAAACACAAACATACTTGCCTTCTTTTTTCACCCGTTCGCTTTTATAAATGTACATTAATTGATTCTCACCATAAGATTCCCCTCCGAAAGATAGAATAATTTTAAATTAGTCCGATATATAGGCTTAGGTGAGCACATGAATTTTGACGCACGGTGATAAAAATCTAGACTCATTTTTTTTTTTTTACAAATTTGTGGACTTCAATCTTTTCTTTCTTTCGTTTATTTAAGGCACATTTTTGGCTGAGCTTTTGTTCAGTTTCATTTGACCAAATCTTAAAATCCATTATCTTACACTCCTTTCATTAATATATCAATCTAGTATTATACTAAAGATGAGTTAATCAACATCCCCCTCCCCCATTTTTATCACAAAAATGTTAAAATATTCCTTCGTTTTGAGATTGAGTTATGCTGGTGCTTTTTTTTTTTTAAAAAGAAAAATCCATTAAATTTTTTTCTAATTAGCCATAAATTCCAATTTACTCACCAAGTCAGCCATATCTTACTAAGTTTCTGTCTACTACCCTCACCCCTCTCCCCCATTCTTATTTTTTAGTGTTGATCACTTTGGCTTCTTTCACTTTATTAACAATCAAAGGTAATTTGGAATAGTCCACTATAAATAAAAGGGAATATCACCATAAATAGTAATATATATATATATATATATATATATATATATATGTACTAAACCCCTTTAAGAAATTAAAGTTAGGCACTCTCGGGGAAGTTAAAAATAGACTGTCAAAAAGCTCTAATGCAAAGTTCCGGATACGTTCGTCGAACACTCTCGACTAGTCTTCTATCTGTACCCACTTCTTTAATTACGTGACAGTTTTCGTTGGTTGAGTGGATATGGCGACTGCTTGCAGATTCTAGGCTGACTCTGAACTGGGTTTGCGCCTCCCAACCGTCTAAAATTGTTACTTTCCTGCACTGATGAGAGTAATAAGCTTGAAACGCTAGCGTCTGCAGATATTAATCATTTAATATATATATATATATATATATATATATATATAACTCGTGGTTTCGTTTGGTAGAAAGAAATCCAACATAGAACTCAATTATTTAATAAGAAGAGCAAAATATTAATTAATAATTTTACAGATCTTCAGTAACATTATTAATAAATAAATATAATCATTTATAAATATGTTAAATCTTAGCCAAGATTTTATATATCCATCCATCCATCCACATACCAGAACGTCAAGGGACGTCGTCAGGGTGTCATGCAGATATTTTTATCTTTTTAGTAAGCATGATAGAACCTGGTGGAGCCCAAGTCCTCTTCAGGCCACATACAGCACCTGATATTCCCAAATTGTCACCTGGCCAGGCTCAACTTCGGTGATCTAACGGGAACCGGTATGTCAACATGATTATGCCATGTATAAAAAAAAAAATATTTCTAAATTATTTTTTTCTACTATAGCAGAAAAAAATTTGGGATTATTTTTTTTTAATTTAACTGGCTTTACAAACTCTTTTCTGATTCAAACAATCTAATCCTATTATTATTATTATATATTCCTTTAGTATATAAGGATTTACTGACTTTTCAGGTTTCACTCTAACTTTCCAATAATATCAAAACCATTCTTATATTTACCTCCCCCTCCCCGTTATTCTCTACTCGCCTTAGATTGTTACAATTTAACAAGAATTTTGGTATCGGTTTGACTTGCTATCTAAAAGGAAAAAATATAGACATTGTACGTCTCATTTTTTTTTAAATATACAAATCTTTGCATCAAGCCATGATTTTTTAATTCCTTGTGTATGTTGGCAGACAAAATTTTGCTGCTGATTTACGGAAAATGACAAAAATTAAAGTTGATTGAATTAGTGTAAGTTCTCCATTTGTTGAAATAGATGACCGAGCCCTCAGCGACTTCTTGTTGAATTGGCTGAAGTGTCGCAGGTCTCTTATTTGAACGTTAGGATTCCAGGCTCAGTAACCACACATTCTTTTGAAACCAATTAGAAGTGCTCTTGTAGCGTGCTCTTGTACCGTGCTGATTGCAATATACGGTATAGGTCACATAACAAAGTGTAGATATCATACCAAAGTAGATTCATGACACGTAGATAATAAACCAAAGCGACACCGATTTATTAGATTTTATTAAATTTTTGAATTCTCATCCTTATTTGTTTATAAATTGCATCGTCGTAAAAAATAAATAAAAAAGAGGAAAAAGTTTGGGAAAAAAAAACATTTTTTTTAAAAGTGTGGTGCGTTGTATGACTTACTCTAGGAGGACCTACGATGGTAGCCATCCAATTAGAAAAACTAAGATCATCATCTTTCTCCAATCCCCAACTGATGCCATCACCTCCACCTGACTGACCCTCTTCATATTCATCAAGTAGCCGGAAATTTCTAGGAACTGAAAAAAAAAAAAAAAAGACAATATTTAGTTAGGAGACAGGTTGATATTTTCTGAGCATTTTCAATAAGACAAAAGATTCAGAGAAATGTCAAATATTTTTGTATGATAATAAAACAAAAAAAACAAAAACACTATAGTTTTCATAATCACTAAAACCTGGAAAATGTGAATATTTACAACCCAGATCACATTCTAAAATTTTACACCCTTGCACAGTGTTCCTATTTACTTGCCTCCCCAACAAGGGCAAAGTTAGACACAAAGTCACTTTTAATGCGGGGAAAACTCCAACTCCACAAAAAGGGCCACTCTGGATTGGAATAAAAATTTAAATTGCTTTGTTCCTAGCCAAAAGGCCAAGGAACACATTACAGTGTTAAAAACATTACAAAAAAAAAAAAAAAAAAAAAAAAGACATAAATTTCTAAAGGTTATGACTGGTTTTATTATAGGGTCCTTTTACTTTCTAGTAAAAGGATCCCATAATGAAACCAGCCATAACCTTTAGAAATTTATTTCATTTTTGAATGATGCAATGACATTGAAAATAATATATTAATCCAAATTTTTTTGCAATACTCAGAAAATTTGGCATCTGATGGATATCATTTGATGAAAAAAAAAAATGAAAAAGTGTATGTGGGGTACAGTACTAAGTCTGGCAAAAACGGTTTTTAACCGATTTTAAGAATGTCTAACAGTTAAACTTGGTTTTGAGAACCCTAGTATTAGGGGTACATATGTCAACTAGTTTTAAATAAGTGTTAGTTTCCCTTCTGTATTTATCAGGTATCCTTTAGAGACAGCCAAGAAGCAGAGAACTGTCTGTAGGGGTTAAAAGGTTTGATTAGTTAAAAACGTGGAATCAGAAGTAAGGACTGTGAATCATAACAGAGTGATGTCATGGGATCTTTAAAGGGAAAGGAAAAGAAATAATTAAAAGCTGCCCTCTCTTCTCCCCTCCTTGTGTCAACTAATACCAAAACCGAATCAAGAACGAAACTCTCCAGTAGAAATCATCTTGGAATTGGTTTTAGTAATTTCAACTAAACAGTTAAGTCTTGTAAAAACAAAAGTTTCCAGGGAGAAAAAAAAACAAAAAAACTCAACTTGGAGAATCCAACCATAGAAAGAGGGACTACCTGCCACAGGTATCGCACCCAACGATCAGTGAAGGCTGAACGTGTACAATTAATCGGTGTTTATTATCATCATTGTAAACCATCATCTAGAATTTGTTTCATGCAGTGAAAATGTTATACGCTAAATATTGGAATAATTGTAGAACCATGCCGATCTCCAACGACCGTTGACTCCAACGTTTGTGCCGTGATTATCTCTTCGTCTTCTTGTTCTGGCCGTGTCATCTACTGTCTTGACGATCGGCAGAGGACACGTGCACTGGTTTACAAGTTGTGTTCAAAGCAAAAGCGACGCAAACTCACATAATACAAGCGCAAACACAGATGTATACCTTGTATATTGACTTGTTGGTAACGGGTGTACGTGTGTCGTTGGGGCCCGCCGCTAGTATCCACTATTGAGTTAAGTTCCAGTATATCAGCTAAGACCTAACTGAGTCTGTCGAGAACATTTATTCGTAAACTAATCTCATTGTCTGCTCGACACAACCTTAATCTAAGCCGAACTCTGGCTCCCATCGTCTGCTCTGACTCCTCAATATATCTACTTTTGACCGGAAATCCTAGATGGCCAGTTTTTTTTTCTCAGTCACCTCCAGCTGATCAGCGGAATCGACTACGCGAGTCCGTTTTCTCAGCCACTCTCAACTAACTCCCTGGAAACTAACAAAAAAACTGTCAGGCGCCATCCATCTAGTTCAACGGATTCGCGACCTCTCCATTGTCATCCACTGATCTTACTTTCTCATCATTTTGTCCTTTTCTGAATTATTCCTCAACATTCTCCACTTTCAGCTGCGGGGCAGGGACAGTCTATAGTATTACATAGTAGGTTTAAATCCTTTACAACATTTTTCTCTTTGTGATTTCCTTTTTATTACCAGTCGGTGGGCTAAATTAACCATTTACCCATGCAAACGGTGTATATAATAATTAAATAAAATTTTTTAAAAAGCATTGTAATACATTATATATATATATATATATATATATATATATAATGTTAAAGTGAAATAAATTCCAGAAGGAAATCCGGGTATAAGAGCTCAATGTAATAAACAAAGCAAGAATAAAATAAAAATTAAGTAACATTTTTATTTTCAAAAATGTAATCACCTCACTTGGGTGCTTGACAATACCGTAGGGTTGAAATAAATTATTGCACCGATGATTATGTTGTTAGACACATCTATTCGAGACGGGTTTGACTTACGCGATTTGTAGTGGAGTCATCCCGTGCAGGTTCAGTTCGATGTGTTTTCCCACGAACGCTGCAACGTTGATTGACCTTAAGTTCAAGAGAAGGTTAAGGGTTCAGTTTGCACCTGTGCGATCACGAGGTTTGATGACGTCAGAGTCCCCACCGTGGGAGAATTAAATCGAGATTGAATCAGTTACGAACTTGGGAGCGAAGAGTCAACAACACAAATATGTAGCGGTTACGAGAAAGATTCCGAATGACGGAAAAATATAAGAGTCTTAGTAAAATCTAGTAGAATCTTTCGTATTCCTTCTTCTGCAAGTAATTAAGTGATTACACACTAACGTAAAAATATTAACTAGTGAATTTAGTTAGCGTAACCTCTCTCGATCCCAACGAACTCGTTCAAGTCGGCTAATTAAAATAGTCAAATAAAAGCGGCTCTTTAAAACAGAAAAAGACTTTGTTGTACTGATAAGAAATTGATTTCAGAGCGAAGACAACAGCCCGAAGGGAATGATGACAAGACAAAAATAGCAGTCGCGAAAAATGGTTGCAGGCGAGGAGAAACGGTGGTGCAAGTAGTATCACACAATAACTGCACGGGCGACAATGGCGGCGAGACGACAAGAAAGAAAGAAAAAAGGTTAGTGCAGAGCAGTACAAACGATAGCGACAACAGTGAACGGAGAACGCGGATCGGTATCTACGGTATATCAGCCCGTTTCGAAGCAACAGCGAGAGTTATAATTCTACAATTCCACGAAGAGGTCGAGAACGTCTCAATACAACAATGTGATTCCGTGTTATTTTATTTTTATCATATATATATATATATATTTACACACACACTTCTAGTTTCACCGTTATATATAATTTGATGCCAGTTACTAACACTTCTGATGGTGGGTAATACCATGAAACTGCAAAGTAAAGGCCTTTTATTATTAACTAGCGGAACCCGTCGCCCGGCGTTGCGCGGGAGAAAGTACTACCTAAAAAATAAAAAGCCTATTGTTCTCCCCCTCTACCGTGTTGGTGAATGTTTTAAATTAAAAAAAAAAGAAAAGAAGATGGTTTAGAGCAGAATGGAATCGAACGCAGATACTGGCGACAATTAAACCTCCCTTGTTAACCGTTGCGCCGCAGATACTACTTGAAAAATGCATGTGAAAATATGCCACTTAACGTAAGCTTGTTTACTGGCAGCTTCTGGCAGCGAAAAGTAAAGTTCAACAATGACACGGTTTATGTCATTTATTTGTGAAGGGTTAAAGGTATATGATTTTGAAAATATAAATGTGTCGGGGTCTAACAGCATCTTGGCGGCTATTGAATTAAGTAGGAAGTCGATTCAATGAAGGAATTGTAGCCGCCACATTTGAAGAATAAATGTTGCAGGAACTGTGTTCGTTAATGTCATTCGCTTGATTCCGGAATGAATGTAAATGTGGAAATATAACGTAATCTGATATTCGCGGAATATCATAGGATTCAATGGGAGCGGTCATTATTTGTTTGCGTATTGTTTTATATTATGTAGTAAATTAATACCAGGCAAATAATAAATAAGGACGGACTGTTTTGTGAAAAGTAAACTGTGTTATTACTTCCCGGTATCGATGAGTGTAGTCACAGTACACAAATGTTAGGGGGAAAAGTGTTTGCTACCACCTATATGGAGTTGGTTTTTCGGAGAGACGTTGATGGTGGGCCAAATGTAATATTGAGTGTTAAGTTGGGAAAAATAATAACAACTTTACTAAAACACGCTCGAGTGAATAAGTGTAGTATAGCGGTGAGTTTAGTAGCCTGCTTTGTGTATGGTTATTTTCCTATAGTCCGAGAAGGTACAGGGGAAAAAAACGTCTCTACTTTATATATTATATATATATATATATATATATATAGTAATGAAGAAAATCACTTGAAAATGTTAATATTGAAAATCAATTTCAAATATTTGTGAAAGCCAAAAAGTGTTCAAAAACATTCTTGTAAATTGATTTTCAATATTAACGTCTTCAAGTAATTTTCTTCATTACTCCAGAACACGCAGCCACGTGAAACACACGCCATTCAAACCTCGCACGTCGAAATATCAAAATGGACTCCTATCTTAGCAGTGACAACATGTCTTGATCAAGAAGGATTAAGAATAAATAAAAAAGGAATTAAATGCCTATATACATTTGACAATGGCATTTTTACACGTCGAAAGATCTCAAAACTTTAAATGTTTATTGAAAAAAATAAAAATAAAAAAAACATTTTTCTAAATATATATATATATATATATATATATATATATATATATATATATATATATACACACTTCTGATCATAAATTTAAGACCACTTGAAAATCTTCAAAGAAACCTTTTTTTTTTAAAGGATAGATTTTAAACTCCTCCCACTTACGGTTACCAATAGTACAATCTAAAAAGGTTTAAAGCTAATTTTTTTTTGTTTTTCACGACAACAATTCCTATTGAATATGATTATATTAGATATAATAAAGAAAGAATAAAAGCCCCCACCTTCTCAGCTTTTTAAATTAATAAAAAAAATAAAAAATTAATAAAAATATTTTTTTAAAAACTTAATCAAGTTTTTTTTTTGTCTTCTAAATGAATAAATGCGAAAGTTTTTTTTCCATTTATCCAAACTATATTTATATCAAAACACCAATTAACGGGGGTGGTGGTGTTATAGTTAAAACAATGTTTTACTCAGAGACTTCCATAATTTTAACGACAAACATTGGTAAATTTGTAGATTAACACCCCCCCTCTTTAAAAAATGTGATTCTTCTTTTTAGGATAATTTTAACTTATTAGGACAGTTAACAAATATATTTTGTAACAAACCCTAAGTCCGACTGGCAAGATCGTAAAACCACACGTAATCACCTATAAGATTGGACTTTGCCCCCCCCCCCCTAATAACCCACATATCCAATAGAGAAAAAAAAAAAAAAAAAATGGTTAACTGCCATAAACCCCTAGAATCGCCCGGATATGGAGGATCATTTTACGTTAAATTTATATGCAACACTGATGCGCCACTCTAAATTGTAAAATAATTTTGTTGTTTTCTATTGCAGGATTTTCAGAGTATCCACACGTAATCGCCTAAAAAAAGTAGAATCTCTTTTTTGGGGGGAGGGGGTCTGATGGTGTTAATCTACAATAATACTAAAACTTAATATTTTTTATTTATACATGAAAAATTAAGAGATTTAATTATTCATTTAATTTTCATGGGAAAAGTAAACAACTAAACTCAATTGCTGAAAATTAAAATAAGAGACATATAGTTAAAAAATATAAGCTTTAAAAAATAAAATATGGGTAAATTTGCAGATTATATTCTGTTTTTTTTGTTTTTTTTGTTTTTTTTTTTTTTTTTTAAAAGGCGATTACGTGTGAACACCGTGGAAAACGGAATGGAAAACATTTGAGAATTTAGAGTGATGCATCAGTTCCATATATTTAACGTAAATTGTGCATTATTTTTTTGGGGAAGGGCTATTCTTAGGTGATTACCTGTGATTTTACGATCTTGCCAGTTGGACTTAGGGTTAGTGTTAAAAATATATTAGTTAACTATACCCTCGCCCAATTAATTGTTGCCAGGAAGGTTTTGCTAGTATATATATATATATATAAATAAACAAACAAACGCAGCTGGTGTATGACCCCCCCCCCACCCCACCCCGCAAAGTTTAATTAAATCATTTACGGTATGATTTTGTCATTATATCAAATGAATGAAATTGTTAATTGCCACACAATTTTATTATTATAGATGTGAAATATATTTATATAAATAGTGAACAAATGAAATTGAAAATAATTCATTTGCAATTAGACCATAGCTCGAGAAATTGGAGTTTTTTCAAACTTTTTTTTCTGGTAAAACCATTTTTTTGAGAGCTGTTTGAAGGAGTTAAAAGGTTAGATTTGTCAAAAACGTGAGGATGGAAATAAGGGTGTTATGAGCTCCTTTAAAAAGAAAAAAAAAAGCAATTTTAGCAGAACACTAATAATAAGTAATGAAAATGCTTTTGACGGTTTTATAGATATTTCAAATTTATATAATAATAAAATAAAAAATCCTTTAAAAAAAACTTTACCGTGGAATTTTGAATAGAAAAATGTGCCGAGTAAGCGAAATGAATATAAAACGTAAACGAGCAAAGAGTGAAAAGGTTTCGGACATGGAAACAAAAACGTAAATGCTTAGAAAACAGTTGTTATGAGACAAAAGAAGTTAATTTGTACCACATCCAAAATAGCACAACGACAACAACAAAGGGAGGATATTATTAGTCACTTGAATCGGTAATTTCATTTGACGAAACTTTAAAGGACGGGTGTACACACCAGAGAGAAGGAAAAGAATTACAATGAATAGAGTGAGTGTCCGGATTCCTGTCATATCAGGTTATTTCTATGGTTTGTAATGTTTTGAAGAAACTGTGACAATATCAGGAATGGACGTAAGCTCAGAGAGGAGCAATCAGAGATTGCCCCGACAGATCACCTAAAAATGAAGTTACTGAGGCAATGATGTAGGGTACACGACCAAATTTTTTAAAAATAATTTGTAAAATTATCTTATTTTATTTAACAGGGTTGCAGAGTTTGGAAGGATTCCAAGTTTGACTTGTAAGAATGCTAGGAGTCAGAGTCAGATTTTTTAATCTCTGAACAATCAACAGACAGCTTAAATATTGAAAGATAAAATAAGTCGTCGGATATTTTGGAATTCTAGGAGTCGAACCATATGTCTTCAGACTTCAACCCTGATATATATATATATAAATTCCCGAAACAGTTTTTCATGGTTAACAACTGATGATCCCTTAAAATAGTGTTAGAAACTAACTAATATAATAACTGTAAAAAATAAATTGACTTACATGAGTGATTTTCCACTGGAAGACTTGGGACTATAAGTTTTTTTTATTTTTTTTTTTTTTTTATATATAGTTTTAATGGTTGAGAAACTTCCGAGACTATATATATATATACACATACATACATACATATACATATATAACTTTAAGCAACGTTGAGCCTGGTCAGTACTAAAATGGCTGACCATTTC
Source organism: Sepiola atlantica (assembly GCA_963556195.1). Lineage (NCBI taxonomy): Eukaryota > Metazoa > Mollusca > Cephalopoda > Sepiida > Sepiolidae > Sepiola > Sepiola atlantica. Next base: position 31,954,198 of record OY744554.1, on the reverse strand, counting down.
GGAACACCTGGTGCTTTATGCGCTCGCCACTTTGTTTCCAGTCCTGGATTTCTCCTTGCCACAGGAATCAAGCAGTGCCGACTCAGGTGTGGTTGGTGATTGTGCAACTCTTGCTTCACAATTACACGCCTAGCCACCCTTACAGGAGGTATCCATTGTCTCTTGAGACCGAACGGAGGCGAGGAGATAAAAAATCAGTATCGTCAATACTTTTTTAATGTAGCGATTCCCACCGGTGATATCTGGAGCAGGTCTCAACTCAAGTTTCTTAATTATAGGGTTGGGCCAGATATCATCTAATGTGCTTATGCATTTACGTTTTTAGAAAACAAACAAAAAAAAAAAAAAACGGTATGAACCAACAATTTAACCCCCCCCCCCCCGCCCCCAGTCATGGCTATAACAGCAACTTGTGTTCATCTAATCGTATACTGAATGGTTTACAACAAGTACGTTTGAGCATTAACTAAACATCAAAAGGGTTGATATGCCGTAAAATATACCAAATCAATTTTACTATATAGTCAATAAAAATGGGCTTAGTCATTTTGTTTGAGTTTCGGAATTTTTGAGATAGGGATTGATAATTTGTATTATTCGGACTACTATTCTCATTTTGGATGTTATTCTAATGTTTCGGTCAACATGTAACCTCCGACCTTCTTCAAGTGCGTCTTATCGAACTGTTCGCAACGGAACCATGGCACAATGGATAAAAGTGCTAAGTTATAATCAGTTCTAAGTGACAGTCTTCTGAAGCTTGAAGGTTCAATCCTCAGTACGGGCAATACTAAGAATACAATTGAGAATCACTTAAGAATTCTACCTGGTCATGGATTAAATAAAAGGGTCGATTTGAAATTTCATACAGATTCCCGAGTTTGACAAGATGGCCACGAAGAAGGTTGGAGATGACATCAACCGAAATGTTGTTAGAATAACATTCAAGATGAAAACAGTAGTCCAAATAATCCAAGTCATTTTTTTCTTTTTTAATTTTCATATGTAGTTAATTATCGTTGGCAAGATTTATGGCCAGCCATGCATCGGTCTAATGCCTCTTTCCTTCAGAGTTTATCTTGCTGAAGCGGGGGTTCGCACAGCATTTTTTTAAAATCCAGTCTAGTTTATTGGTTATACACATTTTCTTAAAGCTATAAAGAAATTTTTTTACTTAAAATTTAAAAAAAAAATAAATAACTTACCAAACGCAAGAAAATTTACTTTTCTACCCCACCTGTATAAGTTTCAAGTGTCAATACTGATTGTAAGATTTATCATCTATGAATTTATCATCAGTCATCTTCCAAAATGGTGCTCGACCTTTTAAAGAAGTATGGTTTTTATATATATTCCCAAAACAGTTTTTCATGGTAAACAACTGATGATCCCTTAAATAATGTTAATTTTTACCCCGCCTAATAAACCTGTATCGTCCAGGCCTTTGGGTCTGGATTTACGCCGGTCTATTGGGGGTTGCCGGTCCTGTGCAGTTCTAGGAGGTGCACCCTCCCAGGCTTTGCCTCCCCTCTTTGGGGAGGAGTAAGTTTATTGCTTACTGTTTGAGGCGCCTCTACCGGGGAATGCAGATGGGGCTGCCCAGGCAATTTTTAAATGGCCAGAGTGCTCACCTCTCGAGCGCTGGCTTATCTAATCCCACTTTCCCGACCTTGTGTCACATCTTACCTTGTGGGAGGTAGATAAATAAAATCCCTTAAATAATTTTAAGACTAGCGTAAATTCTTGGAAGCAAACTAATATAGTGACTGTAAAAAGTAAATTGACTTACAAGCAAAGTGATTTTCCAACGAAGGACTTAGGACTAAAGTGTTTTTTTTGTTTTCATATAGTTTGAATGGTTGGAAAACTTCCAAGACCACACACACACACACACCCACACTAGCAGGAAGACCTGACGTTTCTTTGGATTGAATAAGGATCACTACTATATACTTTTTCACTACGCTCATAACACCATATTACTTTCTTTGTTTTTACTGGCCCCTCCTACCGTTTCGACCCCTAATACTGTCGGCAGAAGCTGAAATGTTGGAAAACTCTGAATTAGTGTCTTACAACTATGGTTTAAATTTCATTAAAATCGGATATATGTATTTGAAGCTTTAAGGGGATTCTGTCCCTATGGGACACTGAAGTGGGGGGCACATACAAATTCGGGAACCCTTCCATTGTCTTCCTAGTGAATTTTACATGAAATACACTTGTAGATTTTATGTAGATTCTCTAACCTTTCTTTCTGTAGGGAACACACAAGGATTTCCATAAGAGATTAATACAAAATTTATTTTTTTAACAAACAGATTCATCTCCCAGGATATATTTAAATATAATAAATAAAAAAAGCTCAAAGTAACAGTTTATATCAAACAGAGCTTTAATATTATAATTCAGTAGATTATAAAATGAATGACATAGCTAATTAAAATTTTAAATATTATAATCAAGCTCAGAATTATATAAGCACATAGAACCACTGTGCCAATACACCTATCTACCTATAATATAAGAAATTCTAGCGTTATATGCATTCAATCTGTTTACATATTTTTATCATACTATTCGGTAACAGAAAAAAAAAACAATGAATTATTGCCAGCAAATTTATAACAAAATCCATGACTTCATTGTACTATAGGTACTTATATCGATCTTGACCCAGTTTTCGCGAGTTTCTTGTCGGAAGCATTCGGCTATCCTACGCAAATGCCCGAGTGTTGACGAGCCGATTTGTACCAGACGACAATTTTGATACGGTGCTGCATCCTATGATTTTAAGTTATATTTTAAAAAAATTTTCTTAAAGAAACAAAAAAACAAAACAAGCAAAATATAGCGAAGTTACTGTCATCAAATAAATATTTTTTGTTATTTTGATACGTTGCTTCGTCCTATAATTTTTAGTTATAGTTGCAAGAAAATTTTTAAACAACAAAACAAATAAAACAAGCAAAACAGAGCGGAATTACTGTTGTCAAATAAATATTTTTTGTTATTTTAATACGTTGTTTCGTCCTATAATTTTTAGTTATAGTTGCAAGAAAATTTTTAAACAACAAAACAAATAAAACAAGCAAAACATTATAATTACTGTTATCAAATAAATATTTTTAACCCTTACAACAACAAAAACAAAAGCAAAACATTAAAATCATAGGACGCAGCACCGTATCAAAATTGTCGTCTGGTACAAATCGGCTCGTCATCTCTCAGGCGTTTGCGTAGGATAGCCGAACGCTTCCGACAAGAAACTCACGGAAACTGGGTCAAGATCGATATAAGTACCATACTATCTTTCGTTACTTTTGCTAGGCACTCCATAGACTGGTATTGTCTTGGCCTTCGAGTCTTGATTTATGCTGATCTATAGGACTGTCCTGTGTAGTTCTAGGAGGTCCACCCTCCCAGGCTTTGCCTCCCCAAAGGTACTCATACGCGAGATGCTCTTTGCTGATGATGCAGCACTGACGGCACACTCTAAAGAAGCATTTCAGCTACTCATCAACTGGTGTAGTATCTGTTCCGATGGATACTGCACCCTATACTGGTATTGTCTTGTCCTTCGGGGCTTGACTTACACCGGTCTATGGGTCTGTCCTGTGCAGTTCTAGGAGGTCCACCCTCCCAGGCTTTGCCTCCCCTCTTTGGGGAGGAGTAAGTTTATTGCTTACTGTCTGAGGCGCCCCTACCGGGGAATACCGACGGGGCTGCCCAGGCAATTTTTAATGGCCAGAGTGCTCACCTCTCGGGCGCTGGCTTTTCAACCCCCACTTTCCCAACCCGACCTTGGGTCACATCTTACTTGTGGGAGTAAGATAAATGGCCTTGTGCCTAACTCCTGGAGAGGAGTAAATAAACATAGTATCTTTCGTTACATCCATTTTAAATAGTACCCCCCCCTCCAAGTAGTTAAATTTCCATAATAAAATGCATCGGACTTCATGTTGAGAGAGTAGAGTGAGTCATTAGTCAGCCGAGGCACAAATTGCATGGATTAAGAATCAATTAAGGGCTTATTTTAAGATATTCTCTTAAGATTTCTATCGGCTTTCTTTTTATTCAAAACAAAATACAGATCATCATCATCATCCGAGAGAGGGCGTAGATAAAGAGCTGGAACAATTACAAAATTATGTGATGATTGCAATCTAATAATCTAACCTCAATTGGCGAATTGTGACAAGCGTCAAGAATCAGCAATTCAATTTTTTGTTTGAGACCAATTGATATGTGGGGAGTCAGAGGCATAAATTTATTCAGGAGTCCAACGTTGGAGTCATTATAATCGTATGAGTTCCGCTGTTAACCAAGTGATTATCCAATTCATCAGAGAGGGAGAAGAATAATAATACCTAGGTCGACATCAGCCATCGTTATTAATGATAATAAAGGTGTTTATTTACTTCTGTCATATCTGTAGTGTTATGGGCTGAGTACTAAAGGACATAGGGTTCCTCATTTAATAAACCGGGCAACATCGGGTCTTCCTGCTAGTAAATAATGACAATGTTTTTCAGTTATTTTCTGGTTCTTTGAAAATAGTCATTAAAAAAAAAATTAAAAAACAAAAACATTAAAAGTTTAATGGAATATTTCCATGAAATATTTGTGGTGGGATGAAATTGAAAGAGCACGCGCCCCATCGCCAATCAAGTGTAAACGTGCAAAATTCTACACGTTTAGTGGGGTGCATAGATGCATTCTAAGAACGGTAGGCCTGCAATGGGAGAAATATTTAACTAAGAGTAGCGAAACGACCCAAGAAATCGACTGGCTCTTTGAAATAATGTCTTTTCTGATACAAGGTTCCATGTTGTGATTATGAGCCACTTGTCAATAGGTTTTTATGTCCAGTGGTAAAACAGCTATTAATTTTCGAGCATGCTGGCTGTGTGGTCTACCCCAATTGAGACCAATATCTATATATATATATATCTAATATATATATATATATGTATATATATATATTTATATATATACTACAGTATGACGGGCAGAGGGGCTCAGTTGGATTTCTGTGGGTCTCGGCGACAGATGGGTCTTTGAGCCTGAAGCTGGTGGAATGTTTTTGTTTAGTTGGAAGATATGTTTGTCTTGATTTTTCACATCTGTCTTTCAGTAGAGAACCCAAGTATCATTGTAGTCTCTCAAAATAAAACATTACTTATTTTAAACCCAAGTTGTGGCTTTGTTTGGAAGGCAAATCCGTTTGTTACAGCAGTCACAGAGACCATGTGATTGACACTACAATTGGTGTTGAAATCAAGCACCGAATCCGGACAAAGACAATGAGTGGACGATCACAGCCAATGCAATGAACACACAAAAACTCAGGTTCACACAAGTAAAAGCAAAAAAATATATAGGTGAAGGTGGAAGTAAACAAAATAAGAAACAAATATATTACACGGATTCATTCAGTGAAAAAATAAACTATAAAATTAATAATTCAATAAATAATTAATAATAGGGGTGGGACGTAATGGGTGAAAATTTCAGATTCATGCGAGTAGTATTTTTTTGTGTTCATTTATACATAAATAACACTAAACAATCAAACATTTTGAACATTTTGCAAAATTCAGAAGGTGCAGGCCAAAAATAGCCGTTAGGGCTCCACGGGACTCAAAATCCATCATTTTTCGGTGAAAAAGTGGTTTCATGCGACATTGCAGGTCCTAAAACATCCTCAAAAGCTATGAATGAATATAGATGGTTAAATCTGATATAGTACTTTAATTTAGGACCATTTTCAGGCTGTGAAAGGGTTTTCATGAATGTAAAATAGCCAAAAACTATTGGCCTGCACCTTCTGAATTTTGCAAAATTTTCAAAATGTTTGATTGTTTAGTGTTATTTATGTATAAATGAACACAAAAAATACTACTTGCATGAATCTGAAATTTTCACCCATTACGTCCCACCCCTATTAATAAATCCCTTATTCGTCACTTGGACATTGTTTAGTTCAATATCAAGAAATCCCGATTCCTTATATATAATCATATCACAGTCAATAGTTTTCTTCGAATGTCCGGCTGGCTTGGCAGGCCGATAGCAAACTAAAGGCATTTCCACGAATAATGGCGATAGAGAGGCACTCGTAAAGGTGCAAGTTGTTAATTAATTCTGCCATATTTTTGTTTTTAATCTGTGATATTCAACACTTGAACAATATTCCATTAGAACACAGCAAACTGCGGCTCAGATTTTGTTTTCATATTTGAAACTATAATATTACACCCTTGAATTTTTCAAGAAACAAAGTTGGGAAAAGTGTGCATCGTTTGAAGGACTACGAGAAAAAGCCCCGCACACAGGATTATTTATAAGAGAGTAGGTATGACACTTCCCAAGTCGGTTTTCTAGCATTTACAAATAATAGGCACTAAATTTGTAAATTACAGGGTGTTCAGAATAAATTTGACATTTTTTAACCTGGAGCATGTGACCTTCACGGTCTTTCAAGAAACATCTGAACACCAGTTTGATCCTGCCAACCAGCTCATCTTTATTAAACATTTCCACTCCAATCTTCCCTTTCCCTCGCATGGGTCATTCCATAAAGCAATACTTTCCTTTTAAGAACTGCGACAGTTCCAGGGAATATCGCACAAATAGCAGAAAAGATGAAGTTAGCAAAGTGCGACCAATTGATGGATCAAGATCAATATAATTTTGTGCCAAAACTGTTGCTATATGGCCCCTGCACACCATTGCACACAAGTTGTTAGAACAATGTAAACAACTTTGCAGATTAAATTCATTGCTTGAGACATTATGGTCGGAAATTTCAGGAAATTGGCAGACTCCAATGAAAAAAATACCAGAACAAAAAAAAAAAAATTCAACTTTTTATGAACATCAAGTTATATTCTCAGTCCAAGGAAGCCATCCTCCCAGACAGAGGCAATGTAGCAATATTGAACATGGGTGTGTAAAAATAGTGTTAAAAACGGAAATTTCCACATAAGAATCAGGAATTTTCCATAAGAGGGAAAGTTAGAGGTTAGGCTGACATGTACAGAAAGTTGCGTGATGGGAGGAAGTATGATTGATAGTACTTCTTGGGCGTTGGACATCAAGACGAACGGAAGTCTGTGAGGCTCTTTCACTTCCCTCACTAGGGTTCACGCAGAAGGTGCAGTTCATCTAGATGTACTTTCTGTAAAAAGTAAACCAAATCCCAGAACGAATAATGGAGTTATTTATTGTTCTTTTAAATTGGTTTTATCATTAGTCACAAAGAGGACAATAAACATCTCTATGACTGCTACTACTAGAGACATCACTATTCATTTAGCTAACCACTTATTTTTCAATGAAAGATTCAGCAGTTTTCTGTCACTCAGAAGATTACGGGTCATCTGATGGCGATTGAATAACTCTCCACACAATGTTACAGCAATCTTTATTTGTAATTAGTATAAGCCATGAACGAATGCCTGTGATAAAATAGAACCGCACCCGTTCTCGGAGACCATCCCCAGTTAATAATAGATGAGACGTAAACACTTTGCTTCATTAGATGTTCTCTATTCGTACCAGCAGCCGAAACATCGCCATGTCATGTAGGTGTGAAAAACTCACGAAGACACAGAATTTCGACCGAATGTGCAAATGTTTTTTAACACCAGCAACAGACGGTTTTAAGGTGGTGACAGGCATTCGAAAAGCAAAGAGCCAGTTACAGCCAGGCCGCAAAATCAAAAAGAAAGATATGACATTGAAAGTTGAGAAGTTAGTCGAAGTGACAACTGAAGAAATCACGATGGTATCACACATTCCTTTGTGATAGCGTAGAATACCCTCTCCCACAACTAGAACTATTGAGAGTGATTAGCTAGAAATATGGCCATCCCTACTACAGGCCAGGCAATTGTGCAACTGGGGTCTTTTACTGGGGGCCATGTGAATTTTCTTAAATCATCAACTGGTGCGGATTTTTTTTTTTTTTTAACCACAATATACAAGTAATGATCTTTTGACATAAGTACAAATTCTCTAAAAAAATCCAACATTAAAATAAAAATTCTTCATTGAAATATGCATTTGCCTTTGTTTATTCAAAATTACCTGTCTCTTCATTTATAGGAATTTGTCAATAATTGTCAAATTTATCAATTAGCTCATTGTGGTTCTTATTATTTGGTATGTAAAACACATAAAAACATCAAACTAATCTCACAGAGGAATTTTACCTTTGTTTGCAACTTCTATATCGAATATTTAAGAAAATTCACATGGCCCCCAGTAAAAGACCCCAGTTGCACGATTGCCTGGCCTGTAGTAGGGATGGCCATGGCTAGTAAGTAAATGACAGTAAAAAGGCATTAAGAGACATTAAAAGCGACAAGTCCATTGTTGTTGCACTGCCGTTCACCCTGGTCTGAATCATGGTGATCCTAAACAAGATGGCTAGCCGATTGTGATTCCAACGTTGAAGGACAGCCACCTGTGGACCTGAGAGTTCAGCCAAATTCTCTTTGATGGTTATTGTTCAGATCCTCAGTTGTTAACAGACGTGCCTACGCCACCCAGATCGAGAGGTAGGGAGGATGACATTGTAAATTAGCTCAACCTCTGGGCAATGAGCCGCATGTCTAAACCATTGAAGACGTTGTTGCAACAGGACATATGGCAGAGAACGGTAGTTGGGCCACGGTCAACTCGCCGGCAAGGCAAGATGAGACGGAGGCAGTCATTGTCAAAGACTTGCAGCTTCCACTGATCCATCACCCTCATTGGCCATGTTTCGCAGCCATTAAGGAGCATCACCTGGACAACAGATTGGTAGATACGCCTATTATTGTTTATTGAAATATCTATGTCCCCATAAGGACCACTGAAGGTGCACAAAAGTGTATTTAGCAGCCCCAACTTGACGATCGACTTTCACCGCACCCTGCCCGGATGGAACAATGGTAAAACCAAGGTACAGAAATGACTCCATGTCCTCCAATACACTAGTCGATGTGTTAATGCGCATACCCACACAAAACGCAGCCTCCTGCAGCCTGTTCAGTGCAATCTGCACCTCATCTCCAGTCAATCCCAGCAATACGATGTCATCAAAATACATAAGACAGGTTCGACACACTCACCTCTCTCTCTCTCTCTCTCTGTCAAAGGGCATGATTAAAGATGTAGTCAAGAGTGAAATTGAAGAAAGTTGGGGAGAATTCACATCCCTGTCGGATGGGTATGTTCTCTCTCTCTCTCTCTCTCTATATATATATATATACACACACACATATATATATATGATACAATATGAAAGTAGAGTTAATAAAGGTGTTTCCCTAAGGCTTTCTTATGATTATAATCCCAAAATACATGCTAAAATATTCCTTTGTTTTGGGATTGAGTTATGTTAAAAAAAAAAAAGATTTTTTTAAAAAATTGTTCTAATCTGCAGTTAACCCACCAAGTGATCCATCTTTTACTAAGTTTCTGTCACTCTCACCCTCTCAATGTAGATTGCTTGACTTTATACATGCTGATTTTATAGTTTCTATCACCCTTGCTTCCGTCTTTCTCTGGTAGCAGTCGAAGTTAATAAAAGATTGGAATAGTCCATTATAAACAAAAGGGAATAACACCACTATTAGTAATAGGATTTAAACCAGTAGTTGAGGGAAAGGAGAAAGAGAAAGCAACTAATTTGGAATTTTAATTCTATATTTAACCGGCTTTGTCAACTGAATGTGTGCCAAGAAAAAAAAAAAAAAAAAAAAAAAGAATGGTAAGTAATAGGAATACATAGTATGCATATACTATTTGAGTGATGTCAAAAATGTAAATTCCAAACCCATTTTGTAAATATCAATTACGCTAAAAGGGCAAAGAGTAGGGCAGACTCAAAATTTATGGGTTTCACACTGAGCACTTTTAATTATCAGACGACCTTTCTTTTTTCAAGTTTTCGATCCCCACTTTGCTTAATATACATAATAAATGTGTATATGTATACATATTAAAAAAGATTAGATTAAAATAACCGGCCTACTTACCAACGGACTCGATCCAACAACCCTCAACTTAGTAACCCAGCATTGTTAACCCCTTGGCCAAACCAGCAAGTAGGCCGCGATCGAAACAAGTAAATATGGCTTTTAATACAAACCTGTACTGTTTTATTATATCTAAAGTGTTCAACCAAGAGGAGGGAACTCTTGTCTCTCTCTCATATATATATATATATATATAGATATATATATATATATATATATATACACTAGTGCTATTCACCCGGTGTTGCCCAGGGGTGGAAATATATTGATGGTTGGAAATAAGTTAAAATTGTCATGTTTATAATTTTTGCTTTGAAACAAAAAGTTTTAAAAAAATAATTAAATAAAACTAAAAAAATTGTTGATTCTGCATTTCTTACAGTCAGTTGTAAAATGACAAATGGCTTTAACGTATCGAAAACAAATCTTAAGAATATAAAATAATTATTTAAATTTTTAAACCTTTTTTAAATATATTCTTCAGAGATATTCGTTGTTTCATTTTACTTTTGTTTTATGAAAAGAAGAAAATGTATTAAAAAATTATTTTGGTTTCTTTACGTTCTTAATATATTTCAGTTATTTTATGGACCTAACCGATAATTGCTCCTACTGACCTCAGATGAAATTCAAAGAAAATTTCAATGGTGTTTTAAGATTCTGTGAAAAATTAACCCCTATTCAAACTTATTTGAACGTTCTGTTAACGTGGATTTTTATAACACGCAAACAAACATCGACACGTAAAAATAACATGAAAATCAATTTCTCAAAACTGGAACAGAGACGAACAAGACCATACACGCACACACACAAAAGGGCTCAATATTCTTTTTAATTCTTATAAACAATAAAAAGGGTTGATGTTAATTATTTAACTTAAGATTAGGTATTTTAATTGTTTATCGTACTAAAGTTAAGTTAATTAATGTCCATTTCCTTTTTGTTGTCTATATTTTAATCACAAAATACATGTTAAAAGATTCCCTAGTTTTTTTTAGTTATGTTTTAAGAACTTTTTTTTTTTAAATTGTTATAATTAGCCGTAATTTGCAAATAGCTATCAAGTGACTCATCTCTTACTAAGTGTCACTCACTGTATATTGTTTGACCCCCATTACTTTTTTGGCCAAATGACCAAGGAACCATAAAAATCTCGGCATTTTTAAATAAATGCAAAAAAAAAAAAAAAAAATGATTTAATCTATTATTATCTTTTAATAGGGGTTGAGTAGTGTAGTATCGGTTCTGTTGTCATAAATCCGTCCTTCCAGGAATTACCTCCACCTTTTATAAG
>OY744554.1:31900370-31937870 GCA_963556195.1 Sepiola atlantica | reverse complement strand
ATATATTAAATAAATAAATGTTTGTGCTATAAAAATCGATAGGTTAACAGCAGCATACTGATTAATTTTTTTCAAGGAATCTAAAAGACACCATTGAAATTTTCTTTCGCTTCCATCTTGGGTTACTAGGGGCAATTAATGGTTAGGTCCATAAAATAACTAAAATATATTAGAACGTAGAGAAAAGAAATTCATTTTTTTTAAATAGATTTTCTTCATTCATAAAACAAAAATAAAATTAAAGAATACCTCGGTGAAGAATATATTTAAACAAACATTTAAATAATTATTTTTATTGGTACTTTTAAGCTGTTTCTAAGCAGCATTTTTTTTTTTAAATTTTTTTTTTACTTGACTTCATATTACAAATGTGTTTTCGTTTTTTTTTAAAAACTTTTCTTTCAAGGTAAAAATTGTAAACACGACTATATGTGAAATTATTAAAAAAAAAAAAAATAAATAAATAAAAAAAACCCTTTTCATCAGCAATGCCAGGGGAAAATTTTAATTTTACAATATTTGCTACCCGGACACAACTAGGTTTCCTCTCTAAGCGAAGGTGGAATTTACAAGATAGTGAATATGTTTAGTAATGTTAAAAAGAACTGGTTTGACCTTGAGGGCACGATTACCACTAGATTCAAGATGATAGATTTTAACCATCCAACACTGGAGATTTGCCATCACAAATTCAAGAGAGGAATTATGTCAACCCCACATCCGACCCCTCCTCCTCCTCCTCTCAATTGGCAACTAATGAAAATGAAAACAGTTGGGGGGGGGGGGATTATTTTCGATATCACAACTTTACAAATCATGCAGTTGAGATGTTATACATACAGCAAAGTGCGTAAAGTATTTGAGGACATACTTTTACTATAGAAGGAATATTATTTGAATTCGTACTTTCTATATTTCACAATTATTAATGACACCCCTATAATTACACAACAAATGAAAAAAAAAACACACTTATCCCAACTATAAAGGTTGGATATCGCAATGTAGAAGTAGAACCGTTTTGAAAAGTCGCTTTATCTTTCGTTTACAGTTTGCAAAAAGTTAAAGCCTTAAGATGAAAAGGTATTACCATTATCAAAAGACAAGCCGCGCATGCGTGGTCCCCCTCTGCATGTGACTCGATGTGGCGAGTGTAAAATGCAATAAATTTGGGCAATTTGAGGCATTTATGATCCCCCTTTGACCCCCTGGGGGCGCAAACCAGAATTTTTCTGAGGTCAAGGATGCTCATTTTATATCCAGAACAATTGTCTCTATATTTTGGCCAAGTTTCAGAAAAATTGAATGGATGGATCAAACGTTATGGGAGAAAAGGGTCATTTTTTGCCATTTTGGGGGCTTTTGACGCGAACCAGATTTAGGAACAATTGCATCCACATTTTGGCCAAGTTTCAGAGAAATTGAATGGATGGAAAGTCATTTTTTGTCATTTCGGGGCCTTTTGACCCCCTGTGGGTCTAACCAGATTTTTTTTTTTTTTTAAATCGGAGAATGTCACTTTCTAACCTGACAAAAGTTACAACTTCATGCAAAATTTCAGAGAAATTCAATGGATGGTTGCGGAGAAAAATCCAGACGGATGGACATGTCTCAAAACATAAGTCCCCCGATTTTATAAATCAGGGGACCAATAAGAGACATTCCAGACATACTGATAGTATTAAAGCACATGGATTTATTTGGCAAGTACAGCACACCGTTGGTGGTAATCCTAGAAGATCCACGAGGTCGATTGCAAAAGAACACGGTGTGTCAGAAAGAACAATCTGAAATGTTGTCCACAAAAACATCAGATACAAGTTACAAATCACGTAATCAGAACTAATGCAACAAACAAAGTTAAAAATCCAGCATTATCACATGATCGCTAACATTTGCCTCCTCGCTCCCCAGATCTGAAACTGTATTTGTATAGAGCAGAGTTGAGAAAAAGGTCAATGAACAATCACATAATACTAAATTCCTTAAAGTCGTCAGAATTAAAGTAATGTACAATATCAACTAGGACCCCCTGATCCTAACATGTCGACGATTCATACTCCATCACACAAAATCCGTTATCAAAGCTAAAAGACTTTAAATGAATAAAATTAAAAAACAATATTTTTTATTCTTATCTTCAAAAACATTTTTCAGTAAAAAAAATCTGTTTTTAAGAGTCATTTTTGTGTATGTATAAACCTGTCGTCAAATACGTTACGTACACTGTATGTGGAGTTATAGAAACAACAAAACATGTGGCTGTGGATAACTATATTTTACATATATAAGCTCCCCTATAGGAGGAGCATTCTGGTGAAGGAAATAATTATTTCTACTTAGTATTGAGGGAAAATAATTGAACATTTTAAATTATGATTATCGTAAATAAAAATATAACATTTATAATGCGACACAATTTCTCCCACTACAACCAAGAGGTTTGTAGCTCAGTTGATAAAGTGCCAGACGTCAGCCACTCGTGTGTTTTGAATCTCGAAAGGTCTAGCCGCACTGATGAGTTATAGAGATGACAAAACATCTGTCTCTGATGAGCGTGGGGCCTAATTGTCTAGTCTCATTTCGACTAGACAGTTTTTAAGGCTGGGTGCTCATCCTTTTGGCAGTCCAAGACCTCCACCGTTTCCATCTGACTAGGGATGATGTGGTTTTCACTTGAGCATGCACCAATGTCACATATTACCTGTGAGTTTCCGCATACACTACTGTCATCCAGGTTGCGACAGGTCATCCAAAGGTAGCATTTACCACATGCCCTGTGGCCGGGGATTGGACTGCTGAGTGTCGGGATGTGTCCATATACCAGTGGGCTCTTCACACTGCACCCCTATCTACTCCGAGATCCCTAGCCAATTAGCCTGAAGCCGCAAAGAGCTCAGTATCCATGGTGTACCACGGGAAGGTTCGGCAAGAATCTTATTATATATATAACATTAAATTCAAGATTATACAGAGATAAGTCGCCAACGGCAAAAAAAAGCTGAAATCGAGCACAGACAACAACTAACAATAAACCTGTATGATGTGCGAGTGATCTTATATATAAAGTAGAGACGATTTTTCCCCTGTACCTTCTCGGAGAATAGGAAAATAACCACATGCATCACCAGCTACTAAACCCACCTCTATATTACACTTATTCACTCGAGCGTGTTTTAGTAAATTTCTTATTTTTTTCCAGCTAACACTAAATATTACATTCTGCCCGCCATCTCCGACAAACCAACTCCATATAGGTGGTAGCAAAAACTTTTCTCCCTAACAATTCTGTACTGTCACTCTACTCATCGACACCGGGAACTAATACACAGTTTAATTTTCACAAAACACCCAGTTCTTATTTATTATTTGCCTGGTATTAATTTACTACATAATATAAAGCAATACGCAAAGACTTAATGACCGCTCAGATGATTTTCCACGTATATCAGATTACGTTATTTCTAATTCTACCTATGACTTTTATATTTATATTAATTCCGGAATTAACGAACACGGTTCCTGCAACATTTATTCATTCAACATGGCGCCTACAATTTCTTGATCAAATCGACTTCCTATTTAATTCAATAAGCGCCAATATACTCGTAGACCCCGATACATTTACATTTTCAAAATCATACACCTTTAACACGCATACTATAGAAGACTTGCCCAACCTAAACCATGTCATTGTTGAACTTTCCATTTGGTCGACAGCAGCTAAATCTTAACATAACACGCATGCCAATAAACAAGCTTAGCTTAATTGGTCTATTTTCACATGTATTTTGAAGTCGAAACCGTGGCACAGTCGTTAAGAAGGCAGGTTTCATGATGGACAGTTTCAGCGTTCGATCCCAATCAACTGCCACTTTTTTTTTTTTTTTTTTAAACATTCGCCAACACGGTAGAGGGGGGGGGGGGAAGAACTATAGGCAGTTTTTTTCTTTCTTTTTCGACGTCATGCAATAGGTAGTACTTTCTCCCGTGCAACGCCGGTCAACGGGTTCCGCTAGTAAATAATAAAAACACATCTAAAATAATTTGAAAAATGTTTAATTAGTGAAATTAAAATCTATACATGAGGTAAGGTTCTAGCGCTTTCGCAAAAATCAGTTTTCTTATTTTAAAAAAAAAATGGATTTCAACCAAAAAACAGAATTCCCCTACTTCCATGAGATTCAAGTGATTCATCAGAAATCCATATTTTCTGGATTAAAATAAAAAGCGCAATTTTGCTAAAAAACTGAGAACTTAATTCTCGGATTTTATCATTCTCGGATTCTATCATTTCAGAACTAAATAAGTTTCACCCAAGTTTCTAGAGAAGCAAACAGGTAATCTAGGCTGATTACTCCCACACCTTTTTCATCAGAAAGTCAAAAGGACGACAAATCCAAAGGTAATCCGGAAAATGGCAAACGAATGATCAGAAACTTCAAATCATCTGACATAAAAAGTCAAACACAAAAGTCCAGCAATAAACAGTCAAATCAGGTTTTAAGAAACAAATGTGGAAAGCGTTGGAAAACTTTTGAAGTTTATAAAAAACTAAAGGATTTTACAAAATTTTAAGTTTCAAGTCATCATGATGGACGTTATCATTCAGAATTTCAATATTTTTACCTGATTTTCGAATTTTTTAAGTAAATTAACCGTGTGTTCTTTAAATATTTTAGCATGTGCACCGTTTTCTTTGTCAGTTTTAATTTACTTTCAAATGACATTAAAAAGCGTAGGATTTTGAAGATAAAATATTGAACAAAAAATTGAAAATAATTGTTAATGTAAATAAATACAAAATAATTTGAGTTTCTTTTAACAAATTATTTTGCACACGTTTAGATTTAGTTATGGGGGTCTCGCTTTTATTTATTTTTTAAAATTTTATTTAAGGGGGATAGTACCATAATTCAAAAATCTAAATTAATTCTGCAATAAAAGCATATGCAAACGCACGTGCACACACTTAAAGAAGTTGGTATGTTTAATATTTGATCATGGTAAATATTGATTTCAAAATGTACGTTGATTGTAAACAGCAGTATTAACTAAACTTAAATGTTTCAGATTGTAACTTTTTTTTTTAAAAAAGAAATGCGACAATTTGGGTTAGAAATGGATACCAAATTTAGTTGTCAATTAAGATATTTATTTTTTCTATTACAAAAAATAACTCTTAAAACCAAAATTAACGCATAAAAATAAAACAAATTGAGTTATTATACTAAAGCCGAGTCAATTAATGTTTCCCTATGGTCCTTTTCTTGTATATTTTGATCACAAAATAGATATGCTAAAATTTTGGGATTGATTTGTTTAATTGTTCTAATTAGCCACAATTTGCAATTAATTCATTAAATGATCCATTTCTATCACACTCTTATTCGATGCGTCGACTTTTAGAATTACACTTTTTCTGCTTATTAACTGTCAAAGACAATTTAGAAAGAAAATAAGACATTATAAACAGAAGGGAATATCACCACAAGCAGTTAATACTATTTAATCTATAACTAGAGAGGAAAAAAGAAAAATTTAGTGAGCTGAATGAGACTAATTTTGAAATGTGTTTTATTTTTTTATATTTAACTGGCTTTGCAAACTCACCTTTTCACCAGATTCAAACAATTTAACTCAAGCTCAATTTTTTTTTCTAGTTTAATTAAAGATGTATATTATCTATTTTAAATGTGCTACAGAAATTTGTTTAGCGTAAAAAAAGTGTCAAAAACTTTTTGGTTCGAAATTCACTAAATAAAACTTTAAAAAGTAATTTTAAAATGTTGTCAATTGATAAGATTCTGAAATTCAACAGCTTTAACTTAAATTTAACTTTTTACTCTTTAATAAAAACAAAATCATTTAAATCAGTTTTTTTGCATAATCTGTATTTCACAGATTTTAAAATAAAAGTATCATTTATTTATTTACAATGATTCTATTTTCTTTTAAGCCAAAGATATCCAACCTTTTTTTTGCCACATGCACCAATTTTTTTACATTTTAATTTAGATGCGCAACAAGAACTTGTAGCCACCCACTCATTTCATTCATAAGTTTGTTGTAAACACGAAACAAAATCTTTCTCATCTATATAGATCGATAATCGTTGACATTTTGGTAATTTCGATACAAATTTTAAAATCCAGTAATAAAAATAATTTCGAAATTAAACCCACCAGAATGCATTTCTGTTTTTCGTAAACAAGTCAACCATTCGAATCTTTTAGTTCTTATTAGTTTTAAAATAGAAAATTCATTTAAACTGGCTTCATAACAAATTCTAATTAAAAGCTTAAAAGTTTTGAAACCTATTTACATCTAAATCATTTTGTAAACAGATTAAAACAATTTTACCGTAGCAGAATTAGGGTTAGGGTTTATAACAATTTGGTTCAATTAATAATTTAATGACAAAACACGACCGTAACAAATAAATTGAAATATTAATCCTATCTTTAAAAAATAAATACTCCCGGGCAACGCCATGTAGGTCTAGTTGAGAATAATCTAACACTCAAAGTTTAAATTTATCCAAAACATAAAAAGATGACGGCACACACATTTCCATGGTGATTGCTTTAATTTCACGACCATCATTAATATACGAGCTAAATAATCCGTGATATCTCGCCTCTTTACCTCATTAGTAAAAATAGATTCATTATTTAACTGAAGAAAACTATCAACAATTGAGAAAAACCGTGAACTTCGGACAGGAAAAACAAAGCAAACCTTGTCAATATCATTAAACAAACTTTATTATTTCGATTTACACTATACATTAGTTTGATCTTCCATCGATACCTTCGGTTTCACAGAAACACTAGAAACTCAACGGCGAGACTATATATTAGCTGTAGTGTATCTACCCGACGTTGGTCGGGAGTTTTTACAGTGCTTCTTTGAGTTCAAACCCTATATGTAAAAAAAATTAAAAAAAAAAAAAAAAAAAAAGGGAAGTCTTTAAGAGATAATTAAAAGAGATAATTTTTCGTTCGATTTATTTTTGAACAGTTTTTTTAAATTTTTTTATTAGTCCTCTATAAGAGGGTGGGGTCTGTCTGTCAGTCTTGATCGAAGTCTCCCACTCCAGGCTCGGCGGTCGCGAGGGTCTAAGTCTCTAATCCCCAGTGCTGCACAGCTCATTGATTAAAATCTACAGATGAGCTAAATCCTCTCCCATGTTAAAAATGGGTTTATCGCGTTATTATTTCAGGGTGAAAAGTATTCTCTTTATTCTCGGCAGCGTTTTTTTTTTTTTTTTTTTTTTGCACTTCTGCAGTTTACGGACCGTGCTGAAATAATAACGTTATTATCTAGAAACTCAGGGGGCTTTGTTAACTATTCTGTAGATTTTAAGCAATAGTTATCTCCTCTTTAATTAGAAAAAGGGGAGTTCCTTTTTTATTCACATATCGGTGTTGAACTCAAGAAGTACCGTTTTTACTTTCATTTTTGTTACCCTTAAATTATTTTCCCAAATAGGATTTTGGGGTATCTTTTACAATACTCAGCAGAGTCGCGGACGGGGTCCAAAAAACGAACGAGAACGGGGTCCAAAAAAATAAATATACAACAAGTGATGGTGACCTACGTCGAGAATAGATATTTTCCTACTTACCTATGAAATTTGTATTTTTACGTAGTATAAATGGGTTTTATTAGATGTAAAAAAAAAATTGTTTTTTTGTGCACATAATTTTGCAAAAAGAAAATGGCGGCCGGTCCTTATTCTCTTACATACCCCCTATTGTCGCCATCTTGGATTTGTGCGATGTTGGTGTGACGAATAATTTAATTTCTAATAAATAGCAATTGGAACGGGTTAAAAATACAAACAAATGCCACAGGTAAGTTTGAAAATAACTTTTATCGCCTACAGTTACTTTTATTTGTTGTATATTTGTTTTATGAGCGTTTTTAGTCTGCTGAGTATTGTAAAAGATACCCGGATTTTGAATATTACATTTTATTGATGCGGTTATCGTTGGTGTCGATAAATTAATAATTGAACCAAATTGTTATAAAACAACTATAACTAATAAGGTAATGTTTTAATCTCTATAAAAGGTATTTGATGTAAATAGCTTCTAAAACTTTCAATACGTGTAAAGTTAAGAACTTTAAAGACAGTTTAAATGCTTCCAAATCCCTTTCAAATTTCAAAGTGTCACGAAGTAATTCATTCTTGTTTTTTTTTTAACTAATAAAAAGATTAAAATGGCTAACTTGTTTACGAAAAACAGAAATGCATTCTAGTGGATTTAATTTCTTAATGCATTTTTTCAATAGGACTTTTTAAATCTCAATTTATTTATGTTATTGCATGTTTGAATTCAATAAATATTCGTTTAATACTAAATAAAAATGTGATTCACCCAAAGTTATTAATATGGTTACAAAATAAACTAGATTTCCGTACAAATACCGGTTCAATTGTACTATTGATCAAATGTTTGATAAAATCGATTGTTGATATTTTATGACATTGCATTCTTGCTCACTGATAAAATTCGAAGTTAATTTTTAACGTATATAATTGTGAACTTTTATTTTTATTTTTTTTATTTTTTATTTTTATTTTTTTAATTTTTTTTGCTTTTCAAATCGTCGTGACTTCTGCTAAAGTTTGTATTTTGTGTAAAAAGAATGTTTCAAAGTTGAAGATCTGAAAACAGCAAAAATATTTACAAGTAAAAGGGGAATTAGAATTTTATTTCAGGACAAGAAATACATTTTAAAACAATCTTATTCAAACGACATCTAAAAAACGTTGTTTTTTGTTAATATTATTTTGTCAATATTATTTCCCTTTCTAAAAAAATATACAACGTGGGAAAAGTTGTTTTATATATATTTTTTAAAGTTATTAATGGTTCTTTGGTACGACTGGAAAGTGAAAATAGTTTTTTTGTTTAGTAGCACAAACGAACCATAACACTTGACCGTGGCCTTAAATAAAGATGATTCAAGAGAGAAATTAGTTCGGCAGTTTAAAGGCTTCACAATTACTCCCGAACGTTCAAGTGTTCCAAAAAAAATATCGACAGATTAAAATGAATAACTTGTGTTTAGACATTCACAAGCAATATTTGCTGGTCTCGTTTGAAAAAGTTAAGTTTTTATTTTTGCTCAAACAACAGGGGGGGGGGGGATATGCTTGTACAAATCAGCCCCCATGGCCTGGTAAAATCCGGTGACGACTTCCGACAACAGTCGAAAGGTGACCACACAAAATTAAACCCGTGATCCTGAAACGACAAACTAAAAACATTTATCGATTTTTTTTTTTTACCCATATATTTACATTGTTGCTTTGCAGTTTTTGTTGCTGTAAAATGTTTTTTTCGCGGTCAGTTTGGTTTTGCAAATTGGGACATTTTAGACTTTATTATAAATTCTTTATTATTTACAAAAGTAAACTGTCCAAGGATTTAAAAAAAAAAAAAAAAAACCATTACAAAAAAATGTAAATATATAAAGTAAAAAAATAAAAATGAAATAAAAGTTAATGTAAATAAATTTTTTTTTCGTTTTTCGTTTCATGAATCCAAGTTTAATTTTTGTGTGGTCATCTTTCATTTTACCCAATCAAGACACCCATGATCTGTACAAGCACACACACAAATATAAACGAATTCGCAAAATAAAACCCTCATTTCTTTTTTTCCTTACAATAAATTCGACATGTTTTATTTTGTTCACGTGATCAGCCTTTCCGTAAAACGTGCCGTGGACAAGCAGGGGAACAAAATGTGTCGTTTTAATTAAGACCATTTTGTTTCATCTGGAACTTTCGCTTTCCGACTAATATTATTATTAAGATTTTATTAGTATACAATTATTATTATTATTCAATATATGTGTTCAATATAGCGAGGGGAGGTTAAGTCCTGTGCGATTAAAATAAAATATAATAGAGGCGTGGTTGAAAAGTGCATTTTTCTCTATGGAGAAGCACAAAAGAACCGTAATACTAGACTTTTCTTTATAAGAATTAATTTACTTTCTTTTAGGCAATTTAATATCTACCCATCCCTATTTTTATTATAGATCAGTTCTATCCACCCGTCGTTACCCGGGAGTCTTGGTGGTTCATCTTTAAAGACTTCAAAATTACCCTCGAACGTTCAAGCTTTACGAATAAGAGAAAAAAGCGACAAAAATTAACAGATTAAAATGGCAGATTTGTATTTACTATCCTGACATATTCGAACATAATAACAAAAAAGAAAAAAACAAACACTAGAAAGCAATAAAAACAATGTAAATAAATCACTAAGTGCTTTTTATCGTTTTCCGTTTCGGGAAGACGGGTTTCATTTTGTGTGGTCATCTTTCGGCTGCTGTCTTAACTCGTTACCGGGTTTTACCGAGCCAATATTGGTAGCCATAGGCGTTGTTCTGTACTAGCACTTTCTTAATTTAAATATCGTGCAATAATAGAAAATTAATTTATTAATACTAGTTTAATAGCAAAACAATTGCCCCCCCCCCCCATTTTTATTTCCTCATTAGAATTCCGGTGTCACGTGACATGACAATTTCACACGAAATGAACAAAAGTTTTTCATTTCTTTCTATAACCAGAATCAAATTTATTATTATTATTATTATTATTATTATTATTATTGACATGTGACAACATCGTCAACTTTCAATTTAAAAGTTTTCAATTTAAAAGTTTAAGTTAAACACTCACAGTATTATACTAAAGACGAGTCAATCATTGTTTCCCTTAAGATTTTTTCTTATATATTTTAATCACAAAGTACATGCTAAAACATTCATTAGTTTTAGGATCGAGTTGTTTGGAAAGAAGAAAAAATCCATTTTAATTGTTCCTTATTAGCAATTTACCCGCCCGTCTCTTACTAAGTTTTTCTGCCTATCTCTCACTATTTTTGACATCACAGCACTTGTGCAGTTTAGTAAACAGCGGCAGATAATCCACAGGGAGTAACGTCAAATAGATTAAAACACTTTAATAAATTTATTTAATAAAATATAGTTTCTGAAAGAAATATAGTTTTATTATTATTATATGGCGATTCGGGAGTTTCATATTCTCAGCCAGCTTCCGGTTCCGCTCAGCAGCAAATGACGCCGTTTGTCACATACGGATGGCCAGAAATTATTAAAAAAAACTTTCTCCATAATTCATACCAATTTCAGACTTGTCCAATGTCATATTATTTCACAAATAAAACATCGAATTTATTACTTTTATTTCGTAATAATCAAATAATTTAACAGAATACAGGATCAATTTTTTTTAAATAATTTTTTTTTCTTTCTCAAATTGTTTTTGGTTTAAAATTCTTAATACAGACAGTTTTTTGTTTTCCCAAATTGTTTTTTGTTTAAAATTTTAAGTTTTAAACCTCATAAAATTTCCGTATTCAATACAACACCTGGCGAGTAAAACGTAATTTTTTCGGCAATATTTTGTATTGGATACGGAATTTTTATTTTAGGTTTAAAACTTAAAATAAACTTTAAAATAATTTAAAAAAAAAAAAAAAAAAAAAAAAAAATTTGTGAAAACATTAAAAAATATATATTATGTCTGTATTAAGAATTTAAAACCAAAAACAAAACAATAAAAAACAAATAAATTATTTTAAAAAATAGATCCGGTATTCTGTTAATTATTTTTTTTATTACGAAATAAAAATAATAAATTCGATGCATTATTTGTGAAATAATATGACGTTGGACAAGTCTGAAATTGTGAAGAAAGTTTTTTTTATATATATATCATTTCTGGCCATCCGTACATGACAAACGGCGTCATTTGCTGCTGAATCGAACCGGAAGTTGACTGAGAATATGAAACTCCCGAATCGCCTATTATGTTCGTTTTTTTTTTTTACATTTTACATTATAAAAAATAAACCCCTGTCAATTTTAAAAACTATATTTTATTACAATGTTTTGGCCAAAATGTTACTTTATTGAAAATAAACTTTATTTTATTACAATGTTTTTATTTCCATCGATACCCACGGTTTCATGGAAACACTGAAAACTCCGAGCTAAAAGTGTAACCGTTCTTCAGTCGATACTTTTTGGTGATTTAAATTTTTTTTCCAGTCACCTATGTTCTTTTTACATTTTTTTCCAACTTTATTTGAGGAGGCTAACATTTTTTTAAAACCCTAACCTTCGCATGCTTAGTGTCGTCTGTCCCCCCCCCCCCCCTGCAACTTTCAAATCTTAAACAACTTCGGTCATTTCTGGGATTGATTCTCCGTCCATTGTCCAAATACTGCAATTTTCTGGGTGCCCATTGCTTACAAGGAGATAGAATTTTTAAAATTTTGTTTGATTTTACGCTATTTGCATATTTTATTTAAAAAATAATTTTAAAAAAGGCGAAACAAAAGTGAAAATAAAGACTCCCTGCCAACGCCGAGTAATACAGCTAATTAATAATAATTAGCTTTTAAATTGGCAGAAAGAAAATAAATTAATGCTTATAGAGAAAGGTCTAGTATTACGGTTCTTTTGTGCTTCCAGAGACTGCACTTTTCGACCGCGCCTCTATTATATATTGAATAAAAATAATTGTATACTAATAAAATCTTAATAATAATATTAGTCGGAAAGCGAAAGTTCCAGATGATACAAAATGGTCTTAATTAAAACGACACATTTTGTTTCCCTGCTTGTCCACGGCACGTTTTACGGAAAGGCTGATCACGTGAACAAAATAAAACATGTCGAATTTATTGGAAGGAAAAAAAGAAATGAGGGTTTTATTTTGTGAATTCGTTTATATTTGTGCGTGTGCTTGTACAGATCAGTCCCCATGGTTGCTGACATTGGCTAGGGGAAATCTGGTAACAGTCGAAATGTGACAACACAAAATTAAACCCGGGTTCTTGAAACAAGAAATTTTTTTTTTATCTACATTGATTTTTAAAAATTTTACTTATATATTTACATTGTTTCGTTTTAGCGCTGGTACATCTACAGAATAGGACCCATATCGATCCGAATGTATGCGCTTTACGGAACAAACCGGAAATGGCCGAGCTGTCGCCGAACAGTCAATTATTACTGACATTAAATGAATCAACTTTTAATTATCCCCCTTCCGTGTTAAAAATGGGTTTAATCATTTTCTTCCAATCAGTAAAATGATTCAATTTTATTTAATTTTCTTTTAGGGGAAAGTTATTTCAATTTTCTTTTTTTTTTGGGGGGGGGGGGGACATATTTTTAACCTTATTCTTTTGTATACTTTAGTGTCGTCTGCCTTTTCACATTTTTTTAGTGGCTTTCAAATCGTAACTGGCTTCGACCATTTCCGGTTTGTTCTATAAATCGCGAACATTCGGGTCGATATGGATCCCCTCCTAGAGAAGCACCGTAGTGTTTTGGAAATTGTTTTTTACATATTTTTTTCAGTCACGTGGAGCAGTTTACTTTTTTTTTTTTTAAATTGTAAAACAATTTTTTAAAAAGCTAAAAAGTAAAAACAATTACAAAAAAAAATGCACAAATGAAAATATATAACAGTCAAAAATGAATTTTTTTCAGAAACCCGGGTTTCACTTTGTGTGGTCGCCTTTTATAACTCGTTACCGGATTTTACAGAGCCAATATTGTGACAGCCATGGGGGCTTATCTGTATAAGCACATTTTATTTTAAATGTATCTCACTTTTTACAAAAGAACACATTTTTTAAGTGTATTGTCATTTTCGCAATATGAATTGAGGTAAAAAGTTTTGACAAGAAATAAAAGAAAAAAAAACTCGTCAGCGTTTTTGTTCTTAGTCAAATTATTAAAAGCTAAAAAAAGATCTCATTCAGCAGTTTAAAGGCTTCCAAATTCCTTTCTAATTTCAAAGGGTCACAAAGTACATCAAGTCAATTTTTCCCCAATTAACAAAGGATTAAAATAGGTGACTTGTTTAAGACACCGAAATGCATTCTGGTGATATTAATTTCTGAAATTAATTTTCAGTATAGACTTTCAGGATTATTTTTTTCTCATTTTTAATTAATTTTAATATAAAAAAGGACTATGTCATTTTCTATATTTTCATAAAGAATTTTTTTTTTATTTAAATACTATTAATTGTAAATTTGTTAAAAGTACTTTTAGGGGCATTATAAATATTTTTTTAAGACATTAATTTTTATATGAAAAAATAAAATTTTAATATTTAAACTTTAAAAATAAATTGAATTTTAAAAAATAGGACTTTTTTTTATCTGTCACTGAGAAAGAAATTGGATATTACAAAAAAATGTTTAATTTTATTTTCATATTTTAAAATTTATTAGAAATATAATTTTTAAAGTACTTGTTCTATATATTATCACCTTTTTTTGGCAATATTTTTTATTTATTTTGAAAAGAAATTGCTTCATATTTAAAACATAAAAAGGCCAAATTTATCTAATTTTAATACTATTATTATATATAAATTTGTTACAGAATGAAATTTTTGTATTAATATTAACATTTATATTAAAATAGATTTAATTATTTAAATATAAAGTAAATGAAATAAAAAAAAGACTATTAGGATGTTTTTTAAATATACTATTGTATATGTAAATATATTTTAAATTTATAATTTATTTTTGGGAGAGGGGGGTATTAATTTTTTATGTTAACTTATAAAATATATTTAATATTTACTAATTTTAAATATTAAGTAATTGAATATTAGGATTTTAATGTACTATTACATATATTATTACAAATAAATTTGGGTTAATATTAATATTGTTATTTATTTAAAAGGTAATTACAATTTTTTAAATATTAGGATGACTTAATTTATTGCAAATAAAAAGTTAGAAAGTATTTTTATTATCTTAGTATGTTTGTCAATATTTCTAATTAAATTTAATATTGAAAAAAAGTTATTTTATATAAAAAATAAGAGTATAAATCTATATAATATATTACTTATATTTTTTAAATAATATTTAAGTTAGTTATATTAAAATAACTATTATAAATATTATTAATTTTTAATATAAAGTACTTAAATTAAAATATTTTTAGGTTGACTTTTTTTTTTTTGATATGTCAGTTAAGGAATTGGATATTGTTACACACACACACACAAAAAAAAGAGTTAAATTTTATAATTTGTATATTTTAAAATAAAAGATTATTTTAATTAATATTAATAAAACTATGTTAATTTCTTTTTAATAAATAGTTTTAAATTATTTTATTATTTATTTATTTAAATTGAAAAAAAAAATGAGAAATATATATTAGGCGTTCATTGCAGTATCTTACTTATAAACGTATGTAATATATGTGTATATATTTATAGACAAATATAAGTTTTCTTTAAAATACATACTTTTGAAACTCTGTATGTATATTAAAGAATGTGTATAGGTTTATTTAGTTATGGTGTGGTTATTTCTTAACGTAAGTAAATATAAGAAATTGGTTTCTCTTTTGTGAGGCCACATGCCTCACTCCTACACATTAGACGTTTTGTCTAAAATGGCGCTACGCGAATATAATATCACAACAGACGGACAAGTAAACAAAAACAAAACCAGATGGACGAGACGATTCCATAAAGGTTTATCTTACCGAAAATAAACAGATTGACGACAAGAAAGCGCGAGAGAATAACTTTTTAAAAATCTATAAACTATGAAACGAGAACAGAAAAAATTCGCCTACCTTCGACGTTGCAAGGAGCCGCCATGTTTAGACGTAACCGGACAAGGTAATCTCCTTTAGAAACAAGAATGTTATAACGAAAAACGAAACAGCGAAAAACGAAAACTTATTTCTAAATTATTTTTATTTAAAATATTTCCATATTTTTCTAAAAAATGATTTTATTATTAATTAAAATACATTAAAAATATATCATAATTAAAAATTATTCTTAACTATTATAATTGATTCGAGATTATTCTTACTAATTATTTTTCGGGTCATTGCAAAATTCCTTTCCTGCAGGAAACACAACTCTTTTTCCTGGTTTTTTAAATTTTAAATTAAAAACCATTATCTCCCTTAAAAGAGGGGTTTTAAGGGTTTCAGCCTTATTAAAATAATTTAAATAAATATTAAAAAAATTAAAAGCATTTTATGGCGAAAATGAATTAAAATGTAAGAATTAAAATATATGCTACAAAATGAATATTTATTAATATGCATAAAATAATGGAGATTTTCAGAAAACCTAACTTTATCACAGAAAGTATTTCTTTTGTATCAATAAAAACTAGAAAGAATTGAATTTAAGTTAGATTAAAATAACTTTACAACAATTAAAAGCTTCTTTAAATTTGTTAAATAAATTTAATTTTTGTAATATTATTTTTGGAAGTAAAAGTCTTTGTCTAATCTGTATAACAAAGGAATATCACAGTTTGAAAAGTTATTTGGAATAAGAATTAAAAAATTAAAAAATAAAACAGATTAATTTCTATTTCTTTTTTTAAAACTATCTTAAGTATTAACATTTTTCATTTTTATCTTTGTCTAAAATACTTTAGCTAAAAACAAATAGTTAAGTTGAAGCAAGACTTTAATAGCTTATGGAAAATAAAAAGTCTTTATAACTAAATTATATATATATATATATATATATATATATATATATATATATATATATATATATATTATAATATAAAATGAAATAATAAACTAATGGGAATCAAATTTTATTAGAATTCAAAGTTCAAGCAAAGTATCTTAACATCCTGCGGTAATGGTCCTCTGAGGAGAAGAATTATCTTTGAAAACTCATGAGCTAAGGACGTTAAGATACTTTGCTTGAACTTTGAATTCTAATAAAATTTGATTCGCACCTTATTTCATTATTTCATTTTATATTATAATATTAAAGCTCTATCCAGTATATTGAGCTGCAGTTTTTATCCGGATGTTTCACTAATTATAAGATATTAGTTGACGCTTATATCTTTTGTTGGATTACTTTATATATACAGGGTGGGCCAAAATAAGGGTCCTATCTTTAAATTTGAATAACTTGAATTTGAATAACTTCCACAAAATAAAAGTTAAACTCACCAAACTTTATGTGTGTGTAGACTGACCCTTCCGAGATTTTTTGAAATAAACAAAACAAATTTTAGCCGAAAAACACTTCTTAAAACTTACAAAAACAAAAGTATTGTTTTTTACACTGTTTTGAGGTTTTTAAGCAAAAATAATGTTTTCTAAATGAGGGTACGTTCCTTAGGGCTAATACGGCTCATGCTTGCTTCAGAAGGGGTCCTTTACTTATTCTAAAAAAAAAAAAAAAAAAAAAAATCAATAAATAAAAAAGTTATGAATTTTTAAAAATAGGACCCTTATTTTGGCCCACCCTGTATATATATATATATATATATATATATATATATAAGTCAGTTCATATTATATTCCAATAACCATGGTTTTATTTTATTATTTTTATTTTTTCACATTTCCAAAAAACATAACATTTCTGTGAGATATATTTTTTTCGGTCCGTTTCATTTGTCTTGTGCCAAATAACATTTTTATATCACTATCGTCTCTGCAACATTACAAAATCATCAGAAAAATTCACAAAGAGTAAAAAGTTCTTGGATTCAAGTGTCTTGAAAAAACCTACACTGTACAAGACACTTTAATCCAGGAACTTTTTACTCTTTGTGAATTTTTCTGATGATTTTGTAATGTTGCAGAGACGATATTGACATAAAAATGTTGTTTGGCACAAGACAAATGAAACGGACCGTAAAAAATATATCTCACAGAAATGTTATGTTTTTTGGAAATGTGAAAAAATAAAAATAATAAAATAAAACCATGGTTATTGGAATATAATATGAACTGACTTATATTTGCTCTGTTATCAATAATCGACAATCATTGGGCTGAATCTTAAGGAGACTGCAAAGTAAAAGGGCACTGATAGTATATCATGGACGGCGGCACCGGGGGGGGGGGCAGGGGGGTGCTATAGCCCCCCTCCCCTTTTTGACTTGGCCCCCCCCCCCCACTTTACGGTCATCAATAATGAAGTTATATATGCATGTGTTTAACCGGCCCCCCCCCACTTTTTAGGAGAGCCCCCCCCCCACACACACACACTTTTATAACTGTGTCGCCGGTCCTGTAATACATATATTGTCATTAATAATTATATATATATATATATATATATATATATATATATATATATATATATATGATAGATAGATAGATAGATAGACAGACCGAGAAAGATAAATATAAACATGTGTGGATATAAACGAAGAGACTAAAGTGATACTCTGGCCTTCAGGCTGGGATGAAACTGTAGTATCTCTTCTATCTCAAGAGGCCATCTTTCCAGGCATTACCCCCACCAGTCAGAATCGGCGAAGGGCTTATTGCCGTTCGTCTCCTTCTTTCAGAAAGAGGAGATGATTTAGTATTTACCTCCCTCCCACCGTGGGAAGATGTGATACAAGGTCAGAAGGTGGGGATTGAAAAGCCAGGGCTCAAGAGAATTCTGGCCTACAAAAAATGCCTGAGCAGCCCAGTCGGCATTCCCCGGTAAAGGCGCCTCATGCTATTAGCACTAAACTAACCCCTTCTAAAAAAGAGAAGGTAAGCCCTGGGAAGGTGGACTTCCTAGAACTGCACAGAACCATACCTCAGCCCGGCAGGAAAAAAGACCACCTAACTCAAATGGCCCAGACCCTGTCAGACTGATTGTCGAGGAAGTATCTTCGACTTGGTATGAAAAATAACACCACTGTTAAGGAGATGAGTTTATTGCCTGTCACCTGGGGTGTTTTTATATGATAATAATATTGCAGCCATCACATGATTAGATCTATATTCTTTTGTATTTATACGCAATCTCTTACATAGTAATAAGTTGTGATTCGGTTGGTTAAAACAGGCATATCTAAACTCACGTTGAAATACATCTGGCGATTAGCGACTTTCAGACGTTTTTGTATCCACCCGCCTCATTGGCATGAAGATATAATTCAATTCCAGTCAAGACGTCAATGTAGACAGACGTTAATAGTGATGAAAGGCGAGAATAGACTCGAAACCAACCTGGACTCAATTAAATTGTAGAGAAGATGTTGGTATTTTTATATGGAACCTGATGAACCGTTTCTTCTTCTTAAGCGAACCCCGTCAGATTAATACAAACGATACTACAAAATGTCTATCTTCAATCACAGACAACGAAGAGTGTGCATTCTTTATCAAAAATGACAAAAAACAAAACTATGCTTCGCCAGTGTTCACACTCATCTTCATATGAAATAACGTCTCAATCGGTGAAGTTAAAAGAAATAGATATAAGGAAGGTTTTAAAAAGAAAAACATTTTAGCATGGATATTATATGCGAACACTGGTGAAGCATAGTTTTTTTCGTCATTTTTCATGGAGGATGTACACTTGTATAATATATTACGCATATATATATATATATATATATATATATATATATATATTTCCAGTATTAACTTCACTAGTGCTCAATACGTGTGTAGAGCTTAGTAGATGCGACGTCAATGTAAACAGACATGGCATTTTCTCCCACCTCTCGTTAATAGTGATGAGAGGCGAGAATAGACTCGAAATCAACCTGGACTCAATTACATTTCTACTCTGATACGTGCCTGACGAACCAACTTGCCTTATAATCTTGTATTCCTATGTTTCTGTTCTGTTTGAAAAAATTGTTGAATAAAGCTGATTTAATTGTAGAGAAGATGTTGGTATTTTTTATATAGAATTCTGGTGACCCTTTTTTTCTTCTTCATCTCAAGCGAGCCGAGTCAAATAAAGTCCAGGGAGCCATCACATACGCCTCTACGAAATAGCGATCGCTAATCTTCAACAAGCATCTCATCACATCAAACCAACTTCAACAAAGATCTCATCACATCAAACCAACTTTAACAAAGATCTCATCACATCAAACCAACTTCCTTCTCTACAATATAATAATGAAATCAGTCGCCAACCTAATAGGTCCCTCACTGTCAACCAATCTCCAGTCCCTGTCCCATCTCCGCAATGTGGCATCCTTGTGTTTGTTTTACAAATACTTCAATAGATTATGCTCCGATGAATTGGCTACTCTGGTGCCCCCTCGACGTAAATTCACTAGACTAACTCGACAATCAACTAAATCTCATTCATTCACTGTGGAGGTCCTCAGATGCCGGAGAGCCTTCTACTCAAATAGCTTCTTTCACGTGCTGCTGGCCTCTGGAACTCCCTCTCTGCCCTCTGTTTCCCTGACAGTACTGACATGCAGAAATTTAAAACTAATGTAAACAGATATCTCGCTGCGCAGATCCCAATTTAGGTTGACCCCTTCCCCAACCTTCTCCCCTTTTCTTTTTTTCTCAGTAGCCCCTTACGTCTACAGTGGCGGCCTGCCTTGTTTGGGGTGAACTATGTTAAAAAAAAAAAAAAAAAAATCATTGTGCACAAGGCTGCTGCAAAGAAAGTGGGCTCCCTCTACCATCCCAGTAAACTTCTCACACCTGACATTATCTTATATTTCTACAAAGCCCCCATCCGCCCATGCATGGAGTATTGTTACCACGTTTGGGCTTGTGCATCATCCACTAGTCTCTTTCTCTTAGACAAGGTCCAAAAAAGAGTCGTCAACTTAATAGGTCCCTCACTATCCACCAAGCTCCAGCCCCTGTCCCATCGCCGCAATGTTGCATCCTTGTGCCTGTTTTACAAGTACTTCAGTGGAATGTGCTCCGATGAACTTGCTACTCTGGTACCCCCTCGACATAAATACACTAAACGAACCCGACAATCAGCTAAGTACAACTGTGGAAGTCCCCAGATACCAGAGAGCCTTCTACTCCAATAGCTTCTTTCCTCATGCTGCCGGCCTCTGAAACTCCCTCCCTGCTCCCTGTTTCCCCGACTCTACTGACATGCAGAAATTTAAAACTAATGTAAACAGACATCTCGCTGCATGGCTCCCAACTTAGGATGACCCCCAAAACTTACACCCTAATTCTCAGTAGCCCCTTACGTCTACAGTGGCGGCCTGTTTTGTTTGGGGTGAACTATGATAACAAAATTTTTTTTTAATAATGTGCAGATGCACTACAAATCATCAAAAGTGCATGTGCAGTGCATAGGATGATATTGTGCAATTGTCAGGGAAATGGACAGTGCATAAATCACGGTATACATGCAGTGGCATGCAGATGCCCGATGCCAACTCTTTGATTGTATTAGGTTGGCTAACAATATTTTTCGTTTCTTGAATATCATCTTTCTGGCCTACTAAAGATCGTTTTATATTCCTATTTTTCAAATCCTGTATTTGCTGGAGCAAGTATGTTGATGTCAGTGTGTAATAAACCTCCGAGCAGAGGCGTTCTTACATGTTTGCTTGTATTTGAGGCCTTGAAATGGAAGACTGAGCAGAGCACTAACGACATCTGATGCTTTTTTACTACAGAAAAGTAAAACCTGCATAAAGATATGCCCTGCGTATGGGGAGAATGCTGTTACAGAATGGGTTTGCCAGAAATGGTTTGCTCGATTCCGAAAAGGAAATTTTTTAGTGAGAAATGCTCCTCACTCTGGCCGGCCAAAGATGATCAAAGTGACCAAATGAAAGCCGTACTGTTTGACAACCAGACAAATCGCAGACATTCTCAAGATTTCCAAATTGAGCATGGAAAATGAATTGTATAAACTCAGTTATGTTTTTAAACTTGATGTTTGGGTTCCTCCTTTCTAAAAAAACGAACAAACTTTTTGGCCAACCTAATATAAGTCCTAGTACTGAGAAATATTATGAGAAGGGAGATAGTTTGAATATGATTGGATGCCCCAAAGACTCAAGTATAAGTCCTAGTACTGAGAAATATTATGAGAAGGGAGATAGTTTGAATATGATTGGATGCCCCAAAGAGTCAGCAAGTATAAGTCCTAGTACTGAGAAATATAAAAAAGGGAGATAGTTTGAATATGATTGGATGCCCCAAAGACTCAAGTATAAGTCCTAGTACTGAGAAATATTATGAGAAGAGAGATAGTTTGAATATGATTGGATGCCCCAAAGACTCAAGTATAAGTTCTAGTACTGAGAAATATTATGAGAAGGGAGATAGTTTGAATATGATTGGATGCCCCAAAGACTCAAGTATAAGTCCTAGTACTGAGAAATATTATGAGAAGGGAGATAGTTTGAATATGATTGGATGCCCCAAAGACTCAAGTATAAGTTCTAGTACTGAGAAATATTATGAGAAGGGAGATAGTTTGAATATGATTGGATGCTCCAAAGACTCAAGTATAAGTCCTAGTACTGAGAAATATTATGAGAAGGGAGATAGTCTGACTATGATTAGATGCCTGAGGACATAATCCTGTTGCCCGTTCCTCTCCACCCTACTGTGTGCATGTGTATGGAGGGAGGACATCAGGTGTAGTTTTGCAACATTTTGGGAAGCATGAGGGTTTTAAAGGATGCTGTGTCTTGGTAGCCAACAACTGATGCAGGCAGTTTCTTCCATGCTTCAGCAATTTTGAGCATGAAAAAATGTTTCCGAAAGTCATGGGAGCTGTGTTCTAAACAAGATAAGGGTTCTAGAGTGATGACGTCAATTCTAAGTGTAGTCACACCATAGCAAAACTGATTGTGAAAAAATGTTTCCGAAAGTCATGGGAGCTGCGCTGTTTTCTGACTTCGTAAATATGTCTACATGTGTTAGACACATGGAAATCAAAAAGGTGCTCCGGGTTGTTGTTGACAAGATGGTTAATAATTTGGTGGGTTGGAACTTCAGTGAATCTAAGCACAGAGAAACAAGGCAGGTGTCTGATGGAGGGTATTCGCTTGATAGAACGTCTTTGAACGGTTTCCAGGTGATTAATGTTATGAACAAAATAGCGGTTGCAGACTTATGATAGGAATTCTAAGTGTGATCATATCATAGCTGTATCTTCTCATTCTTCTTTTTCAATGTCACTTTTCCCTTGGGGTCAGGGGTCAGACGTTTTCTGATATTACGCAAGCTCACTCTCAAGTTGTCACAGTTCAGCAGGTTAAAGGTCTCCAAGGTCAAAGGTCTCCAAGGTCAAAGGTCTCCAAGGTCAAATGTCTCCAAGGTCCACTGTGTGCGGTCTTGTCTAATCACTTGCCCCCAGTTTTCCTTGGCCGGCCAACCTTCCTGACATCTAATGCTTTTTTATTACAGAAAAGGAAAACAGGCTACATAAACCTGCATAAAGATATGCCCTGCGTATGGGGAGAAATGCTGTCACAGAACGGGTGTGCCAGAAATGGTTTTCTCGATCACGAAAAGGAAATTTTTCAGTGAGAGATGCTCCTCATTCTGGCCGGCCAAAGATGATTGAAAGTGACCAAGTGAATAAATGCCGTTTGACAACCAGACAAATCGCAGATATTGTTAAGATTTTCGAATCGAGCATGGAAAATAAATTGCATAAACTCAGTTATGTTTCTAAACTTGATATTTCGGTTCCTCCTTCCTAAAAAACGAACGCACTTTTTAGCCAATCCAGTTGGGGTAGGCCACACAGCAAGCTTACTTAGAAATGGGCTGTCTTATCACTGGACATAAAAATTTACTAACCAGAGAGCCTATTATCTGGAGTAAACATCAATTCTGTAGGATGTCAAGTGTTCTGATTCCTTAGTATGAACCCCCGTTTTCAAGAAGCTATTATTTTTTTTTAAAAGCGCAGCCGATTTCTTGGGTGGTCTCTTCTCTGAGCTAAATATTTTTCCCACTACAGCTTGCTACTCATAGCATGCATCTATGCACTTTCACGAAATATGCTGCATTGTGCATATTCACAAGCTGCTACTGATAATCAAATTCTCCACTTGGTAGAATTCAAATTGCTTGCCGTAACGTATCAACATATATGAAGAAACAGACATAGCGGATAGCCAAATGTTAAACACTTTGACCAGCGGTAATAAAAGCAAAGATTTGACCAGCGGTAATAAAAGCAAAGATTTGACCAGCGGTAATAAAAGCAAAGATTTAACCAGCGGTAATAAAAGCAAAGATTTCTCAATTTTCTATTAATTACATTTTGAAATAAAAAAATTATGCTTCGTCAGTGTTCGCACTAATATTCATAAAATTACGTCAGTAATTTAATTTTTAATAGATAAATTATTATTATCATTTCTGATGACCCAAAATGAAAAAAATACCTATCATTGACTTTTTATATAGAGTGGATAATTTCTTTGCGAATTTATTTCAGACGGCAAGGGTTGTCTGACTTCTTTCCAATGTTAGTCTTTCTAATGCATTTTTAAAAATGATTTCAATAGGATAGGACTGAACTATTGTGAGTTGGAAAACAATGTGAGTCATTTCTGATAACCTAAAAAAAATCCACCAACTTTGGCTTTACCATTTTTATTTTCTTTCTTTGATTTTTTTCTTTTTATTATTGGAGGGGGGGGGGCTAGACATTTAAAAATGACGCTGGGTGTTAAAAACATTAAAGACGGCGGTTAAAAATGAAATTAAAGAGAATTATCGTGGCTGACATGAAGAAATAAGAAAGAAAGAAAACGTCCCAATCTGGAAAGTTTAAAAAAGAAATAAACGTATAAATCGGTATGGAAAGCAGAAAGGAACAAAAAGAAAGAAAACGTTATGGAAATAAATTTGTGTTCTTATTTTGTCGATTAGACTTTTTTGTGACGGGACGGATATATATTTAAAAATAAATGCACATTGCTCTGTATTATAGAGTGAAGAATTAAAACAAAAATTTAAATCATTCGATTTTGTTATATTTGTTTTAAAACAAAAGAAAATGCAGCCTCTCTCAACTGGCAACAACCACGGATGGCAAAAGAACGTTTTACATGGAACTCCATTCAATCATACACGGCAAAAAAAGGACTTTTACAAAAACACAGATCTGATCAGCACGAGGCTCAAAAACCAATGACTAACATTTAAACTCGGTTTTGAGAATGACTCACATTTAAACTCGGTTTTGAAAATGACTCACATTTAAACTCGGTTTTGAGAATGACTCACATTTAAACTCGGTTTTGAGAATGACTCACATTTAAACTCGGTTTTGAGAATGACTCACATTTAAACTCGGTTTTGAGAATGACTCACATTTAAACTCGGTTTTGAGAATGACTCACATTTCAACTCGGTTTTGAGAATGACTCACATTTCAACTCGGTTTTGAGAATGACTCACATTTAAACTCGGTTTTGAGAATGACTCACATTTAAACTCGGTTTTGAGAATGACTCACACTTAAACTCGGTTTTGAGAATGACTCGCATTTCAACTCGGTTTAGAGAATGACTCACATTTAAACTCGGTTTTGACAATGACTTACACTTAAACTCGGTTTTGAGAATGACTCACATTTAAACTCGGTTTTGAGAATGACTCACACTTAAACTCGGTTTTGAGAATGACTCACATTTAAACTCAGTTTTGAGATTGACTCACATTTAAACTCAGTTTTGAGAATGACTCACATTTAAACTTGGTTTTGAGAATGACTCACATTTCAACTCGGTTTTGACAATGACTTACACTTAAACTCGGTTTTGAGAATGACTCACATTTAAACTCGGTTTTGAGAATGACTCACACTTAAACTCGGTTTTGAGAATGACTCACATTTAAACTCAGTTTTGAGATTGACTCACATTTAAACTCAGTTTTGAGAATGACTCACATTTAAACTTGGTTTTAAGAATGACTCACATTTAAACTCGGTTTTGAGAATGACTCACATTTAAACTCAGTTTTGAGATTGACTCACATTTAAACTCAGTTTTGAGAATGACTCACACTTAAACTCGGTTTTGAGAATGACTCACATTTAAACTCGGTTTTGAAGATGACTCACATTTAAACTCGGTTTTGAGAATGACTAACACTTAAACTCAGTTTTGAGAATGACTCACACTTAAACTCGGTTTTGAGAATGACTCACACTTAAACTTGGTTTTGAGAATGACTCACATTTAAACTCGGTTTTGAGAATGACTCACACTTAAACTTGGTTTTAAGAATGACTCACATTTAAACTCAGTTTTGAGAATGACTCACACTTAAACTCGGTTTTGAGAATGACTCACACTTAAACTTGGTTTTGAGAATGACTCACATTTAAACTCGGTTTTGAGATTGACTCACACTTAAACTTGGTTTTGAGAATGACTCACATTTAAACTCGGTTTTGAGAATGACTCACATTTAAACTCGGTTTTGAGAATGACTCACACTTAAACTCGGTTTTGAGAATGACTCACACTTAACCTCGGTTTTGAGAATGACTCACACTTAAACTTGGTTTTGAGAATGACCCACATTTAAACTCGGTTTTGAGATTGACTCACACTTAAACTTTGTTTTGAGAATGACTCACATTTAAACTCGGTTTTGAGAATGACTCACATTTCAACTCGGTTTTGAGAATGACTCACATTTCAACCCGGTTTTGAGAATGACTCACATTTAAACTCAATTTTGAGAATGACTCACACTTAAACTCGGTTTTGAGAATGACTCACACTTAAACTTGGTTTTGAGAATGACTCGCATTTCAACTCGGTTTAGAGAATGACTCACATTTAAACTCGGTTTTGAGAATGACTCACACTTAAACTCGGTTTTGACAATGACTTACACTTAAACTCGGTTTTGAGAATGACTCACATTTAAACTCGGTTTTGAGAATGACTCACATTTAAACTCGGTTTTAAGAATGACTTACACTTAAACTCGGTTTTAAGAATGATTCACACTTAAACTCGGTTTTAAGAATGACTCACATTTAAACTCGGTTTGGAGACTGACTCACACTTAAACTAGGTTTTGAGAATGACTCACATTAAAACTCAGTTTTGAGAATGACTCACACTTAAACTAGGTTTTGAGAATGACTCACATTTAAACTCGGTTTTGAAAATGACTCACATTTAAACTCGGTTTTGAGAATGACCATCACTTAAACTCGGTTTTGAGAATGACTCACATTTAAACTCGGTTTTGAGAATGACTCACATTTAAACTCGGTTTTGAGAATGACTCACATTTAAACTCGGTTTTGAGAATGACTCACATTTAAACTCGATTTTGAGATTGACTCACACTTAAACTCGGTTTTGAGAATG
Organism: Sepiola atlantica; assembly: GCA_963556195.1. NCBI lineage: Eukaryota > Metazoa > Mollusca > Cephalopoda > Sepiida > Sepiolidae > Sepiola > Sepiola atlantica. Next base: position 31,910,709 of record OY744554.1, on the reverse strand, counting down.
ACTCACATTTAAAATCGGTTTTGAGAATGACTCACATTTAAACTCGGTTTTAAGAATGACTCACATTTAAACTAGGTTTTGAGAATGACTCACACTTAAACTCGGTTTTGAGAATGACTCACATTTAAACTCGGTTTTGAGACTGACTAACACTTCAACAAGGTTTTGAGAATGACTCACACTTAAACTAGGTTTTGAGAATGACTAACACTTCAACAAGGTTTTGAGAATGACTCACATTTAAACTCGGTTTTAAGAATGACTCACATTTAAACTCGGTTTTGAGACTGACTCACACTTAAACTAGGTTTTGAGAATGACACACATTTAAACTCGGTTTTGAGAATGACTAACACTTAAACTCGGTTTTGAGAATGACTCACATTTAAACTCAGTTTTGAGAATGACTCACACTTAAACTCGGTTTTGAGAATGACTCACATTTAAACTCGGTTTTAAGAATGACTCACATTTAAACTCGGTTTTGAGACTGACTCACACTTAAACTAGGTTTTGAGAATGACACACATTTAAACTCGGTTTTGAGAATGACTAACACTTAAACTCGGTTTTGAGAATGACTCACATTTAAACTCACTTTTGAGAATGACTCACACTTAAACTCGGTTTTGAGAATGACTCACACTTAAACTCGGTTTAGAAAATGACTCACACTTAAACTCGGTTTTAAGAATGACTCACATTTAAACTCGGTTTTAAGAATGACTCACACTTAAATTCGGTTTTGAGAATGACTCACACTTAAACTCGGTTTTGAAAATGACTCACATTTAAACTCAGTTTTGAGAATGACTCACACTTAAATTCGGTTTTGAGAATGACTCACATTTAAACTCGGTTTTGAGAATGACTCACATTTAAACTCACTTTTGAGAATGACTCACACTAAAATCGGTTTTGAGAATTATTGTTTTTGTGTGAGCCATAGTCACTTGTGTGTTTTGTTGTGTGAAGTTAATCCCATTGCACCAATAACAGAATGACACAGCACATGCATTACCAGTTACCAAACGAGAAATGTGAACGCAGGTAAATACAGATTTCTCTTGTAAAATCAACATCGAGAAATGAGGCATAAAAAAAGTAACTGAAAAATGGCTCTTTTTATGGCTCCTTCCTAGACCTCCGTCTCGGTTGAGAAATTTACATTTCTCGCCTGCATTCACCTTGCTTTAGCCGGTAACACATGTGCTGCGGCATTCTAATATTGGTGTAAAGGGATTTGCGTTGCACGTCTGCATTTGAGATGTTATAATTCAGACTTAGCGATTATCTCCCTTGAATTACAAAGTCACAAATCATTTCACGATTTCAACTTGAGACGTGAAAAATTGATTCAGAAAGAAAGATTTATTTTAGTTTTTTTTGTTTTGTTTTGTGATTTGGTCCTTGTTGTTAGCAATACTCGTGCGGATATTTTTAGGCCGGCGCTTGGGCAGCGACGATTATCCTATATATACCTGTGTTCAGATACAATCATGCCAATGAAAACAAAGTAACTACTCGAAAACAAAGAAGTATACAAAAAAGATTTATTGATTTCAAACCTGATTGGGTCTGCTATGAAGTTGTGTTCTTGAGAATGTATACAAAGAGAGTCTCTAAATAGTGTGTGTGTGTATGCACATAGAGAGGAAAGGTTTACGTAATAAATAGAGTGTGTTTGCGTGAATCGCACATGAGTTGTTCGCTATAAAATTGAGTTCACTAGAACGTGTATAACAAAGTCTGAGTAGAACGATGCATGCGTGTATGTAAATAAAGAGGGAAAGCTACATAACGATTGTGTGTTTGTGCTCGCACATATATTGTGGCAAAGTGTTTATCAAAGCAGCCAGACCGAAAGAAGGTAGAAACAGTGTGACAGATGTTGTCTGCAGCCGGTCCTGGATGAAACAGAGAAGGAGAAAATCTGTGCATCCCTTTTTATAACGGCGATTGTAACGCCACCTGCCATCACGAAAAGGGGAAATAATTCAGATCTGACTCTTCCTAGTGAGTGTCTGTATAAATGTATTGAGAAGCGGAGGTAATGCTATACTCTCTAACAAAAATAAAATAAATAAATAAGATTCTAAGTTTGGTAATATAATGGGTCGGAAATTTTTTACAGTGAAATTGATTTCTGCTAGGTTTCTTTGCTTGCAAACTACTTTTTAAAATTTTTATTTTGTTTACTTAAAGCTATATTTTAGTAATAAAAAAATGGTAAATTTGTAGATTAATACCCTCAACTAACCTCCCCCCACCTCCAATAAGATTCTACTTTTTTTAGATGATTACATGTGAACAACCTTCCAAAACTTGGCGGAAAGAAGAAAAAACAAACAATTATAACAATTGATAGTATGCACATGCAAATAAAATGCCTACACATCATCATCATCATCAGTCTAACGTCTGTCTTACATACTGGCATGTGTTGGACGGCTTTTAGAAATTGACTTCCAAACTAACTAATCTCTGGCCAGGTCTTTATTTATCCCTATTTCTCCATCCTTATCATTTCGTCTTCAACAAATCTTCCAACCTCAACATGACAAGTCACAGAACACAACATAAGCGTAAACCCAGAACCCCAACTTCCAACGTAGACCTCCACTATCAGGTCTCTTTTTCCAACATCAGGGGTCTACATTCCAACCTTCTAGCGGTTGAAATCCATTTACAGAAGACCAAACCCGACCTAACCCTAACCCTAAACCCGACCTGTTGTTCCTCTGCTAAACTGATATTGGTCTGTCTGTTTCTGTAGATGATTTCATGATTAAAGGTTACTCGAACATGACATAAAAACCTGATCCTCAAGATCGTCTTGGACATAAAATTTGTATCTACATTAGGGATGACTTTCCATGTGGCAAAGACATCTCCAAAGAAGACGCTAAATTGCTATGTTTATCTGACTAGTACTTATTTACAGCAATGCATTTATATCGTCCCCAAACTGACGGCGTTTCTATCTTTGAGAAAATTGACCATATTCTATCTTCAATAGGGTTTGTCATAAAGGTCTACTTCACAAGATTTCTAGATATGGAATATCTGGAAATGTCCTCTCAACCATCAAATCCTTTCTCTCTGATAGGTTGATAAAAGTAGTCGTTTATGGGCACAAGTCTGAAGCTCATAGTATCAACCCTAACCCGTGCCTCAGGGATTGATTCTGGGCCCAATTCTCTTTCTGATATTCATGAATAATCTCCCAAATCACATTCTAAGATCATTCGTCAACATTTGTGCAAATCACACAACCATCTATGGCAGCACTTCCAAGAGCATTGATGATCAAGATCTTTCTGATTCTCTCTTGTCCGACTTGGAGCACGTCGTCCAATGGGGAAAAAGGTGGTTGGGTACTTTTAATACATCTAAAACCAAGCTTCTCTCTTTTCACCACCAACGCTCGGATCCTCACTTGGCCCCAATTGAAATGAATAGCTCTCGTCTTGAGGAATCCCCCTGCTTTGACAAGCTTCTGGGACTGATCTTCACTCCAGACTTGAAATGGAAGACTTAAATTAAATCCTGTGCCAAGGTCGCTGTGAAAATGGTTGGATCATTCTACCACTCCAAAAAAAGTATCTCACTCCTACTGATGCAAGCCTCTACCTGTATAAGAGTCAAATACGTCCTAAGATGGAATACTGTTTGGAGTGCTGTTGCCACATCTGGGGAGGTGCCGCTTAGAACACCCTTTCTTGCCTTGACAGAGTACAAAACCAACTTCGAAATCTAGTGGGCGATGTCCTCTTCTCCACTCTCCAGCCTCTTTATCACAGAAGTGAAGTTGCTAGTCTTTCTCTACTCTATCCTCATTTTCATGGCAGGTGCTCAACTGAGCTTCAATCTATGCCCCCCCCCCTGTAAAACATTCACAACAAAAACTCGTCTAGCTACAACCACTATCAATAAATTCCCTTTTCTCCCTCTGTGAACCTAGAACTAAGCGGAACTTCCATGAGCAAAGTTTCTTTCTTAGAACTGCCCGTCTGTAGAAACACAGTACCACGGGACTGCTTCCCGGCTGACTATAACATTGCAGTTTTCAAGTCCAATGTAAACAAATTCTCGTTGAGCCGTCCTTTTCAATAATCAATTTATGACCAATCACAACCATTGTTACAAATCCCCTCGGTGTTTCACCGTCTACGTGTCAAATTCAATAACCCTTATCCTCGAGTGGCCTGTGGGCCTTGATAAGTGGTGACTCGCTTATAAAAAAAAAGAAGCTGAATATTACAGAAGGGCCGCTGTAAAGATTTAAAAAAATTTAAGTCAAGTGTTGATCATGTTGTTCAACTCCTGTATAGGGATAAAAAAAAAATGGTAAAGTGCTGACCTGAAGGATCCCTTTTAATTAGTTACTACATTGAGATGTAAGGGAGGGCGCCACTCATTACCTAGGATTACTCCAATTACTCTTGATCCTTCACCTTATAATGCTGACTGTTCAGCAAAGCGGTATCAAGTATCATTTATTTAGTCTTTGACTCGACCGAGAGATTGAACGCTAGTCTCCCTGCCCATTAGCGAACATTTCAACCATTATGCCAAACAGGTTGATTAACTGCCGAGAATGCTAAAACTCTGCAATTTTAGGAGTTCTACAAATATTTGCCAAACATTTTCCCGCCAGCATTTATTTATGGAAAAAAAAAAAAAATCAGACTTTTTCAATGTTAAATTAAATGCAGTAAAAAAAAGTAAGTTAAGTGGTTGACCATAGTCGAGGGCGACCCAAAGGCTCCTTTCAAATTAGTTACTACACCGAAGTATAGGGGAGGGTGTCACTCTTTTTCCAAGTTACTCCACTTACCCTTGATCCTTCACCTTATAATTCTGAGTGTTCAGCAAGGGGGCATCAAATACCATTTTTTGAGTCTATTATATGGCTTAACTAAGGATTGAACCCAGCCTCCAAGCCCATTAGCAGAAAACACTAACCATTATTCTAAATGGGCCCGGATAAGAAATTCTAACTGCTGACAAAATGGCCAGGTTTTAAATCTCAGCTTGATGGACTTGCTAGTATCTGTTCCGATGGATACTGCACCCCATAGACCGGTACCGTCTTGGCCTTCGGGGCTTGATTCCGCCAGTCTGTGGGTTTGTCCTGTGCAGTTCTAGGAGGTCCACCCTTCCAGGCTTTGGGGAGGAGTAAGTTTATTGCTTACTGCCTGGGGCGCCCCTACCGGGGAATGCCGACGAGGCTGCCAAGGCAATTTTTAATGGCCAGAGTGCTCACCTTCTCGGCTGCTGGCTTTTCAAGTCCCACTTTCCCGACCTGACCTTGGGTCACATCTTACCTTGTCGGAGTAAGATAAAACTGACCTTGTGCCTAACCTCCAGGGGAGGTAAATATATTGATGCACTTGCTAGTCTAGCCATATTGAAGAGCTGTGATATGGCAAAACAGCTTTACTGTGGTTGACATTAAACGCGGTTTAGAAAATTGATGGCATAACTCCGGATTATGTTCTATATGTGAAAAAGAACCTATTTGTGTGAGGGTTGCTTTTGTAATAGTACTCCATAATTAATTTCTTTTAATTTTTTTTTTCAATGGAAGTCACTTAAATAATTGTAATTTGTAAACTGATAATCTGACTGGGCTTAAATTTTGACATATGTCATTTGAAGGTTAATACTTTATAAAAAAATTATATGTAATTTGAAGGTTAATACTTTATAAAAAAATTATATGTCATTTGAAGGTTAATACTTTATAAAAAAATTATATGTCATTTGAAGGTTAATACTTTATAAAAAAATTATATGTCATTTGAAGGTTAATACTTTATAAAAAAATTATATGTCATTTGAAGGTTAATACTTTATAAAAAATTATATGTCATTTGAAGGTTAATACTTTATAAAAAAATTATATGTCATTTGAAGGTTAATACTTTATAAAGAAATTATATGTCATTTGAAGGTTAATACTTTATAAAAAAATTATATGGATTTAAAAATATTTTTTTATTAGTGCCGCTATTTCTATGTCAGCCTTGGGATATGTTATGAGAATAAAATCCGATTTTTTAGCTTAAAAAATTTTGTTAGCCTAAACAGCCGTTTCATCCGCATTAAATCATATTTTGTCTTCGTTTATAAGAAAAATCAAGTATATGTTGAATCGGACTCATCAGCGGGGTCTTGTTAAAATCAAAAGGAAATGGTATTATTCCTTTCCGTACGATTTCTTATAGATCATTTCAAACTCGCTATCAATTCAATCAAAGTTCCATTCAAAAAATTCTCACGTTAAAAACCATTAAAGACAGTTATTTATCTACTTCCCACAGCGGTAAGATGTGACACAAGGTCGGGAAAGTGGGGTTTGATAAACTAGCGCTCAGGAAGTTGAGCACTCTGGTCATTAAATTAATTAATCGGTGAAAAATCGAAAAGTAAACAAAATATGGTACATTCGAAATCCGTACATATTACCGGGTTAGACAAAAAAAAAACCCAATTCGGTTCAAATTCTTTTTTTTCTCGATTATACTACATTTTATTTATTTACCTCCCCAGGAGGTTAGCACTAGGCCAGTTGTATCTTACTCCCACAAGGTAAGATGTGACCCAATGTCGGGTCGGGAAAGTGGGAATTTAAAAGCCAGCGCCCGAGAAGGTGAGCACTCTGGCCATTAAAAATTGCCTGGGCAGCCCCGTCGGCATTCCCCGGTAGGGGCGCCTCAGACAGTAAGCAATAAACTTACTCCTTCTCAAAGGGTGAGAAGGCAAAGCCTGGGAGGGTGGACCTCCTAGAACTGCACAGGACAGACCCATAGACCGGTGTAAATCAAGCCTCGAAGGCCAAGACAATACCAGTTTATGGGGTATAGTATCCATCGGAACAGATACTACACTTTGATCCCGGCCAAAAGGCCGAGAAAACAACCATTAAAGACAATTCAAGGAAAAAACCTTCTTTTTATGGAAGTCGCTCCAGACAAGACATGAAGCTACTTGATGTAAGGAGCTAAAAAAAAACGAAAGATGATTAATGCAAAGACAGGAGGTGCCTATTGAAAAGACCAAGACTATAGGTAAGAAGAAAACAGTCAGCAGGAAGAGAGTTCCACAAGACTGAAGTTCTTGGAAAGAAGCTACTGGAATAAGAAGCTGTATTATAACGAGGTATCAAAACAGTGACTTGGTGAAGACAACTAGACCAACGAGCTGGAACAAAGGAAGCAGGAAATACATCAGACAATTCTGAAGAACACATGCCATAATAGTATTTATAGAAAAGACTGAGACTAGCAACATCACGTCTGTGAGAGAGAAGGTGCAGAGAAGAAGAAAGGGTGGGGCTAATCAAATTACAGATACTTCAAATTTCATTTCTGGTCCATTTCTTCTTTTATTTGATCTTCATTTTGTGCTGATCACATTTATTTACCTGCATTTGGTCTGTTGTATTCTCTTACCTGAAATAAGAAGGGCCAACATTCGCAGGATGCTGACCGGCTACCCCACATTGCTTATCAAAAGGAGCTCTTGCTGATCATGATACTGAGATCTTTTTTCTGAGCCTCATGGCTTTTATATTTGTTTGGTGTGATTTTTTAATGGTTTTGTCGGTGTATGTGGCAACACCAGGCCCAGGCTTATTTTACCTGTGATTCTGTCACAGAGATAGTGTTTATCTATCCCATATGTAAAAATAACAGTGCACTGTCACACACATTGTGAAATGTTTATATTAAAGAATGATAATCAGTATTTGTTTCAATAGCCTATAACTCGGAAACCAAACATTTCCGGACTCATACTTATGGGAACTTTTTTCATTAGTTACAGAACATAATCTTTAAGTTATACCATCGATTTTCCAAACACCTAATATATATATATATATATATATATATATATATATACATATATATAGGCAGTATCTTCTCTTGCAGACAAGTATTGTTGAATATAAGAGACAACTTATGTCTAGGATCTTAGTTTTGGAGGGGAATTGGCTGATGAATTTGCCATAGTTTAGATTTGTCTCCTAAGTACTTTCAGACTCATCCGGGTCCATCTTCAGGGGAATGAGGTTAATCAGGTACATTATATATATATATATATGTGTGTGTGTGTGTGTGTGTGTGTGTGTGTGTGTGTGTGTGTGTGTGTGTGCGCGATGCCATCTAGCGTTGCTGAATTTAAAATCGCCAACGACTTCCTGGAACAACGTGGAAAACGTTCTCCACCATCTTTTTAAAATTCTCTTTTTTCTCCAGCTTTTTTGTTCATTTGCTTTTGGCACCTGAGGATGATTCGACGAAGAATCGAAAACGTTCGTGAAACCTGTGAAACCTATGGAACATTAATTAATCTTTTTTTTATTTTAATAAAAAAAGACCATCAGAAAATTTTTTTAAATAAAAAAGGTACAATTAAACAGACGAATTCTGTTATTTTTAACAATGTTTGCATATATAAATATATATATATATATGTAGTCATCCACATACAGACTGTTTCGCTGTATCACAGCTCTTCAGTGCAACTAGACCAGCTAGTTCCATCAAAAAAATTCCGATGTTAAAAGCCATTAAAAACAATTCAAGGAAAAAACTTCTTTTTATGGAAGTCGCTCCAGACAAGACATGAAGCCACTTGATGTAAGGAGCTAAAGAAAACGAAGCCAGGATTGAAACTCAAACGTCGAACTGACAGTCGGCGCTTCTACCCTTACGCTATTATGCAACACTGGCTGGATGTAAGTAAAATCTCAATGTAAACATTGTCAAATGCGGGTAGCTCAAATTGATTTTACCCAATGAGCTATGGCTTTTTTCAGCTAATCTAAATGTGAAAGTTGGTTCCATTTCTCGCACTAATGGTAAAGTCAAAACACCCTATTTCAAGTCAAAACACCCTATTTCAAGTTAAAACACCCTATTTCAAGTCAAAACACCCTATTTCAAGTTAAAACACCCTATTTCAAGTCAAAACACCCTATTTCAAGTTAATTCAACTTTACACAAAAGACGAACCATTTTTTTATATACTGCTTATGTATATGCAATATCAGTCATAAGGTTAACTAATTTGCATATTGGTTTTGAAAAAGGACATTTTTATTAATAAACTGTTATTAAATATTAATTATTAAAAATAATAATAAGCAATTAGAACGCCATACAATGCATTTTAGTTTTATTAACTTATTTTTTTTTTTCAATTTAATTTTCGAAGTCATCATCAGAATTTCTGAATTTCAAAATAAAGATATATAAAATACCTTTTTTTTTTAAAATTTTATTCCTCATCTCGTTTTTTGGTGTTATCAGTTCGGTATTGATGAACGAATATCGATGAGAGTCTTTTTTTGGACTGCACGTGGCGGTGCAAATTGTAATAAGAGATGTTGTCCTTGGTTAGAAAGCATTGTTTACATGGAAATATTAATTATTAAAAATAATAATAAGCAATTAGAACGCCATACAATGCATTTTAGTTTTATTAACTTTTTTTTTTTTCAATTTAATTTTCGAAGATATACTCCATCATCAGAATTTCTGAATTTCAAAATAAAGATATATAAAAATACCTTTCTTCTTTTTTTTTTTTTTTTTTTAGTCCTCATCTTTTTGGTGTTATCGGTTCGATGTTGATGAACGAATATCGATGAGAGTCTTTTTTTGGACTGCACGTGGCGGTGCAAATTGTAATAAGAGATGTTGTCCTTGGTTAGAAAGCATTGTTTACATGGAAATATTAATTATTAAAAATAATAAGAAGCAATTAGAACGCCATACAATGCATTTTAGTTTTATTAACTTTTTTTTTTTCAATTTAATTTTCGAAGATATACTTTATCATCAGAACTAAACTGTTATTAGTTATTGTTTTTTAATTCAATGATTTTTTTGATTTAAATAAAACAAATAGTTCTGTTTCATAATATTGTTTTATTTCCCCGACAATGAAAAGGAAAATTAATTTCTTCTTTTTCGTCTCAAGATCGCAACTTGTTGAAAATCAAGTCGGTCTCTCTAAAAAAGAGAACATTTGAACACAAAATGCTAAACATTTATCTAGTAAATAAAACAAAACTATTTGTTATAAGTTACAAGGCATATTGATTTCTTCTTTCTTTTTCTTTTCTTTAAGGTCAAATTTAAAAGATAAATTTGTATCAAAATTTTTCTAATTTGTTATGAAAATTTGTTATATGAATTTTATAGCGAATAAATTTTACCAAAACGTTAATGTTTATCCATATGAATAAATGAGAAAGATTTTGTTTCGTGTTTACAACAAAGATATTAGTGAAATGTTTATTATTTTAAATTAATGTTTTAAG
>OY744554.1:31637870-31892870 GCA_963556195.1 Sepiola atlantica | reverse complement strand
TTATTATTATTACTACGATATAACAGAAACACCTGGCAGTCAAGAGATCTCTTTACATGGCTTCTGTAGATCTTGAAAAAAAGCCTTTGACCTTTGACCTCACCAAGTTATTTGGTAGGCAATGAGGAAGCTCGAAGTGGATGAGTGGATTGCACGTCTCGTTCAAGGAATGTACGCTAACACTCGGAGCAGAGTTCGTGTTGGAGACAGCTACAGTGATGAGTTTCATGTGAAAGTTGGGGTTCATCAGGGTTTCGTACTCATCCCCCTGCTTTTTATCATGGTGCTCAAGGCTCTGTCGCAGGAATTTCATGCTGGTGTCCTATAGGAGGATCTTTATTCTGATGATCTTATTATCATAGCGGAAGCGCTTGAGGAGTGTGTTGTGAGGCTTCTGGTATTGAACAGAATAAACTTAGGGTGAATGCAGAAAAGACGAAAATCATGATCTATGGCACAGGTCTCAACCTTCTAGAGAGTTCTGGCAGATTGATTCCTGTGTGCAGTTGGTCCTCATGATAGAGTGTGTGGAGTGAGATCTGCCATGCAGCTACCTGGACAGGGGCCCACCAGTATGGATGATGCCCCTTAACTTGCACATTAATAAAAAAAGAATCGCTGATGATGACGACACCGATGATGACGACTATAAAAATTTAATGGTTTGATCATCGTACAATCAGCCAATGAGAGACCTCCATTTGGATTCTCTCTATAAACAGGATGCGGACTAGTGTTGGGGTGATTAATCGGAATCGGGAAAATCAGAATTTTTTGGGGTATTAGAATCGGTATCGGAAAAATATGTGCGTATTTTCCGATGCCAAAAACGATTCTTTTACTTATTTTTTTTTTGTTAGTTTGATAAAATGATAGTTTTTGAATTTGAAACTACCAGTAAAACTAAAATCTATAAATCCCTCAACTAGTGTATTTTTTTACGTTTGCGAAAATATATGCGCATATTACATGGGTATTTACGGTAATCGGAAAATAAAAAAAATAAAAAACAACTCTAGAGCTAAATATTTAGAGATTTTAAAAGAATCGGAATCGGTAATTGTATCGGAATCGGGAAAAAATATTGGAATTTTCCCATCACTATTGCGGACAATATTTGTTCACAAGCGTATTTCGTAGGAAAAAAATTATTCATTAAACTTGGGCCTGTTTGTCTTCCTGATAGATTCAAGAAGACCTTTAAAGTGACCGCAGGCCTTCTTTACTGTTTCCCGACGTCGGCCCCCAAAATACTAGCTTTTGTATCATCCTTTGCGTTGCAGTTACAGAATTACAATCTATTTTCTTTGGCACTAACATGCTTGCAGAGTGATTAATACGAAGTTCGGTAAGTATATACTTGCATGTCTCACTCGTAGAGGGATATATGTAATAATAGACGATTGGTTATTCCCTATTCTTAATTTAATCGCGACGAAACTGAATTAAAGAAACAAACGAAACCTTTTTTACAACAACAAACGAAAGGAGTTTATTCGTATATTTGAGGTTACCTATACCGTTTGGTATAGGTAGAAAGAAACTTAGGACAGTGTCCGAAAGAAGAAGAAGAAGAAGTTCAAATATCTTCAGGCGAAGATAGCAAGTGCCGTGAGAGTCCAGTGGACGAGGAAGGCGATCTGTCTGGAGATCGCCCGCATATCCTAAGGGATCTCAAGTAGTCCCTTAGGGAACTAATGATATCAATGCACCCTGTGAGCTGATTGGCCAAACCAGCTCACAGGGACACTGATACGCATTACAAAGTAACTCTATGACTGCTACATCTATACGTTATTCGATAAGAACACCGTTTGCATAGGAGGAAACTTCTGCTTCTATCCAAATCTTTTCCTGCGATTTATGAACAGTCAAATTTTTAGCGTGTTGTTGACAAGACGTCATATTCCTTGCTGGTCTCTTGTCATGACTTGGGCGAGATACGAAGTAAAAGACCTAAACTCAATCTTACTTCTCTAGTACAAGCATGTCTCCTGACTCAACATGTTTTGTATTCCTGTTTTTCATAGCTCTTTCTCGACCATTCGTTGTGTTGATGAAACTGTTTGAATAAAATTAATTTGAATTGTAGAGAAGTTTGTCCTTTTAACAAAAACTTGGCAACTGATTTTCTTCATATCCAACAAGGCCAGAAGAATGGATATCTATGCAGAAACCCCTACTACAAAATGGTGATCCTGACATCTTCTTGCTCTCTACTGAGCTGTTGGTGATTTGTTCCACCGCGCGATGCCACATACAAATAATTTAAGGAGGTTGCAGTCAAGAAAAGTGTGGTCAATAAAGTTCTGACAGCCAGGATTGGATCTTTCAGTTGGTATGGCACAGTGTTGAGTTACCAAGTTGATCCAAGATTTCACTACCCTGTTCTGAATGCAGATGTAGACATCAATGTACAACTTGAGACCCTCAAGAAAGAAATGGAGTGGCATGTCAGATCGTTGATCATGCGTTTTATTTTTCTCTGATGTCGCCTCGTAGTCAAATCCTGAATCTTTCAATTCCTTTCTGATCTTTTTTATCATCCTCCTACTGACGCTGAGGAAGTCTGAAATCTTCTGAATTGTCCTTCAAGCACAGATTCCAAGGAGAACTCTGTATCTCGTTGGAAAATATTGTTGGATAATGGCCCTATGGGAATGGACGTATCTGTTGGAAATCGTTGGTTTGACTTGCGCGAATTCAGAGCTAACAGACGTGACAAGGTCACCATGTGACGAGATCCCAGATCAAGGGTCAGTGTGCACCTGCGAGAGGCTGTGACGTCACAGGCCCGTGCCTGGGAAACAGAGGGATCCATGACGTCACTCGTTCTTCGTGAGAAGCGAGTTTCGTCAGTCTGGGTTTTGGAAGCGAACCTATCAGACATGATCTGATGTAGTCAGCAATTTGATTTAAGGGAAATATTTCCCTAAGAAAATACAAGCGAGAGATATCCTTCCCCCCTCCCTCTATGAATGGTTAAGAAAATAATTGTTAAGTAACGACGATAAAATAGTGATTTGCTCTCTCTCTCGACGTAGTGAATGACTCTCAGCTGATTAAATAACTAATGCTTGTAATAAAAAGAATTGAAACTTAAAGAGATTGTTGTTGGTGAGTCGGTCGGGAAGATTTTATTGCAGATAACGGACGGCGTGGTTCACGGCAGGAAGGAAAGAGGAAAGAATTCATCCACTAGACGACACGACCCTCTACACGGTGAGGGAGAAATCTAAGGTATGCAAACAATATATGAACTATGTGATTTATGATGTTTTAAAAATGACGAGATTTAAATGTGAACCGCCATGGCCCTTTCAGGGACGAGTATACGAAACAAATAAAGCCACGGCCCGTAGTGGGACTAGTGTACGAAACGCGTACTGCCGCGGTCTAGGCAGGAGTGGACTATGCAACAATATGGAGGTTCAAAATTGTCAATAATTAATTATTTAAAAAAACGTAGAAAGTTTTCTGACAGACCTCTACAGTGAAAGAATGGGTTTTTACTGATAATAACGTTTGTCAGGAGGGAGGGAGGCATGTATAAGTGCAGTAAGTTCATCGCAACATATTCCGGTGAAGTACTTATTAAGCAAACAAGGATGCAACATTGCTGTGATGGGACAGAGGCTGGAGCTTCGTAGACAGTGTAAGAACCTATTAGGTTAGAGACTCTGTTTTTCACCCTTACCCAAAGGTAGAGACTAGTGGTTGGTGCACCAGCCCAAATGTGGCAACAATACTCCATGTATTGGCAAATGATGGTTTTAGAGATATAGGATACTGACGGGTGTGAGTAGAGGGAGCCCACCTTCTTTGCAGCAGACTTGGCAGTATCTTCTATGTATTTATTCCAATTCATGTTGCCTGTGAATGTTAAGCTGAGGAGTTTGAACATCGGGCTCTCAAACAGGGTGCTATCAGCCATGGCGATCGGTGGTTGGAAAGGTTTCTTCTAATTGTTAAAGGAAACAAGCTCCGTCTTGAATGTAACCATCCATTTATGGCCCCATTCCACTACAGACTGGGGGTCATTTTCTAAGGATTCAGCCATTGCCTCGGATATGTGCGTGTTCAGTTTTTCTGCATGTCTAGAATAGAGCATACTGTCGTCAGGAAATATACCCATCTCGGACACAATTGCACCAGGAGGTAATTTATGAAGATCAGGAATAATAAAGGTTTAAGTCACATCTGCATTAATGAGATATCATTTGGATTTACAGCCATCGAAAACGACCCGAGTCCTTCTTTGAGCTAAGAAGGACATGATTATATTAAATATTCATCCAGTAATACTGTACAAATTAATTTTCCTGGGAAGGCCTTGGATATATCAAGCGTTACCGCCCTAGCTTCACCTGCCTTATCCAGTGTATAGTATATGCATTCAGAGATGACGATTAGGATATCTGCAGCAGAACCGGGATTGTCTAAATCCATACTGTTTGTCGTTGTACCAGGGAGGTCGTTTAACAAGATCAGAAATAATAACGGTCCAAGTATCGACCCGCTGAAGCACACCCGCATTGATGTGGTGTTTTTTTTGTTAACGCCGCCAAAGTATTATGGACTTTTGATTAAATAAACGACCGAAATTGATTTCTGACAGTGCAATTCTGCTTTTTCTATTAGACACGCGTAGGAAACTACTATTTATAATCATGCAGCAATGTTGCATCTCTGTGCTTGTTTTACAAGTACTTCCACGGAACGTGCTCCGATGAACTTACTGCACTTGTAAGCTCTCAACGTGAATAGCCCCAACAAACCCAACTAGAAGCAGAATCCCACCCCTTCACTGTCGGAAAACTTTCTACTCTAATAGTTCCTTTCCTTGCGTTTAGAATTCCCTCCCTGCTTCACACCGTACCGACATACAGAAATACGTCACATAAAAATGACATCATTCACTGAAACAAGTGGAAGACATCGAGAAGATCATGTGTGACGTCACATAATTATGACTGAAACAAGGAGGAGACATCGGTAATATCATTTGTGACGTCACATAAGGATGACATCATTCACTGAAACAAGTGGAAGACATCGGGAAGATGATTTATGACTCATAAATGATGAAGTAACAAAACGCTGACATCATCAGTGTGTATCTAAATTAATAAATGCCTTCGACCTATCTTATAACTATTAACATTAAAACAGTTTATGCTTATTTAATTATATGATATAACGTAAGATTTTTAAATACTGTATATATAGTCATCTGCAAACACTCACAAACAACTTTAGGTAATCTTAATTTGCATATTTATTTTATAAACAGTTTCTAATAAATTAATAGTCTGTCATATGCATTTGTAATTTACATTGTCATATTTTCTTATATCATACGCTATAATTTCGTCGATAGTAAAATGTCTGACGGCGCTAGAATGCTAGACTTTGATCGTAAGGCCAAAAATGTTTTTTTGATGAGGCATTTTTAAACGAATGAAAAGAAAAGAAAAGAAACCCTGATTTAATCTATTATAGTATCATCTTTTAATGGGGGAGGGTAATGTAGTATTGGTTCTGTTGTCATAAGACCGTCTTCCCAGGAATTATCTCCTCCGTATTAAACGAAGGTCGGGGTAATCGTCCCAGGTATTACATCCTCCTTCAGGAGGAGAGTATTGTAATATCTGTTCTGTTGTCATGAGATCATCATCCAAGGAATTACCTCCTCCGTTTCTAGGCGGTAGGAGGTATTTTTCCCAGGTATTAAATCCTCCTTTAGGGGTAGGGTATATTATCTGTTCTGTTGTCATGAGACCATACTCACCGGCATTACCTTCTCCTTTTATGAAAGAAATTTTGATTGTTTGGACTATTGCTCTCATTTTGGGTGTTGTTCTCACATTTTGGCCGATATAACCTCCAGCCTTCTTCAGGTGTATTTTGACAATGGCTGTTATTGGTGAATAGTGGAAAAAATGTTCATGTTCTTTTTTTCACACGTACCATCGTCGTTAAAATTTCAAAATCTGTGATTTACTTACGAAACGGAAAAGAGCGTTGCGTAGTGTTCATTTCTGTATTAACTCAGGTCCGTACTGATTCAGTATAAAAATTTTTAAATATTTGTTTTTAAGATGAGGATTGATAATATGTATTTGGATTTTTCGGACTATTGCAGCCAACATGAGAGCAATAGTCCGAACAATACAAATACATATTATCAATCCTCATCTCAAAAACAAAATTTTTTAAAATGTAATATTTGATATCAACTCAGCTATTATTTAAGACAAACCAAAATATTTTATATTACATTAATATTTTCTTTTGTTTTAACATTTACTTAATTGATAACAAGGTCCATTTTAAGGATTTGAGGAGATTGAGCAGGTTGGATTTGTGTGATCCACCCTGTCGACTTCTGACTCATCTTAAAATAAAAATTAAAAAATGGGTTATATTGCATCTCCTATAAAAATCTTTTAAGAGATCAAGGTTTTAATTACAATAAAATAAGAAAAAAAATTCTCGACAGTGCTGAATAATTTGTGTCTTTTTTTTGGGGAGGAGGAGTTATTTACAAGTTTTTATTTGAGTCATTGTCTTGATTAACATTGATATTTTTACATTTCGACTCATGTCATCATCATTGCATATTTGTTAATTTGGTTAACATCATGTTACAAACAACTTCATTGCAAGCTTCACTGCCTGAACATAAATTGTTTTAAGTCCAACAAATTTGTTTAAGTTATCCTGTACAAGGTTTAATGTCTATTTCCATTTATGGAATTCATAATTGTACTAACCCACGTTGTGTTTTTGGTCGACCGGCGTTTTCTTTTAGCAGGCATGATTTGGTCTTTAAATGTGTTCTTGTCTTTACGACAAATTTATCTTGTGGATCCCGCTTAAGTTTATAAACAAATCTTAATATTTTAAAAAGCTTCTAAGTTATCCTGCACTCATTTAAAATCTGTATTTATATTCACATAATTCACAATTGCACTGACCCACGTTGTGTGTTTTAATCAACCAGTAGGTATTTTTTAGCAGGTTTGATGTAGTTGTTTTAATGTTTTTTTTTTTGTCTAAGGCTTTTGCTGGAAATCAAATAATGTGAGTAAATCTGGATGGTAAATATTTTCTTGATAACTATATATACTCCACATTATTTTCGTTTTTTTTTTTAAAGTTTTAGTCACCCACGTTGTGTGTTTTAAAGCTTCACTGACCCACGTTGTGTTTTTGGTCAACCAGTAGGTAATTTTTTTAGCAGGTTTGACATAGTTTTTTAATGCTTTTTTTGTATGGTGCTTCCAATGGAATTCGAATAACTTGATTGAACTTGGATTATAAACATATTTTCTTGATAACTATATATACTCCACATTTTTATTTTCGTTCGTTCATACAAACTGTTTTTCAATATTATTCTAGCTCATTTATCGTGCGTAGAAAAATGTGATAATCTTCGATGATACATCATTGCTTGTTTGCAGCTCAACATCCTTGAATATTCAATGTTCCAATGTTAAAATCTTCGAATTTGGTTAATAGCATTTGATATTTTTTCAAGAGGAATCGGCGGTTGAGTCTGCCGGTGTCACCACCGCATTCTGTTTGGTTTGGCTTGGTTTACGGTATACCAACCAGCAATGGGTTATTTAATGCTGAATAAAGTTGTCAAATGGAATCCTATAGGTAGAATAATTATTGGTCCCCCGATTTATACAATCATGGGACTTATGTTTTGAGGCATGTCCGTCCGTCCAGATTTTTCTCCGCAACCATCCATTGAATTTCTCTGAAATTTTGCATGAAGTTGTAACTTTGGTCAGGTTAGAAAGTGACATTCTCCGATTTTTGAAAAAAAATCTAGTTAGCCCCCCAGGGGGGTCAAAAGGCCCCAAAATGGCAAAAAACGACATTTTTTGACCCATAACTTTTCATCCATCCATTCAATTTCTCTGAAACTTGGCCAAAATATGGAGGCAACTGTTCCTAATAGAAAATAAATATTGCTGACCTTGGAAAAAATCTGGTTCGCGCCCCCAGGGGGTCAAAAGCCCCCAAAATGGCAAAAAAATGACCCTTTTCTCCCATAACGTTTGATCCATCCATTCAATTTTTCTGAAACTTGGCAAAAATGTAGAGGCAATTGTTCTGGATATAAAATGAGCATCCTTGACCTCAGAAAAATTCTGGTTCGCGCTCCCAGGGGGTCAAAGGGGGGGTCAAAATGCCCCAAAATGCCCAAATTTATTGCATTTTACACTCGCCACATCGAGTCACATACAGACGGGGGACCACGCACGCACGGCTTGTTTTATATTGTCTTTGAGAAAAAAATTGAAATTAAATTTTTTTGAAGAGTCTTTAAACAGGTTTTTTAGATTTTTCAAGTTGTATTTCCTCCGTTTTTGTTGCAGATCCTGACAGTCTATTAATATATGTTTGACTGTATAAGATTCTTGACATGATATACACATTGGAGACTCTTCACCCTCCAATAAATGTTTGTGAGTAATATGAGCATGTCCGATACAGAGTTTGGCTACTACAACCTCTTCTCTTCTTGCCTTTCTGTAGCCATCGTAGTCAGTAAATGTGTTCTCCATAAATATAAATACTGTCAAGCAATGTTGCTAAAAATGAATGAAAAGACATTTTTCTTTACAATTTTTTTTAAAATTTAAATAAAACAAACTGAAAATTAACTAATATTTTTTATAATTTCTTTTATTAAGTTTTATTTAAATTTTTAAAATTTTATTTAAATGATCAAACTTTTTTTTTTCTTTTCTTTCTTTTTAAAACTTTCTTTCCTTCTTTTTTTAAATGTTTTTCTTTTCTTCCTTTCTTCATTCTACTTGGAGCCCCAATTGTTCAACAGCGGGAAAAATCATTGGAGGTGGAGAGAAAAAAAAAGGGGGGGAAAAGAAGAAAAAAAAAGGGGGGGGGGTGAAGGGCAAAAAAAAAAAAAGAACATTTTTTTTTTACCTGGTCTCATATGCGGTATATGATTTTTTTGGTGCCTCATTACACTCACCCCCGCCATGAAAAAGAAAGAAAAAAAATCCAATTTCTATCATGAATATTCCAATAGAATCTTTGTTCATTTCAAAAACAAATTAGTTTTTATGTTTCGGAAATTTTCAGATGCGAATTGACAATTAGGATTATTTGTACTATATATAGAGTCAGAATTCGAATTATGCTACCAGCTGAAAAGAACGTCTTTAGCACGACACAGTATCTAATAGCACTTAAACTCCACGCCATTCCAATGCCGATGCTAATTTTTTTAAACAAATAAAATTACATATTTTCTATGTAAGATCTACTTCAGCGAATTGCCTTTCAAAAGTTACGACAAAGTCTAGAATTGGCACATCCATCTGAAAAGAAAAGATTTAGCACAACACCGTATTTGACTTCACTCACATTTACAAAACACTTGGATTATTTTACTTACTAGTCTTGGTTGTTATTTTCACAACGTTTCAGCCGATGTAACCTCTAACCTTCTTCAGGTGCATCTTTTCGAACTTTGTGATCTTTATGTCGAACTCAGGGACCTAGATGGAATTTTGAACTGAACCCTTTATGTAATCCATGTGGAGAGATGTTCTGGTTCCGTCAGAAGTGTTTTTATACAGTATTATTATCGCCTGTAATAAGGATTGAATTTTCAACCTCTAATTGTTAATCAGTGCTTTTAACCATTACGCCACAGGTCCGTGTGGACATGTATGAATTTGGGGAGCTATAAATCTAATCTTGTAATTTCGTATCGGTTCCCAAGTTCGACAAAGATACCCAAGTTTGAAACGATGCACTTGAAGGGCAGAGGTTACATCGGTCGAAATGCTGTAGAAATAAAAACGTTGTTGACTAGGAACAAAGTGTAGTATCTGTTCTCATGCTACACGTGTTTATTCTGTCCTCGGTCAGTGAAGAAGTCCTTCTAGACAGAGGCAATTTTAATTTTTACTCCAATCTAGAGTTCCCCTTTTTGGGGAGCTGGATTTTTCCCCACATAAAAAACGGACCTTGTGTCTAACTTTGCCCTCGTGGGGAAACAAGTAAACGACACGATACGGATACTATATGGATATAAACTTCACCCCCACATAACCACGCCACTATTTGGATATTTCGTTGTTTCATAACTTTTTGTCGCTTCTTCATGGTTTCTCTAATTTAAGAATATACTTAATTTAGGAAATTAAAAAACTATCATAGTATCGTTGTCACATCCGCGCTGGTGCACCAACCACTAGCCTCTCCATCTTAGACAGGGTCCAAAAAAGAGCCGCCACACTTTCTACCAAGCTCCAACTCGTGTCCCATCGCCGGAATGTTGGATCCCTGTGCTTGTTTTACAAGTACTTTAATGGAATGTGCTCCGATGAACTTGCTGCACGGGTGCCCCCTCGATGTAAATACGCCAGACCAATCGGAAGGGCTTTCTACTCTAATAGCTTCTTCTAATGGACTGCTCTTGGCCTTTTGGCTAAGATCAAAGTGTAGTATCTGTTCCGATGTATACTGCACCCCATAGACTGGTATTGTCTTGGTCTTCGGGGCTTGATTTACGCCGGTCTATGGGTCTGTCCTGTGCAGTTCTAGGAGGTCCACCCTCCCAGGCTTCGCCTCCCCTCTTTGGGGAGGAGTAAGTTAATTGCTTACTGCCTGAGACGCCCCTACCGGGGAATGCTGACAGGGCTGCCCAGGCAATTTTTAAACCCCACTTTCCCGACCCGACCTTGGGTCACATCTTACTTGTGGGAGTAAGATAAAAACTGGCCTTGTGCCTAACTCCTGGAGAGGAGTAAATCAATACTCTAATAGCTTCTTTCCTCAAACTGTTAGCCCTTGGAATTCCCTCCCTGCCCCCTGTTTCCCTGACTGTACTAACATGCAAAAGTTTAAATGTAATGTGAGCGAGCATCTCGCTACACAACTCCCCACTTAGAATGGTCCTGTATGTACGGCTTCTAATTCACAGTCGGCCCTTATGTCTCAGCGGCAATTGCCTTGTTTAGGTTGTGTGATAGTAAAAAAAAAAATAAAATAAAATAAAATTTAAAAAAAAAAAAAATTTATTTCAAAGTAAATGAGAAAATTTAATAATTTGAGAAAATTTGTATTAATAAAACTATCAGACAAGATCTCTCATGTGTGTTTCTCGCCTATATGTAACTTCGATAAATACATATTGAATTATTTTTTTTTAACTATAAATAGATTATTTATTAAAATCAGAAATAAAACAAGAATAAAACTAAAACGAATTTTAAAAAAAAAATGTAAACATGACAAACTTCTTATCCCTATCTATCTGCCTCCCCACAAAGGCAAAGTTAGACACAAGGTCAGGTTTTAATGGGGAGAGAATCCAGCTCCCTCAGAAGGGGCACTTTGAATTTGGAAAAACAATACCTGTATAATCCTATCGACACTCCATGAATGAGGATATCTCGGGCGAGTGACAATAAACCCATCCCTATTTTGAGAGGAGGTAATGCCTGGAAGGATGGTTGCCTGAAACGAAACAGAACCATACTCCACTTCTATATTAACCGGTGGCCTATATGTAACTTTGATAGATACAAACTGAATTTTTTTTTATTTATTTTTTTTTTTAATTTAAAAAAAAAATTTTTTTTTTTTTTTACTATTAATCAAATATTTATTTAAATTCAAAATAAAATAATGGAAAAGTAAAACGAATTAAAAAAAAAAAATTGTAAACATGATTATAGTTTGAATTATTTATCTCTAAGCCCTTTACCTGGGCAACACCGGGTAAATACAGCTAGTTTTTAAATGAACTATTTTAACCTTTCTCATTTGCTTTTAAGATCACTTTTTGATTTCCCCAAATAAGTATTTTTTCAAAGTTAGAAAAACGGGCTAATAAAACGCAACACGTGTCTTTCCTTATTGTAATGGGAACAATTGTACTCTTTGTTTAGTACCCATTTATTTGTGTACTGTTTATATATTCCTTCCTTTTATGTTCGTCCATGACAAACTGTTAATGAATTAAATGTTATTGTATCCAACCGTTTCCCCTTCTGTTACAGACACATTATGAACTCTTGTAATGTTATGGAATAAGTCTAAAGTAAAATAAAAACTATTTGTCTATTAAAATGGACCAAGATCCTAAAAGTTTATGATAATTGGCATTTTTGGGGGGCGAGTGCACCGATTTCTTTGTAAAACGCTTTTAATAAAATTTAATATGTGAACAAAAACATTTTTTAATAAATTATCCATAAATCGATTTTTCTATCCGTTTTAATGAAATGTTTGTGGATTGGCAAAACCTTTCTTTGACATAAATTGAATTGAGCATAGTTGTATTCTCATTTTAACAATTTTGGCTTCTAATTCACAATTAGGTTAGTCAAACTGTTGATACCTCGCGTCAGTAGAAAAAATTAACCAGAGTGCTCAATTGTAACACAAGAACAGTGTATGTGTTTTATTTATTACATACTATACAATTCCATCGAATCGTACCCAGATTTCATCTAATTAATCTTCCACTAGTCCAAAAAACTAGAACAAGGATCTTTTTTTGTTCTCCATTTTGATGGTCGAAGAACGTTCCGATCTATTGTTCTACTAAGTCTTTGGACCTATGGAGAGTTGGTTTCGTGAAACCTGGGTACTATTTGATGGAATCTTTTTCATATAGCATGCTAATAAAACACATTTTATATACGTGCATTTCTCGGCTAAAAATTAATTTCTTCAGACTTGAAATATAAAAAATAGTCTCATAAAAATATGAAAGCGTGTAAATTATAGGCGTCATTCTATTTTTTAAGTGACTTTGAGCCTGGACAGTACCAGATGGGTGACCATCTGGGAATACCAAGTACTATATAGCACCTAACTACGGGCAAATATTGTCGTCAACCCGCAGTGCCTAGTGCAGCGACTATGGCAAACCCCCTTGAACGACTGTCACCAATAAGATGTCGGAAACCACGAAGGGGTTCCTCTTCCGGGAGTTATTAAAAGAAACTCTGATGGTGATTGTGACGATATTTTTTAATATTTCGGATAGTCAGTTTTTCTTTTTCAAATTAATGAATGTGGAACTTTTTTTTGAATAACTGGACATTTTTTTAAAAAACTATTTTTTCGTTATTTTTAAATATTTCATTTTTCTTTTAAAATACATTTTTTGAAAAACATTTTTTAGCTATCTTTTCGTAATTCCTAAATATTTCATATTCATTCATTTTTTTTTTAAATACATTTTTTTAAATACATTTTTTCAAGAAATTGTCTGAAATATAAAAAAAAAATACATTAACACTTATAATTTATAGGCCTTCATGTATTCCATTCGCATATTTTTTTTTTATTATTCAAATGTGAAGAAATTAATTAGTTTTAGCTGAGAAACATACTAAATTACAAATCTCATTATACACACACACACACATATATATATATATATATATATATATATATACATACACGCACACATTATATATATATATATATATATATATATATATATATTAGAGAGAGAGAGAGAGAGAGAGAGAGAGAGAGAGAGAGATTAAGTGTTAGCTCAAGGAAGGGACTCCTTGATTTCTGAGAACTTCGACTGAAATAAAATAAACCAAAAGAAAATATATACATACACACATAATTTGAATGAGATAATTTGAATGCCTACGAGAGACCATCCTTAAGTGTCTAAGGACTCTTCGTACAGGAAAACCTGGCATGAGGATACTTCCTCCTACAAGTAAACTGTGACGAAATATTCAAAATAACATAGTATTCAAAGCCCAAATCAGATCCTCTCAGTATGGCTCCACACAGGCTTACACGAGGAATGGTGCACCTTCTTCAAGTGATGTTGTCTCTAGTAACATCACTAAGCTGGATACTCCACCAGACCAGATGAATTCTTGTCCTGGGACCTGGTAAGACCAAGAAAAGATATACTATAACGTAGTTAACTGGTCAATTGGAGAGATGAGAATGAATGTTCTTTACTAACTCAACGTTTGAGATGTAAAAGAGAACTTTAATGGAACACTCAGAGGAAGAGGCCCCTTGATTTCATACATACATACATATATATATATATATATATATACACACACACACACACTAATTGAATAAATTACATTTTTTAAATGGTCCATATTTTGAGCAATCATAAGATGGCCCAAACATGTTAAAAAAATAAAAATAAAAAAATAGAAAAAGTAAAAAAAAGAAAAAGTACATAAAACAACTACAAATACATGTTTGCTCAAGGCGTGAAACCACTAGTTATGACCGATTGAAAAAAAAAATTCAATTATTATAACGCTCTGTCTGAGAAAGTATTGAGCACTATATATAAGTGTAAATCTGAAATGCTGAGCCAGTTTTAAAAGTAGACACAACTAGCTATCAGCATGGTTATATATATATATATATATATATATATATATATATATATAATTTTGGCTTTTCCACTGCAAACTTATCCATCTATGTAATTCCTCTGATGATAAGATTTTAATCTTTGAAAAGCCTTGGCTTAAGGAAAGAATAATAAACATGTTTTTACCGAGTACACCTTGCATTGAACAATCGAAGTTGAAATAAAGTATAATAAATAGATCAGTGGCATATCAAACAAGTATTTGGCCATGATGAGTCCGGACCAAAATAAATTATAGGTACAGATGGCTGAACAATGTTAGTCCGAGTTTTCTTTTTGTAACTTAATATATATATATATATATATATATATATATATTAATATTAAATTAAAGATAAGAGATGTATCATTTAATAATAATCTATCGTGACAAAATAAAGCTCAATATATTGAATAGAGAAATCAATTCAAGAGATGAAAGATGAGAATAGAAAATTGTACAGATACAATATTTATTAGAACATAAGTTCAAAGCAAGGAGTTGAATATCCTTAATCCATGGATTTTCAAAGATTTTCAAAGTTAAATGTTGGCGATAATATTTACAGTTACATTACCGGTTTTTATGCTCTTTGAAAATCCATGGATTAAGGATATTCAACTCCTTGCTTTGAACTTCTGATGTTTTAATAAATATTGTATCTATACAATTTTTTATTCTCATCTTTCATCTCTTGAATATATATATATATATATATATATATAGAATGTAGAAAAAAACATCAAAATGATCGATCATTGGTTTTAGAAGAGCTAATATTAATTATTTTATTTAAATACTGCAATTTTACAAGTACTTCAATGGAATGTGTTCCGACGAACTTGCCGCACTTGTGCCCCCCTCAACGTAAATACTCCCCCCCCCCCGACCAACCATCAATCAGCAAAATTCCACCCCTTCACTGTAGAGATTCCCAGATGCCGGAAAGCTTTCTAACTTAATAACTTCTTTCCTTTTACTGCTTGCTTTTGGAATTCCTTCCCTGCTCCCCCGACTGTACCAACATGCAGAAATTTAAATGTAATGTGAAAAAACATCTAGCTGCACAACTCCCCACTTAGGATGCCTCTATAAATCTGGCCCCTCTTGTTTGGGGTGAATATGAGTAAAAAAAAAAAAAAATACTATACATATGCGTCTGAATCGTGGTTGAAGTACATCTGAAGAGACCAAGATAAGGTCGAAATAGACTATTATGTATACAACCTAAATGTGCATCTAATTCATCTCATCTTCAAATTTATACTTGCTCTGCTTAATTGGACATCGAGCTCTCTTATTCGGATTCCTACTGAAACCATTCGAACCAGTACACTATATATATATATATATACTCTTTTCTAGCTCTGTTTGTATAAAAGATGGCATCTAATAATTATTAGGAAACCCACGTTTCTCTTTGAACTGTATTTTATGTATCCTATGTCAATGTGAGAGTTGTTTTTTTGTCTTTCTTTCTGATGTTTCTGGACAAGATCTTTGGACTTCTGGAGAGTTAAACGTATGAAAAATCTAGGATATGTATATATATATGTATATATATATATATATAAATAAAATAAAGTAACACGGAATCACTGTTACTTTATTTTATTTCACTCTAACATATATATATATATATATATATATTTGGTTGTTCATGTGTAGACGAAACCGTCTGTAAAGTTATATGGATTTTTTGAAAAATAAATAAGTGATTATTGGAATTTAGCATTCGATTGTTTATGAATTTAATATATAATATATATATATTTATTTATTTATTTTGGTACAGAAAAATTAGTACAACATTCATACCGTCGGTTTCAAGCACGGAAAGTCTTAGCCATCCGGCTCTCTTCAGCTTTTGTTGTCATATATATATATATATATATATATATATATATTTCCCTACAACTTTTATTTCATTTTTTCAAATTTTAAATCTTGGCCATTGCCAACTTATCTATCCCAGCGACTTCCTCTGATGATAAGATTTTGATCTTTGAAAAGCCTGGCTTAAGGAAAATTTAACTTGAATAAATTGCTTTTTTGCGGAATATACCTTGCTTTGAACTTTTGAATTGAATTCTGATTTGGCTTTTGCTTTCTCTAATTCCTTTCCATTCTTCTTCATTTATATATATATATATATATATATATATATATATATTATTTTTTGATGTTAAAAACAATTCTTATCTATATATAACTAGCAGAACTCGTGTGACTGTGCTTGCCTGGGAAAATTGAGGAAACCAAGAAACTTCTGCTCCCAGTTATTTGTTGGGGGAAGGTACTCACTGACTTGTTTGCTTGGCCATGGGGTATGTTGTTTGGAAGGGGGGGGGGTGTTTTTCATTTACAATTGATAACTGGATTGCAACTTGTTGAAAATCAAGTCCATCCAGAGGTAAATCAACCATGAATTCACTATTTATTATTCATTCTTTTCTAATTCAATGATTTTCAAACATTACCCGAATAAAATAATTAAAACTTTGGAGTGACGTCATAGGTTTATGATTTACGTCATGTTTCAAAACATGAATTTAAACATAAACAAGAATAAAAAAATAAATAAATGAATGGGTAAACATCATCAATAGCTTTGGAAATTATTTTAAAAGTCCAAAACAATTTTTCTTTGCTTGAACTATGTATTGGCGTTAAAAACAATTTTACATGTAGTTTTAATTGCAGATATACTTTTATTATTTGGGGTAACGTCATAGATTTAAATCATGTTTCAAAACATGAATTCAAACATAAGCAATTTATTTAGAGATAGAAAGCAAGCATTTTGTTTAAAATTCCAAGTCTTTTCGGGTTTGTTTCTTGGTTTCCTTATTTTTTCTGGGCAGGTCAGAGGATTTACTGAAAGTACTAACCCTAACCCAGCATGGAGGTCATCCTTGGCCCAGCAGATTAGTAAGGGAAGGTCAATTTCTCTTATTTTGGGGAGAGCCATTACCATTCTTGATATTGAAAAATATATTAGCTCCAACACAAGCAACAGACACTAAATAGGTTGTATTACGAATCGAATGTATTTGTCACGTCAAATAAAGACTTATGTAATGAATATTTGTCCGGGAAATATTCGAATACTGAAATATTCTCTGAGGAGTTCCATACATTTTAATCGCTAAACACGTAGACTGCATGGTCGCATGTTAAGCGTATTTTCTCGGCCGAATATTCTTTATTTGCTGTGACTAATACATTCGATTCGTAATACAGCCTATTTAGTGTCCGTTCCTTATGTTGGAACTAATATATTTTTCAATATCAAGAATATCTAAAAATAAGAGCAATTTCCTTTCCTTTACTGATTGCCAGGAGCATCATGATATACGGCAGTGAATGCTTGGCCCTCGCCAAGTCGTCTCTCGCCCATCTGCAGAGCAACGACAGGTCCATGATTAGATGTGAAATCTGACCAAACCCAACGCATCAGGTCAGAGGATTTGCTGAAAGCACTACACTTGCCCAGCATGGAGATTATTCTTAGTATGAATCGATTATGCTGGTATGGTCATGTGGAATGCTCATCCTTCTGGATAAACCATTGCAGAAGCATGGATGTTCTAAATCGCAGGAAGGTTGACCGGCCAAGGAAAACTTGGAAGCAAGTGATTAGACAAGACCGCACAGAGTGGAATTTGGAGACTACTGAACCATGAGAACTGGAGTGAGTTTGCGTTATATCAGAAAACGTCTGACCCCTGACCCCAAGGGAAAAGTGATGTTAAATGAATAGAAGAAAGAACGCCAGGACACTAATCTTGGTAGTATATATATATATATATATATATATATATATATATATATATATATATATATATATATATATATATATATATATATAACTTTTTGTAATATAGCAGGAAAAATCCCAGCAGAGTGCTCGATTAATTGAGAATTAAAGTTAAAAATTAGAAAACAGAAGCTGAAGAGAGCTGGATGGCTAAGTCCTTCTGTGCTTGAAACCGACGGTACGAATGTCGTACTAATTTTTCTGTATCAAAATAAATAAATAAATATATATATATATATATATAAAATAATTTTTAAAAGATTGACTTATCTGAAGATTTTACTGCAATTTCATGGCTATCCAATTCGGTAAAAGTGTTTAAGGTGTTGCTTAACCATGTTATATATTCGAACAATTCAAATGTATAACATTGTAAAGCAACAACATGATAATTTCTCAAGTGGACAACCATGAAACTGCAGTAAAGTGTTCAGATAAGTCAAATGAAAGTTTTTTCTTATTTATTGTTAATAAAGAACTGAAAAGATACTGAGCACTTTCTATGTACAAATGTCTGCTGTCTTGATTTGGTGCAGTTTCGGAAATGACGCCTGACCGTTTTTGAGAAATATCCAACATTTTATTTAATGAAACGTTTCTAAAAGGAATTGTTGAACACGCATATGCTGAAATTGATGAGAGTGTCTCTCATATATTCATCATAGCATCGATTGAAGAACGGTCATACTTGGTATCTTTAGCCCCACGGGCTGAGTTTTCAGAGTTTCTGTAAGACCGCAGATATCGATGGACAATCAAATTAATGTAAAGCATTATTTGAAATAAAAATATATACTATTACATATGTAATTGATCACTCACAACACACACACACACACATATATATATTTATTTAAACAGACATGTACATAATCTGCGACACTGGCATGTCGATGTTAGAAACAGAATTGAATTCTTTCCAAATATCACCTAAGGGAAGGATCAGATTTTCATTCTGTCTGATGAGATCTCAGTTTCTAACAGCTGTTGATCGATAACATCGACATGCCAGTGTCGCGGATTATGTACATGTCTGTATAAATAAAAAAAAATATATATGTGTGTGTGTGTGTGATTATGTACATGTTTGTATGAATAAAAATAATCATATATATATATATATAAAAGGCCTATTTGATATTGAGCACTTTTTATAAGCCCGGTTGAAATTCTTTGGATTTTTTATCCTGTAGATGTTTAGTTTACCTGGATTACTATATATATATATATATATATATATATATATATATATAGATATGTGATTTCATGAAGGCTTACCAAAGCATTCCTTTCAGGACACCAATGATCACCATTAAAGATATTTTTTCTTACAAATACTATTTATTCAAATTAAATGTTAAATGTTAAATTTAACATTTAATTTGAATAAATAGTATTTGTAAGAAAAAATATCTTTAATGGTGATCATTGGTGTCCTGAAAGGAATGCTTTGGTAAGCCTTCATGAAATCACATATAAATGCTCTGTACTCTGTAATCGAGTATCATCGAGCTTGTTTTTTATTGGAACAACCCCGGTCTTCACTGAATGATCTATTTTATAAGTGAAAAATCTAAATCTATATATATATATATATATATATATATATATATATATATATATATATATATATATTTTTTAATTGATCAAATTCAAATATGTTAATAAAGTGAACATAAAACCAATTTTTTCAAAAGTGCTCAATACCAAGTAGGGCATTTATAAAATTACATAAACAACATTATAGCCTTACATCAATCAACCAACGTTTCAATGCGTGCATCCGCATCTTATCAAAGGCATGGTTGATTGACGTAAGGCTATAATATTGTTTATGTAATTTTGTAGATTATATATATATATATATATATATATAAATCGGATTTACATGTCTCAATTGTGCAGTTGATCTGTTTAACGTTAGGTTACAAGACCCAGGGTTGTACGTTCGAACCCGTTGTTTGTAATCTATATTGGTGTGTCTTCAAAAGACGAAACAAGCTCGTCTGAAGATAAAAAAAAATATTTAATTATAATATACATACACACACACACTGATAGCTGTGAGTATCGGCTTTTAAAACTGACAAAATATTTTCGGATTTACATTTATACACAGTGCTCAATGCCATCTCAGACAGAATTAAATAAATTATTATTTTTTTCATAAATCTGCCATAAATAGTGTTTTCATGCCTCGAGTGATCATAAGATGACTTAAAATACGATTTGATAGTTGCTTAAGCTACAAGATCGTCTTTTAGGTCGTCTGATTATTGCTCAAGGCGTGAAACCACTGGTCATGACCGATTAGAAAAACATAATTTACTTAATTATTATCTCTCTCTCAATATATATATATATATATAGTAAGCTATGAAAATATATTTATGGCAATTAAGCTACACAGAGGCTCTTGAGTTTCATCCTCGGGATGAATCTTCAGGCTAAAATGCATGGAGTTATTTTTGCCGGATGTTTTTATATACACAGCCAGCTAGTTAACCAATCAGATTCTTTGTTGTTCTCTCAGCCAATCGTTGGGCTTCTCGCGAACGAAGGTCTTGTTGGTGTTACTTCCTATATCCTGTTCTATTGTTCTGAGCCTCTGTGTAGCTTAATTGCCATAAATATATTTTCGTAGCTTACTACCTAGCTCTACTTATGTATCGAGCACTGTTGAAGTAAATAGTGAAAATTGATACATAAAAAATTATATCTCCTTATAGAATTTTATGTGGATACATGAAATACTAATATTATATATATATATATATATATATATATATATATAGGGTGTGGCAAAAGTAACATCCTTTTTTGTTATTAGAGTTCTTTAGTTTCTGCATGAATTCCTTTTTATTTCAGAAATATGCCTTTCTGTATTTGAGTTTTCTAATTAGTAATTGTTTTTTTTATTTCAGAAATACGATGCAATTAACAAAAAAATAATTAAAATTCATAGAAATTATTAAATACAAAAAGGGCGTTAATTTTGCTGCACTCTGTATAAAAAAATGAGTATTTTCTGTTAAATACAATGTAACGACTTTCAAAATGTTTCATTAAAAACACACACACACACACACATATATATATATATATATATATTGCTTGCTCCTTCTTCAAAATATCCTTTTCATTGGACACTTTAGTAACGGACAATTACCATCTGGACAAATACCATATCTTTTTCACAAGAACTCTTTTTCACTCCATTTTTAATAATAGTATTTTTTCAAATGTTTGAACTTTGGCTTTTCCACAGCCAACTTATCTATCTGTATAATTCCTCTGATGATAAGATTTCGATCTTTGAAAAGCCTTGGCTTAAGGAAAGAAAATAAACATTAGTTTATTAAAGAATATCCATTGCATTGAGCAATCTAAGTTTGAAATAAATTTGGACATTCGTACATGTTTATCATTCTTATTTCTTCTATCTTTATAATTGCTCTATCTCGTAAACCATTTCACTATAGGTTCTATCTACTAAAAGTTTACTTTTAGTTTATATTTAATTCTATATATATATATATATATATATATATATATATATATATATATATGTGTGTGTGTGTGGAGAGAACTTGAATGTCTACTAGGCACTGTCCTCGAGTGTCTAAGATCTCTCTGTACAGGGGTTTGTCAGGAAAACCTGGCATGAGGATACTTCCTCCTACAAGTAAACCGTGGCCAAATATTCAAAATAACATAGTATTCAAAGCCCAAATCAGATCCTCTCAGTATGGCTCCACACAGGCTTATACGAGGAATGGTGCACCTTCTTCAAGTGGTGTTGTCTCTAGTAACATCACTAAGCTGAATACTCCACCAGACTAGATGAATTCTTGTCCTGGAATCTGATAAGACCAAGAGATCACAAGAAAGATATATTATAACATAATTAACTGGTCGATTGGGGAGAGGGGAATTAATGTTATTTACTTCTTTACTAACTCAACGTTTTAGAGGTTAAGAAGAACTTTAATGGAATATTCGAATATCTATCCATCTCATATAGAGAGCAAGTGTTAGCCTCAGAAAGGGATCCCTTGATTTCTGAGAACTTCGACTGAAGTAAAATGAAACAGAAAGAGAGATATATCTACATATATATTCAGGCAAATGTTATTTAATAAGTTTTATTTTTCCTAGGCGTTTTTTTATTTTATTTAAAAACCAAAGCCTCAAAATAAAAAAAATGTTATTTAATAAGATTTGTCTTAATGAAAACATGTTGCCGAAATACACACATATATATATATATATATATATATATATATATGTGAGAGAGATAAAGAGTATTATCACAAGTTAGTTGAAAAACCAATAAAGTGCTCAAACATAGATTCTACAAGAGCTAATATAAAGTACTTTATTTTAAACTGTAATGTATAGTTTTTAAATAAAATACTATATGTATATATATTTTTTATATAGAGTATTAGAAGGCTATCACAATGCAAGAAATGGAAATATGTCAGCGTTGAGAAGTAAGAAAAAAACAAGTAATTTTAATTTATATATTTAAAAAAAAAATGTTTTAATAATTTTTTTTCCTATATAGCAAATCTTACTTGATTAGGCAAGACTTCAAAACTGATGTAATCTGTGTGACCGTGTTCCATAATATATTTCGAGGAAGACCTCTTTGTCAAATTGTGGGTGTTTCAAATCTCAAAAAATGTGCGGAATGGCAATACTGTTTTCTTTTTAGATTTGAAACACCTACCATTTGACAAAGAGGTCTCCCTCGAAATATATTATGGAACACGGTCACACACATTACATCACAGTGTTGAAGTTTTGTAAGATTTGCTATATAGGAAAAAAAATTATTAAAATTTTTTTGTCTTACTTCTCAACACCGACATATTTCCATTTCTTGCATTGTGATAGCCTTCTAATACTCCTCTATATACGTATTATACACAATGCTTCAAGCAAACTACCTCTCCTTATCATATATTTTTTTGTTTGTTTTGCAGATCAAGAAAATGGATGATGAGCAATGAATTGGATTTAAACTCAAGGGTTTTTCACCAGGCTCCGGTTGTTTGCAAAACCATTGGTACCGTGCGATCTAAACTTCTGTAAAATTCATCATATATATATATTTTTTTCTTTTCTTTAAATGAAACCTATACCTGTTGCCCAAAGTAATAAATAAGGCATATTCGCAATATGAGTCCAGTAAAAAAAAACAAATTAGAAAAAAAAAAAAAAAGATAACATAAGAGACTAACAATTGTCTCTCTTTTTTGGTGAGGGCGAAGGGGTGGGTGGGGGTAAGGGTAGAGGGGTGGGGGGGGGGGTAGCTGATCACCGTTCGGGTACGTCATCATTTATCACAACAACACTTGGGGCACACTGTTTCTGTAGGATCATTTCGGTCGAGTCAGTCGTGTAGGTCACAAACACGGAGAGTTGGTTGATGTTGTAGACGCCGGGCCTGGAGAAGCACGCCGTGAGGCTAACTGTTTGTGTATGCTGCGGCGCTATATGCAAATCGATCAACGAATGGCCGTACCAGGCGAATGCGTTGCTTTGGCTCTGTTGATACAGAGACAGATAAGATGGGAGACCGACACAGGCCGCACCCGACGACGAAGCCATTCCTGTCGATGTGGTCGTCCTGCCCTGGGCATAAATCTGGGCGTCACTGCTGTTACTCAGCCTATGGGAGGAAAAAGAAAAAGAAAAAGAAAATAATATGTGAGAAGAATAAAATAGTTATAAGAAGAGGAGGAGGGGAAAAGGAGGGGGAAGGAGAAAAGAGGCAGGGGGAGGAGAAAAGAGGAGAACGAAGAGAGGAGGAAGAAATGGTGAAGGAATTAAGTGTAAGGAAGAGGAGGAGTAACAATAAGGAGAGGAGGAGGAGGAGGAGGAGGAGATGAAAAGAAAAGGAGGAAGAGAAGGAGGAGGAGAAAAGAGGAGGAGGAGGAGAAAAGAGAAGGAGGAGAGAAGGTAGAGAAGAAGAGAAGGTAGAGGAGAAGGAAAAAAAAAAGAAAGAGAAGAAAAGGAAACAGAAAGAAAAAGAAAAAAGTAGAGAAGAAAAAAGTAGAGGAGAAAAAAGAAAGAGGAGAAAAGAGAAGGAAGAGGAGAAAAGAGAAGGAAGAGGAGAAAAGAGAAGGTAGAGGAGAAAAGAGAAGGTAGAGGAGAAAAGAGAAGGTAGAGGAGAAAAGAGAAGGAGGAGGAGGATAAGAGAATGTAGAGGAGAAGGAAAACAAGGAAGACAAGAAAAAAGGAGAAAGAAGAGGAGAAAAAGAGTAGAGGGTGGTAGAGAATAAATTTAAATTCATAAAATCTAAAAATTACAATTCAGAAATCATTGAATTCATATTTTAATTCAGTAAAACTATTTAAATAAATAGATTACAATACATGTGTTAATCTTATTTTCAAAAACCTAATTAAATTTAAATAAATAGATTACAGTGCATGTGTTAATTTTATTTTCAAAAGCCTAGTTAAATTTAAATAAATAGATTACAATGCATGTTAATTTTATTTTCAAAAACCTAATTAAATTTAAATAAATAGATTACAATGCATATGTTAATTTTATTTTCAAAAACCTAATTAAATTTACATAAATAGATTACAATGCATATGTTAATTTTATTTTCAAAAACTAATTAAATTTAAATAAATAGATTACAATACATGTGCTAATTTTATTTTCAAAAACCCAGTTAAATTTAAATAAATAGATTACAATGCATGTGTTAATTTTATTTTCAAAAACCTAGTTAAATTTAAATAAATAAATTACAATACATGTGTTAATTTTATTTTCAAAAACCTAGTTAAATATAACTGTTTTTATTTCTTCATATCGAAGAATAGAAATATAACATCAGATTTATTCATCTATATGATACTTAAACGCTGATAATCTTACTTGCTTTTTTGATTGTTTGCAAACTGAATGTTTTAGATGAAGGGAGGATGAGTGAACGAGACGAGAAATGGTAGAAGGAGGGGAATAAAGGAAATAGTAACAGAAGAGGACAAGGAGAAGGAAAAAATGTACAATGTACCAACGTTGATCCAATAGGTTATGGGTTGTTCAGTATAGATTTAAAACATTTAAACAGTTTTTCTGTGGAGCAATATGTTAGATTGTTTCGTTTGGAAGAAAAGGTTTAAGGTTCAATCCCAACACTGCTTGCATGAGATGAACACAAACTCTAGGGCAATTATTTAATAGACTAACACAAATAAGCACCTGTCGTGCGCATATATTTGCCTGTATTAAATTCTTCTCAATTTTCAGAAAATAAAAATGCGAGAATATAAAGTAATATATTTGAGAACTGTGACGTTATTTTGGTTACAGACATGCAGCCACAAAATTTCTATTATCTATATCTATTAAAAATTTATGGTGTTTTGGGAGTTTTTCTGTTCCTACGCAAATAGAAACATGTAATTGGTTGACAAAAAAAGGAATAGGCAGAATACGCATTACTAAGGCAGTAGTTTTTACGATGTCAATACCTTAGTTCGAATCTCACATAAGGCATATATATATATGTTCGTACACAAAAAAGGAATAGGCAGAGTACACATTATTAAGGCAGTAGTTTTTACGATGTCAATAGCCAAGTTTGAATCTTGCATAAATCTAAGATTTTTTTCTTTTAAACTGTATACGTGTTTTATAAATTTAAACAAATTAACATGAAATAACAAAAAACATTACATAAATATTTTAAAAACTAGGTGAGCTTTTTTTTTTAATAATCTGCAAAAAATAGACACGAAGAGTATTTGATATTAGCTAAAAAAAAAACAATTTC
Organism: Sepiola atlantica; assembly: GCA_963556195.1. Classification (NCBI taxonomy): domain Eukaryota; kingdom Metazoa; phylum Mollusca; class Cephalopoda; order Sepiida; family Sepiolidae; genus Sepiola; species Sepiola atlantica. The sequence continues at coordinate 31,866,816 of OY744554.1, read as the reverse complement.
TTAATGTGCTTAAAAGCATAAAAGAGGGTGAGAGAGAGAGGAGAAGAGAGAGAGGGGAAGAGAGAGGGGGGAAGAGAGGGTGAGAGAGAGGATGAGAGAGGGGGAGAAAGGGGGAGAAAGGGAGATAGAGAGAGGGCGGAGAGAGATAGGGGAGAGAGGGGGAGAGAGAGGGGGGAGAGAGAGGGGGGAGAGAGAGGGGAGAGAGAGAGGGGGGAGAGAGAGGGGGGAGAGAGAGGGGGGAGAGAGAGGGGGGAGAGAGAGGGGGGAGAGGGGGAGAGAGAGAGAAAGAGAGAGAGAAATAATTTCTAATGTTGTTTGCCAATATAAACAATTCGTAAATACATTCATTGTACTTACTTACTCTCTCATCAAAATCATAAGAAGCGGTTTTTTTTTTTCTACGATATTTACAAATATTTTCCTTTGTACTCGCTATGAAGCAGTAGAAACTAGGTAAAGAGGGAAACTGACATAACAAGGTACTGTACCGACACCACTCATGAGGCAGGTGTAATCTAGTATTTTCATTATTTATTTTAATAATTTTGTTTTTTTTGCACAAATTTATGTAATCACAGAAAATTATTTGTAAATGTTCAGCAGCTCGCTAGAAATATTTTTTATTTACTCTGTATATTAAAAATTTTATTTGTTATTTTATCTAAAAGAATTGATTTTACGTTGAGTAAAAGTATTTTATTTACTCTGTGAACTGGCAATGAATATTGAAAATGAATCTATGTTAATGGCCAATCAAAATAAGCTGATGGAAAAAGAAAATTCGACTTTAGTAAGAAAGAAAGAAAGAGAAGGAATAAAAAAAAAGGAAGAAAGAAAAGAGAGAGGGAAGGAGAGAGAAGAGAGAGAGAGAAAGAAAAAAGAGAGAGAAAGAGAGTGAAAAGAGAGAGAGAAAGAGAATGAAAAGAGAGAGAGAGTGAAAAAGCGAGGGAGAGAAAAAGCGAGGGAGAATTATATCTATTGGCATCAAAATTAAGTAATTTTTTATTTTAAATGTTTAAAAATTTTTTTATTTAAAAAAAACTTTTACACCTGTTTTTAGTTAGTAGGGGTCAAAAAGAAAGGGGTAAAAATAAAAGGGAGCCAGAGTAAAATAAAGGAAAAAGGAATACACGTGGAAGTTAGATTTAAAAAAAAAATATGCAGAGTAGAGAAAGAGGGGAAAAAATGCTGCTATTTTTCTCTCACTCCTACATCTATTTACTTTTTCTTTATTTTTCTCTCACTCCTACATCTATTTACTTTTTCTTTATTTTTCTCTCACTCTTACATCTATTTACTTTTTCTTTATTTTTCTCTCACTCCTACATCTATTTACTTTTTCTTTATTTTTCTCTCACTCTTACATCTATTTACTTTTTCTTTATTTTTCTCTCACTCCTACATCTATTTACTTTATCTTTATTTTTCTCTCACTCCTACATCTATTTACTTTTTCTTTATTTTTCTCTCACTCCTACATCTATTTACTCTTTCTTTATTTTTCTCTCACTCCTACATCTATTTACTTTTTCTTTATTTTTCTCTCACTCTTACATCTATTTACTTTTTCTTTATTGTTCTCTCACTCTTACATCTATTTAGTTTTTCTTTATTGTTCTCTCACTCTTACATCTATTTACTTTTTCTTTATTGTTCTCTCACTCTTACATCTATTTACTCTTTCTTTATTTTTCTCTCACTCTTACATCTATTTACTTTTTCTTTATTTTTCTCTCACTCTTACATCTATTTACTTTTTCTTTATTTTTCTCTCACTCTTACATCTATTTACTTTTTCTTTATTTTTCTCTCACTCCTACATCTATTTACTTTTTCTTTATTTTTCTCTCACTCCTACATCTATTTACTTTTTCTTTATTTTTCTCTCACTCCTACATCTATTTACTTTTTCTTTATTTTTCTCTCACTCCTACATCTATTTACTTTTTCTTTATTTTTCTCTCACTCTTACATCTATTTACTTTTTCTTTATTTTTCTCTCACTCTTACATCTATTTACTTTTTCTTTATTTTTCTCTCACTCCTACATCTATTTACTTTTTCTTTATTTTTCTCTCACTCCTACATCTATTTACTTTTTCTTTATTTTTCTCTCACTCCTACATCTATTTACTTTTTCTTTATTTTTCTCTCACTCCTACATCTATTTACTTTTTCTTTATTTTTCTCTCACTCTTACATCTATTTACTTTTTCTTTATTTTTCTCTCACTCCTACATCTATTTACTTTTTCTTTATTTTTCTCTCACTCCTACATCTATTTACTTTTTCTTTATTTTTCTCTCACTCCTACATCTATTTACTCTTTCTTTATTTTTCTCTCACTCCTACATCTATTTACTTTTTCTTTATTTTTCTCTCACTCTTACATCTATTTACTTTTTCTTTATTGTTCTCTCACTCTTACATCTATTTAGTTTTTCTTTATTGTTCTCTCACTCTTACATCTATTTACTTTTTCTTTATTGTTCTCTCACTCTTACATCTATTTACTTTTTCTTTATTTTTCTCTCACTCCTACATCTATTTACTTTTTCTTTATTTTTCTCTCACTCCTACATCTATTTACTTTTTCTTTATTTTTCTCTCACTCCTACATCTATTTACTCTTTCTTTATTTTTCTCTCACTCCTACATCTATTTACTTTTTCTTTATTTTTCTCTCACTCTTACATCTATTTACTTTTTCTTTATTGTTCTCTCACTCTTACATCTATTTAGTTTTTCTTTATTGTTCTCTCACTCTTACATCTATTTACTTTTTCTTTATTGTTCTCTCACTCTTACATCTATTTAGTTTTTCTTTATTGTTCTCTCACTCTTACATCTATTTACTTTTTCTTTATTGTTCTCTCACTCTTACATCTATTTACTCTTTCTTTATTTTTCTCTCACTCTTACATCTATTTACTTTTTCTTTATTTTTCTCTCACTCTTACATCTATTTACTTTTTCTTTATTTTTCTCTCACTCTTACATCTATTTACTTTTTTTTATTTTTCTCTCACTCCTACATCTATTTACTTTTTCTTTATTTTTCTCTCACTCTTACATCTATTTACTTTTTCTTTATTTTTCTCTCACTCCTACATCTATTTACTTTTTCTTTATTTTTCTCTCACTTTTACATCTATTTACTTTTTCTTTATTTTTCTCTCACTCCTACATCTATTTACTTTTTCTTTATTTTTCTCTCACTCCTACATCTATTTACTTTTTCTTTATTTTTCTCTCACTCCTACATCTATTTACTTTTTCTTTATTTTTCTCTCACTCCTACATCTATTTACTTTTTCTTTATTTTTCTCTCACTCCTACATCTATTTACTTTTTCTTTATTTTTCTCTCACTCCTACATCTATTTACTTTTTCTTTATTTTTCTCTCACTCCTACATCTATTTACTTTTTCTTTATTTTTCTCTCACTCCTACATCTATTTACTTTTTCTTTATTTTTCTCTCACTCTTACATCTATTTACTTTTTCTTTATTTTTCTCTCACTCTTACATCTATTTACTTTTTCTTTATTTTTCTCTCACTCCTACATCTATTTACTTTTTCTTTATTTTTCTCTCACTCCTACATCTATTTACTTTTTCTTTATTTTTCTCTCACTCCTACATCTATTTACTTTTTCTTTATTTTTCTCTCACTCCTACATCTATTTACTTTTTCTTTATTTTTCTCTCACTCCTACATCTATTTACTTTTTTCTTTATTTTTCTCTCACTCTTACATCTATTTACTTTTTCTTTATTTTTCTCTCACTCCTACATCTATTTACTTTTTCTTTATTTTTCTCTCACTTTTACATCTATTTACTTTTTCTTTATTTTTCTCTCACTCCTACATCTATTTACTTTTTCTTTATTTTTCTCTCACTCCTACATCTATTTACTTTTTCTTTATTTTTCTCTCACTCCTACATCTATTTACTTTTTCTTTATTTTTCTCTCACTCTTACATCTATTTACTTTTTCTTTATTTTTCTCTCACTCCTACATCTATTTACTTTTTCTTTATTTTTCTCTCACTCCTACATCTATTTACTTTTTCTTTATTTTTCTCTCACTCCTACATCTATTTACTTTTTCTTTATTTTTCTCTCACTCCTACATCTATTTACTTTTTCTTTATTTTTCTCTCACTCCTACATCTATTTACTTTTTCTTTATTTTTCTCCCACTCCTACATCTATTTACTTTTTCTTTATTTTTCTCTCACTCCTACATCTATTTACTTTTCCTTTATTTATCTCTCACTCCTACATCTATTTACTTTTTCTTTATTTTTCTCTCACTCCTACATCTATTTACTTTTTCTTTATTTTTCTCTCACTCCTACATCTTTTTACTCTTTCTTTATTTTTCTCTCACTCTTACATCTATTTACTTTTTCTTTATTTTTCTCTCACTCTTACATCTATTTACTTTTTCTTTATTTTTCTCTCACTCCTACATCTATTTACTTTTTCTTTATTTTTCTCTCACTCCTACATCTATTTACTTTTTCTTTATTTTTCTCTCACTCCTACATCTATTTACTTTTTCTTTATTTTTCTCTCACTCCTACATCTATTTACTTTTTCTTTATTTTTCTCTCACTCCTACATCTATTTACTCTTTCTTTATTTTTCTCTCACTCCTACATCTATTTACTCTTTCTTTATTTTTCTCTCACTCCTACATCTATTTACTTTTTCTTTATTTTTCTCTCACTCTTACATCTATTTACTTTTTCTTTATTTTTCTCTCACTCCTACATCTATTTACTTTTTCTTTATTTTTCTCTCACTCCTACATCTATTTACTTTTTCTTTATTTTTCTCTCACTCCTACATCTATTTACTTTTTCTTTATTTTTCTCTCACTCCTACATCTATTTACTTTTCCTTCATTTTTCTCTCACTCTTACATCTATTTACTTTTTCTTTATTTTTCTCTCACTCCTACATCTTTTTACTCTTTCTTTATTTTTCTCTCACTCTTACATCTATTTACTTTTTCTTTATTTTTCTCTCACTCTTACATCTATTTACTTTTTCTTTATTTTTCTCTCACTCCTACATCTATTTACTTTTTCTTTATTTTTCTCTCACTCTTACATCTATTTACTTTTTCTTTATTTTTCTCTCACTCCTACATCTATTTACTTTTTCTTTATTTTTCTCTCACTCCTACATCTATTTACTTTTTCTTTATTTTTCTCTCACTCCTACATCTATTTACTTTTTCTTTATTTTTCTCTCACTCTTACATCTATTTACTTTTTCTTTATTTTTCTCTCACTCCTACATCTATTTACTTTTTCTTTATTTTTCTCTCACTCCTACATCTATTTACTTTTTCTTTATTTTTCTCTCACTCTTACATCTATTTACTTTTTCTTTATTTTTCTCTCACTCCTACATCTATTTACTTTTTCTTTATTTTTCTCTCACTCCTACATCTATTTACTTTTTCTTTATTTTTCTCTCACTCCTACATCTATTTACTTTTTCTTTATTTTTCTCTCACTCTTACATCTATTTACTTTTTCTTTATTTTTCTCTCACTCTTACATCTATTTACTTTTTCTTTATTTTTCTCTCACTCCTACATCTATTTACTTTTTCTTTATTTTTCTCTCACTCCTACATCTATTTACTTTTTCTTTATTTTTCTCTCACTCCTACATCTATTTACTCTTTCTTTATTTTTCTCTCACTCCTACATCTATTTACTCTTTCTTTATTTTTCTCTCACTCCTACATCTATTTACTTTTTCTTTATTTTTCTCTCACTCCTACATCTATTTACTTTTTCTTTATTTTACTCTCACTCCTACATCTATTTACTTTTTCTTTATTTTTCTCTCACTCCTACATCTATTTACTTTTTCTTTATTTTTCTCTCACTCCTACATCTATTTACTTTTTCTTTATTTTACTCTCACTCCTACATCTATTTACTTTTTCTTTATTTTTCTCTACTTCCTTTTTTTTTAACCTTATTAATATTGTATCATTTTTCTTTGAATTAACACCATCAATATCTCGGCGTTTACCGATCAAGAAACGGTTAAAATCCTATTAAGATGCAAAGCTTTGTTCACAAGTGCTTATCTCCCTTGGAAGCAAGCCTGATAAGTTTTTACACAGAAGCTGATGTTAGGGTAAAGGTTAGGGTTATGTATTCTGCAAGTCTATACCTAAGTTGTGTTTCTGAATTTTTGAGATGAGGATTGATAATTTGGATTATTTGTATTATTCAGACTACTGTTCTCATCTTGAGTGTCATTCTCACAACGTTTCGGCTGCTGTAACCTCTAACCTTCTTCGGGTGTATCTCGTTGAACTTGGAAATCTTTCTGTCGAACTTACACCACGGATAAAGTACTAAGTAAAAATTCAGTTCTCAGTGACAGTCTTCTGGAGGTTGAAGGTTCAATCCTCAGTGCGGACGATACTAGGATTCAACCCGGTCATGGCTGACGGAACGAGAGCAAGCAACCCCCGTGGATTAAATAAAGTGTTCCGTTCAAAATTCTGTACAGATTCCCGAGTTTGACAGAAAGATTCCCGAGTTCGACAAGATGCACCTGAAGAAGGTTGGAGGTTACATCGGCCGAGATGTTGTGAGAATAATATCCAAGATGAAGATCCAAATAAAACAGGCGAAATGCTATTTAAAAGACCAAACAACAGACAGAGCCTCTTACAAGGATACTTGGACGCATATCACAAAACTATATTTTTAGTATTAAAGTGCAGTCCAGTTTGTATTTAATGCATGACATAACCAGTCCAGTTTGTATTTAATGCATGACATAACCAGTCCAGTTTGTATTTAATGCATGACATAACCAGTCCAGTTTGTATTTAATGCATGACATAACCAGTCCAGTTTGTATTTAATGCATGACATAACCAGTCCAGTTTGTATTTAATGCATGACATAACCAGTCCAGTTTGTATTTAATGCATGACATAACCAGTCCAGTTTGTATTTAATGCATGACATAACCAGTCCAGTTTGTATTTAATGCATGACATAACCAGTCCAGTTTGTATTTAATGCATGACATAACCAGTCCAGTTTGTATTTAATGCATGACATAACCAGTCCAGTTTGTATTTAATGCATGACATAACCAGTCCAGTTTGTATTTAATGCATGACATAACCAGTCCAGTTTGTATTTAATGCATGACATAACCAGTCCAGTTTGTATTTAATGCATGACATAACCAGTCCAGTTTGTATTTAATGCATGACATAACCAGTCCAGTTTGTATTTAATGCATGACATAACCAGTCCAGTTTGTATTTAATGCATGACATAACCAGTCCAGTTTGTATTTAATGCATGACATAACCAGTCCAGTTTGTATTTAATGCATTAAAAATAAATAAATTTTTATCATTTGGACTACTGTTCTCATTTTGGAGATTATTTTCACGTTTCGGCCGACCGACATAACTTCCGACCATCTTCAGGGCAATGGTCAGATGGATCTGTTTGGTGAGGCCTGAACAGTACGTTTCTTTTGAATCCCTGCTCTCACAGGTCGACTTGAAAAGCCTTGCGGACATCATGCGGAAGAACAGACTGCGTTGGTTGGGTCACATTGAGCGTAGCGCTGGCTGGATTGCTAAAGTCTGACAGTTGAATGTGCCAGCAGAGAACATCACCACTGGCAGACCCAAGTTGACTTGGGAGGACGTAGTCAAACGTGATAGGAAGGCCATGGGTATGGATTCCATCAAGCCTTGCCAAAGACAGGAGTGGAGAGGAAGACTTAGATTTCGAGACTAGACAATCAGGCTCCACCCTCATCAGAGGATTAATTGTGGCCTGATTCAACAAATAAACCGGTTGTTGTTGTTGATGATGATGATGATGATGATGATGATGATTTTGTCAAACTGAGAAATCTTTTTTTTTGAAATCGGGAATCCGTACGGAAATTTGAACAGAACTCTTTTTTAATCCATGGGAGTAGCTTATTCTTGTTCTGTCAGCCATGACCGGGTAGTCTTCCTCCGTTCAAAATTCTGTACAGATTCCCAAGTTTGACAAGATACACCTGAAGAAGGTCGGAGGTTACATCGGCTGAAACGTTGTGAGAATAACAGTTGTCTGAATAATACAAATTATACCTAAGTTATTACTAACCTGTCTGGTGACTTTCCAGTGTCGATAAGGACATGAACAGGGACTCGAGAGCAGTTGCACAGGATCATCGTGACAGGCAGCAGACATAAACTAGAAAAATGACAGAAATAACAAAAATGACAGAAATTTACTTTTATAACCTCGTAATTTAGGTTAATTATAAATAATAACTTGTAAATAAATGGATGAACTATCAAGAGAAACGTTTAACAGATTTATTAAAACTGAACACAGAATGAATTAATGAGTTAATTGGCCGCTGGACGCGATTAATATATTCACAGTCTGACGCCGTGGTCTTTGTTTTCTTTCTCCCCGGGCAGACGACCCTTTTTCAAGGGCGATAACTCTTAACTCCCAAAATGGTTCAAGGGAGGTAATTCCGTTTTTGTTAGGTGTCCTAACATTTACAACAGCTGTTTTATATGTTGCCATGCGTTGGACGGCTTTTAGAAATTGACTTCCAAACTAAAATGGACTTTCTTTCATCCCGTAATGTTCACACTTTCGTGCATTCTTAAAAAAATCATGATTAAACGTGAACTTAAAGCATTAAAATTTTAATTAGAGATTGTTCCTTGATGTAGCATTTTGTCATTTGAATTTGTAAGTTTTAGAAGCCAAAACAACGTAGATATATAAATATAGATATCTCTGGCCAAGTTTTTATTTATCCCTCTTTTTCTCAAGTCCATCTTTATTAATTCCTCCCATGTTTTTCTCAGCCTTCCTCTGAACTGACCCTGCTAGCTCAACTGTTCTACATCTACTAACCCAAGCACTTTCATCAATTCTTTGAAAATAGCAAAACCATCAAAGTCTACTCTTTTGCACACATCTCCCGATACTGTTACGATTAATCTTCCTATGAGGTCATGAAAGCTAAGTCTGTCTTTAAGACTTACATTACACATTCATCGTATCATTTTTTTTTTTTTTTAAGGTAGTTCACCCCAAACAAGGCAGGACGCCACTGTAGACGTAAGGGGCTACTGAGAAGAAAGAAAAGGGGAGAAGGTTGGGGGGGGGGAACTAAATTGGGATCTGCGCAGCGAGATGTCTGTTTACATTAGTTTTAAATTTCTGCATGTCAGTACTGTCAGGGAAACAGGGGGCAGGGAGGGAGTTCCAGAGGCCAGCAGCACGAGGAAAGAAAGCTATTTGAGTAGAAAGCTCTCCGGCATCTGGGGATCTCCACAGTGAATGATGGGATTTAGTTGATTGTCGAGTTGGTCTAGTGAATTTATGGTGAGGGGGCACCAGAGTAGCCAATTCATCGGAGCATAATCCATTAAAGTATTTGTAAAACAAGCACAAGGATGCTACATTGCGGCGATGGGACAGGGACTGGAGCTTGGTTGACAGTGAAGGACCTATTAGGTTGGCGATTCTTTTTTGGACCTTGTCAAGGAGGGAGAGAGTAGTAGATGATGCACCAGCCCAGATGTGGCAACAATACTCCATGCATGGGCGGATCTCATTACTTCTCTAGATACAGCACATGTCTTTAACCTTCACCGGACAAGTTTCACTTCCATACATCATCACATTGCGTACAAATGCATGATCGACTCTTCCTTTCATCGAAACATCAAATATGAACATTTATTTTGCTTTTGTTTAAAAAATTTTGTGTTCTTTAAATTAACAAAAATAATAAAAATAAAATCTTAATTTGTAAATTTTAGAAGCTAAAACAAAGCAGATATATATTTTTTGAATAAATATTTATTTATTTAAAATCAACTTCTTCTTTAGGACTAGAACCATTGTGTTTTTTCTTTGTCTTTCTTCGTGGCATGTTATAACTAGACAATTCTGTATGGTCTTTCAACAGTAATTTAAAAAAAAAAAATGTTTCAATCGCCTTGACGCACATGAAATGAATTAAAGATTAATCCTTGATGTATGTGTTGCGTAATTTGAATTTGTAAGTTTTAGAAGGCAAAACAACGCAGATAAATATTTATTTTTTTAAAATATATATTTTTTAGATATCTATATATCTGCGTTGTTTTGGCTTCTAAAACTTACAAATTCAAAAAATATATATCTGCATTGTTTTGGCTTCTAAAACTTACAAATTAAAAAAATATATATATCTATCTGCATTGTTTTGACTTCTAAAACTTACAAATTCAAAATAAATATATCTACATTGTTTTGGCTTCTAAAACTTACAAATTCAAAATAAATATATCTGCATTGTTTTGGCTTCTAAAACTTACAAATTAAAAATATATACATATATATATATCTGCATTGTTTTGGCTTCTAAAACTTACAAATTCAAAAAAATATATATCTGCATTGTTTTGGCTTCTAAAACTTACAAATTCAAACAATATATATATCTGCATTGTTTTGGCTTCTAAAACTTACAAATTCAAAAAAATATATATCTGCATTGTTTTGGCTTCTAAAACTTACAAATTCAAACCATATATATATCTGCATTGTTTTGGCTTCTAAAACTTACAAATTAAAAATAAATATATCTGCATTGTTTTGGCTTCTAAAACTTACAAATTCAAACCATATATATATCTGCATTGTTTTGGCTTCTAAAACTTACAAATTCAAAAAATAAATATATCTGCATTGTTTTGGCTTCTAAAACTTACAAATTCAAAAAATATATATATCTGCATTGTTTTGGCTTCTAAAACTTACAAATTAAAAATAAATATATCTGCATTGTTTTGGCTTCTAAAACTTACAAATTCAAACCATATATATATCTGCATTGTTTTGGCTTCTAAAACTTACAAATTAAATATATATATATATATATATATATATATATATATCTGCATTGTTTTGGCTTCTAAAACTTACAAATTAAAAATAAATATATCTGCATTGTTTTGGCTTCTAAAACTTACAAATTAAAAATAAATATATCTGCATTGTTTTGGCTTCTAAAACTTACAAAGTAAAACCATATATATCTGCATTGTTTTGACTTCTAAAACTTACAAATTAAAACCATATATATATATATATATATATATATATATATATATATATATATCTGCATTGTTTTGGCTTCTAAAACTTACACATTCAAAAAATATATATATCTGCATTGTTTTGGCTTCTAAAACTTACAAATTCAAAAAATATATATCTGCATTGTTTTGGCTTCTAAAACTTACAAATTCAAAAAATATATATCTGCATTGTTTTGGCTTCTAAAACTTACAAATTAAAACCATATATATATATATATATATATATATACATATATATCTGCATTGTTTTGATTTCTAAAACTTACAAATTAAAAAAATATATATATCTGCATTGTGTTGGCTTCTAAAACTTACAAATTCAAACAATATATATATCTGCATTGTTTTGGCTTCTAAAACTTACAAATTCAAAAAAATATATATATGCATTGTTTTGGCTTCTAAAACTTACAAATTAAAAATAAATATATCTGCATTGTTTTGGCTTCTAAAACTTACAAATTAAAAATAAATATATCTGCATTGTTTTGGCTTCTAAAACTTACAAATTCAAAATAAATATATCTACATTGTTTTGGCTTCTAAAACTTACAAATTAAAAAAAAATATATATATATCTGCATTGTTTTGGCTTCTAAAACTTACAAATTCAAAAAATATATATATCTGCATTGTTTTGGCTTCTAAAACTTACAAATTCAAAATAAATATATATATATCTACATTGTTTTGGCTTCTAAAAATTACAAATTAAAAAAAAAAAAAAAATATATATGCATTGTTTTGGCTTCTAAAACTTACAAATTAAAAAAAATATAAATATATATGCGTTTTTTTGGCTTCTAAAACTTACAAATTCAAAATAAATATATATATATCTACATTGTTTTGGCTTATAAAAATAACAAATTCAATAATAAAAAAATATCTGCGTTGTTTTTGCTTCTAAAACTTAAATTCAAATCACAAAAACTACTCCAAGGAACAATCTCTAATTAAAATCTTAATGCTTTAAATTCACGTTTAATCATGATTTTTAAAGAATGCACGAAAAGTGTGTGAACATTACTGGATGAAAGAAAGCCCATTTCTTTTGTTAATACCTGTAAAACAAAAGTTGGGGAAAAGGAAACAAAAAAACAAAAGAAACACGAATTTTCTTTCATTTGTTTTCCTTTTCTCTTTTCTTTTGTTGGATAATGTGGGAGGAAAAGGGAATGCGAATTGGTTATCCTTCGAGGGTGTCACAAGCTGCTTGAGCAGTCCATGGAGCACACCTTGTACAAATGGTTGGTACACCTAGTTGAGACAGTGGGGAAGTGCTTCTGCTGGTCTGCAAAAAATAGTCCAATAAGCGTTTGCAACTTGATCACCTCTGCCAGTCAAACTCCCTTCCTATGCATTCTCGGCACGACACTGATTTTGTTGAATAGGTTGGGTGTAAGAGTGAAAGTTTGGCACTATACCCGAGCCCTAAAGCCAACCTGCCTCTGAGTTAACTTCAGTCGCCTACAAATACAGAAGAAAATTGTTTTTTCACACAAAAGTCAAACCCCAAAACCCTGCTCATATTTAAAACAGAAATCCATATAGCGTCTTCTCGGTTCTCAGCCTTTTGGTCGAGATCGAAGTGTAGTATCTGTTCCGATGGATACTGCACCCCATAGACTGGTATTGTCTTGGCCTTCGGGGTTTGATTTACGCCGGTCTATGGGTCAGTCCTGTGCAGTTCTAGGAGGTCCACCCTCCCAGGTTTTGCCTCCCCTCTTTGGGGAGGAGTAAGTTTATTGCTTACTGCCTGAGGCGCCCCTACTGGGGAATGCCGACGGGGCTGCTCAGCCAATTTTTAATGGCCAGAGTGCTCACTTCTCGGGCACTGGCTTTTCAAGCCCCACTTTCCCGACCCGACCTTGGGTCACATCTTACCTTGTGGGAGTAAGATAAAACTGGCCTTGTGCCTAATTCCTGGAGAGGAGTAAATAAATACTCTGGAATCCGACAGTTTCTGGTTGCTTCCAAGCTGCATTCTACAGTAAGTGCAAGTACGTTGCAAATCCAAGAAATTTAAACATGTGCAATGCTGCCTATTTAGTGGGTTGCATCGTTGCAATCCATGTGAATAACAGGCTTGCTGCAAGTGGGGCATATTTAATTAAGAGAAATGAAGGACCTGAGAAATATGTCTGGTTTGGGGTTGACCACCCAGAATTTGATTTGTCCACTTGAATAAAAAAATTTTTTAAAAAGTAATGGTTCTACAGATACAAGGCTCTCTGCTGTGGATATAGCTCACTCAAGGTCTGCTAAAAATAATGGCCGTCCAGATACAGGACCTTTAGTCAGTTTTTTTTATGCCCATAGATTGGCAGCTGATTATCTCATGTGGTCTTTCTGGTGTGGTCACAGTTATATCTATATATATTCCAGCAGAGGGGCAGTCGGTTTTTGGTGGTTCTGAAAAACAGATGATCTGTTTGTGTTCAGTTGGATTTTGCTTTGATTTATTTGGGCTAAGAATTCTCATGTGCAAATCTGTTGTTCAGCAGAAGAAAATGAGTATTATTGTAATACACAAAATAAACAACAAAAATTGAAAGTTACCCCCCACCCCCTAAAAAAAACAAAAAATCCCCCAAATAAACAACAAAAATTGAAAGTTACCCCCCACCCCCTAAAAAAAACAAAAAATCCCCAAAATAAACAACAAAAATTGAAAGTTACCCCCACCTCCCTAAAAAAACCCAAAATAAACAACAAAAATTGAAAGTTACCCCCACCCCCTAAAAACAAAAAATCCCCAAAATAAACAAAAATTGAAAGTTACCCCCACCCCCTAAAAAACAAAAAATCCCCAAAATAAACAACAAAAATTGAAAGTTACCCCCTACCACCTAAAAAAAAACAAAAACTCCCCAAAACAAACAAAAATTGAAAGTTACCCCCTACCCCCTAAAAAAAACCCAAAATAAACAACAAAAATTGAAAGTTACCCCCCCCCCAAAAAAAATAAAAAATCCCCCAAATAAAAACAAAAATTAAAAGTTACCCCCCACCCCCTAAAAAAATAAAAAATCCCCCAAATAAACAACAAAAATTGAAAGTTACCCCCTACCCCCTAAAAAAAAAAAACAAACTATTTCTCAATATATGGAAAAAAAGTTTCTACTTACCATTTTCTTCTAAATTGGTGTTTAACATTGGATTCATGTGAAAAATTGTAATGAACCAAATGTGTACTGACTTCCATGCTAGGTTTCGTCTCAGGAACATTTTCAATGTCCCTTATAAACTTGACTGGGCCACGTTCAGGCGCTTGCTAAAAAAAAGAAAAAGATTAAATTGAACAAATTTAAAACATTTCAGAATAAAAAAAAAAAAGAAAATCACAAAAAGGAAAATGTAGAGTTCACTGGTTTTAAATATGTAAGATGCACAAATAAGCAACAATCATATTTAGATACGATAAAATAATAAAAATAAAGAGAAAGATACCAGTGTGCATGTAGAGGAAGGCGACAGGAAGTCATTCTTTGATGAAACAAGGCTCATTTAACTCCCCTTCAGGAATCGTTTGAAGTTTTAGCTTTACAGGGAAAAATTAAAGTTTTTCAGTTTTCAATGAGAACCGTCATAAGAGGGAAAAAGAGGGTAAAGCAAAGACAAGGCGTAGAGAGGAAGAGAGAAGAAAAAAGAAAAGAGAGGAAGAAAGATAAAGCGAGAGAGAGAGGAAGAAAGATAAAGCAAGAGAGAGAGAGGAAGAAAGATAAAGCAAGAGAGAGAGAGAGGAAGAAAGATAAAGCAAGAGAGAGAGAGAGAGGAAGAAAGATAAAATGAGAGAGAGAAAGAGAAATAAAATCCAGCCAAATAGTGACAAAAAAATAAGAAGGTAAGGCTCTAGTAATTTGGCAGAAATCAACATTTTTTATTAAAAAAAAACAAAAACGGATTTCGACCAAAATATGGAGAATTCACATCCATGGAAGGCTCTAGCAACTGGAGAGGAAATCCGCTTTTTCTAGATTAACAAAAAAGCAGAGAACTCACATTTGTTATACACTTAATATATAGAATACTGTTGGCCGGATTTTCAAAGTTGGACCTAAATAGCATTTAAGGTGACAAATCAAACTTTGATTCTGACTAGCCACCGTCCATGTGTTATTGTTGTACAATGTTATTGACAACAGACTAATGTACTTCATTACAATTTATTTAAAAAAAAAAAATGCCTGGATTAAAAAAAAAAGTGGAATTCCGCTAAAAAAAAGCGGAGAACCCACATCCCTGCTGGTTCGTACTTACTGGTAGCGTGGGACAAGACGTGGCAATGCCGTTCAGTTTCTTCAAAGTTACATGGTGCTGTCCAACCACCTTGAGCATTTCACCTGATTCTTGCGTAAGAAAACCCTGAAGTGAGAAGAAGATCGAAATTAAATTCACAACAGCCGATTCAATTATAACTAGCAGGGCTACCCGGCGTTGCCCGGGGCAAAAGTGTAACAGATTTCTATTAAAACTTCTATCTCTTTACCTCTCTCTCTCTCTATCTGTCTCCCCCCCCCCATTTATCTTTCTGGACATACATACAACTCTCCTTTATTTAGATTCCCCGAGGAATAAGTCGGCATAAGGGAAGTAACTCCTTGATAAAAAAAAAATCAGAGTTACTTCCCTTTAGTACATAAAATGGCTGAAAAATCGACCCTGACGAAATCTGCACCAGTTTAGGGTCAAAGAATGAATATTTTTTTCTAAATTTTAGATATTATTCATCCAGCGCAATGCTGATAAAAAAATACCAACTTTGTGGCTGTTTGTTTTGTAGTTTTTACTTTTAACTGGACATACACACAGAGACAACTGCCCTTTTATATAATAAACTAGATCACCCGTGACCCATTGGTCCAGTATTTGTTATATATATATTATTAAATATTTGAAAATTTCAAATATTTATGAAAACATTTTTTTAATTTTAAACAAGCATACACATCTAGACATTTAGTATTATTATTATCTTTCCAAGAACTTCCCAGATGTGGAACTCATTACCACGGGACTGCTTCCCTACAGACTACAACAGGGTCATCTTCAAATCCAACGTCAACACATACTTGTCACACAGTCTTCACGAATCATCATCATTTATTATTTCCATTTATTATTTTCAATCCTTTCATAATATTCTTCATCATTCAACCGACAATCCATCTATCTTATTAAGCTTATCCTCTAGTTGCTTTTTTCTTTGATAAGTGATGAGTCATTAGTAAAAAAAAAAAATAATTTATGTATACTAGCAAAAATATGCTCCCCCCGGTTGCATATTTTTGCTAGTTGTTTTATTTAATTGCTCAGTAAAATGTGTTTGTTTTTTTACAAAAAAAAAAAGAAAGAAAATCACCCCATTTTTATTTTAATAAATAAAACACGGAATAATACAAACAGTTTTGAAACAAAATTCACCCTTTATGGCGTAAAATGTAAAACAAAAAATCCTAAACTCACTTAAAAGGTCGTAAAAATATAATAATAGTTTTCAAATCGAAAAAAAAAAGGTGTACCTAAAATAAAATCAACAATTAAAGAAATAAAATAGTTATTTAATTGCTCAGGAAAATGTGTTTGTTTTTTTCTTACAAAAAAAAAAAAAAAGTAATTTTTAATCAATTATTTTTAAATTAAATAATTTGATTCAATAAATTTGTGCTTTAAAACATAATTTCTAATAATATTAAAAAAACAAACAAACCCAAAACGTTTTAATAAAAAAATCAAAGTAAAGATATCATTTTGAGCGACTCGTACGATAAATTTCAGAGAATCTGTTGTTTACATGTTATTAATCAAATAACGCGCCCCTGTCTTGTGTCTCTCTATCTATCTGTCTGTCTCTCTCTCTTGAAATAGAACTTTCTGTATGTTCGAAATAAAACATTATACTTAATAATCAGAGGGTGGGTAAGACATATACTAAAAGGAGGAGATATAGCCTGGGAGGATGGTATAATGACAACAGAACAGATACTACACTACTTCCCGGCTCAAAAAAAGTAAAGGAGAAGGTAATGCCTGGGAGGGTAGTATCATGACAACAGAACAGATACTACATCACCTCCCCCAAAAAGTAGGAGGTAATGCCTGGGAGGATGGTAGAATGACAACAGAACAGATACTACACTATCTCCACACCTCTAAAAAAAGGAGGACGTAATGCCTGGGATGATGATATAATGACAACAGAACAGATACTACACTACCTCCACACCTCTCAAAAAAGGAAGAGGTAATGCCTGGGAGGATAGTATCATGACAACAGAACAGATACTACACTATCTCCACACCTCTCAATAAAGGAGAACGTAATGCCTGGGAGGATGATATCATGACAACAGAGCAGATACTGTTACATTATGCACCTGAATGTAGCATTTAAAGATAGTACATTAGTCTGAAATAATATATACTATACTATTTCATAATACGTACAATAGTCTTAAATAGTATAGTTTTGGCTCAGACAAACAGACAGACACATAATCTCCATTATTAATAGATTTATTTTTATTTAGTATTAATAGGAAGACCCGACGTTGCTCTGGATCGAATGAAGATCATTACTATGTACTTTTTCACTCTGCTCATAACACCATATTATTTTCTTTGTTTTTACTACCCCCCCTCCTCCCGCTTCGACCCCTAAAATAGTCGGAAGAAGTTGAAATGTTGGAAAACTCTCTGAATTAGTGTCTTATACATATGGTTTAAATTTCATTACAATCAGATATACGTATTTACAGTTTTAAGGATGTTCTGTCCCCATGGGTCACTTAGAGGTCACGACATGTAGATATTCGGCACAGAGAAGGTAACATGGAAATTGGAGACATTTCATAAAAATAAGATGTATTCAAATTTTTAAGAAGGTTATGCCCTCATAGCTCCCTTAGGGTTGCACTTAGAGATTTGGGAACACTTCCATTGTCTTCCCCGGTAAATTTTACATAAGAATACACTTTTAGACTTTATGTAGATTCTCTAACCTTTCTTTCTATAGGGAACACACAAACATCGCACGCATACAAATAGTCCCCTTAGGGGTGCACTTTGAGATTCGGGAACACTTCCATTGTCTTCCCCGGTAAATTTTACATAAGAATACACTTTTAGATTTTATGTAGATTCTCTAACCTTTCCTTCTATAGATAACAAACATCACACACAAACATACATTGAATTTTATTTATTTTAAATCATCATCATCAGCAGCAGCAGCAGCCAGCAGTTACAGCTGTTTTTTCTTTCAGGGGTCTAGACAGTTCATCTCGTAGATGACCCATGACCCGAAGGGTCACAGTTCGTCTCGAGTGAGAAGTAGAGAGAGATGGTGGGTGGGAAGTAGGAGATATTTAATTATAACAAATACTGACCGAACGGTTTATAGGTAGTCTAGTTGTTCTATCTAATGTAGAATAGATCCCCTAGCATTTATCTCCCTTTGCAGGCCCTTTTTTCTTAGGAGATTCCATCAGACTCGTCACATGCGAGATCCTGCCGGTGCTTGTTCCCGATCTATTTAGCTGCTTTCTTCACGACCCTCATGGTGCTGTTTTTCTATCTCTTTAAATATCCTGACGTTTTGAGCATCGCCGATCAAAATTATTGCCGTTCTTCTAAGAATAGAATTAAATAGTGCTAGTATTATCTACAAACTTTGTTTACTTTTTCCCCCGTGCGTTAACCTATACTTTTTACCGCTTGTAACTCGGCTATCACCTCGCATAATTTGTATTTTTTTCCTGTCTAGCATTATTTTTACACTCAAAGTATTTTCTATTCTGTAATTTTATTAAGCTTACGGCTCTTTATATCTTAGTAAACTTTTTTTTATTCCTTTTCAATTTTTACTATTACTCTGTCTAAAATATACCATGCCTCAGAATCTTGATTGTCGATAAGAGTTTATGCTAGCTGTCCGACGTTTGCATGTTTCTACAAAATATACCATCCTAGAAACAGTATATACCTTGATTTTAATTTTTTTTTATTGTTATTCTCTTCCATAAAATAAATGTTATCTATAAATTATTAAAAGAAATAAAGTCTTTCATAAAAGATTTAAAACATTGTTGATTAGATGATGTTGCAGTTTTTGAAAAATTTCATGAAAAGAAATATTTAAAAAAAAAATTATTGATAATATGCGGTCAATCTTTTCAGTAACATTTTTTGTGGACTAGTGTTCCTTCCTCTTCTCTTCCTCCTCTTTCATCTTTTTCCTCTGCTTCCTCCCATTTCCTGTTCATACCGAGGTGTGACAAAAACGAACACCAGTATTAATACATATAGACAACTAGCAGGTTGATCTGGCATTGCCCAGATTGGAGTGGGGAATAACATTGGAGGTCCCCGGATGCCGAAAGACTTTCTACTTTAATAGCTTCTTTCCTCGGACCGTTCACCTTTGGAATTCCCTCCCTGTTCTGAAATTTAAATGAAATGTGAACAAGCATCTCTCCACACTTGTGATGTCCCTACAAATCTGACCCCTAATTCACAGTAGCAGTGCGCTTTGTTTGGGGTGAATTGAAATAAAAACAAAAAAGACTAAGAACAGAATTCTTTAATATTCTTTGTCTGAATTAAATAATAAATTTATTCATTTCATTTGTTGCATTTACTTAGAACTTATAAAGGGCAGTTGTTTTTTTAAATTTAATTTTCTTATCTTTCTGTTTTTGCTGGGGATGGGGCATCCTATCGGATGCCAGACATTCACCGGCTATTTCAGACACTCCAGCCTAGAGATCTTTTTAAGATTCTAACCGACCCTTTAAGTGCAATTGTTTGTATTTCCCTTGCACTCGGTTCACCGGGAATACTCGCCAGATAGCTTTTGAAATTCTTTTTCATTAGTCCTGTTGCTCCTATAATTACTGGTATGATGGAGATTTTCCTAAGATTCCAGTTTCTTTTCATGTCGTACATAAGACCTTGGTATTTCGTAATCTTTTCTCTTTCAGCTCTATTTAATCCTGCATCATTAGGGACACTGACTTTAACTAGGGTTGCTACTTTCTCCCTTTTGTCCCATATTACGATGTCAGCTCTTTAACAGCTCCGTTTTCTAGATATGTAGCTGTAGGGATTGCATAGTCATAGTGGATGGTGTATAATTTATTTCCAACTGTTCTTTCTTGTATATGCTCCCAGGACTTGCTGCTACACTGGATATTCAACTTTTTTACAAATAGTCCAGTGAAGATATTTACACACTCTGTTTTGTTGCATTGTATAATAGCCATCCCCCAGCAGAACCTTACAACTGGATGTCAAGTGGCTCACACTCTCCACTTCTGTGTGGCAGAACCTGCACTTGTTATTGTTGCTGAGACCATTCATCTTTTTAAAGGTACTGGTCATCAAGCCTTGATCTTAGTTGTTTGTATGTATGTCTCGCTAAAACTTGAAAACTATGAAACAAACACCCACATAGTTGGTATTTTCTTGATTGGCGTTGCCCCAGATGTATAATATCTAAAAATTAAAAAAAAAAAAAAAATTCTATCCAAAAGTACTCAATATCATAGATAGAGCAGGTGTATTTACTCGGCATTGCCCGGGAGTCATCAACATCCTAGATAAAGCAATCTTACATAGAGCAGGTGTTTTTAAACACTGCGTTGCCTGGGGAAAAGATTTTCACTGTATTTTGTTATACTATTGAATACCAGAAAAAGTACTCTGCGTTGCTCGGGAGTCAGTATTCAATATCCTAGATAGAGCAGGTGTGTGCAATGATACAGTAGTACATTTTCAATGAGGTATATGCTTGATGGAGAAAGGGAAGACAAAAAAACTCGGTGTTGTCCAGGAATACACTAAAATAAATATAGGTTTCATTATATTATTAAGGGGGAGGGGGGAAGATAAGAAACTAAGAAACTCTGCATTGCCCAGAAATAATTTAAAATAAATATAGGTTTCATTATATTATTAAGGGGAAGGGGGAAGATAAGAAACTAAGAAACTCTGCATTGCCCAGAAATAATTTAAAATAAATATAGGTTTCATTATATTATTAAGGGGAAGGGGGGGAAGATAAGAAACTAAGAAACTCTGCATTGCCCAGAAATAATTTAAAATAAATATAGGTTTCATTATATTATTAAGGGGAAGGGGGGGAAGATAAGAAACTAAGAAACTCTGCATTGCCCAGAAATAATTTAAAATAAATATAGGTTTCATTATATTATTAAGGGGAAGGGGGGAAGATAAGAAACTAAGAAACTCTGCATTGCCCAGAAATAATTTAAAATAAATATAGGTTTCATTATATTATTAAGGGGAAGGGGGGAAGATAAGAAACTAAGAAACTCTGCATTGCCCAGAAATAATTTAAAATAAATATAGGTTTCATTATATTATTAAGGGGAAGGGGGAAGATAAGAAACTAAGAAACTCTGCATTGCCCAGAAATAATTTAAAATAAATATAGGTTTCATTATATTATTAAGGGGAAGGGGGGAAGATAAGAAACTAAGAAACTCTGCATTGCCCAGAAATAATTTAAAATAAATATAGGTTTCATTATATTATTAAGGGGAAGGGGGGGAAGATAAGAAACTAAGAAACTCTGCATTGCCCAGAAATAATTTAAAATAAATATAGGTTTCATTATATTATTAAGGGGAAGGGGGGAAGATAAGAAACTAAGAAACTCTGCATTGCCCAGAAATAATTTAAAATAAATATAGGTTTCATTATATTATTAAGGGGAAGGGGGAAGATAAGAAACTAAGAAACTCTGCATTGCCCAGAAATAATTTAAAATAAATATAGGTTTCATTATATTATTAAGGGGAAGGGGGAAGATAAGAAACTAAGAAACTCTGCATTGCCCAGAAATAATTTAAAATAAATATAGGTTTCATTATATTATTAAGGGGAAGGGGGGAAGATAAGAAACTAAGAAACTCTGCATTGCCCAGAAATAATTTAAAATAAATATAGGTTTCATTATATTATTAAGGGGAAGGGGGGGAAGATAAGAAACTAAGAAACTCTGCATTGCCCAGAAATAATTTAAAATAAATATAGGTTTCATTATATTATTAAGGGGAAGGGGGGAAGATAAGAAACTAAGAAACTCTGCATTGCCCAGAAATAATTTAAAATAAATATAGGTTTCATTATATTATTAAGGGGAAGGGGGAAGATAAGAAACTAAGAAACTCTGCATTGCCCAGAAATAATTTAAAATAAATATAGGTTTCATTATATTATTAAGGGGAAGGGGGGAAGATAAGAAACTAAGAAACTCTGCATTGCCCAGAAATAATTTAAAATAAATATAGGTTTCATTATATTATTAAGGGGAAGGGGGGGAAGATAAGAAACTAAGAAACTCTGCATTGCCCAGAAATAATTTAAAATAAATATAGGTTTCATTATATTATTAAGGGGAAGGGGGGAAGATAAGAAACTAAGAAACTCTGCATTGCCCAGAAATAATTTTAAATAAATATAGGTTTCATTATATTATTAAGGGGAAGGGGGGAAGATAAGAAACTAAGAAACTCTGCATTGCCCAGAAATAATTTAAAATAAATATAGGTTTCATTATATTATTAAGGGGAAGGGGGGGAAGATAAGAAACTAAGAAACTCTGCATTGCCCAGAAATAATTTAAAATAAATATAGGTTTCATTATATTATTAAGGGGAAGGGGGGAAGATAAGAAACTAAGAAACTCTGCATTGCCCAGAAATAATTTAAAATAAATATAGGTTTCATTATATTATTAAGGGGAAGGGGGGAAGATAAGAAACTAAGAAACTCTGCATTGCCCAGAAATAATTTAAAATAAATATAGGTTTCATTATATTATTAAGGGGAAGGGGGGAAGATAAGAAACTAAGAAACTCTGCATTGCCCAGAAATAATTTAAAATAAATATAGGTTTCATTATATTATTAAGGGGAAGGGGGGAAGATAAGAAACTAAGAAACTCTGCATTGCCCAGAAATAATTTAAAATAAATATAGGTTTCATTATATTATTAAGGGGAAGGGGGGAAGATAAGAAACTAAGAAACTCTGCATTGCCCAGAAATAATTTAAAATAAATATAGGTTTCATTATATTATTAAGGGGAAGGGGGGGAAGATAAGAAACTAAGAAACTCTTCATTGCCCAAAAATAATTTAAAATAATTATAGATTTCATTATATTTTTGAAGAAGGAAGGGGGGGGGGGGTAAGAATGTCGGTGTTGCCCAGGAGCAATAATTTTAAAACTGAAAGCTCAGATGAATGACTTACATATTATTTTCAATACATTAAAACAAGAGAGAGAAATGGGCTGGGCGGAGATGAAAGAGGGATGGGGCAGAGAGATGTGGAAAAAAGGGGAAGGGGGAAAGAGAGAAAGGTATAGAGACGGACTAAGATAGGTAAAGAGATAGGAGTTTTAATATAAAGATGTTACACACACTTTTTAACCTCTGTTTTCTTTTTATGGCACCTGTAGACCTGCTAGTATACTAGGTACTCTGCATTGCTTGGGAGTCAGTACTCAATATCCTAGATAGAGCAGGTATGTGCAATAATACAGTAGTAAATTTTCAATGTGGTATATGCTTGATAGAGAAAGGGAAGACAAGAAACTCAGCATTGCTTGGGAATACACTAAAATAAATATAGGTTTCACTATATTATTAAGGGGGAGGGGGAAGATAAGAAACTCAGCGTTGCTTGGGAATACACTAAAATAAATATAGGTTTCACTATATTATTAAGGGGGAGGGGCCAGATAAGAAACTCTGCATTGCCTGAGAGCAATAACTTTAAAACTGAAAGCTCAGGTGAATGACTTGCATTATTGTAATTTTCAATACATTAAAACAAAAGAGAGAAATGGGCTGGGCGGAGATGAAAGAGGGATGGGGGAGAGGGATGTGGAAAAAAGGGGAAGGGGGAAAGAGAGAAAGGTATAGAGACGGATTAAGATAGATAGAGGTTTGGTAGTTTTGTTTTACGGCATATCAACCCTTTTTGGGTTATTTAATGCCGAATCTGGTCATTATAGTAAAAGTTTTTATGCTTCAAGTTCTTTATATCTTCAAATGTTTAATCATCGTTTTTGGTTTGGTAGTTTTGTTCTACGGCATATCAACCCTTTTTGGGTTATTTAATGCCGAATCTGGTCATTATAGTAAAAGATTTATGCTTCAAGTTCTAAAAATAAAATAAAAAAGGGGAGGGAGAAAGGGAGAGGGGCTGTTGTTTTTGTTTTTGGTTTTGTAGAACATAATTAAGTTTTACAAAAAAAAAAAAAAAAAAAAAAAAAAAAACGTCAATGTAGGTGAATTTCGTCTCAGGGAGCTACAGGGCAGCCTGATATGGTATCACCAGAAGATAGATAGAGACATAAGAGTTTTAATATAAAGATGTTACACACACTTTTTAACCTTTACGGGTTTTATTTTTTATGGCCCCGGCCAACGCTACGTAGACTGGCTTGTATATATCTAGATAATAATAAAAGAGAAATGATGTTTTTTTTTGTTTTTTTTAAATTTTATTTTGCACATCCTTACCTGCCATAAAATGATCAAGGTCAAATTGACTTCGATGGCAGCATTAAGGTCACTAAATTTGGAATGGTTAGCAGATGAAGTTTCATGTTCTGTTACTGATGAGTTCAATGAAGAGGACCAATTTTGATCACTGCTCGCAGGTTGGGTGCATGACTTGTAGTAAAAGTCAGAACAGGGAGTCTTAGAGCTATCAATCTGAAACGAGAAAAACAACAACAACATGAACATGAATAAATGCAAGAGGTGCGATCATTTCTCACACTAACAGTGAGATCAAAACACTATTTCAAGTTAATTCAAGTTTCCACAATTTATTCGGCTCTTCAAGGGCTTACTTTTTGGCTAACCTGTTTGGAGGCCAGGGGATTGAATGCTGGTGGTGGTCTCTCTGTTTGGAGTCGAGGGGATTTCTTTTGGCCTTTTGGCCAAGATCAAAGTGTAGTATCTGTTCCGATGGATACTACACCCCATAGACTGGTATTGTCTTGGCCTTCGGGTCTTGATGACGCCGGTCTGTGGGTTTGTCCTGTGCAGTTCTAGGAGGTCCACCCTCCCAGGCTTTGCCTTCCTTCTTTGGGGAGGAGTAAGTTTATTGCTTACTGTCCGAGGCACCCCTACCGGGGAATGCCGACAGGGCTGCCCAGGCAATTTTTAAATGGCCAGAGTGCTCACCTCTCGGACGCTGGCTTTTCTAATCCCACTTTCCCGACCTTGTGTCACATCTTACCTTGTGAGGGTAGATAAATCTCTGTAAGGGCTTACTTTTGGGCCAGCCTGTTTGGAGTCCAGGGGATTGAACGCTGGTGGTGGTGTCTCTTTCAGGCTTGGTTTGTCTTGAAGTGATTCTACCTTCCTCTCCCTTTTTATTATTATGATTAACTCCTTAATCAAGTGGCTTCATGTGTTGTCTGAAGTAACTTCCATAAATAAGTAGCACCATATCTTTTTTATATACTGCTTATGTATATGTGATCTTAGTAGTAAAGTTAAATTACGGAAAATTATCAAGTAGAATTTTAGTAATAGACAAAATGAATTTCTTTCTCATTTTTCCAATTATACGTTGGATCGCAGCCATTTTGAGTCATTGCGCAACTTCGACTTGACAGACTGACTTATCTGCTCTTTTACATAACTCTTGTAACTAAAAGGCGCAAAATGTCCCAAACTGGCGTCGTTCCAACATATAATCGGAAATATGAAAAAGAAATGAATTTTATTTATTAATAAAATTCTACTCGATAATTTTCCGTAAATTTGGTGCACACTAATATTTTCAGTTCTGTGAGGAGTATTATGCTTTATGGGCTGCATTGGCTAACACTCTTAAGATACTGCAGCGCAATGAAAGAGCCATGATTAGATGGATCTGTCATGTCAAGCCAGAAGATGACACTCTCCTCTCTAAGCTTGGTATGAAAGAAATATCTGATGTCCTTAAGCTGAGCAGGTTGAGATGGCTTGGCCATGTCGAGTGAAGCTCCAGCTGGATCTCCCGGGTCAGAGACATGTCCATCGCATCAAGTCGGCAGGCTGGAAGACCAAAACTCTCTTGGGATGAGCTGTGTAAACACGACTGTGTGGCCCTAGGGATTGCAAACTTTGATCCTCGCGACCGCCAAGCCTGGAGAGAAAGACTTTGATCAAGACTGACAGACAGGCCCCCCCCCTCTTATAGAGGACTAATTAGAGGCCTATTGAAAATAAATCGGATGATGATGATGACTAAGATTGTTTATTAATTAACTATACTTTGTTATTTGTTCTTTTTAATCCAATGATTGTTTTGATTTTAATAAGACAAATAGTTAAGAAATATTGTTTTATTTCGTGGATAAATGTTTAGCAGGTCAATAGAATTCAGAAATTCCAATGATGGTGGGTTCTTCTCCTTTGTTACGATGGCAGGACAGTTGTTTATGTACAACTATTGTGTTCCTTTCCAGTCTATTCTTTAGGGGAACTGATTTGATTTTCAACATATGCACACAAACAAAGAATAAAAATGGATAGTAAAACTAACCACACATAAATCAAGCGTGAACTCCGACTTGAGTATTTAAAATAAAACATGAATATAGCAGGAGAGTTGTTTGGGCAGCACTATTGTATTCCTTTCCGGTCTGTTCTTTGGGGGAATTGACTTGATGCCACAGCCCTTCCATTAATTTCCCAACTTTTATGACCTCATAATTTAGGTTATAATAAATAATAACTTGTAAATAAAATGGATGAACTATCAAGAGAAACGTTTAACAGATTTATTAAAACTGAACACAGAATGAATTAATGAATTAATTTGCCGCTGGACGCGATTGACATATTAACAGTCTGATCCGTGATCTGTGTTTACTTTCTCTCTGGACAGCCAACAATTTCAAGGGCGATAAATCTTAACTCCCGAAATGGTTAAAGTGAGGTAATTCCATTTTTCGTTAGGTGTCCTAACACCAACTTGTGTGAGTGTCTTCAATATCCCAATTTGTGTGTGTGAAATTTAACGTAGAATGATCCTCGATTTCTGGGCCATTCTAGTTTTTAATGCATTAACAAAACAAGAAAAAGAAACAACTTTGTGTTAATTTACAAAACCTTTTTTTCATACCGAAAGTATCGACGGATATGTTTTAACTTCATTTTTGTTAAATTTCGTTAAAATTAGCTTTTTGAATAAAAAGAATGTTTAAAGTTAATTTTGTACGTAATAAAAGTTTAAAACATTAAAAATGCTTTGTCCAAGAAATAAACAAGAAAAAAACATTAAGAGAAAGAACCCAAGTGAGCATGTAGGAGGGAAGGAGACAGGAAGTCATTCTTTGATGAAACAAGAGTCTTCTACCTTCCCTCCCCATCATGAATCGTTTGATATATGGCAAAATTAACATTTCCAGAGAGAGCAGAAAGGGAAGTAAGACCAGGCAAGCCGAGAAGTACGGAAGGAGGAAGAGAAAAACAAGAGAAAGAAAGATAATGCGAGAGAGATGAAGAAAGAGAAATAAAATTGAGCCAAGGCAGAAATCAGACATTTCTTATTGAGATAAATAAAAAAGAAAGGCAGACTTAAGAGCTTTTAAAAAGAAAAGCTAATAATAAAAAAAGAAAAGCGGAATGCCACTTTTTCTGAATTAGAAAAAAAAAAGCAGAATTCTGCTAAAAAGTGGAAAACTTCCCTGTGTCAGAACCGAGAAAAGGAAGGCAAGGTAGGACAAAATAGAGACAGGAAGAGAGAAAACACAGAAAAAGAGAAAGAAAGATAAGGTAAGAGAGAAAGAAATAAAATCCAGTCAAATAGTGAAAAAATAAGGAGGTAAGGCTCAAGCGATTTGGCAGAAATCAGTCGTTTTTTATTTTGACCAAAAAGCAGACAATTCACATGAATGGAAGGCTCTAGCAATTTAAGCGGAAATCTGCTTTTTCTGGATTAAAAAAAGCGATATTCCACTAAAATGTGGAGAACTCACGTCCCTGATAAGAAAATGCACGATAATTCAAGAATGCAATTCAATAAAAAAAAATGTAACACCATTTTACGAAAAAGGTGAACGTGTGTTCAATTTGAGAAATATATTTTACTTACTTTCGTTTGATTAAAATGAGTGTTGCTGAAAAACACATCTTTTTTGCGAGGCTGAGACATACCTGAGGGACGAGAGGAGAAAAATAAAAATTAACATCAATCAGAGATAAAACCTAACTTTAAAAGGCAGGCCCCAAACTATGCAAATTTTTAGAGTCAATTTCGTTCCTCTAAGTAAGGGATGGTCAACCTGAAGGGAGCACATGTGAACATGCAAATGTAAACAAATATAAAAACATAATTTCATGTGACAATATATAAGGGGAGAAAAGATATTATAAGGAACCCAATTTCAGCTCATATCTATATATATATATATATATATATATATATATATATATATATATCTCATATCTCTCTCTCTCTCTCTCTATATATATATATATCTCATATCTCTCTCTCTCTCTATATATATATATATATATCTCATATCTCTCTCTCTATATATATATATCATATATACCTCATATATCATATATAGCTCATATATCTCTCTCTCTCTCTATATATATATATATACCTCATATATCATATATAGCTCATATCTCTCTCTCTCTATATATATATATATATATATATACCTCATATATCATATATAGCTCATATCTCTCTCTCTCTCTCTATATATATATATATATATACCTCATATCATATATAGCTCATATCTCTCTCTCTCTATATATATATATATATATATATACCTCATATATCATATATAGCTCATATCTCTCTCTCTCTCTCTCTCTATATATATATATATATATATATATATATATTAGGGGAGGTCGATTTTGAAACTGTAAATTATCGCACTCGAAGAAAGTTGCCAAATAATGTCAAAAGTTACCACAAGAAATATTTTTCTTCAAAATTTTGTATTTATTTGAGCATTGCAACTTTAAGATCAAATAAATCGAGATTTTTTCTCACTGCCGAGATTTCACCGGCAGATGTGTCGCCTTAAATTAAACCCGGGTTTTAACAAAAAAAAGTAATACATTACTTAATAATAAATATTTTAAAGTTTATTATTATTTTTCTTAAGAAATTAAATGTACATATTCAAATTAAAAAGGAATAAAACACTATGATATTTAATGTTATATATAAATAATTATTTGTTTACATAGGCGTTTTATTTATTGGATATTTTTTATGGTATTCACCGGTTGAAAATTCATCGGGCGAATTTGACTTCCCGTGTTGATTGTCTGTTTAATTATCACACATATATATTGAATTGTCGAGCGCTGGCTTATCTAATCCCACTTTCCCGACCTTTTGTCACACCTTACCTTGTGGGAGTTAGATAAATAAAAACTAGTTCAGCCAGGGGTTTTTACCCCACCAAATTAACCGGTATCGTCCGGGCCTTTGGGTCTGGATTCACGCCCGTCTATTGGGGCTTGTCCGTCCTGTGCAGTTCTAGGAGGTGCATCTCCCAGGTTTTGCCTTCCCTCTTTGGGGAGGAGTAAGTTTATTGCTTACTGTCTGAGGCGGCCCTACCGGGGAATGCCGACGAAGCTGCCCAGGCAATTTTTAAATGGCCAGAGTGCTCACCTCTCGAGCACTGGCTTTCTCATCCCACTTTCCTGACCTTTTGTCAATCTTACCTTGTTGGGGGTAGATAAATAAAATCTAGTTCAGCCAGGGGTTTTTACCCCACCAAATAAACCGGTATCGTCCGGGCCTTTGGGTCTGGATTTACGCCCGTCTATTGGGGCTTATCCGTCCTGTGCAATTCTAGGAGGTGCATCCTCCCAGGCTTTTCCTTTCCTCTTTGGGGAGGAGTAAGTTTATTGCTAACTGTCTGAGGCGCCCCTACAGGGGAATGCCGACGGGGCTGCCCAGTCAATTTTTTAATGGCCAGAGTGCTCACCTCTATAGCGCAGGGTTATCTAATCCCACTTTCCTGACCTTGTGTCACATCTTACCTTGTTGGAGGTAGATAAATAAAACTATTTCAGCCAGGAGTTTTTACCCCACCTAAAATATATGTATTGGAGTTGATGGGAGAATGGATAAGGACACATTGATGTATAAGGAAATTGTGGATGAAAATAGACAGAGAATTATGAAAAAAACTAAGGGACCAGAACACCATTTAACTTTTACAAAAGAAACACCATGTGAAAGTAAATATCTGACACATAGAGTTCTTCCGAATAGTGGTGCAACAGGTGCTGTTCATGCAGATCAAGTGGTGGATGTTTTGCATGAATTCCACAGTGAGAACAGTATCAAGGCTATACTTGTTGACAACACTAATACCAACACAAGTTGCGATGGTGGAATGGTTGCAATTTTAGAAAAAAAACTTTTTAAAACTCTTCACACAATTGGTTGCTCTTTGCATCATAATGAACTACCTTTCAGAGCCCTTTTTAAAAACATAGATGGTTGCGCAAAGGGCCCTACAACATTCAGTAGCCCTCTGGGGAAATTATGCTCAAATGATTGATATGATTTACCCCAAATATCATTTTCCAAAATTGATGAAATACATGATCTTAGTTCTGACCAAAGACTCCTTTATGAATACACAGTAGGTATTTCTAGAGGTAAGGTTGACTCTAGATATGCCTCCTGGAAAATTGGTCCTTTAAACCAAGCAAGATGGTTAACTTTGGCCATCAGGCTTATGTGTTTATGGACTCGTGGTGCATACCCACAAAGGCACACAACAAAACTACACTATGTAGTAAATTTTATTGTAAATGTGTATGCCACTTTTTGGTTTGAAATTAAAAGAAATAGTAAATTCCACAATCAGTAAGTGCACATTTTTAATATGACCCAGAGGATTAAGGAGAAGCCTCAGGAAATCCAAGATATCACATTTAGAAATATACAAGGTAATACATTTTGTTTACTGCCTGAAAACTTTCTATATTCCATGGTTAAATCTGAGGAGATTGAAGTAAGAGAAGAAGCTTTAAAAAGAATTTTGGCCATTAGGTAAGTAATATTTATTCATATATCTCTGACTCAATTATTTATTCCAATTTATAGAATGATTTTTAAAGATTTTATCTAATTTCACCATAATTATTAAAGCAGTACAGATTGGAATTTATTAATAATTCAATTAATTAATTTGTTCTTTCAGGAGTGAGGAGTCAACCAGAAAAAGATTAAAAAGAATACTACCTATTAATTTTAATGCCACACATTGGACACAATTAATAGATTTAAAATTATGCGGCATTTTTGAACCACCAATGACGGAAGATTTTACTGAATCTGAACTTCGAGAATCGTTGATGAATGGAACCAAGCTTGACTTGCCAGATTTGCCCTCACATTCTCAGGGTGTGGAACGGGCAGTTAAGTTAATAACAGAAGCTTCACAAACTGTATATGGTTTTGAAGCAAGGCATCAACACATTACAGCCAAAGTTTTGAGTCAGAAATTGAGACCAGCATTTTTGTCTAAGGGGTCTTATATGGAGCAATTTGACTCTCTATATTAAGCTTCATTAAAATAGTGTTAGGTTTTTCCTTATTTCTTTGCTTGTTATATTTTCACTAATAACAGAAAAAATCATTTTTTTAGGTATTCAAATATTACTGTTTAATTCATAACGTTAAAAGGTAGTTTACAAAAGCAGATACTGAAAATGAGGGGGGGGGGCACATTTTCAATTTGAAGATTTCTTTAATTCATATCATTTTTATAAAATAAAAGGACATTCCCTGCTTTTAAATGCTAAAATTATTTGGTTTTCACACCAATATTCAAGCAAATCTTGCAAAAACGAGGAATTTTCAGTATATTCTTGTCTACGATCTTTGATACCAAACGCTCAAAAAACCGCTGAAGTTTTTGATCTAATTTTTTGCATGAGTATTTAATAGGTCTATATACAACTTTCGGAACGTGCCTTTTTTTAATATTTAAAAAAAAGTGTAAAATCGACCTACCCTAATATATATATACCTCATATATCATATATAGCTCATATCTCTCTCTCTCTCTCATATATATATATATATATATATACACTCACATATACATATATACACACAACAGATAAACGATAAAATAAATATATAAAACCAGCAAAAAGGAATAAGGAAATAAAGAAATAAATGATACAAACAAAAAAAATCGGCACACATGTATGGCAATTTCAACACGTATGGCAATTTCAACACGTATGGCAATTTCAACACGTATGGCAATTTCAACACGTATGGCAATTTCAACACGTATGGCAATTTCAACACGTATGGTAATTTCAACACGTATGGCAATTTCAACACGTATGGCAATTTCAACACGTATGGCAATTTCAACACGTATGGTAATTTCAACACGTATGGTAATTTCAACACGTATGGTAATTTCAACACGTATGGCAATTTCAACACGTATGGCAATTTCAACACGTATGGCAATTAAACCTGGCTAGTGAGGGCTGAAGACATGCTTTTCATGGAGAGAAATGATATGAGAATAATATAATAAAGGTGTAACATGAGTTTTAAAGGCAGGCTTAGATCTGATGATCTCAGAGGAAAATTAAAGCTGTACAGTGTAAGGAGATGTGTGCAGAACAGGGAGACTTTGATGGTATGACCATGTTTATAGAAGGGATGACAGTTCTTGGTTTAGTATATTTAGTTGGGGTAGCATGTTCAGTTCACAGGGGAAGGCCAAGAAAAACATGGGTGGAAATGATAAAAATGGACTTTAGAGAAAGAGGGATGAATAAAGACCTGGCCAGGTTAGTTTAGAAGTCAATTTCTAAAAGCCGTCCCATGCATGTCAGCATGTAAAACGAACGTTAAACCGAGTATGATGATGATGATGATGATGAATTTTGCCTAATTTCGTGGTGTGCGAGATGGCTGAGGGGTAAGACTGCTAACTACTGTACGAGCGAACAGATTTTGAATCCCAGCTTGAAACACTCCCCATGTTTAGCTGCACTTAAAAAGCAGTGATACGACAAGACAACTGCCTGTGGATAACTTATATATATATAAAATATAATAATTCGATAGATTACAAAATTTATAGCATAATTAAAATTTTAAATATAATCCAGCTCCGAAAATCGACACTTAATGTTTACCCATATGTACGCGCATTTCATAAAAATCATTTTATTATCACTATTATATCAGAGTAAAACTTATTTTCTTCATCAGCATATTGACTTTATCAATTTCAATTCAGATAACTTCCAGTATCTGCTGTATTTAATATATCATGGGCATTCATAAGGTCTATTAATAAATAAATTTTATATTTATATGATCTCCTGGAAATATCTCAATTGCTTTGGTTCTTTAACTTAAACTTTTCGAATATATATATATATATATATATATAAATAAATGTTAAATTATTTACAACCTACAGACGCTAGCGTTTCAAGCTATTGCTCTGATCAGTGCAGGAAAGTAACAATTTCAGACGGTCGGGAGGCACGAACCCGGTTCACAGGGTCAGCCTAGAATCTGCAAGCAGTCGCCCTATCCTTGCGGCCACCATCTTATGATTTACTCAATTCGCAATTGCAAATTATCGTCTGCTGCAATCTGATTGGCTAAGCGTGTCAGCATCTTCCGGCTGTTTACGTAAACTGCCGGAAGATACCGATGAAAAGTTGGTCTCAACATGGGTCACAAACTGTACTAGTACCGACTAAACTTATATATATATCCGCCGTCTCATAGAATCATGTTTAATCCTACATCATAATAACACAATTATTCAAAGACCAGGATTCTATAATATTTCTTCATCTTCTGCCAGATCTATTCTAATCGAAATGAACCTAAATCAATATGATAACAGATAACTTCTACAACTTTGAGTCCTTCTTCCTCCTCCTCTTCCTCCTTTATTTAATTCCTTGCTGTCATTCATTTTAAATTACTACTAATCTTCCTTCACAACTTTATTAACTTACAGCGTTTCCGATCGGCTTTTACATGCTAACGGTTGATTTTTTTTCTTCTTTCTTTTTCTTTTTTTAACATTTCTTTCTTTCTCCCTTTCTACTGTTTATTACACGTGACTTCTTTTTCTTTTTTTAAATTGCATTCTTTGTATAAATTTAAAAACTTTTCTGTTTTTAATTAAAGTTCTGCTACCAACTGATGATGATTGTATTTTAACAATTGAAATATTTTGGTAGAACTATTCAATATGTGTTTTTGAGTTTATTTTTGCTAGTTGTTGATTTGCTTATCCTTTATTCCATTTTTATTTTTACATATACACATATATATATATATATATATATATATATATATATATTTAGGCAAACATTATTAAATAACACGGAGTGGTTTTGTTTGATGCGACTTTTTTTTTATTTTTTCAATTTTCCGAATTGTCCATCTAATGTTTCGATCAAATTGATATAAATACTAAACATCCCATAATTAATAATGTCAATTATGAAACTAGTCGCAACATTTTAAAGTGTCTAGCATAATAATTAACATTAACAAATTCTTAGCCATTAGGTAGTTATGCGTTTGAATTGTATGCACTTTCTTTAACGTCATCAATTTCTTAACGGTTTAAACAGTCAAACTTTTAAATCTCTCATATGTGTAGAACGCCATCACGCTCTCATGTACATTTCAACTTTACGACGCTTTTTCAAGTTATAATCTACTCGCCGTTATATTTCAACAATGAGCACAACAGTAAAGTCATAATTTGTAAAGACACTAAAACTAATACCGCCTGAAGATGATTTGAAGATTCAAATCGAAAGTACTTGCAAAAAAAAAAAAGAATGGAACAAGAAACCCATGGATCATATTTACATCAATTTGACCGAAACATTAGATGAACAATTCGGAAAATTGAAAAAAAAAAAAAAAAGTCGCATCAAACAAAACCACTCCGTGTTATTTAATAATGTTTGCCTAAATGAAAATATGCTGCCTAAATACACACAATATATATATATATACATGAGGGGGCTGCCAAACCATAAAAATGGTCTTTTTATAAATAAATGCTTGTTGTTTATTTAGTGCAATGGAAGACAGCAAAAAAAAAGAAGGAAAAAAAACAGATGGGAAATGTGGTTGTGCACGTGTTTTGGTTTTTACCTTTCTGCCACCAAAGATGCGGGTATTTTGGCGAAAGTGGTGACCAAATAAATTTTGACTGAGGAATTTCTTTTACCGAATTATCATTTACTGTCGAAAGCAAACAAGTCAAAGAGCAATCAATGACGAATACACAAATAAGCATCAGGTGTAAAATATAAACGAAATTCGAACATTAAATATAGAAAAATATAAACGAAATTCGAACATTAAATATAGAAAAATATAAACGAAATTCGAACATTAAATATAGAAAAATATAAACGAAATTCGAACATTAAATATAGAAAAATATAAACGAAATTCGAACATTAAATATAGAAAAATATAAACGAAATTCGAACATTAAATATAGAAAAATATAAACGAAATTCGAACATTAAATATAGAAAAATATAAACGAAATTCGAACATTAAATATAGAAAAATATAAACGAAATTCGAACATTAAATATAGAAAAATATAAACGAAATTCGAACATTAAATATAGAAAAATATAAACGAAATTCGAACATTAAATATAGAAAAATATAAACGAAATTCGAACATTAAATATAGAAAAATATAAACGAAATTCGAACATTAAATATAGAAAAATATAAACGAAATTCGAACATTAAATATAGAAAAATATAAACGAAATTCGAACATTAAATATAGAAAAATATAAACGAAATTCGAACATTAAATATAGAAAAATATAAACGAAATTCGAACATTAAATATAGAAAAATATAAACGAAATTCGAACATTAAATATAGAAAAATATAAACGAAATTCGAACATTAAATATAGAAAAATATAAACGAAATTCGAACATTAAATATAGAAAAATATAAACGAAATTCGAACATTAAATATAGAAAAATATAAACGAAATTCGAACATTAAATATAGAAAAATATAAACGAAATTCGAACATTAAATATAGAAAAATATAAACGAAATTCGAACATTAAATATAGAAAAATATAAACGAAATTCGAACATTAAATATAGAAAAATATAAACGAAATTCGAACATTAAATATAGAAAAATATAAACGAAATTCGAACATTAAATATAGAAAAATATAAACGAAATTCGAACATTAAATATAGAAAAATATAAACGAAATTCGAACATTAAATATAGAAAAATATAAACGAAATTCGAACATTAAATATAGAAAAATATAAACGAAATTCGAACATTAAATATAGAAAAATATAAACGAAATTCGAACATTAAATATAGAAAAATATAAACGAAATTCGAACATTAAATATAGAAAAATATAAACGAAATTCGAACATTAAATATAGAAAAATATAAACGAAATTCGAACATTAAATATAGAAAAATATAAACGAAATTCGAACATTAAATATAGAAAAATATAAACGAAATTCGAACATTAAATATAGAAAAATATAAACGAAATTCGAACATTAAATATAGAAAAATATAAACGAAATTCGAACATTAAATATAGAAAAATATAAACGAAATTCGAACATTAAATATAGAAAAATATAAACGAAATTCGAACATTAAATATAGAAAAATATAAACGAAATTCGAACATTAAATATAGAAAAATATAAACGAAATTCGAACATTAAATATAGAAAAATATAAACGAAATTCGAACATTAAATATAGAAAAATATAAACGAAATTCGAACATTAAATATAGAAAAATATAAACGAAATTCGAACATTAAATATAGAAAAATATAAACGAAATTCGAACATTAAATATAGAAAAATATAAACGAAATTCGAACATTAAATATAGAAAAATATAAACGAAATTCGAACATTAAATATAGAAAAATATAAACGAAATTCGAACATTAAATATAGAAAAATATAAACGAAATTCGAACATTAAATATAGAAAAATATAAACGAAATTCGAACATTAAATATAGAAAAATATAAACGAAATTCGAACATTAAATATAGAAAAATATAAACGAAATTCGAACATTAAATATAGAAAAATATAAACGAAATTCGAACATTAAATATAGAAAAATATAAACGAAATTCGAACATTAAATATAGAAAAATATAAACGAAATTCGAACATTAAATATAGAAAAATATAAACGAAATTCGAACATTAAATATAGAAAAATATAAACGAAATTCGAACATTAAATATAGAAAAATATAAACGAAATTCGAACATTAAATATAGAAAAATATAAACGAAATTCGAACATTAAATATAGAAAAATATAAACGAAATTCGAACATTAAATATAGAAAAATATAAACGAAATTCGAACATTAAATATAGAAAAATATAAACGAAATTCGAACATTAAATATAGCAATAGCAAAACCTGTAATAACATTTTTTTTTTTTTTTAATTATTAAAAAACTTTTATTCACCCCAAACATGACACATTGCCACCGAAACGTAAGGGGCTACTGTGCTGCCATCTGGTGGAAAAAGTGCAAATAAATATTATTTTCAAGTTATGCGTAGCATGATTCCCCAGATGCAAATGGTTACTTAGATATGATTGACAAGTCTTAACTTCACCCTTCCCTATGCATGAAGGGAGGTGTTTCCGATTGACTGAGTCTAATAAAAGGATTTCAAATTAGTTTAACAGTTGTACAATTCAGAAATTAGTGAAAAAACACATGTAATACAAAATCCTGCTAGATAGGGGCATTTAAACTCATTGTGTCCCCTCTAATGATAACCAGAAGTAACTCATAGTTAAGGAAAATGGATCCATAGTTAAATGTAATAATACCTACAGAGACATCCTAAATAGGGAGTCGAGCAGTGAGATGTCTGTTAACATTACATTTAAATTTCTGCATGTTAGTACAATCAGGGAGACAGGGAACAGGGAGGGAATTCCAAAGGCTAGCAGTTTGTGGGAAGAAACTATTAGAGTAGAAAGCTTTCTGGCATCATTGGACCTCTATAGTAAAGGGGTGGGATTTTGCTGGTTGATCGGGTGTATTTATGTTGAGGAGGCACTGGTGCCACGAGTTCATCGAAGCACAGTCCATTAAATTACTTGTAAAACAAGCACAGGGATGCAACATTGCGGCGATGGGACAGGGGCTGGAGCTTGGTTGACAGTGTGGGACCTATTAGATTATACACTCTTTTTTTTACCCCTTTCTAATAGGGAGAGACTAGTGGTTGATGCTCCAGCCCAGATGTGACAACAATACTCCATGCATAGGCAAATGGTGGCTTTGTAGAGATATAAAATACTGGCATGTATTATTATTATTTCAATATTTTTATTTTTATTTTCACATGTTTTTATTTTTTCCTGACACTTCCAATCACCCCCCCCCCTCTTTTGCTTACCTCACCACCCACTCCTCTCCCATGCATCTGGTCCACCCCCTACTCGCCTCCGACTCTTTCTCTGCCTTACATCTCCATCTCCTTTCATCACATACACATACAACCCACTATATACAACATTACCCCCCCCCCCCTTCTTACACCCCTATTCTTGGTTTATCTTCAACAGTTCACTGTATAAAATGTTGAGTTCTGTTTAATAAAGCTCACTTTACTAAATAAATACGATCGAACGAATCGACCAAAATATCTTGGTTCAACTTGATGTGTTTGTGTCCTTATTTTTACTAATATGTTTTCTTGCTTATCCACTATTCATAAACTAATTTTCCATTTTATCTGAAATTTTATCTGAAATTTTTATTTCATATTTACTCCCTCATATATATATATATATATATATATATATATATATATATATAAATAGCTATTTCTTTTGTGGGTGCTTGTATAATAAAAAGCCGAAAAAAAGTGTTTCCTGTCTTTTAGTGTTGGAGAGGTAAATAAGGGGCAGGTAACTCTTATAACGAATTTTAAACACGATTTTCCAGTAATCAATACTGATGGCTTTAATTGGCGTTGCACATGGGGCTACTGTGCAAGGAGAACGTCGATTAGACATAAAAGGGTTAGGGTTTAGGGTTAGAAAAATATTGTTCGAAAGCTAGAGCTGTTGTGAAGAGTTACCTGCCCCTTATTTACCTCTTCTCCAACACTAAAAGACAAAAATTTTTTTTTTTTCGGCTTTTTATTATACAAGCACCCTTTTGGGTGTAACACTAAGGGAGGTAATTCATTCAATATATATGGAAGCAACCGCAAGCATCAGCTGAAGCTCCCCCTAAAGTCAAACCCTTCCTTATCATGATAGAGATGATGGCAAAGTGGTAGTGTCAGATTTCTCATTTTTCTGGCTGCTTTTAATCAACACAAGATTATTGTCGAAGGTAAAAGGAATCTCAAAAAACGACTGGCCTAATGACTCCAAATGAAA
Source organism: Sepiola atlantica (assembly GCA_963556195.1). Lineage (NCBI taxonomy): Eukaryota > Metazoa > Mollusca > Cephalopoda > Sepiida > Sepiolidae > Sepiola > Sepiola atlantica. The sequence goes on along the minus strand of OY744554.1, from coordinate 31,827,069 downwards.
AACAATGCAATAACAAACGAATAATAAAAAACAGTCAGATATCTCTCTATATATAAAGTTAGGTATGTTTATACGTTTGTAATTCTAATTGCCTAAAATAAGGTTGCAAACACACAAACAGATATATCGGCATTATAGATATAAAAAATAGGTTGAGATAAATAAAATTAGCACATTATTTATATCAGTTTCAAGAATTCAAACAACAAATATTTGGTGTACGATCGTTTCTAAAACGATTTGGAATATTTTATTTTCTATTATACTTTAGATGATTCCAAATGAGGGGCACTGAAGAAGAGACTTTTTGGAATCATCTAAAGTATAATAGAAAATAAAATATTCCAAATCGTTTTAGAAACAATCGTACGCCGAATATTTGTTGTGTTTGAATTATTGGAATTGATATAAATAATATGCTAATTATATTTATTTCAACCTAATTTATAATAGCTCTGTTTGATCTTAATAATCAACTATTGAGCTGATGTCAATAACTGCAGTATTTGGAGTATTGAAATGTCTGTATTTTGACTTTACCTTTATTTACTTTAGGTGAGTTATTCTATTGTACATTTTTACTCTACTCAAGTCAAAGTATTTTGACTTTTAATCTTAATGCATTATACATAGATATCTGGCACTCATAGTAGCCACGGCTACTACATTCCTTCATCTCTCCACCATGTCAACCCCAAACTTGCATGACATTTTTCTTCAAATTATCATCCTGAGGAAGTCTTACAATAAAGACGAAACGTTGATGAATATATAAAAAAACTATCTCTTGGTTTTTACTTTTTCATTTCCCATTACGTTAGATTACTCTCGTCCTTCCTTTCTCATATATACATACATACACACACAGGCAGTCCCCCAAAGATGTACTCCTTTTTTGACTTCCCTGTACTTATGCATTTTGTGTTCGAGTAGATGTTTTTGATATACGTACAATCCTAAAAAGTTACATTAAATTCAGGAAAATAAATTGTTGTAGAAACAATTATTTATTGTCATTCACAATTATTTATTGTCATTCACAATTATTTATTGTCATTCACAATTATTTATTGTCATTCACAATTATTTATCACAATCATGGCCCCCGAGACTGTTAAATTTTTTCAGGACATTGGACGGAGGATTTCAACGTCTAGGCACGAGCCCCATGAGTCAGCCTGGTTGTTCCAACGCATCTCCCTGGCTATCATTCGTGGCAACGCTATGTCAGTAACGGCGGCGTCACTTCCGTTCTAATCGTCATCTTCTTTCTTTCTCTCCCCTCTCTATCTACCTATGTCTGTATCTGTCTCTTTGCTTCTCTTTCGTTCTCTCCCACACTCTATCTACCTATGTCTGTATCTGTCTCTTTGCTTCTCTTTCTTTCTCCCCCTTTCTATCTACCTATGTATGTATCTGTCTCTTTGCTTCTCTTTCTTTCTCTCCCCCTCTCTATCTACCTATGTCTGTATCTGTCTCATTGCTTCTCTTTCTCTCACATTATTGTTTTATAAATAATTTGACTTGTTTTGGTTTGTCTTCACAATGGCAGCCATGATTGCTTATTTATTGTTGGTTTGAAATTGTATTTCTTGTCCTGGAATAAAATTTTATCTACACTAAACAAAAAAAAATTATTTATTGTCATTCACAATTATTTATTGTCATTTGCAATTATTTTTTGTCATTTGCAATTATTTTTTGTCATTTACATTGTTCGCAAATATTTAAAATGCCTTCCTTCATTTTCCAAACAAAGCTGATGACGTACAACAATGGATTTAATGGGAGCACAAAATGCATGAATACCGGCGAGTAAAAAAGTGAGTACATCTTTTTGGGACACCCTGTACGTGCAATTTTTAGTGGCAAGACGTGTTTCTTCATGTTGCTATGTGTATCTATCTGTTCACTAAGCGACATTTTACGAAGAATCAACATCAGCTGTTTGCAAAGATGACGACAACAGTTTTTTTTCCAAGTAACGTTATTATAAAATTTGGTATTTAAGGAAAGAAAGGAAAGCAAAAAGTATGTTATCAATTTTGATTTTACTAATTTACTAATTTCTAATATAATATGTATTGTGTCTGTTTCAATATCTCTCTATATAAATAGATGGTCCTTTGCTTGTAACACTAAGGGAGATAATCCAATATATATTAAAAATTATTATCATCATTGTTTTGTTTTGTTTTAGTGCATGTTATCTTCCTCCCACAAGGTAAGATGTGACACAAGGTCGGGAAAGTGGGATTTGAAAAGCCAGCGCCCGAGAAGATGAGAACTCTGGCCTACAAAAAATGCCTGAGCAGCCCCGTCGGCATTCCCCGGTAGGGGCGCCTCAGGCAGTAAGCAATAAACTTACTCCCCCCCAAAGAGGGGAGGCAAAGCCTGGGAGGGTGGACCTCCTAGGACTGCACAGGACAAACCCATAGACCGGCGTTAATCAAGCCCCCGAAGGCCAAGACAATACCGGTCTATGGGGTGCAGTATCCATCGGAACAGATACTACACTTTGATCCCGGCCATATCAACCATCAGTGGGTTATTTAATGACAAACCAAATTGTCAGATAGGATCCTGTAAGTGGGATAATTATTTATTTAGCTTTTTTAAGATAGTTTAAGTTAAATTTTATTGAAGCGTCTTATTTAAGAGTCTTATTTTAAGATGCTGCTCAGGTAAGTGCTTTAAAAAAAAAAAATTTTTTAACTGGCTTATCAACCCATTTAAAGCATTTAATACCTTAATACCAATCATTTAAACAATTATTTTATATAAAGTGCTGTTCGATGACACGGAGGGTCACTTTGATGATCGTCTCATCAGTAGGATTCACACTCACCGGGCCATAATACCCCTAGATTTTTATATGTGAGGCTATCTCAAAGATAATGTCCATCAAAACAATCTTCAGTGAGAATTCTCTTTCAAAATGCAGAGGTTTCAACATACATTAAAAGAGAGTTTGAATTACCTACTGGGGAGTTTGAATTACCTACTGGGGAGTTTGAATTACCTACTAGACACCATCCTCGAGTGTCTTTGGTCTCTCTATACAAGGGTTTGTCAGAATAACCTGACATGAGGATACTTCCCCCTACAAGTAAACCCTGACCAGATATTTAAAATAACATAGTATTCGAAGCCCAAAGTATGGCTACCCCACACTGGCTTATAGGAGGAATGATGCACCTTCTCCAAGTAATGTTGCCTCTAGTAACAGCACTAAGCTGGATACTCCACCAGACTAGATGAATCCTTGTCCTGGAATCCGGTAAGACTAAGAGACCAAAAAGAAAGATATACTATAATGTAGTCAATTGGTCAATTGAGGAAAGGAAAATAAATGTTCTTCACTTCTTTATTAACTCAACGTTTGAGAGGTAAGGGAGAACTTTAATAGAATACTCGGATATCTATGTATCTCATATAGAGATCAAATGAAAGGCGCCCTTGATTTCTGAGAACTTCCACTGAAGTAAAATAAATAAAAAAAGGTTAAAAAATTCAAGACTCAAAACTAGAACCTGTTATAAATATCGATAGGTTTTATTGTAATTGTTTTTATTGTTTCTTATTTCAAACCAGCAGGCAACCCTGGCGTTGCCCAGGAATAAATACGGACTCCTATATACTTATACTCCCAGCCCGGATCTTTACCATTTTTTATTATTTTTTATTTTCGGAGCAAGATAACAATAGGGACCCCAGTTTAGTAACAAAACAAGCGGGACATCTTTTGGAAGCACCGGCGATTTCCAAACGGAAGCAATTTAAAATTTATGAAGTTTTTTCCTTTTTTTCTGTAAGCAACAATTATAAACAAATAAATAAAACTTCGCTAGTTACTCGCCTCCCTACGAAAAGAAAAAAAAGTATCCACTTTTTCTTAAAATACACAACACGAAATATAGAATTGCGTTTAAAATTTGTTTTTTATTTAGTAAATAAAAGTAAAACAAACAAAAAAGATAAATTGTTTTGTTTATTGCAAAACGACAGATTACAAGTCAGCCGATTTTTAAAAAAGCGTATACGTGTTAAAAGAAAAAAAAAACCCCGAGTTGTTTTGTAAATAACGACCACGTGTATTGCGAGGTCAACACGCCGGTGCTTCCAAAAGATGTCCCGCTTGTTTTGTTACTGAACTGGGGTCCCTATTGTTGTCTTGGTCCTTATTTTCATTCGTATGATTTTTAATTTCAATTGATTTGAGGGAAATAATGGTGCAAGTTTAGAATCAGGACGTCACAGAAAAAAAAAGAAAAGAAATATCTGTATGATCTAGGCGACGGAATGCATATATCATAAGCCAAAAATCATGTAAATTAATCAAGTATTTTTTTTTATTTTATAAAAGAAAATCAAATTTTATTGGTAAACGAGTATTGTTGATATATCGTCGCCATATTGGACATGGTCAAGGGAGGTAAGTCAAACTTTTGCGAACTAGAGAAATAGAGTCTGGAATTTTATCGATAAAATTTGATTTTCTTTTGTTAAAAAAACTACTTGATCAATTTACGTGCTTTTTTCGTATACGATGTATGCGTTCCGTCACAGGTACGTACATCATAAAGATATTTTTTAATTTTGTTTTTTTCCATGACGTCTCAATTCTAAACTTGCACTGAAATATTTAAAACTATTTAGAGTTACTTCCCTTGATTTCTTGAAAAAAAATTTTTTTCTGAATTTTCCCCCCTGGTAACCGAAAGGAATTAATATTAAATTCCAATTAGGTTTTGGTAGTTAAGGTTCTACTAGTGTCTCGAACTCTGGGGTAAGCAAAATTAAGCGACGTCTCACACCTGTTCTCCATGCGGTTCGATCCAAAGGGTTCAAGTCAGGTGTTCACCTTATTGCTGGGATATCCAGGTGTCTTATAGAGGTTTGGTTTGGTAGTTTTGTTTTACGGCATATCAACCCTTTTTGGGTTATTTAATGCCGAATCTGGTCATTATAGTAAAAGTTTTTATGCTTCAAGTTCTTTATATCTTCAAATGTTTAATCATCGTTTTTGGTTTGGTAGTTTTGTTTTACGGCATATCAACCCTTTTTGGGTTATTTAATGCCGAATCTGGTCATTATAGTAAAAGTTTTTATGCTTCAAGTTCTTTATATCTTCAAATGTTTAATCATCGTTTTTGGTTTGGTAGTTTTGTTTTACGGCATATCAACCCTTTTTGGGTTATTTAATGCCGAATCTGGTCATTATAGTAAAAGTTTTTATGCTTCAAGTTCTTTATATCTTCAAATGTTTAATCATCGTTTTTGGCTTGGTAGCTTTGTTTCACGGCATATCAACCCTTTTTGGGTTATTTAATGCCGAATCTGGTCATTATAGTAAAAGTTTTTATGCTTCAAGTTCTTTATATCTTCAAATGTTTAATCATCGTTTTTGGTTTGGTAGTTTTGTTTTACGGCATATCAACCCTTTTTGGGTTATTTAATGCCGAATCTGGTCATTATAGTAAAAGTTTTTATGCTTCAAGTTCTTTATATCTTCAAATGTTTAATCATCGTTTTTGGCTTGGTAGCTTTGTTTCACGGCATATCAACCCTTTTTGGGTTATTTAATGCCGAATCTGGTCATTATAGTAAAAGATTTATGCTTCAAGTTCTAAAAATAAAATAAAAAAGGGGAGGGAGAAAGGGAGAGGGGCTGTTGTTTTTGGTTTTGGTTTTGTAGAACATAATTAAGTTTTACAAAAAAAAAAAAAAAAAAAAAAAAAAAACGTCAATGTAGGTGAATTTCGTCTCAGGGAGCCACAGGGCAGCCTGATCTGGTATCACCAGGTGTCTTATAGAGTTGAGATACGAGGTGGCATGCTGTACATGGACAAACCACCCGAGATGCCGGGTGCGTCTTTAATACTTGTCATAAACAGACCTCATAAGTAATAAAAAATTTTTTATACCATTCATCATTTTTAATCCTCGCATAAAATTCTTCATCATTTAACTGACAATCCATCTTAATCCTCAAGTGGCTTTTAGCCTTGATAAGTGGAGACTCATTAGTAAGAAAAAAGAAATTTCAGTAATTTTATTTTATAACATAACCTACTAGAGGTCATACTAAATCAGAATATGTAAGTTTTGTAAGGGTATCTTCAGTAGTTTCTAAATTTTGGACAGACAGACAGACAAATAGAAAATATAAGTTTCCTTTATATATAAGATAAAGCAAAAACTTTCATACTTACTATCAGGTATTTTCCTCTTCCCAATAGCCTTCAAACACATCTGCATTGTTTCGCGATTATTGATCAAAATTTCTGAAAAAAGTTTTAAATTTAAAAATTACACATGTAGGAAACTAACATTTTTCTATGCAAAGTAAGTAGTCAGTTTTTGTGCCAACAAAGGCTCCAAAGTTATGAAAATTTTAAATGGCATATATTCAGGTTTTTGACCAATGTGCATCTTCTAATAATAATGTAGACTTTTCAAGATCCATTAAAAAATTGACGTTACATTAACCGTTACAGCTTGATTAAAAAAAAAAATTATTTGGTGCTTTTAATTATTTGGTACATTAAAAAAAATTATATTGTGTTTTTTTAATATTTTTTAATTAATTATTTAGTGTTTTTTTCTTTAATTATTTGTTGTTGTTTTTGTTGTTTTTTTTTAAAGATTATTTGGTGTTTTTAAAAAATGATTTGTATGGTATTTTTAAAAAAAATATTTGTTGTTTTTTTAATTATTATTATTTTTTTTTTAATTATTTGGTGTTTTTAAAAATAATTATTTGGTATATTTGAAAATTGAGAAACCAGTTAACAGACGCGTGAATTTATATCAATAAATGAAATTTATTAATCATTTTTTTTTTAAAAGAAACAAAAATATATACTGTCTGCTTCATGATTAAGGATTTATAAAATATCTAAAAAAAAAAAAATTAATAAATTTCATTTATTGATATAAATTCACACGTCTTAACGGGTTTCTCAATTTTCAAATATATCTCTTAACGACGCTTTCAATGCTGTAGTAACACTCATATTATTAATTATTTGGTGTTTTTTTTAATTTTTCCCACTACATAAAAATTAATATTTATGATGGGCTTAACTGCACACAACAGATCCAATTGGATGTGAACTCGACTGAGCCAATTCCATAGTCAATGTGGATATCCATTAAACCAACTGTCCCATTTAAAAAAAATTTAGTTCCAAAATAAAACTCAAAGAAAACAAACTTACCAGAATTTTTCGAAGTGCTGAGGTAGTGAATTGTCCAATCAGAACTTGCACAAGACACCTGATTAATCTGTAATGTTTTTAGGTGTGGAGTCTTTGATTGTACCTAAAAAATAAGAAACCATATTTTAACCATTGTTTACTTACTGCCATTTTACAGAATAACACTTTTGTACGTTTTTGTAATGTTATCCGAAAATATTTAATAACCGCAACGACCAACATAAAAATATAAAAGGGTTTATTACTGTAATTAATAAGGTAAATTAATACTAGTTGTAAGTACTGTTGCCACTTCTCGGGAGGTGTCGCTCAGAGTACCCTTTCCTGCCTTGCCAAGAGTACAATTACAAAATGCTTCTAACACACAAATGAAAAGCAACCCTTACCCTAACCCATACAAACTCCCTGGACAATGCTTCTAACACACAAATGAAAAGCAACCCTTACCCTAACCCATACGAACTCCCTGGACAATGCTTCTAACACACAAATGAAAAGCAATCCTTACCCTAACTTATATGAACTCCCTGGACAATGCTCTAACACACAAATGAAAAGAAATCCTTACCCTAACCCATATGAACTCCCTGGACAATGCTCTAACACACAAATGAAAAGCAATCCTTACCCTAACCCATATGAACTCCCTGGACAATGTTTCTAACACACAAATGTAAAGCAACCCTAACGCTAACCCATTACAAAAGTGACTTCGAAATCTAGTAGGGGATGTTCTCTTCTCTTCCGTATAGCCTCTTTCTTACAAAGGAGAGGTTGCTAGTCTTTCTCTACTCTATCGTTATTTTCATGGTAGGTGCACAACTAAGCTCTAATCTATGCCCCCCCCCCCACCCGTGTAAAACTTCACCACAAAAACTCGTCTAGCTACAACCACTGTAAATAATTTCCTTTCTTCCCCAGTATACTTAAAACTAAACAGAATTTCCATGAGAAAAGTTTCTTTCCATGAACTACCTGTCTATAGAACACAATACCACAGGGCTGCTTCCTGCATTTTCAAGTCCAATGTTAACAATTTCTTGTTGAGCCGTCCTTTTACATAATCAAATTCTGCCCAGTTTCAACAATCGTTACCAATCCTCACGGTGTTGCCTCATCATTCACCTGACAAACTCATTAACCCTTATCCTCGAGTGGCTTTTGAGCCATTATAAGCAGTGACACGTTAGTCCGCCCCCTTAAAGTAACAAGTAGTTACAAGTTGGGTAACTAGCTTGTAATGTATACGGGGAACAGTCTGACTGTACCCATATTACCGCCATACTCTTTGAGTCTAGCATCATTGTCATTGAGGGTGTCAGTACTTTATATTTACAACGCAGACTCAAATTAGACCCAGTATTGAACAACACCTGCCACTTGCTCATTGGCTGCCTTGAAGCCCATCAACCTGAACAACCTGCATCTTCTCACTGGCATCATTGCCCCTGCAGATGTGAGACGGGAAGTTGCCAACAGAGTAGAGATCACAAAGGCTACAAGTGATGAACGCCATCTCCTTCATAGACGTGAATAAACAGTCCAATGACTAAAGTCAAGGAGAAGCTTCCTCAGCCATGTCGAACCCCTAACAACATCTCAGGAAGAGACAAGACTACAGCTGTGGATCAGACGGCTAGAGAATGACCCCCCCCTCCTACTCACATGGGAATCTCCCCTCCCTTCTGAAACCCTCTCTTTCAGCTCAGAGGCACCCTGGCTCCAGTGGAAAACACCAAACCGTCTGAGAACGGGAATAGGGCGATTAAAAGTTGCTATGAGCATATGGAGCTACAAAACTGACCCAACCATCTGTGAATGTGGAGAGGAAGACCATATGATGCAACACTGACTTGTCTATCACCTACTGCCCAACAGGTGCAGCTTGAAAGATCTTGCAGAGTACAACAATAATGCAAAGGACTGCACAAAAAAATTGGGAAACTTCAAAGACATGCAAAGAAGAAAAAGAAGAAGAAGAATGGAGGTGTTATATAAACGTTTTATAGCTGATGGGCTGTACAAATATTGTATGCCTCTTTCACGTCGGCCTGGGTTAACGCTATTCTATCGCTTATCAGAGCAGTACGTGAAGGAGACAATGGTCACCTTAAAATAAAAAAAACTTAATTTACTCAACTATGGATGCATTTTCCTTAACACTGAGTTCCTTCTGAAGCTATGAACACACAAATCTATTCAGAATTTACACTACACGTGCATACTCATTAAAGTATTTTCAGCAACGGTTCAACGACTGAAGAGACCAGACTACAGCTGTGGACCAGACGGCTAGAGAATGGCTCCCACTCCTACTGACAGGCCCTCCCTCTCTGTTCAGAGTCACCATGGCTCCAGTAAAAAACACTCAACCGCCTGAAAACGGGAATGGGATGATCAAAATTTTAACAAGCCGCGCATGCGTGGTCCCCCTCTGTATGTGACTCGATGTGACGAGTGTAAAATGCAATAAATTTGGGCAATTTGGGGCATTTTTTCCCCCTGGGGGCGCGAACCAGAATTTTTCTGAGGTCAAGGATGCTCATTTTATATCCAGAACAATTGCCTCTACATTTTGGCCAAGTTTCAAAAAAATTGAATGGATGGATCAAACGTTATGGGAGAAAAAGGTCATTTTTTGCCATTTTGGGGGCTTTTGACCCCCTGAGGGCGCGAACCAGATTTTTTCCAAGGTCAGCGATACTTAATTTCTATTAGGAACAATTGCCTCCACATTTTGGCCACGTTTCAGAAAAATTGAATGGATGGATGAAAAGTTATGGGGCAAAAAATGTCATTTTTTGCCATTTCGGGGCCTTTTGACCCCCTGGGGGGGCTAACCAGATTTTTTTCAAAAATCGGAGAATGTCACTTTCTAACCTGACAAAAGTTACAACTTCATGCAAAATTTCAGAGAAATTCAATGGATGGTTGCGGAGAAAAATCCGGACAGACGGACGGACGGACATGCCTCAAAACATAAGTCCCCCAATTTTATAAATCGAGGGACCAAAAACAGTAATATAATTTGCAGTTTAACACTTGCACTATGGTTCCCAACCCTGGGAGTCATGATCCCAAGCGAGCGTGTCTATTTACTTTACTCCTAACAAGGTGAGAGTTAGACATGAATCCAGCTCCCCAAAACGGGGCACTCTGGATTGGGGCAAAAATAAAAAATGCCTCCGTCTAGAAGAATTTTTTCTTTACTGACCGAGAACAGAACAGATAAAGTGTAGCATCAGAACATATACTACACATTGCTCAGAGGCAAAAAGCCAAGAAAGGGTTTGTAAGCGACATTGCTTAAAATGAAAGCACACAACTGGATTATCTCCCCTTTCTCATTGTCTAGAACAGTGGTTTTCAACCAGGGTTCCGCGGAACCTTAGGGTTCCGCCAGTACAGTCCAGGGGTTCCGCAATTTCTAAATTAGAACAACGAACAAATAAACAACATATTAAATTCAACCTCCTACTTGTGTGAATTTGGATTTTCAGCTCTGACAACCATCAAGCACAAGAAACGAGCACAATTGCGGTCTGTGGAAGATGAACTTCGTGTGTGTCTATCAAAAACACGACCCAATCTTAAAGAGTTGTGCAAGAAACACCAGGCTCAAGTTTCCCATTGACTTTTTTCATATGAATAAATGTAATCTATTCAAACATAAACATTTTTGTTTTCATTTCATGTACAATACACTGAACATGAGTATTTTCATTTTATTACAAATTTAATTTTTTTGTATAATTAAATGCTGTTTTTTGCATAAGACAACCAAAATTTTGCACAGGGGTTCCTCGAGCCAGTGGAATGTTTCCATGGGGTTCCACTCCAGCAAAAAGGTTGAAAAGCACTGGTCTAGAATATTGAACAAGAAATAGAATGGAAGGGTAAGTCTCTGTGCTAGCTGTGTCCAAGACAGTTCACGGCTTGTACGTAAACATTAAAATAATGATGTCTTTGCTTGCTCAAGTTGGAGAGAAACCGACAGAGAAAGAAAGAGAAATATGTGTTGGATCAAATGGATTTGAGGAACTCTAAAATACACATTTTACTTAAATATCACTTAAAAAAAAAAAAATTTTTCTTTTTTTTTTTTTTTTTTTTTTTTTACTTCATAACATGACTTAAAATTATTCATTTATTTATCATTTATTTTATTTTTTACTTCATAACATCACTTAAATTTTTATTTATTCATTTTTTTTTTTTACTTCGTGAGCAATCCTTCTAGACTGAGGCAATTTTAATAAATTGCCTCAGTCTAGAAGGATTGCTGTTCACTGAGCAAGGACGGAACAGATATAATGTAGTATCAGAAAAGATACTACACTTTGATCTCAGACAATTTGAAAAAGGTATTTTTTATTATTCGGACTACTGTTCTCGTCTTTGATGTTATTCTCCCAACATTTCGGCCAATGTAACCTCTGACCTTCTTCAAGTGCATCTCGTTAAACTCAGGAATCTGTATCGAATTTCGACCTGTGGCATAACTGATATAAGTACTAAATAATAATCAGTTTAAAGGGACAGTCTTCTGGAAGTTGAAGGTTCAATCCTCAACACGGGCGATACTAAGAATACAATTACAAATTATTTAAGACTTCTACCCGGTCATGACTGCCGGAACGAGAGCGAGCTATTCCCGTGAATTAAATAAAGAGTTACGTTCGGAATTATATACAGATTTCCGAGTTTGATAAGACGCACCGCACCTTAAGAAGGTCGGAGGCTACATAAGTCGAAACATTGTGAGAATAAAAACCAAGACGAGAATAGTAGTCCGAATAATCCAAATTATCAACCCTCATCTAAAAAATTCCAAAACATAATCGAAAAAAGTATTAAAAGAAAAAATGCATTGTATTAAAAAAAATATATTCTTTTAAAATATGGAAACATAGAAGCCATTACAATGCATAAAAAAAAAAAAATTAATCTAAATTTTCAGGAGTAGAATCCCATCCTCGGAGATATTTTTTTTTCTGCAGCGATAACATCATAAAAATATGATGTTATCGCTACAGGCCGTGAGATGTGTGGTTGCTGGTTCGAATAAATCCATAGGTTTGTGAACAGAGCATTCGGCACGACGGAAGAATAATAAAGAAGATTTTGTTCATTTTAGAAGCATTGTTTAAATAGAAAACTATGGAAGCATAGAAGCCATTACAATGCATTTTTTAAAAAACTTTAAACTTCCATATTTTTCGATTTAAGCAATGTTTCTAAAATGAACAAACTCTTCTTTATTATATATTTTTTTAAATATTGGATGTTTTGTTATCAAGAATTGTTCATTTATCTTAAGCGATAAAACTGAAAGTAAGAAAAAAAACGGTGTTAACACAAAATGTGTTCTTTTGATTGTTGCTCATTCTGGGGTGCCTCAAATCCGTTTGATCCAATGTGTGAAACTTACCGGACTAAGATTTTCTAATTCACAAGTGATAAAACATTCCTGTTGATCTTCTGAATCGTCCTGCACACAAGTTTTGCTCCGTTGCATCATCGCTTGGATACTTAAAGATTCTAACGTATTTATCACAGCTGAATAACGTAGGACGCGATACCTGCTCCGGGCGGATCGTGGATGGAGAAGGAAGAAAAGAAAGAAAACAACAAACATGTCAAATTAATAATTTATTATAATAGTATATGTAGATTAAAAAGGACGAAACGTATACGTACATAGATAATAAACAATAACAAATATTTATATTTGTCGCTCCTCGTAAAAAAGTAGAGCACTGTAATGGTAGTACTAACACAGCATGACGTCACTTGCTTTATAATGCATCATTCCTTCCCTAATAGAAGTAGAATGCCTGGACGTCAAGCCGCTTTAAAAGTGTTAAAATTATCATTGTTCATCAGCTATTTAAATTGGCCGAGCGGTTAGCGACGTTGGATTTGAGTTGAAAAATACTTGTAATCCAGGGTTTCGAATCGCGTGACCGGTAGTGAATAGTCATATCTCTATGCTGATGAGTCCAGATTAAAAAGGACGAAACGTATACGTACATAGATAATAAACAATTACATACATGCATATACATATATATATATATATATATATATATATATATATAGTCTAAAGAAGCTTTGTGTCATTTTAAACAAAAAGAAAAAAAAAGGAAATGCAGTTTAAATTCCCAGAGAAACTAACAAAATCCAAGATATCGCAAACTTAACATTCGTTGGAAAATTCATAAATAAAAAAAAATAAATAAATAAAAAAAAATAAATAAAAAAAAATTTAAAAAAGGGAATTCAAGTATCTAATAGTGAAACAAAAACAGGGGACCTTAACTTAAGCGTGAAATATTAAAACGGGAATCATCAGCTGTTTACCATGTAACTGTTTCGGAGATTTAAAAACAGGACAATTATAATATTCATGGCTCTCCAATGGTACTGATCAAACTACCATTTCCCCAATAATCAAATGTAGAAATAATTCAGCTTACAATTTCACTAATTTATACATAAATAAATAATAATAAAATAATAATATATTACCCTTAAGACTACCATGTGATATGGTAATTTGTATCTCAAATAACATAAATTATAACAACAACAACAATAATAATAATACTATCCAAACACTACACCCAAGAACCATTCTGCAATATGGTGGCTAGCAATAAAATTATATAGAAATTAAAGTTACATTGAAAAAAAAAAAGTTTAAGTACCTCAGGTACCAGAAAGGCAAGTAGATAAGAGGAAGGAAACCTAGCCATACAGATCTAAATACCCATAGATATATATGCAGTCAAATAATATTGACAAAATAGGGATTATTACAGAGAAAGAGGTAAGCCTATTGAAATGATGTGTGGTGTATTTCTGAGATATGGGACTAATATAAAGAATGAATTGAATAAAAACGCTTTTGTACAATTAATAATATTTATTATATATTTACAATTGAAGAAGAATTACTTTATAATCAAGACATTAATTGAAGCCGCTGTGTGGCATACGTCCATAAAAAATATCAGCTGGTTTGGAATACGCAAGGGACATAACTCTGCTAGAAATTCTCTTTGAGGCAAGGGAGATAACCTTTGGTACAAAGTTATTTCCTCTTACAATTATATTTCTTAGATGAAATTTTGTTCATCTAACACCTATATTACTAAAAAAATTTTTTTTTAGCAAAAGGTTAAAAAAGAAATATATATATATATATATATACTATTTCATGTATATACACATATATTATAAAGTAATATAATATATTGTGTATATATATTTTCAATATTTAATTCGACAGTGATCAATACACGAGTCAGAGATATGAGTATTTATTTACTCCTCTCCAAGAGTTAGGCACAAGGCCAGTTTTATCTTACTCCTACAAGTAAGATGTGACCCAAGGTCGGGTCGGGAAAGTAGGGTTTGAAAAGCCAGCGCCCGAGGAAGTGAGCCTTCTAGCCATTAAAAATTGCCTGGGTAGCCCCGTTGGCATTCCCCGGTAGGGGCGCCTCAGGCAGTAAGCAATAAACTTACTCCTCCCCAAAGAGGGGAGGCGAAGCCTGGGAGGGTGGACCTCCTAGAACTGCACAGGACCGACCCATAGACCGGCGTAAATCAAGCCCCGAAGGCCAAGACAATAATAGTTTATGGGGTGTAGTATCCATCGGAACAGATACTACACTTTGATCTTAGCCAAAAATCTGAAATCAAGATGAATTTCCCAACTTTCACGACCCTTTTATGTTTGTGTGTGAGGAGAGAGCGGCACAATTAACAACTTTGTTTCCTCAACACTAAGTGCATATATGAGAGGACGAAACAGGAAGCTATTCTTTGATGAAATAAAAGTCATCTAACTTCCCTACCCCCTTCATGAATTGTTTGAAGTCTTAGTCTTCACGGCAAAATTAACATTTTCACTATTTAGAGAGAACTATCATAAGAGGAGAAATCAGCTTTTTCTTATTAAAAAAAAAAAAAGAAAGCTGATTTCAATCAAAAAGCTGAGAACTCACATATATGAGAGGCTTGGCTGATTTAAACAGATATCAACTTTTTCTGGATTTAAAAAAAGAGGAATTTTGCTAAAAAGTTGAGAACTCACATCCCTGGCGAGTAAAGCTTAGTATGAAAATATATTTATGACAAGTAAGCTACATAGAAATGTTCATGTTTTATTTCCAAAGGAAATCATCAGGTTGACGATTTCCACCGAGAATGAAACATGAACGTTTGTGTAGCTTACTTGCCCTAAATATATTTCCAACATTAATATAATGCAAACCAAATAAACACAATTTATATATATATATATATATAAAGGTAAAGGTAAAGGTCGCATAGCCTGGACGCGCACAAGTGTCGTTGCCGACATCGCACACTGCCCATGGCCGTAGCGGCGGTGATTTGTTAAGAATCACCGTGTCTAGGGCACAGCATATGGAAGGCGGAGCCCATCCCTCTCCTTCCGCTGCCTTGAACCTTCCCTGAGTTTTAGTCAGGTACCCATTTACTGCTGGGTGGACAGAGGGAGTTTTCAGACCCGAAAATTCGCATGCCGTGAGTGGGATCGAACCCGGGTCGTCCAGCCCAAAGACAAGTGCTATAACCATATATATATATATATATATATATATATATATATATATATATATATATATAACTATAGTAAGCTATGAAAATATATTTATGGCAATTAAGCTACACATTTAAGCCTGAAGATTCCCCCCGGGGATGAAACGTGGGAGCCTCTGTGTAGCTAAATTGCCATAAATATATTTTCATAGCTTACTACCTAGCTCTACTTACGCATCGAGCACTGTTGAAGTAAATACTGAAAATTGATACATAAAAAATTATATCTCCTTATAAAATGTTATGTGGATACATGAAATACTAATATATATATATATATAGTCTCGGAAGTTTCTTAACCATTAAAACTGAAAAAAAAAAACCCCAAAAAACCCTTAAGTCCCAAGTCGTTCAGTGGAAAATCACTCATGTAAGTCAATTTAGTTTTTACAGTTATTATATTAGTTTGCTTCTAACATTATTTAAGGGATCATCAGTTATGATATATATATATATATATATATATATATATATGCACACACGAAAATATATGCTCCCTCCGATCGCATATTTTTTCTAGCCTGGGAAGATATCATGGTGAATGAACATATACTACACTGACCCCTAAAGGAGGAGGTAATAACTGAGAGGACGGTATCATGACAAACGCCCCCCCCCCCCTCAAAGGAGGAGTTAATGCTTGGGAGGATAGTATCATAACAGAACAGATAGTACACTACCCCATCACCCAATGTAGAAGATAATCATGGAAGGATGGTATCATGATAAAAGAACATATACTATACTGGCCTTCCAAAAAAGAGGAGGTAATACCTGGGAGGATCGCCCCATAAAAGGAGAAGGTAATGCCTGTGGGTAGGGTATCATGACAACAGAACAGATACTACATTACCCCTCCCCCAAAGGAGGATATAATCCCTGGGAGGATTACCCCCACCTCCTTAAAAAAGGAGGAGGTAATTCCTGGAAGGACGGTCTTATGACAAGAGAACTGATACTGCACTACTCACCCCCATGAAAAGATAATACAATAATAGATTTAATCATTTTTTTTTTTCAATCATTTAAAAATGCCTAGCCATAAAAAATACATTATTTTTATGGTTCCTTGGCCTTTTGGCTAAGATCTAATTGTAGTATCTGTTCTCAGCATCCCAGCGACATCAGATGTTTTACTATCAACGAAAATTTTGCGTATATATAAGAAAATATAACAATGCAAAATTACAACTGTATATTACAGAATATTAATTGATTAGAAGCTGTTTATGAAATAAATATGCAAATTAAGAAGAAGTGTTTTTATTGGTGTTTGCAGTGTACTATATATACAGTATTTCAAAATATGTTGTTGTATAATAGAATTCTGTTCCGATGGATACTGCACCCCTATAGACGGATGTCGTCTTGTCCTTCGGGGCTTGATTCCACCTGTCTGTGGGTTTGTCCTGTGCAGTTCTAGGAGGTCCACCCTCCCAGGCTTCGCCTCCCCTCTTTGGGGGGGGGGTAAGTTTATTGCTTACTGCTTGAGGCGCCCCTACCGGGGAATGCCGACGGGGCTGCCCAGGCAATTTTTAAATGGCCAGAGTGCTCACCTCTCGAGCGCTGGCTTTTAACCCCACTTACTCGACCCAAGCTGTGGTCACATCTTACTTGTGGGAGTAAGATAAAACTGGCCTTGTGCCTAACTCCTGCAGAGGAGTAAATAAATATAATAGAATTAAATAAGCACGGCATGTTTTAATATTAATATAGATGAAAAAAAACTTAGATATATATAAATATATAAATCGTATGTAAATGAATAAATTTGGAAGTTGTTTCAATATATATATATAGTACATGTATTGTATTAGTTTCTGTAGATGTGTTCGTGTATGTATATAGGTGTGGTGCTTAGGTATTTACTTGTACAGGCGGATGTTTTTCTTGTATTAAAATTAATTTATATGTTGAAACTGTTTTATATACTAAAAGTATATTCATAGGCAAGTACGCGCTTTTAAATATATTTTTTGCTTGAAAGTGGATCTGTGTGTGTGTTCATGTTTGGATGTGTGTGTATATGGATGTCTGTTTATTTATGTGTACTTATGTACCTATTAAATGGTTTATATGTGTGTATTTTACGGATAGATAAGATAAGTGTGTTTGTAGGATTTGGAATTCAAACAGGGTTGAAAGGTAGCCAGGGCTAAGAGGGCAATAAAAAACAGGGATGGTTATGTCGTAAAAAAGGCTGAAGAATGGTCAACAAGTAAAATAGGTAATCTGATACCAATTCATAAGAAATAGAGAATAACCAATCCCAAACAAGGATTTATTCTGAAAAAGTCTGCAAACCCATCTCATTACTCTGAATCCTTGGTCTGACGAGGTTGACTCTCTGCGAAGAGTGCAACCGAAACATGTATGCATATATGTAACCAATAATGTTTGTATAAATAAAAAGTTATACTTATATATATATATGCAAACATTGTTAAAAATAACAGAATTCGTCTGTTTAATTTTAGGTTGTTGTGTTTTTATGTAGATAGCTTCGAGTATTAACAACAGCACATATGAAACCAGTGGTAACATTTTAAATTGCTTAACGTAATGCAATTTTGTTCTCTGATGCCATTCCAGCGTCGCTGAATTTAAATTGTCAACAACTTTCTGGAACAATGCGAAAACCGTTCTATGTGCGTTTCTCCGCTGTCTTTTTAAAATTCTCTTATTTCTCCAGCTTTTTTGTTCATTTGCTTTTAACACCTGAGGATGATTCGACGAAGAATCGAAAAACGTTCGTGAAACCTATGGAACATTTATTAATTTTTTTTGATTTTAATACAAAAAAGACCATCAGAAAAATTGAAAAAATAAAAAAAGGTATAATTAAACAGACGAATTCTGTTATTTTTAACAATGTTTGCATATATAGATATATAACAAATAACTTTTACCAAACAATAAAATTTAATTTTCTACTGACCTGCACACATTTGACGTACGGAAACTGTTTTAAAGTTTTTATTTCAAAATAAGATTGTGTCAATAGCTCTCTTTCAAATACAGTAAAAAAATTAAACATGGCTGCCTAGGTTAATTGTTAGATATCGAAGGTGAATGAAAAATCTAGGAAGCCATGTTTAAATTTTTACTGGGTCTGAAATAGAACATTGAACAAAATTTTTTTTTTTTTTAAATAAATAAAACTTTTTAAAGTTTCAAAACGTAAAAGTATACAGGTCGGTAGAAAATTAAATTTTAATGCGTATATATATATATATATATATATATATATATATATATATATTTAGTTTAGAATTGTATTTTTATATTTGCTTTAATTTAAAAATAATAAAAAATTTCCATTTCACTCAGATCCGAGTAAGTAAAAACGTGACTTACCTTACTTTTGTATCTAGTTCTACGGGCTCATAATAAAAGAGGAAGTTGACTGTATGGATCCCGCCAATATCGTTGCCTCGGATCCACATCGGAACTTTTACTGTCGATTCAGGGTCCAACTTTCCATTGGGAATCGGAATGTCGATAACTATATTCCCACTGACCGCAACCTCAGTGGGTTCACTCCCACGCATGGGAGTCTCTTCGCACACACCTTTCTCTGGATTTCTGTACACGGTAGAGGAATGCAACGGATCCAGTAGATCGCCAGGAGTCCCCAGCGTGAAAAAGCTGGGATTGCTGGAGGCTACTTTGAGGTTTTTCAGCGGGATGGAACCCTGATTGGAGAACTCTATCATTATACTGTGTACCTCTCCGCACAAGAGCGTCTGAGGAAAATCTAGCAAGTTGACCTAAACAATAAAAAAAAAACAAGTAAAAAAAATTAAACTTATCGAAAAATAAAATAATATGCATCTTTTATTTTTTGTGTGTTCACCCAAAACAAGACATATTGTCACTGAGAAGTAAGGGGCTACTGTGATTAGAGGTCAGATTTATACGTGGCATCCTAAATGGGGAGTTGCGCAGCAAGAGTTTTGTTAACATTACATTTAAATTTCTGTGTGTTGGTACAGTTTGGGGAGCAGGGAGGGAATTCCAAAAGCAAGCGGTTCGAGGAAAGAAGCGGTTAGAGTAGAAAGCTTTCAGACATCTGGGGACCTAATTAGTAATAGTAGAAAGATATGGTACTGGTAGAGCTTTGAATCAGACAAAAAACTACTTTTCGTTTGTCTTTTTCCCCCTCGCTATTTATGTAAATAGCCGGAAGATGTCGAAGCGCTTTTTCAATCAGAAGGTGAGAAAAGCAGACAAGTTAAATTGTGAATTGATTTAATCCGAAATAGGCGATTGTCAAGAATTTCTAACAGAGAGAAAAAAAAAAAAGAAAAAAAGGAGTATAAAAAAAAGGAGTAAATAAAAAAAAGGAGTAAAAAAAAAGGAGTAAAAAAAAAAAGAGTATAAAAAAAGGAGTAAAAAAATAAATAAAAATAAATAAGAAAAAAAAAAAAAAAGGAGTATAAAAAAAAAAAAAAAAAAAAAATTTGACTACCAATAACTGTTAATAAAGGCAATAAAACTAGGTTAGAGTTAGTTTAGGATTAGTTAGGATAAAAAAAAAAAACCGGTTCGTTTTTTTGTCTGATTTTAAAGCTGGACAAGTACCAAAAAAAAAAAAAAAAATTTTTTACATTTAACTTTCTCGTGAAAAAAAAAAATTATGAAAGTCGTTGCATTAATTTTTTTTTGTCAAAAGATAAATAATTTTTCATATAATTAAACATACGGTGAGTGTTTTTCTTGCTTTAAGTGTAGTTTCATTATGTTTTTTTTTATTGGAACACCACCTCGTTTGGATTTTTATACCGGTTCCTTTTCGTTTAACTTTTTCTGGCTGTTTACATAATTCTGCGTCAGCAAAAGTCGGTTTGTCTGGTTCAAAAACTGTACGAGTACCAAAAATATAATTATGACAAGCTAAAGGTTTGTGCTTTATTCCTTATTACCCTCTCTCCTACAAACACACACACACTACCAATTTATTTCCATCAGACAACGAGTGTCACCCCCTTTGTTTGAAAGGGATTTTTGCGCTTCTCACTCTTAAGTGGGTCAAATGAACAAAAGGTGACCTTACTCTAAACGTAGGAAAAAAATAAGACCATTTCTCTGTCGAATTTTTCGTGGTAAGTACCACTATTTTAGATTTCAGAATCATAATTTTATGCTTTATCTCCCCGCACAAAAGTGTCTGAGGAATCGGACACTTTTGTGCGGGGAGGTATGCAAGTTGATCTAAATAATAAAATACAAGTAAAATATTAAACATATTTACAAATAAAATTATAATATGCATATTTAGTAGTTAGCCTAAGTGATAATCTTGGCCACCATGTTGTTTTTTGTGCGTCGATAAGACAAACAAACATCGAAATAAGATTCTGAAATAAAAAAATTTCCGTGATTTTGTGTCGGCAACGATCAAACAGGTCTTGGAAGTGCCCGAGTGCTAACAAAGTATTAACCAATCAGGTTGCAGCATTCATTTGCTAAGCAGGCTATAGCAAGCAGCCGACAATATTTGGAAAAAACAATAATCGCGTTCTATTGCAACAACAATGAATTATTATCAGCTGTGTCAGGTCGTCGAATCTCCAGAAGGACTCATTCAAAAGCATAACATTTTCAGTTCTTTCTTTGTTTTATGTTAAAAAAAAAAACATTGACAAAATTTTACCCCCCCCCCCCCCCAAAAAAAAAACAACATTTTTATAAACAAATAAAAACATTTACATCTACACATTTGATAGACAATGGTTCATTTGGCCCACCAAAAAATAAAAATACAGTTTATCTACAGTTCTTCAGCTTCGGTTTGTTTGTTTCCCCTTTTTTCTTTTTATCTATGTATTTTTTTATTTTGAAAGTCTTCCATTAAGTGCTTGGCCAAGTTTCAGCATCGTTTCCGCCTCGTCAGCTCTCGGGGGTTTCCGTGACCTGTCCGATCAGTGCCGACGCAAAGTCATGAAAATCTGGCGCGTCAGCAATAACAGTATCTAAATTTGTGCCCAAATTAGCAAAATGTTTACCTATCCATACAATTAAATGTGAAAGTGTTTGTTTCGTGTTTACAGCAATGAAATGTTTATTATTATTTAAAAGTTTTGTTTTAAGTATTTCAAGTAGACGACTTTGCAAAGTGATAGCAAGCTGGCAAAGCGACCCAGTTTAAAAATAAAACTATAATATCCATCGTATATTAGTAATATTATGAAAATATATTTATAGCAAGTAAGCTACACAGAGACGTTTGTGCTTCATTTGCTTAGGAAATCATCAGGCTAATTGCATAGATTTACATTTTATGATTGTATTTATAGTTAACTAGTGCCTAATCTAGCTACTAACCAATCAGTGACCTTGGTTTTATTACCCCCTCACTATTCATTTCCATCAGCCAATAAGTGTCGCTCCCTTTGTTTGAAATGAATTTTGTCATGCCTACCTTTTAAGCGGGTCAAACGAAATGGTGACCTTACTCTGAATTTAAAAAAGAGGAATTTCGTTACAAGGCGGAGACATCACATGCCTGTCGTTTTGGAAGTCAATTTCTAAAAGCCGTCGAACACATGCCAGCATGTAAAACGGACATTAGACCGAATATGATAATGAAAGAATGGGGTTCATGGATTAATAGATGTAGAACAGTTAAGGTAATAGGGTCAGGCTAAGGAAAACATGGGAGAAAGTGATGAGTATGGACTTGAGAGAATAAATAAAGACCTGGCCAGAGATAAGTTAGTGTTAGGACAACTAACGAAAACGAATTATCTCCCTTGAACCATTTTGGGAGTTAAGAGTTATCCCCCCTTGGAAATGGTCTTCTGCCCAGAGAGAAAGTAAAAACAGATCACGGCTTCGGACTGTTAATATGTCAATCACGTACAGCGGCAAATTAATTCAATAATTCATTCTGTGTTCAGTTTTAATAAATCTGTTAAACGTTTATCTTGATAGTTCATCCATTTTATTTACAAGTTATTATTTATTATAACCTAAATTACGAGGTTATAAAAGTTAGTTTAAAAGTCAATTTCTAAAAGTCGTCCAACACATACTAGCATGTAAAATGGATGTTAAACTAAATATGAGAATGATGATGATGACACTATAGAGAGATGTGTGCAGAACAGGAGACCTTGTTAGTTTGGTCACATTAAAAGCCATCCTAAACATGCCAACATGGAGGGTGGACGTAGGTTAACTTACCTGCAGAAGAGGCATTTGCGGCTTAATAACCAGATCGAGCCTGCGATCAGGTCCATAAACTTTATTGACTTTTTCTTCTTTCGTACTGTTGAGCCTTGGACCTTGCACTTCCAAACGCTGTTTACCTCGGACGTGTATCGAGCTGACGTAGCTGGGACGTGTCGGGGCAGCAGGGGGCGTCGTCCCTACTGCAGTAGTTGTTGTTGTTGTCACTGGGGTCCCTGTCAGGTTGCCATCTGTGCCGATTATGGTGGCATTCGCGTTACTGCCCAATGCTTGAAGTGAACTCGTACCAAGATTATAAGCAATACCAAGTATACGCAAGTCTCCTGTTTGTTGAGGGGTCAAGGATAGCTCAACCTTCGATGGCAAAGAGAAAAAAAAATATTGTACGCATAAGACATTTTGGTGCTTGTGGATTGTAGGTCCGAAAAAAAAAATTTATCTTTAATTTGAGGAGAGCCAAATAAGGGGGAGAGAACTCTAGTTTCAACCACGATGTATCTTAAAATGGATTTTACTATTGTAATTATTCTAAAATAAAGTTTTAAAAAATGTATACGTAAAAGGATAATTTAGGAATAAAACAATCACAACGCATTCGGCACCAATGAAAAATAAAATGATTTTGAAAAATAAAATGATTTTGAAAAATAAAATGATTTTGAAAAATAAAATGATTTTGAAAAATAAATTATCACAGAAGAAGGATTGACCTGAGATGACCTTATAAGGGTTGAAAGGTCGTTAAAACCAAACAAACAAACACAGAAGGAGGAAAAAATTAAAAAAATACGTAAATGGAAGGGGGAAAAAAACATGAAACACGAGAAATAAAGTTTTTGAAATAAATGAGTTTTACACTGGGTAAAATTCGGCAATTTGTTTGAAAACAGTTCCTTTTACGTATCCATTTTTTAAAACTTTATTTTAGAATAATTACAATAGTAAAATCCATTTTAAGATAGATCGCGGTTGAAACTTGAAACTAGAGTTCTCTTCCCCTTATTTGACTCTCCTTAAATTAAAGATAACATTTTTTTTTTTTTTGGACCTACAATCCACAAGCACCAACATTTTTTTAAAAAGATAAACAAGTAAATAATACTGGAATTTAATTTTAGTCAATCTATTATAAGTAGGTATCACAAACCAGCCTAGTTTAGAGTGGAAAAATCGGGTAAGTCTAGCGAAATGTACAATTTTTCCTCTTGTAGCATTAATAGTTTTGGTATTCTAATACAGAACAACCCGCGTTTTTGTGATTTTACATTGTCAACGTTCGGGCAGGTCTCGAAGAGTTGACAAAACTATTAATCAATCAGGTTGCAGCAAGCAGACGATAACTTTTGGAAGAAATTAATTTTTACGATCTGCAGCACGTTGAATCTCCGGAAGGACTCATTGAGTTCTGTCAGCAACGGTCACTTCTAGCGAAAGACTAACCCTAACTCCAACCCAGAAAATGTTTAAAAAAAAAAAAAAAATATATATATATATATATATATATATATATAAAATTGGTTAAAAACAGGGTACTTTAACAGATTAGGACCCACGCTAACTTTGACCCTAACCCTAACAACAGGGTCAAAGTTAGTGTGGGTCCTAATCTGTAAAAGCACCAAAAACAGTTGTTTCGTTGTTTTTTTATATATATATATATATATATATATATATATATATATTAAAAAAAAAAATCATTTTTTGAAACTTTTTCGTTGCACAAAAAAGCAATTTATTTTAAAATATTTGCTTAACAATGGTTCCTTTGACAAAAAGAAAATAAATATCTAATTAATATTAGTTGTTCAGCTCTGGTTTGTTAATTCTTTATTTTTATAAATGTATTTTACTTTTATTTTTTTCTAACTTTTGTTATTTGCAACTTTTACTGAATTTATCGTCTAGCAGTCTTCGCCTCATCAACTCTCGGGCACTTCCGAGACCTGCCAGAATGTAGATGATGTGAAGTCACGGAAACGCAGGTCTTTTTCTATAAGAATACCATAGTTTTTGTTTCAGGCTACTTCAAATTAGGTCACTATTTTCAGTGACAAGTGATTTATTTACGTGAAAAAATGTTGGTGTTTTTCAAATTAGGTACGAGTGATATTGTGTATCTTTATACACATACCGATAGTCTCATCTTAAAGAAAAAGGGCCACTTATCAATATGGTGAGCTTGATAGAGGGTTTTAAGTTGTCTTTCACATACAAAAAAAAAATTCTGACTTGAAAAAAATTATTGAATGAAATACTAAAGAAATTTTTGCCCTATTATCAAATCGTGTTTCTGTCTATTTTTAAATAATTCAAATCTTTTTTTATTGATTTACTATTAAAAAAAAAAAAAAAATCGAGCTTGGTCTTTACTGTGTTATGAATTAATAAGAATATTCAATGTGTTAGCTGTTAAAATGAAACATATATGAACACATTTTTTCAAGGTATAATAGAATTTTGCCCAAGTTTGATCGAATAATTATTACTTCCATTATAATTAATTTTCATTTAGCACAAGATGACATTACATTTGCAAGGATTTTCAAACATGTTTGAAGACTGCATTTTTAGTTATGCATTGTGAAAGTTGGCTTCTTGACCAATAGCACACAAGACGGCAAATTTTCTCATTTTCAAAAAACTTTGAACGGTCATAATTCGGAGGCTAATTGTTGTTGCATCAGTGTTCAACCTGGTCAAGTTGAGCCGGCTTTTTCCCTGGCCTGCACTACATCTCAAATCATGGTGGTCCATGCATGGCAATTTTGAATAAGGCTGCACAAGATGGCTAGCCACTTGCAATTCCACTGTCGAAGGTCGACCACCTGTTGATCTGAGAGTTCATTCAGGTCCTCCAAGTCCTCAGCTGTCCACCAACATGCCTGCGCCATCAAGACATAGAGGTAGGGAGCATTACATCGTGAATTAGCTCTCACTCCGGGCGACAATACGCATGTCGAAACCATCAAAGTAATTTTGGTTTGGGATACCTATTATTAGGTAGTGCCGCCATTCTGAAGACAATATCACAGGCAATCCACAAAATATATCAGTCTTACAAGGCAATAGTAAAAAAAATAATAAATAAAATGAGACAATTGTTTTAAAACACTTATATTCATCCCAAGCAAGGCACATTGCCGCTGAGACGGGTTACTGTGAATTAGGGACCAGATTTATAGGGGCATCCTAAGTGGGGAGTTGTGCAGCGAGATGTTTGTTTACATTACATTTAATTTTCTAATTTCCAACAAACTTTGAACTGTCATAATTCGGTGGCTAATTGTTGTTGCAACGGTGTTCAACTTGGTCGGCCTGAGCTGGATTTTTCCCTGACCTGCACTACATCTCGAATCATGGTGGCCCAGGCACGGCAATTCTGAGCTAGCTCGCACGATTCCATTGTCAAAGGCAGACCACCTGTGGATCTGATAGTTCAACCATGTCCTCCTTGATGGTTGTTGTTCAAGTCTCCACCACATGTGGGGTATTGATTTACTCCTCTTCAGGAGGTTAGGCACAAGGCCATTTTATCTTACTTCCACAAGTAAGATGTGACCCAAGGTCGGGTCGGGTCGGGAAAGTGGGGTTTGAAAAGCCAGCACCAGAGAGGTGAGCACTCTGGCCATTAAAAATTGCCTGAGCAGCCCCGTTGGCATTCCCCAGTAGGGGCGCCTCAGGCAGTAAGCAATAAACTTACTCCTCCCCAAAGAGGGGAGGCGAAGCCTGGGAGGGTGGACCTCCTAGAACTGTACAGTACAGACCCATAGACCGGCGTAAATCAAGCCCCGAAGGCCAAGATGTGGGGTAGGGAGGATTACATTGTGAATTAGCTCTCCCTCCGGACAACAAGCCGTATGTCCAAACCATCAAAGACATCGCTGGAACAGGACATATGGCATGGCGGAGACTTAAGATTGAGGTATTGGCGGAGAACAGCAGCTGGGTCACAGTCAGCCCGCTGGCAATGCAAGATGCGTCAGAGGCAGCCATTGTCAAAGACTTCCAACTTCTAATTGAGCTACCAAAATGAATCCGGTATTATCGTTTATGTTTTGCAAAGATCTATGTGATCACATTAACAGTTTTTAGGTATAATAAAAATAAAACTTTGGTTTGGGATACCTATTTGGTGGTGGCGCCATTCTAAAGACAATACCACAAAATATATCGGTTTTACCAGGCAATGGCAAAAAAATAAAATAAAATGAGACATTTAAAAAAAAAAAAAACTTATATTCATCTCAAATAAGGCACATTGCAACTTAGACGGGCTACTATGAATTAGGGACCAGATTTATAGGGGCATTCTAAGCGGGGAGTTGTGCAGCGAGATGTTTGTTCAAATTACATCAAAATTTCTGCATCGAGGAAACGGAGCAGGGAGGGAATTCCAAAGGCAAGCAGTTAGAGGAAAGAAGCTATAAGAGTAGAAAGCTTTCCGACATCTGGAGACCTTTACAGTGAAGGGGTGGAATGTTGCTACTTGTCGGGTTAGTCAGGGGTATTTACGCTGAAGGGACACAAGTGCAGCAAGTTTGTTGGAGCACATTCCATTTAAGTACTCGTAAAATCAACACAGGGATGAAACATTGCTGCGATGGGACAAGGGCATGAGCTTGGTAGACAGTGTGCGACCTATTAAATTAGAGACTCTTGCTTTCCTTATTTTGTCCTTTCGTTTTCACATTCCATGAGCGAGATTTCTGACAAAGGGGGAAAATTGCTGTTTTTTTGGGTCGGAATCTATCTATCGAACACTTATTGTTGTCAAGTTTTTTTCCCCTTGAAGTAGTATTTTTTATTTCTTTTAGTTCCTTACATCAAGTGACTTCATTAAAAAAAAAAATAAATAATAAGACGCTAAGAACATGTTCCCATTCTTTGCCAGAAAACGGCAAGACGACATGAGACTCCCGAACTCAACATTCGGTTTTTAGCTGAAGCCTGCCTGCCGAGTAAACTCGCCTTATATTCCTATTAAATAAAATTGATTTTATTATAGTGGAGATGTTGGTATTTCATTTGGAACTTGGTGACCGCCTTTCCTTACACAGTTCAAGCCAGATCCGTCAGATACCTTCTTGCACAGTCTACTAAATAAAATGGCTATCTTCCATCTTGGCACTCGACTCACACGAGCAAATCCATTAGAGCGTGAAGAATTAAATAGAAAAATAAAAATAAAGTTCTTTATACTTACTGGCACTTCTACATTTCCCGTTAAATTTACTTCTTCTAAAACTTGTGTGTGAATAATTTCATCAGCCAGTTTGTTCTACAAGAGAATAAATAATTGATAAGAGGTTAGGGTTAGAAGAGAATAAATAATTGATAAGAGGTTTGGGTTAGAATAGAAGAAATAATTGATAAGAGGTTTGGGTTAGAATAGAAGAAATAATTGATAAGAGGTTTGGGTTAGAATAGAAGAAATAATTGATAAGAGGTTTGGGTTAGAATAGAAGAAATAATTGATAAGAGGTTTGGGTTAGAATAGAAGAAATAATTGATAAGAGGTTAGGGTTAGAATAGAAGAAATAATTGATAAGAGGTTAGGGTTAGAATAGAAGAAATAATTGATAAGAGGTTTGGGTTAGAATAGAAGAAATAATTGATAAGAGGTTTGGGTTAGAATAGAAGAAATAATTGATAAGAGGTTAGGGTTAGAATAGAAGAAATAATTGATAAGAGGTTAGGGTTAGAATAGAAGAAATAATTGATAAGAGGTTTGGGTTAGAATAGAAGAAATAATTGATAAGAGGTTAGGGTTAGAATAGAAGAAATAATTGATAAGAGGTTAGGGTTAGAATAGAAGAAATAATTGATAAGAGGTTTGGGTTAGAATAGAAGAAATAATTGATAAGAGGTTTGGGTTAGAATAGAAGAAATAATTGATAAGAGGTTTGGGTTAGAATAGAAGAAATAATTGATAAGAGGTTTGGGTTAGAATAGAAGAAATAATTGATAAGAGGTTAGGGTTAGAATAGAAGAAATAATTGATAAGAGGTTAGGGTTAGAATAGAAGAAATAATTGATAAGAGGTTTGGGTTAGAATAGAAGAAATAATTGATAAGAGGTTAGGGTTAGAATAGAAGAAATAATTGATAAGAGGTTAGGGTTAGAATAGAAGAAATAATTGATAAGAGGTTAGGGTTAGAATAGAAGAAATAATTGATAAGAGGTTAGGGTTAGAATAGAAGAAATAATTGATAAGAGGTTTGGGTTAGAATAGAAGAAATAATTGATAAGAGGTTAGGGTTAGAATAGAAGAAATAATTGATAAGAGGTTAGGGTTAGAATAGAAGAAATAATTGATAAGAGGTTAGGGTTAGAATAGAAGAAATAATTGATTAGAGGTTAGAGTTAGAATAGAAGAAATAATTGATAATAGGTTTGGGTTAGAATAGAAGAAATAATTGATAAGAGGTTTGGGTTAGAATAGAAGAAATAATTGATAAGAGGTTAGGGTTAGAATAGAAGAAATAATTGATAAGAGGTTTGGGTTAGAATAGAAGAAATAATTGATAAGAGGTTAGGGTTAGAATAGAAGAAATAATTGATAAGAGGTTAGGGTTAGAATAGAAGAAATAATTGATAAGAGGTTTGGGTTAGAATAGAAGAAATAATTGATAAGAGGTTAGGGTTAGAATAGAAGAAATAATTGATAAGAGGTTAGGGTTAGAATAGAAGAAATAATTGATAAGAGGTTTGGGTTAGAATAGAAGAAATAATTGATAAGAGGTTTGGGTTAGAATAGAAGAAATAATTGATAAGAGGTTTGGGTTAGAATAGAAGAAATAATTGATAAGAGGTTTGGGTTAGAATAGAAGAAATAATTGATAAGAGGTTAGGGTTAGAATAGAAGAAATAATTGATAAGAGGTTAGGGTTAGAATAGAAGAAATAATTGATAAGAGGTTTGGGTTAGAATAGAAGAAATAATTGATAAGAGGTTAGGGTTAGAATAGAAGAAATAATTGATAAGAGGTTAGGGTTAGAATAGAAGAAATAATTGATAAGAGGTTAGGGTTAGAATAGAAGAAATAATTGATAAGAGGTTAGGGTTAGAATAGAAGAAATAATTGATAAGAGGTTTGGGTTAGAATAGAAGAAATAATTGATAAGAGGTTAGGGTTAGAATAGAAGAAATAATTGATAAGAGGTTAGGGTTAGAATAGAAGAAATAATTGATAAGAGGTTAGGGTTAGAATAGAAGAAATAATTGATTAGAGGTTAGAGTTAGAATAGAAGAAATAATTGATAATAGGTTTGGGTTAGAATAGAAGAAATAATTGATAAGAGGTTTGGGTTAGAATAGAAGAAATAATTGATAAGAGGTTAGGGTTAGAATAGAAGAAATAATTGATAAGAGGTTTGGGTTAGAATAGAAAAAATAATTGATAAGAGGTTAGGGTTAGAATAGAAGAAATAATTGATAAGAGGTTAGGGTTAAAATAGAAGAAATAATTAGTAAGAGGTTAGGGTTAGAATAGAAGAAATAATTGATAAGAGGTTTGGGTTAGAATAGAAGAAATAATTGATAAGAGGTTTGGGTTAGAATAGAAGAAATAATTGATAATAGGTTTGGGTTAGAATAGAAGAAATAATTGATAAGAGGTTTGGGTTAGAATAGAAGAAATAATTGATAAGAGGTTAGGGTTAGAATAGAAGAAATAATTGATAAGAGGTTAGGGTTAGAATAGAAGAAATAATTGATAAGAGGTTAGGGTTAGAATAGAAGAAATAATTGATAATAGGTTTGGGTTAGATAAGAAGAAATAATTGATAAGAGGTTTGGGTTAGAATAGAAGAAATAATTGATAATAGGTTTGGGTTAGAATAGAAGAAATAATTGATAAGAGGTTTGGGTTAGAATAGAAGAAATAATTGATAAGAGGTTTGGGTTAGAATAGAAGAAATAATTGATAATAGGTTTGGGTTAGAATAGAAGAAATAATTGATAAGAGGTTAGGGTTAGAATAGAAGAAATAATTGATAAGAGGTTTGGGTTAGAATAGAAGAAATAATTGATAATAGGTTTGGGTTAGAATAGAAGAAATAATTGATAAGAGGTTTGGGTTAGAATAGAAGAAATAATTGATAAGAGGTTAGGGTTAGAATAGAAGAAATAATTGATAAGAGGTTTGGGTTAGAATAGAAGAAATAATTGATAAGAGGTTTGGGTTAGAATAGAAGAAATAATTGATAATAGGTTTGGGTTAGAATAGAAGAAATAATTGATAAGAGGTTAGGGTTAGAATAGAAGAAATAATTGATAAGAGGTTAGGGTTAAAATAGAAGAAATAATTGATAAGAGGTTTGGGTTAGAATAGAAGAAATAATTGATAATAGGTTTGGGTTAGAATAGAAGAAATTGATAAGAGGTTAGGGTTAGAATAGAAGAAATAATTGATAAGAGGTTTGGGTTAGAATAGAAGAAATAATTGATAATAGGTTTGGGTTAGAATAGAAGAAATAATTGATAAGAGGTTAGGGTTAGAATAGAAGAAATAATTGATAAGAGGTTTGGGTTAGAATAGAAGAAATAATTGATAAGAGGTTAGGGTTAGAATAGAAGAAATAATTGATAAGAGGTTAGGGTTAGAATAGAAGAAATAATTGATAAGAGGTTAGGGTTAGAATAGAAGAAATAATTGATAAGAGGTTAGGGTTAGAATAGAAGAAATAATTGATAAAAGGTTTGGGTTAGAATAGAAGAAATAATTGATAAGAGGTTTGGGTTAGAATAGAAAAAATAATTGATAAGAGGTTTGGGTTAGAATAGAAGAAATAATTGATAATAGGTTTGGGTTAGAATAGAAGAAATAATTGATAATAGGTTTGGGTTAGAATAGAAGAAATAATTGATAAGAGGTTAAGGTTAGAATAGAAGAAATAATTGATAAGAGGTTAGGATTAGAATAGAAGAAATAATTGATAAGAGGTTTGGGTTAGAATAGAAGAAATAATTGATAAGAGGTTTGGATTAGAATAGAAGAAATAATTGATAAGAGGTTAGGATTAGAATAGAAGAAATAATTGATAAGAGGTTAGGGTTAGAATAGAAGAAATAATTGATAAGAGGTTAGGGTTAGAATAGAAGAAATAATTGATAAGAGGTTAGGGTTAGAATAGAAGAAATAATTGATAAGAGGTTAGGGTTAGAATAGAAGAAATAATTGATAAGAGGTTAGGGTTAGAATAGAAGAAATAATTGATAAGAGGTTTGGGTTAGAATAGAAGAAATAATTGATAAGAGGTTAGGGTTAGAATAGAAGAAATAATTGATAAGAGGTTAGGGTTAGAATAGAAGAAATAATTGATAAGAGGTTAGGGTTAGAATAGAAGAAATAATTGATAAGAGGTTAGGGTTAGAATAGAAGAAATAATTGATAAGAGGTTTGGGTTAGAATAGAAGAAATAATTGATAAGAGGTTTGGGTTAGAATAGAAGAAATAATTGATAAGAGGTTTGGGTTAGAATAGAAGAAATAATTGATAGGAGGTTTGGGTTAGAATAGAAGAAATAATTGATAAGAGGTTAGGGTTAGAATAGAAGAAACAATTGATAAGAGGTTAGGGTTAGAATAGAAGAAATAATTGATAAGAGGTTAGGGTTAGAATAGAAGAAATAATTGATAAGAGGTTTGGGTTAAAATAGAAGAAATAATTGATAAGAGGTTAGGGTTAGAATAGAAGAAATAATTGATAAGAGGTTAGGGTTAGAATAGAAGAAATAATTGATAAGAGGTTAGGGTTAGAATAGAAGAAATAATTGATAAGAGGTTTGGGTTAGAATAGAAGAAATAATTGATAAGAGGTTAGGGCTAGAATAGAAGAAATAATTGATAAGAGGTTTGGGTTAGAATAGAAGAAATAATTGATAAGAGGTTAGGATTAGAATAGAAGAAATAATTGATAAGAGGTTTGGGTTAGAATAGAAGAAATAATTGATAAGAATTTTTGATTAGAATAGAAGAAATAATTGATAAAAGGTTAGGATTAGAATAGAAGAAATAATAGATAAGAGGTTTTGGTTAGAATAGAAGAAATAATTGATAAGAGGTTTGGGTTAGAATAGAAGAAATATGTGATAAGAGGTTAGGGTTAGAATAGAAGAAATAATTGATAAGAGGTTAGGGTTAGAATAGAAGAAATAATTGATAAGAGGTTTGGGTTAGAATAGAAGAAATAATTGATAAGAGGTTTGGGTTAGAATAGAAGAAATAATTGATAAGAGGTTTGGATTAGAATAGAAGAAATAATTGATAAGAGGTTAGGATTAGAATAGAAGAAATAATTGATAAGAGGTTAGGGTTAGAATAGAAGAAATAATTGATAAGAGGTTAGGGTTAGAATAGAAGAAATAATTGATAAGAGGTTAGGGTTAGAATAGAAGAAATAATTGATAAGAGGTTAGGGTTAGAATAGAAGAAATAATTGATAAGAGGTTTGGGTTAGAATAGAAGAAATAATTGATAAGAGGTTAGGGTTAGAATAGAAGAAATAATTGATAAGAGGTTTGGGTTAGAATAGAAGAAATAATTGATAAGAGGTTTGGGTTAGAATAGAAGAAATAATTGATAAGAGGTTTGGGTTAGAATAGAAGAAATAATTGATAAGAGGTTTGGGTTAGAATAGAAGAAATAATTGATAAGAGGTTTGGATTAGAATAGAAGAAATAATTGATAAGAGGTTAGGATTAGAATAGAAGAAATAATTGATAAGAGGTTAGGATTAGAATAGAAGAAATAATTGATAAGAGGTTTGGGTTAGAATAGAAGAAATAATTGATAAGAGGTTTGGGTTAGAATAGAAGAAATAATGGATAAGAGGTTAGGGTTAGAATAGAATAAATAATTGATAAGAGGTTTGGGTTAAAATAGAAGAAATAATTGATAAGAGGTTTGGGTTAGAATAGAAAAAATAATTGATAAGAGGTTAGGGTTAGAATAGATGAAATAATTGATAAGAGGTTTGGGTTAGAATAGAAGAAATAATTGATAAGAGGTTTGGGTTAGAATAGAAGAAATAATTGATAAGAGGTTTGGGTTAGAATAGAAGAAATAATTGATAAGAGGTTTGGGTTAGAATAGAAGAAATAATTGATAAGAGGTTAGGGTTAGAATAGAAGAAACAATTGATAAGAGGTTAGGGTTAGAATAGAAGAAATAATTGATAAGAGGTTAGGGTTAGAATAGAAGAAATAATTGATAAGAGGTTTGGGTTAAAATAGAAGAAATAATTGATAAGAGGTTTGGGTTAGAATAGAAGAAATAATTGATAAGAGGTTAGGGTTAGAATAGAAGAAATAATTGATAAGAGGTTAGGGTTAGAATAGAAGAAATAATTGATAAGAGGTTAGGGTTAGAATAGAAGAAATAATTGATAAGAGGTTAGGGTTAGAATAGAAGAAATAATTGATAAGAGGTTAGGGTTAGAATAGAAGAAATAATTGATAAGAGGTTAGGGTTAGAATAGAAGAAATAATTGATAAGAGGTTTGGGTTAGAATAGAAGAAATAATTGATAAGAGGTTAGGGCTAGAATAGAAGAAATAATTGATAATAGGTTTGGGTTAGAATAGAAGAAATAATTGATAAGAGGTTTGGGTTAGAATAGAAGAAATAATTGATAAGAGGTTTGGGTTAAAATAGAAGAAATAATTGATAAGAGGTTTGGTTTAGAATAGAAGAAATAATTGATAAGAGGTTTGCGTTAGAATAGAAGAAATAATTGATAAGAGGTTTGGGTTAGAATAGAAGAAATAATTGATAAGAGGTTAGGATTAGAATAGAAGAAATAATTGATAAGAGGTTTGGGTTAGAATAGAAGAAATAATTGATAAGAATTTTTGATTAGAATAGAAGAAATAATTGATAAAAGGTTAGGGTTAGAATAGAAGAAATAATTGATAAGAGGTTAGGATTAGAATAGAAGAAATAATTGATAAGAGGTTAGGATTAGAATAGAAGAAATAATTGATAAGAGGTTTGGGTTAGAATAGAAGAAATAATTGATAAGAATTTTTGATTAGAATAGAAGAAATAATTGATAAGAGGTTAGGGTTAGAATAGAAGAAATAATTGATAAGAGGTTAGGGTTAGAATAGAAGAAATAATTGATAAGAGGTTTGGGTTAGAATAGAAGAAATAATTGATAAGAGGTTTGGGTTAGAATAGAAGAAATAATTGATAACAGGTTTGGGTTAGAATAGAAGAAATAATTGATAAGAGGTTTGGATTAGAATAGAAGAAATAATTGATAAGAGGTTAGGATTAGAATAGAAGAAATAATTGATAAGAGGTTAGGATTAGAATAGAAGAAATAATTGATAAGAGGTTTGGGTTAGAATAGAAGAAATAATTGATAAGAGGTTTGGGTTAGAATAGAAGAAATAATGGATAAGAGGTTAGGGTTAGAATAGAATAAATAATTGATAAGAGGTTTGGGTTAAAATAGAAGAAATAATTGATAAGAGGTTTGGGTTAGAATAGAAAAAATAATTGATAAGAGGTTAGGGTTAGAATAGAAGAAATAATTGATAAGAGGTTTGGGTTAGAATAGAAGAAATAATTGATAAGAGGTTTGGGTTAGAATAGAAGAAATAATTGATAAGAGGTTTGGGTTAGAATAGAAGAAATAATTGATAAGAGGTTTGGGTTAGAATAGAAGAAATAATTGATAAGAGGTTAGGGTTAGAATAGAAGAAACAATTGATAAGAGGTTAGGGTTAGAATAGAAGAAACAATTGATAAGAGGTTAGGGTTAGAATAGAAGAAATAATTGATAAGAGGTTTGGGTTAAAATAGAAGAAATAATTGATAAGAGGTTAGGGTTAGAATAGAAGAAATAATTGATAAGAGGTTAAGGTTAGAATAGAAGAAATAATTGATAAGAGGTTAGGGTTAGAATAGAAGAAATAATTGATAAGAGGTTAGGGTTAGAATAGAAGAAATAATTGATAAGAGGTTAGGGTAAGAATAGAAGAAATAATTGATAAAAGGTTTGGGTTAGAATAGAAGAAATAATTGATAAGAGGTTAAGGCTAGAATAGAAGAAATAATTGATAAGAGGTTTGGGTTAGAATAGAAGAAATAATTGATAAGAGGTTAGGGTTAGAATAGAAGAAATAATTGATAAGAGGTTAGGGTTAAAATAGAAGAAATAATTTATAAGAGGTTAGGGTTAGAATAGAAGAAATAATTGATAAGAGGTTAGGATTAGAATAGAAGAAATAATTGATAAGAGGTTAGGATTAGAATAGAAGAAATAATTGATAAGAGGTTTGGGTTAGAATAGAAGAAATAATTGATAAGAATTTTTGATTAGAATAGAAGAAATAATTGATAAAAGGTTAGGATTAGAATAGAAGAAATAATAGATAATGGGTTTTGGTTAGAATAGAAGAAATAATTGATAAGAGGTTAGGGTTAGAATAGAAGAAATAATTGATAAGAGGTTAGGGTTAGAATAGAAGAAATAATTGATAAGAGGTTTGGGTTAGAATAGAAGAAATAATTGATAAGAGGTTTGGGTTAGAATAGAAGAAATAATTGATAAGAGGTTTGGATTAGAATAGAAGAAATAATTGATAAGAGGTTAGGATTAGAATAGAAGAAATAATTGATAAGAGGTTAGGGTTAGAATAGAAGAAATAATTGATAAGAGGTTAGGGTTAGAATAGAAGAAATAATTGATAAGAGGTTAGGGTTAGAATAGAAGAAATAATTGATAAGAGGTTAGGGTTAGAATAGAAGAAATAATTGATAAGAGGTTAGGGTTAGAATAGAAGAAATAATTGATAAGAGGTAAGGGTTAGAATAGAAGAAATAATTGATAAGAGGTTTGGGTTAGAATAGAAGAAATAATTGATAAGAGGTTTGGGTTAGAATAGAAGAAATAATTGATAAGAGGTTTGGATTAGAATAGAAGAAATAATTGATAAGAGGTTAGGATTAGAATAGAAGAAATAATTGATAAGAGGTTAGGATTAGAATAGAAGAAATAATTGATAAGAGGTTTGGGTTAGAATAGAAGAAATAATTGATAAGAGGTTTGGGTTAGAATAGAAGAAATAATGGATAAGAGGTTAGGGTTATAATAGAATAAATAATTGATAAGAGGTTTGGGTTAAAATAGAAGAAATAATTGATAAGAGGTTTGGGTTAGAATAGAAAAAATAATTGATAAGAGGTTTGGGTTAGAATAGAAAAAATAATTGATAAGAGGTTTGGGTTAGAATAGAAAAAATAATTGATAAGAGGTTAGGGTTAGAATAGAAGAAATAATTGATAAGAGGTTAGAGTTAGAATAGAAAAAATAATTGATAAGAGGTTTGGGTTAGAATAGAAAAAATAATTGATAAGAGGTTTGGGTTAGAATAGAAGAAATAATTGATAAGAGGTTAGGGTTAGAATAGAAGAAACAATTGATAAGAGGTTAGGGTTAGAATAGAAGAAATAATTGATAAGAGGTTAGGGTTAGAATAGAAGAAATAATTGATAAGAGGTTTGGGTTAAAATAGAAGAAATAATTGATAAGAGGTTTGGGTTAGAATAGAAGAAATAATTGATAAGAGGTTAGGGTTAGAATAGAAGAAATAATTGATAAGAGGTTAGGGTTAGAATAGAAGAAATAATTGATAAGAGGTTAGGGTTAGAATAGAAGAAATAATTGATAAGAGGTTAGGGTTAGAATAGAAGAAATAATTGATAAGAGGTTAGGGTTAGAATAGAAGAAATAATTGATAAGAGGTTTGGGTTAGAATAGAAGAAATAATTGATAAGAGGTTAGGGCTAGAATAGAAGAAATAATTGATAAGAGGTTTGGGTTAGAATAGAAGAAATAATTGATAAGAGGTTAGGGTTAGAATAGAAGAAATAATTGATAAGAGGTTAGGGTTAAAATAGAAGAAATAATTGATAAGAGGTTAGGGTTAGAATAGAAGAAATAATTGATAAGAGGTTAGGATTAGAATAGAAGAAATAATTGATAAGAGGTTAGGATTAGAATAGAAGAAATAATTGATAAGAGGTTTGGGTTAGAATAGAAGAAATAATTGATAAGAATTTTTGATTAGAATAGAAGAAATAATTGATAAAAGGTTAGGATTAGAATAGAAGAAATAATAGATAAGAGGTTTTGGTTAGAATAGAAGAAATAATTGATAAGAGGTTTGGGTTAGAATAGAATAAATAATTGATAAGAGGTTAGGGTTAGAATAGAAGAAATAATTGATAAGAGGTTAGGGTTAGAATAGAAGAAATAATTGATAAGAGCTTTGGGTTAGAATAGAAGAAATAATTGATAAGAGGTTTGGGTTAGAATAGAAGAAATAATTGATAAGAGGTTTGGATTAGAATAGAAGAAATAATTGATAAGAGGTTAGGATTAGAATAGAAGAAATAATTGATAAGAGGTTAGGGTTAGAATAGAAGAAATAATTGATAAGAGGTTAGGGTTAGAATAGAAGAAATAATTGATAAGAGGTTAGGGTTAGAATAGAAGAAATAATTGATAAGAGGTTAGGGTTAGAATAGAAGAAATAATTGATAAGAAGTTAGGGTTAGAATAGAAGAAATAATTGATAAGAGGTTTGGGTTAGAATAGAAGAAATAATTGATAAGAGGTTTGGGTTAGAATAGAAGAAATAATTGATAAGAGGTTTGGGTAAGAATAGAAGAAATAATTGATAAGAGGTTTGGATTAGAATAGAAGAAATAATTGATAAGAGGTTAGGATTAGAATAGAAGAAATAATTGATAAGAGGTTAGGATTAGAATAGAAGAAATAATTGATAAGAGGTTAGGATTAGAATAGAAGAAATAATTGATAAGAGGTTTGGGTTAGAATAGAAGAAATAATTGATAAGAGGTTTGGGTTAGAATAGAAGAAATAATGGATAAGAGGTTAGGGTTAGAATAGAATAAATAATTGATAAGAGGTTTGGGTTAAAATAGAAGAAATAATTGATAAGAGGTTTGGGTTAGAATAGAAAAAATAATTGATAAGAGGTTTGGGTTAGAATAGAAAAAATAATTGATAAGAGGTTAGGGTTAGAATAGAATAAATAATTGATAAGAAGTTAGGGTTAGAATAGAATAAATAATTGATAAGAGGTTAGAGTTAGAATAGAAAAAATAATTGATAAGAGGTTTGGGTTAGAATAGAAAAAATAATTGATAAGAGGTTTGGGTTAGAATAGAAAAAATAATTGATAAGAGGTTTGGGTTAGAATAGAAAAAATAATTGATAAGAGGTTAGGGTTAGAATAGAAGAAATAATTGATTAGAGGTTAGAGTTAGAATAGAAGAAATAATTGATAAGAGGTTTGGGTTAGAATAGAAAAAATAATTGATAAGAGGTTTGGGTTAGAATAGAAGAAATAATTGATAAGAGGTTTGGGTTAGAATAGAAGAAATAATTGATAAGAGGTTAGGGTTAGAATAAAAGAAATAATTGATAAGAGGTTAGGGTTAAAATAGAAGAAATAATTGATAAGAGGTAAGGGTTAGAATAGAAGAAATAATTGATAAGAGGTTTGGGTTAGAATAGAAGAAATAATTGATAAGAGGTTAGGGTTAGAATAGAAGAAATAATTGATAAGAGGTTAGAGTTAGAATAGAAGAAATAATTGATAAGAGGGTTGGGTTAGAATAGAAGAAATAATTGATAAGAGGTTTGGGTTAGAATAGAAGAAATAATTGATAAGAGGTTTGGGTTAGAATAGAAGAAATAATTGATAAGAGGTTAGGGTTAGAATAGAAGAAATAATTGATAAGAGGTTAGGGTTAGAATAGAAGAAATAATTGATAAGAGGTTAGGGTTAGAATAGAAGAAATAATTGATAAGAGGTTTGGGTTAGAATAGAAGAAATAATTGATAAGAGGTTTGGGTTAGAATAGAAGAAATAATTGATAAGAGGTTTGGGTTAAAATAGAAGAAATAATTGATAAGAGGTTTGGTTTAGAATAGAAGAAATAATTGATAAGAGGTTAGGGTTAGAATAGAAGAAATAATTGATAAGATGTTAGGGTTAGAATAGAAGAAATAATTGATAAGAGGTTAGAGTTAGAATAGAAGAAATAATTGATAAGAGGTTTGGGTTAGAATAGAAGAAATAATTGATAAGAGGTTTGGGTTAGAATAGAAGAAATAATTGATAAGAGGTTAGGGTTAGAATAGAAGAAATAATTGATAAGAGGTTTGGGTTAGAATAGAAGAAATAATTGATAAGAGGTTTGGGTTAGAATAGAAGAAATAATTGATAAGAGGTTAGGGTTAGAATAGAAGAAATAATTGATAAGAGGTTAGGGTTAGAATAGAAGAAATAATTGATAAGAGGTTAGGGTTAGAATAGAAGAAATAATTGATAAGAGGTTTGGGTTAGAATAGAAGAAATAATTGATAAGAGGTTTGGGTTAGAATAGAAGAAATAATTGATAAGAGGTTTGGGTTAGAATTGAAGAAATAATTGATAATAGGTTTGGGTTAGAATAGAAGAAATAATTGATAAGAGGTTTGGGTTAGAATAGAAGAAATAATTGATAAGAGGTTTGGGTTAGAATAGAAAAAATAATTGATAAGAGGTTAGGGTTAGAATAGAAAAAATAATTGATAAGAGGTTAGGGTTAGAATAGAAGAAATAATTGATAAGAGGTTAGGGTTAGAATAGAAGAAATAATTGATAAGAGGTTAGGGTTAGAATAGAAGAAATAATGGATAAGAGGTTAGGGTTAGAATAGAAAAAATAATTGATAAGAGGTTAGGGTTAGAATAGAAAAAATAATTGATAAGAGGTTAGGGTTAGAATAGAAGAAATAATTGATAAGAGGTTAGAGTTAGAATAGAAGAAATAATTGATAAGAGGTTTGGGTTAGAATAGAAGAAATAATTGATAAGAGGTTTGGGTTAGAATAGAAGAAATAATTGATAAGAGGTTAGGGTTAGAATAGAAGAAATAATTGATAAGAGGTTAGGGTTAGAATAGAAGAAATAATTGATAAGAGGTTAGGGTTAGAATAGAAAAAATAATTGATAAGAGGGTTGTGTAGTTTGCTTGAAGCATTATGTGATTTCAACCATTTTACTTTGTTCACAATAGAAATAATTACATTATAATAATGGCCACACGTGGAATGTAATAAAAACAATAAGTATTTATTTTCAGTTTTTAGAAAAAAAAAAAAATTAGCCGAAATCATGTTTAGGAATTTTTGAGATGAGGATTGATAATTTGGATTATTTTGACTATAATAGAAACAATTGCATTTTAACATCAGATGTAATAAATAACATATCCAGTAAACATTGTTAGTTTAAGAGAAATTTTTTATTATTTTTTTTGTTATTATTATATAATTATTTTGGTGCTTCTACAGATGAGGGCACATATGAAAAACGCAGTCACACGAGTGAAATCGCAGTTCCAAATAAATTAACCAGAAAACTCTTTGATATATTTACGTATCAGGCAAAAATAGGTATCTACACCCAAAATTAGCCAAGATTATCAGGTAAAATTTTAATTAAAAATAAAAATCAGTTTTATCGTATTTTACAGATCCGCCATTGATTAGAGAGAAAACACGTAAATCAGGGGGACATAACTCAGTCTGTCACATAAACAAATAAACAAAAAAAAAATCGATAAAAGTGATTTTTAGTTTTAATTAAAATTCTACTCGATAATTTTTCCTAATTTTTGGTGAGGATGCCTATTTTTGCCTGATACATAAGTATAAACATTAGTTTTTATTTGGAAATGCGCTTTTCATATGTGCATTCATCTGTATATGCATCATTATCTTAATTTTTTGTCTTGTCTCATGCTGAGGTTAGACGTTTCGTGAATGACTTCCAACTTTTCTTGTCTGTTGTCATTTCGCTTGTGCCGCTCGCTAAGATACCCTCCATGCCTTAAGCATTCTACTGCGTGGATTTGGGCCATCGACATCAATGTGGGACACACTTTGGAGCATTTCGGATGACTCATGGCGAGTAACGTGCAGTACCAATGGACACGATGTGCAACACATTTTTTATGGAGGCCTTTACAGTAAGACTGGCAGTTTTCTTCATCTGATCGTGTCATTTTGATGTTTCGTCGTTGACCATATCTTGCAGCCATATATAAGAGTACAGGTCTAACATGTGCGTTGTATGCCGCCTCTCGCATATGATGGGATCCCTGCATTTTGTAAATTAGCAAATTTTCTTCTACATACGCAATCGTTTTATCATTAGTACTATTATTATAATCATTAAAATTATACAAAGAGATTTTATAAAAAAAAAGGATAACATTTAAAAAATTGGTGCTTGTTGCTTTAAAGTCCGAAAAAAAGTTTTTTTGTCTTTTACTGTTTAAGAGTTAAATAAGGGGCAGTAACTCTTAACTGTTGATATTACATCTAAAGCAATTTACTGAAAATTAATTATTAATAAATGAACAAAAAAGTATACAACAATGGAAAATTTAAGAATTTATTGTGTTTGAATTTTGTACTGAATGAAATTCGGCATGGAAAATTTAATCGACGCCAATGAAACCCATCAGTTTTCACTAGTGATGGCACAAGTCACATGTTTTGCCCACAATTGCAGGTTTCTTCGCCAGAAATAA
The DNA here is from genome assembly GCA_963556195.1 of Sepiola atlantica. Lineage (NCBI taxonomy): Eukaryota > Metazoa > Mollusca > Cephalopoda > Sepiida > Sepiolidae > Sepiola > Sepiola atlantica. Next base: position 31,784,397 of record OY744554.1, on the reverse strand, counting down.
GTCCATGGGCTTGCAAGAAATCGATCCGTTTTGCTTTTTCGGAAGTAAAATAAGTACGTCTTCAAACTGGAACAAGTTAAGATCCATGATCGCAATTTAAGAGAAAATCAAAGTTGTTAGATATTAAAGACAAAATCTGGCTCAAAATTACAATTAAGAGTTATTGCCCCTTATTTAACTCTTAAACAGTAAAAGACAAAAAAAAAACTTTTTTTCGGACTTTTAAGCAACAAGCACCAAAAAATTTTTTTGAATTTCATTTTCAAGGGAGATAATTTACTTCCGGCATTAGTAAAACGTCAAATGTCGCTTAGATGCGAAGAATTATTATCTTTTATTGCGGAATGAGTAGTGTAGTATCAGTTCTGTTGTCATAAAATAGCTGCCTGAAGACTCATGTGGCAGATATACACTGTCTTATAGTCGTGCCATTTCACCCCGACTAATTAGTAGAAATTATGTTTTTGCATTTTTGAGCCGAGAATTGATCATTTGTATTATTTTAGCTACTATTTTCATCTTGGATGTTATTCTCACAACGTTTCAGCTGATGTAACCTCTGATCTTCGGGTGTATCTTGTTGAACTGGGGAATCTGCACAAAATATTTCGGTGCTTGTGCATATCAACCCTGACATGTTAGACCGCTCTTAAAAATAAAATAGCTAAAGAAATGTATAAACTTTGTTATGTACTTACGTGGTAGATGAAAAAAAAGACTGTACACCAAAAATTATGCAAATTCATCCAGTATTTATTTAATTATAAATAAAAAACGATTTTATCATTCGGTAGATATTTCCACCATTTTGTTTCTTAGATTTTCTCGTGGTCAAGGACGATAACTCATTTCCACGATTTCGGGGTTTGGGGGTCTCCATTGTTTACAAAAATGTCAAAATGTACGTAAAATCATTTTTTTTCTTTTTCTTATAATTTAATAAATACTGAATGAATTTGCATAATTTTTTCTGCACAATCTTATTTTCAGCTAACACGTAAGTACATAATAAAGTTTATACATTTCTTTAAATATTTCAATGTCAGGGTTGATATGCACAAGCACCAATATTTCAACTGAACCCTTTATTTAATTCATGGTGGAGATTGTTCTCATTCCATCAGCCATGACCGGGTTGAAATATTAAGTAAATTTTATTTTATTCTTAAAATAAGGATTGAACCTACAACCCCCAGAAGACTATCACTTAGAACTGATTTTTACTTAACACTCACTCACTATCCATGTTTATCTTCTATGTTCCCTTTCGACAAGAGGTTCGACGTTGTCTGGCTGTCCTTGTGCTAAGTCTCCACTGATCACAATTGTAGGGATTGACTGTGTCCATTTGCCACTGTTTACATTCTTGCCTGACGGTTTCTTTCCATGTCTTCCTAGGGTACCCAGCTTTCAACTAACACTTATTGTTATAAACCATGTAATTTAAGTTATAATAATTAATAACTCGTAAAACAAAATGGATGACTTTTCAACAGAAAGGTTTAACATATTTATTAAAAGTGAAATTAGAATGAAATGAGTTATTTAGCCGCTGTAACGCGAGATGAAAATGAGCCAGTCTGATCCGTGGTTAATGTTTACTTTTCACTCCGGAAGCCACTCGACAAGGGGGGATAACTCTTAAATGGTCCAAGGGACATAATTCCGTTTTTCTTTAGTTATCCTAACACTTATCCAATGCCCTACATGTCTAGAATGATCCACACGGAAACTTAGCGCAATGGATAAAGGTGTTAAATAAAAATCAGTTCTAAGTGACAGTCTTTTGAGGGTTGAAGCTTCAATCCTCACTACGTATGAATAATAAAATAAAAATCACTTAACCCATTAGCGCCCATGGTTCTTTTTTTTTTTTTAAAGACCAGATAGATAATTAACCATATTTCAGCAACATCTGTATTTTTCAGAAATATCTATCGTTAGTCATAAATATTGGAATATCTTTCAAATATTACACTTACTTTCTGATATATTATTCAATGAAAATATTTTGGTAAGTATTCCTTATAACAAACCCACATTTTTATATATAGAAGAAATGAATGCTCTTAACTATTCGAAAAGTCAAGTAAGTCCTTGAACGTAATTTGACTTTTTTGCTTGGCCGCGATGTGTTTCGGATGGAGGCTTTGTTTCTAATGTACAATTTAACAAAAAGATAAAATAGACTGAATCGAGATGCATTATGGTAGAATTTAATTTCAAAATGAAATTAACCCATTAGCATCCGTATAACCATGTTACCGACCGTCAACGTTGTGTGTCCATGGCATTCTTGTCTCCATCGTCTAACCGAGTCGTCTATCCACTGACGAATCGCTGAGGGCACAGCACTGGTCCACAAGTTAAAATTAAGGAAAAACAACTCTCGAGAAAGAACACAAACACATATACGTTGTGTATAATTTAGTTTGAACTATGAGCGTGTGTGACACCATCGCAGACTGTCAAGACCCCCATTCTTGTTGCTCAAGTCGTCAGTTCATCTCATCGTTTTCCGGTCCGATCCGCTCTCTGTGGAGGTTCGATCCCTAACTGCCCGGCTTCTCTCCAAAACCCAAACTCCTTAACTTTTTGCCATAAACCTTACTGTCGTCAAACTAACCTACCCCACTGTCGCAAAACGCTGTCACCCTCAAATGTTGTGTCCGGTATTCGTTTCTGAGTCACCTGTCCTAAACAATGGAAACTGACCACTGCCGCATTTACTTTTGTCTCTGTCGATGAGTCACTTCCTATCCTTGCAGCCTTCATCACTGACCACTCCCGTATTTTCTTTTGTCTCTGTCGATGAGTCACTTCCTATCCTCGCAGCCTTCATTGTATCACACATCCATGGTCCTTTTTTTAAGACGAGAAGGATAATTAACACTATTTCAGTATTTTCAGAAATATCTATCGTTAGTCATGAAGATTGGAGTGTCTTTCAAATATTACACCTACTTTCTGATGTATATTGGCAACATTGGTGTCTCGGTTTTCAGTATACTGTGAAAATCTAGAGTGTAAGGATACAATCAGTTTCATTAAAAATTTGTTGGTAAGTAGTCCTTATAACCAAACTACATTTATATATAGAATAAATTAATGCTCTAAGTAAATCTTCGAAAGTAATTTTAGTATTTACAAAAGATTTTTGATAATAAATTAAAATAAAAAAAAAACACTAATGGGTTAAGACTTCTACCCAGTCATGACCGACGGAACGAGGACAATCTACCCCCCATGAATTAAATAAAGGGTTTCGCTTGAAATTCCATACAGATTTCTAAATAAGATGAATCTGAAGAAGGCCAGAAGTTACATCGGCCAAAACGTTGTGAGGATATAACCCAAGATGAGACTAGAAGTCCGAACAATCCAAATTAGCCCGGCTCTGTAAAACCTTAATTTTGATTAGCGATAAAAATTTGCTGGGGGAGCATTTTGAAAACATAACTGTAATTTATTATTTATCAAGAAAAACATGCTTTTGAAATGAGTGAAAACGATTGTATGTATAAATGTTTTTTTTGTTTTGTTTTTTTAAAGTAATTTTGGAACATTTACTAAATTATTAAATATATATATATATATATATATTAACTTTTTTTTTTTTCAATTTAATTTTCGAAGATATACTTCATCATCAGTAATTCTGATGATGAAGTATATCTTTGAAAATTAAATTGAAAAAAAAAAAAGTTAATAAAACTAAAATGCATTGTATGGCGTTCTAATTACTTATTATTTTTAATAACTAATATTTCCATGTAAACAATGCTTTCTAACCAAGGACAACATCTCTTATTATATATATATATATGTTAAGAATAGGTATATGTGTGCGTGTGTATGGAGGCGTATGAACGTTCAATGTCACCAAGTCGTAAATGTAGAAATATTATTTTAATAAAAACAAACAAAAAAAACAATAAGATCCCTTTCGATTGCCTTAGTTAAATATAAGATGTTAATTCCTACTCGCTCTGTAATGGGTGTTCAGATTGGCTGCGACCACCACTCTCTCTGGTTGTATTTGAATTGTCGAGGGTGAATTCAGTTTTCTGTCAGTCTCAAAAATGTAATTGTCTAATTTGATGCTTGAATAAAACCGCAAGGTTGAAATACATTATTGCATCGACAATCATGTAATTTCGTGTTATTATATTTTACGTTATATATATATATATATATAGATTTAGATTTTTCACTTATATAATAGATTATTCAGTGAAGACCAAGGTTATGCCAATAAAAACAAGCTCGATGATACTCGATTACAGAGTACAGAGCATTTATATGTGATTTTATGAAGACTTACCAAAGCATTCCGTTCAATAGACCAATGATCACCATGAAAACCTTTTTCTTACAAATATTTGTAAGAAAAAGTCTTTCATGGTGATCATTGGTCTCCTGAACGGAATGCTTTTGTAAGCCTTCATAAAATCGCATATATATATATATATATATACATAAATTAAGTATACTTACCTTTACAGTAACAACTTCATTACTAATAAGTGGTGACCGTTCCTTACTGTTGGGTCCATGTGGTAGGAATGTCCATAACAACGCCACATCAGTCAAGACCAATGTTATCTTTAATGGGTTTACAAGATGAACTTCAACACTCACTTTTTCTGCAAAGAGTTAAGAAAAAAAAATTTTTTTCTGTCAAATAATGAACGTAAACAAATTCAAGGGTAATTGAAAATATATTTTTTACTGTCAAATAATCAACGTAAACAAATTCAAGGGTAATTGAAAATATATTTTTTAAATAATTAAAGGAAAAAACATGAAAACTTTTTTTTTTTTAATTTTTGCAAAAATATTTTTTCATTTATAAACTGGCTCACATGACTCCTTATAATACCATAATTAAAGAATTTAAAAATTTCATTTTTTATTTAATAAAAATCACATCAGTAAATTTTTTTTTAAGTAAAATGTAAAAAAATATATATGAAAATGTAAAAAAAAAAATTTAAATGTAAAACAAAAATAGAATATGAAAAAAAATGTAAAAACCATAAAATGTAAAAAAAAGTGATAAAAAAATGTAAAAATTTTTGGATCAAGACTACAATAAAGACCCCAGTTCATTAACACAAGACGCGGAACATGTCTGGAAGTCACCGGTGTCTTCCGGTTGACCTCGCAATACACGTGATCGCTATTTACAAAACACTTGTAAATAAACCTTATATTTATTTTAATAAATGCAGTATATTTCGGAATTTTTTTTTTCTTTTAACATGTTAATATTTATTTTAAGGCAGAGGGTCCATAAATAAAACAAATAAAATATTAACATGTTTTCTTTTAAAACATGTTTTTGTGTCACTATTTACTTGCCTCCCCACGAGGGCAGAAATGGGGGGGGTATGAAATATTTATCGCTGTATTTAAGTAATCTTCCGTTTTGTAGGGAAAAATCAAGCTTCCCAAAAAGGGGCACTCTAGATCTTACCTCAGTTTAGAAGGATTTTTCCATACTACACTTTGCTCCTAGCCCGAGGAGGCAAAATGGAAGATTACGCAAGTTATTTTAATAAATAAACGAAATATATACGCTTTTTAAAAAATCGGCTGACTTGTAATCTTTCGTTTTGCCTCCCCACGAGGGCGGAGTTAGACTTCAAAAATCAATTTCTAAACGGAAGCAATTTAAAGTTTATGACGTTTTTGTCCTTTTTTTCTGTAAGTACTTGCAACAAATGAAATAAGATTTAACAAATACAAAGTTTTATTTATTTGTTTATAATTGTTGCTTATAGAAAAAAAAAGGAAAACACTTCATAAACTTTTAATTGCTTCTGTTTGGAAACTGATTTTTGAAGTCTAACTCTGCCCTCATGGGGAGGCAAAAGTGTAGTATTTATTTTTTTGATACATTTCATCATTCCTATCTGCGGTCAGTTATAGAGAAATCCTTCTAAACTGAGGTAACTTTAATTTTCATTCCGAAGTAATTTTAACCTACCTTGTGTCTACCTTTGCCCTTGTAGGGAGGCGAGTAAATAGCAAAGTTTTGTTTTTTAATAAGAAATAAGTTATAAAAAGATTTGTAAATAAAATTATGTATTTGTTAAATCTTATTTCATTTGTTGCTTACAGAAAAAAAAGGACAAAAACTTCATAAACTTTAAATTGCTTCCATTTAGAAACTGATTTTTGAAGTCTAACTCCGCCCTCGTGGGGAGGCAAAACGAAAGATTACAAGTCAGCCGATTTTTAAAAAAGCGTATATATTTCGTTTATTTATTAAAATAACTTGCGTAATCTTCTGTTTTCCCTCCTCGGGCTAGGAGTAAAGTGTAGTATGGAAAAATCCTTCTAAACTGAGGTAAGATCCAGAGTGCCCCTTTTTGGGAAGTTTGATTTTTCCCTACAAAACGAAAGATTACTTAAGTACGGCGATAAATATTTCATACCCCCCTCCCCATTTCTGCCCTCGTGGGGAGGCAAGTAAATAGTGACACAAAAACATGTTTTAAAAGAAAACATGTTAATATTTTATTTGTTTTATTTATGGACCCTCTGCCTTAAAATAAATATTAACATGTTAAAAGAAAAAAAAATTTCCGAAATATACTGCATTTATTAAAATAAATATAAGGTTTATTTACAAGTGTTTTGTAAATAGCGACCACGTGTATTGCGAGGTCAACCGGAAGACGCCGGTGACTTCCAAAACATGTTCCGCGTCTTGTGTTAATGAACTGGAGTCTTTATTGTAGTCTTGACCCAAATTTTTTTTTAATTTTTGATGTAAAATATTTTTAAATGACAAAAAATTTTTTTTTAAATGTAAAAAAATAAAAAATTTAAAAGAAATTTAAAAATATATAAAATGTAAAATAAAATGTAAAAAAAAAATTTAAGTAAAAAAGAAAATATAAAAAATGTAAAAAACATTTGAAACTGTAAAAAAAATTATAAATGTAAAAGAAATTTTTTAAATGTAAAAAAAAATGTAGAAAAATATAAAAAATGTAAAATAAAATATTTTTTTTTAAAGAAAATATAAAAAATAGAGATGAATAACAAAAATGTGAGAAAATATATAAAAAACATTTAAAAATGTAAAAAAAATTATAAATGTAGAAGAAATTTTAAAAATTAAAAAAAAAAAATGTATAAAAATATAAAAAATGTAAAATAAAACAAACATTTTTTTCAAAGAAAATATAAAAAATAAAGAAAGGGTGAAATGTTAATTACTGACCTCCAACAAAGCCAACCGGGTTGTATTTATTGTCTGTACGATCTGTGAAACAGTGTAAAGTTGGCCGGAAATTCTGTGGCAAGCTGCCTCCATTACAAGTTGATAAGATAAGATGTTTTTCAAGTTCATGCCATTGATTATTATCAACTTCATCTTGTTCGAAATGCACACCAACCACACATGTCTTTCCTGAATCTACAAAGAAAACGAAGGCTTACAAGATAGTCATTCAACATCAAAATATATTTTACATTCAACGTGATGCCAAATAATGGCAAATATCTAAATGAATAAATTCAAAAGTTTTTTCCATCTGTTTATATATAGTTTGGCTATATTAGCATTAAAACCGGTTAGGCTTATTTAATTCTAATGATACAAGAATATTTTGAAATACTGTATATATAGGAATCTTCAAACTCCCCCAAACAAATCTTGATATTGCTCATTTGCATATTTATTTACGGGAAATAATGGCGAATATCTAAATAGATAAATTCAAAAGTTTTTTTCCATCAATTTCACCATTTCACTTGACCGTAAGGGTGGTGTTGTTTTTCATAAGTCGAGGATACGTCCTCAGCAATCAGTCCAGCAGAGTCTATGCCATTTGAGTTAGGTGGCCTTTTTATTCTTTGAGGCTGAGGTTTGGTTCTGTGCAGTTCAATGAAGTCCACTTTCCCAGGCTTTATCTTCTCCCTTTGAAAAGGGATTAATTTACTGCTAATCACCTGAGGCGCCCCTCAGGTATTTTTTGTGGGCCAGAGTGCTCCGTCTCTTGAGCGTTGGCTTTTCAGTCCCCACCTTCCGAACTTGTGTCACATCTTCTCACGGTGAGAGGGAGGTAAATACGAATTCTAATGATATAAGAATATTTTGAAATACCGTATATATAGTCATCTCCAAACTCCCTCAAACAAATCTCAATATTGCTCATTTGCATATTTATTTATTAAGTTTCCATTAATATTCTGTAATATACATTTCTAATTTGTATTGCCAAATTTTCTTCTATATACACAATCGGTTTGGGAAATGAAAAAGGAAAAATCAAAAGATAGTTCTTTATGTATTTATAAAAGTTTCGTCTTTATTGTAAGACTTCTTCAGGATGATAGTTTGAAGAAAAATGTCATGCAAGTACATAGAAGTTTGGGGTTGATATATTTATAATTATTAGAATTATATAAAGAGATTTTATAAAACAAGGATAGCATTTTAAAAATGTTTTTTGAATTTCATTCTCAACTTCCGTCATAAGTAAAACGTCAAATGTTGCCTAGACGTGGAGAATTATTATCTTTTATTGCAGATGGATAGTGTAGTATCAGTTCTGTTGTCATAATACCGTCCTCCCAGGAATTACCTCCTCCATAAGAGCTCAACATTTTTTTTTTCAAAAATTATAAATATACAGTCTGAAATAAAAACGTTTTTTACTTAAAATGCAAACCAATAAACTTAAATTATTTTTCTGCACAATTTTCATTTCGCCGTTTCGAGTGACAATGAAACTTGCCATTGTTTTTAATGTTATCTAAATGAATAATTTTCATTTCGCCGTTTCAAGTGGACAATGAAACTTGCCATTGTTTTTAATGTTATCTAAATGAATAATTTTCATTTCGCCGTTTCAAGTGGACAATGAAACTTGCCATTGTTTTTAATGTTATCTAAATGAATAATTTTCATTTCGCCGTTTCAAGTGGACAATGAAACTTGCCATTGTTTTTAATGTTATCTAAATGAATAATTTTCATTTCGCCGTTTCAAGTGGACAATGAAACTTGCCATTGTTTTTAATGTTATCTAAATGAATAATTTTCATTTCGCCGTTTCAAGTGGACAATGAAACTTGCCATTGTTTTTAATGTTATCTAAATGAATAATTTTCATTTCGTCGTTTCGAGTGGACAATGAAACTTGCCATTGTTTTTAATGTTATCTAAATGAATAATTTTCATTTCGTCGTTTCAAGTGGACAATGAAACTTGCCATTGTTTTTAATGTTATCTAAATGAATAATTTTCATTTCGTCGTTTCAAGTGGACAATGAAACTTGCCATTGTTTTTAATGTTATCTAAATGAATAATTTTCATTTCGCCGTTTCGAGTGGACAATGAAACTTGCCATTGTTTTTAATGTTATCTAAATGAATAATTTTCATTTTCGCCGTTTCGAGTGGACAATGAAACTTGCCATTGTTTTTAATGTTATCTAAATGAATAATTTTCATTTCGCCGTTTCGAGTGGACAATGAAACTTGCCATTGTTTTTAATGTTATCTAAATGAATAATTTTCATTTCGCCGTTTCGAGTGGACAATGAAACTTGCCATTGTTTTTAATGTTATCTAAATGAATAATTTTCATTTCGCCGTTTCAAGTGGACAATGAAACTTGCCATTGTTTTTAATGTTATCTAAATGTGCAAGTTTCTTTCCACATATCGTAACTATATGAACATCAAAACGGTTTATGCTTATTTAATTCCGTGTGGTATATTTTCATTCGTCATGATACATTCCTCCCATGCATTACCTCCTCTTTCGAGGGGGAGGCAGTATAGTATATGTTCATCCCTCACGATACCATCCTCCCAGGATTAACTTCTTATTTGTGGGGGAGGAGGGTAATGTACTATCTATTCTGTTGTAATGATATCATGCTCCCAGGCATTAACACTCCTACTTTTTTTGAGTGGGGGGGGGGGGGGTTGTTCGCCATGAAATCATCCTCTTTGTCATTACCGTCTCCTTTGGGGTCAGTGTATGTAGTCAGTTCATCATGATATAATCCTCTCAGCTTAGCAAAAAACAAAACTGCGACCTGAGGGAGCATATATTTGCTAGATCATCACAAAATCAATAATATTCTGTTTCAGATTTTTAGATAAAGATTGATGATTTGTATTCATATTATTCGGACTACTATTCTCACCGTGGTTGTTTTTCACCACTTATCAAGGCCAAAAGGCCACTCGAGGATAAGGGTTAATAAGTTTGTCATGTCAACGGTGAGACAACACCGTGAGGATTGCTAACGATGGTTGAAACTGGGAAGAATCTGATTATTTGAGAGGACGACTCAGCAAGAACTTGTTAACATTGGACTTGAAAACAACCATGTTGTAGTCAGCTGGGAAACAGCCCCATGATATTGTGTTCCACAGACGGGTAATTCTTGGAAAAAAACTCTGATCATCAAAAGTTCTGTTTAGCTCCAGGTACACAGAGGAAGAAAAAAATCATTTACAGTGGTTGTAGCTCGACGAGTTTTTGCTGTGAATGTTTTACAGGGGGGGGGGGAGGGGGCACCAGGGATTGGAACTCAGCAAAGCACATTTGGTACCAATGCCTCTACATGTTTTATTATTGACTACAATCTCTACCAGATAAGGTTTGGTTGTTTTGTTTTACGGCATATCAACCCTTTTCGGGTTATTTAATGCCGAATCAGGTCATTTTGGTAAAAGTTTTTATACTTCAAGTTCTTTATATGTTCAAATATTTATTCATGGTGTTTGGTTTGGTTGTTTTACGGCATAAACAACCGTTTTTGGGTTATTAAAAGTTTTTATGCTTCAAGTTCTTTATATGTTCAAGTATTTATTCATGGTGTTTGGTTTGGTTGTTTTACGGCATAAACAACCGTTTTTGGGTTATTAAAAGTTTTTATGCTTCAAGTTCTTTATATGTTCAAGTATTTATTCATGGTGTTTGGTTTGGTTGTTTTACGGCATAAACAACCGTTTTTGGGTTATTAAAAGTTTTTATGCTTCAAGTTCTTTATATGTTCAAGTATTTATTCATGGTGTTTGGTTTGGTTGTTTTACGGCATAAACAACCGTTTTTGGGTTATTAAAAGTTTTTATGCTTCAAGTTCTTTATATGTTCAAGTATTTATTCATGGTGTTTGGTTTGGTTGTTTTACGGCATAAACAACCGTTTTTGGGTTATTAAAAGTTTTTATGCTTCAAGTTCTTTATATGTTCAAATATTTATTCATGGTGTTTGGTTGAGTGACAGGGGAGAAGGGAGGGAGAGGGGGAAGAGAGGGAGGGAAGGAAATTGTTTTTTGTTTTAGATTTTGCAGAACATGATTGAGTTTTGCAAAGAGAAAAAAAAAACCCCAATAAACATCAATGTTCAGTGCTCTTTGGGTCAGAAAGCCATTATCTTCAGACAGCCTGACTTGGTAGCACCAGTCACCAGATAAGAAATATTAAAAGAATGCTTCATGCTTGGAATATTCTTTTTCTTCAACAAGAACAGCTCATCATGTAAGATTAATGTGGTTCGACCTAACATCAAATATTGCAAAACTAGTTAAAAAATAAAGAAAAAATTTTAAAAAATAAAGAAAGAAAAAAATAAAAAAGAAAGAAAAAAACAGAAAAAATAAAGAAAAAAAAGAAAAAAGAAAAAATAAAGAAAAAAAGGAAAAAGGAAAAAAATAAAGAAAAAAATAAAGAAAAAAATAAAGAAAAAAATAAAGAAAAAAATAAAGAAAAAAATAAAGAAAAAAATAAAGAAAAAAATAAAGAAAAAAATAAAGAAAAAAATAAAGAAAAAAATAAAGAAAAAAAAGAAATTTTTTTTTTTTTTAAATTAAAAAAAAAAGAAAAAAAAAGAAAAAAAGAAAAAAAAAAAAACAAAAGGGGGGGGGGCGGCTTACCTTTCTGTGTGGTGCTCGGAGTACTCGTATTACAGAGCAGCACTCTGGTGACATTACTGTTGAGGGTGGGCAGTGGAAGTTCGGGGAGAGGCCCAGGATACAGGTTTCCTTCACTTAATGTTTGACCAAGGAGTTGCTGAAATAGAAACATTAATTTTATAGGTGTGTGTTTTGCAGAGACTTTACAATGCAGAGAGTTTTTTTTTTTTTTTTTGTACAGATGGGTCATCGCTTATCAAGGTCCGGGGGGGGGGGGGGGGCACTCGAGGATAAAGGTTAAAAGGATTGTTGGTTCGACGATGATCTCCATCACAGGAGGATTGGAAACAGTCGGTGAAATGGGCAAACGATTACTTAAGAGGACTTGATTTTCCAAGATGGCAGCTCGACAAGTATTTGTTTACATTAGACTTGCTGTAGTTGGTTGGGAAGCAGCCTTGTGGTATCTTGTTCCACAGATGAGATGTTTTAGGAAATAAACTTAGTGCTCAATATCAAGGATAGAACATATCTCTGATATAACAATACACGTTCAATATCTATATGCATAAATATAATAATAGGTGTTTTTTTCTCTGTTTAAATATCTATATGTATAAATAGCTATTCCTTTGCATGTAACACTAAAGGAGGTAATTCAGTATATATTCAAGCGGTAGTTTTGTTTTATGGCATATCAACCCTTTTCGGGTTATTTAATGTCGAATCTGGTCATTTTGGTGAAGGTTTTTATGCTTCAAGTTCTTTATATGTTTAAGTATTTATTTATGGTGTTTGATTGAGTGAAAGGAGGGAGGGAGAAAGAGGGGAGAGGGAAGAAGACGGGAGGGAGAGAAATTGTTGTTTTTTTTGTTTTGGATTTTGCAGAACATGATTGAGTTTTGCAAAGGAAAAAAAAAACAATAAAACATCAATGTTTGGTGCATTTTGAGTCAGGAAGTCAATAACTTCACTCAGCCTGATATTGTAGCTCCAGTAGGTTCTATTTGACCCATAGATGGGTCCCTTACAGGTACTACCACTGTGGGCTAGAATGGCCCTGAGAGCAATGGCAACTAAGGGGCAACTCCACAGCTCCCAAATGGAGGCCTCACCACTGGATGTCTTTTAAGGTCATACCCAGGACCTATATTTAAGCGAATATCTAATCTCTGCTATAATAATAGACATTGTTTCTGTTTCAATATTTATATGTATAAATAGCTATTCCTTTGGATGTAATGCTAAGGGAGGTAATTCAGTATATATTCTAATATCTAATATAATAATAGGCATTGCTTTTCTGATTCAGTATCTAGATGTACAGTTATTCTTTTGCATGTAACATTAAGGGAGGTAAATCAGTATATACACAAGCAAATATCTAATCTAATATATAAAGTAGAGACGTTTTTTCTCCTGTACCTTCTCAGAGAATAGGAAAATAACCACATGAATCACAGGCTACTAAACTCACCATTACATTACACTTATTCACTCGAGCGTGTTTTAGTACATTTGTTATTATTTTTTCCCAGCTTACACTAAATATTACATTTGACCCGCCATCCACGACTCTCCTAAAAACCAACTCCATATAGGTGGTAGCAAAAACTTTTCTCTCTAACAATTCTGTACTGTCACTCTACTCATCGACACCGGGAACTAATACACACAGTTTAATTTTCACAAAGCACCGGTTCTTATTTATTATTAAGTAAACAGACCTATTTTCACATCTATTTTAACCCGAATGCGTGGTGCAGTCGGTAAGAAGGCAGGATTCACAATCACCTGTTTTAGCGTTCGATCCCATTCTACTCTACCACTTTTTATATTTTTTTTTTAAATTTAAAACATTCGCCAACACAATAGACGGGGGGGGGGGGGAAAATAGGTAATTTCCTTTTTTTTATTTGACGTCATGCAATAGGTAGTACTTTCTCCCGTGCAACGCCGGGCAACGGGTTCCGCTAGTCTGTAATATAATAATACACGTTTCTGTTTCAATATCTTTATGTATAAAAAGGTATTCCTTTGCATGCAAGAGGGTATCTAAGACGTTTTTTTTTTTTAGCTTTAGAAGACATTTCATAATTAAGTGAAACAAATCTTCTCAAGGCTGGATGCCCTTCCTGACGCCAAACCAGTGAGGTGCTAGTGGTCAGTATTTTTATGAAGATACCATCTCTTACAACGTTGCTTCTTCACACATACAACCAACATTTCTTTGTGGGTTTTTTTTTGGGTTTTTTTTTAACATGATTCACCCCAAACAAGGCAGGACGCCACTGTAAACGTAAAGGGCTACTGAGAAAAAGGTGAAAGGGGAGGAGGATTGGTAGTTAAGCTTAAATTGGGATCTGAGCAGCGAGATGTCTGTTTACATTAGTTTTAAATTTCTGCATGTCAGTACTGTCGGGGAAACAGGCAGGGAGGCAGTTCCAGAGGCCAGCAGCACGAGGAAAGAAGCTATTTGAGTAGAATGCTCTCCGGCATCTGGGGACCTCCACAGTGAATGAATGAGATTTAGTAGAATGTCGAGTTAGTCTAGTGAATTTACGTCGAGGGGGCACCAGAGTAGCCAACTCATCGGAGCATAATCCATTGAAGTATTTGTAAAACAAACACAAGGATGCCACATTGCGGCGATGGGACAGGGGCTGGAGCTTAGCTGACAGTGAGGGACCTATTAGGTTGACGACTCTTTTTTGGACTTTGTCAAGGAGAGAGAGACTAGTAGATGATGCACCAGCCCAGATGTGGCAACAATACTCCATGCATCGGCGAATGGTGGCTTTGTAGAGATACAGGATAATGTCGACTTCGCATGCAATTTTTTTTAATAAATTTACTTTTAAAAGAAAAATATAGCTTGATATTTAATGTGTTAGGTTTGGTTTGGTAGTTTTGTTTTACGGCATATCAACCCTTTTTGGGTTATTTAATGCCGAATCTGGTCATTATAGTAAAAGTTTTTATGCTTCAAGTTCTTTATATCTTTAAATGTTTAATCATCGTTTTTGGTTTGGTAGTTTTGTTTTACGGCATATCAACCCTTTTTGGGTTATTTAATGCCGAATCTGGTCATTATAGTAAAAGTTTTTATGCTTCAAGTTCTTTATATCTTCAAATGTTTAATCATCGTTTTTGGTTTGGTAGTTTTGTTTTACGGCATATCAACCCTTTTTGGGTTATTTAATGCCGAATCTGGTCATTATAGTAAAAGTTTTTATGCTTCAAGTTCTTTATATCTTCAAATGTTTAATCATCGTTTTTGGTTTGGTAGTTTTGTTTTACGGCATATCAACCCTTTTTGGGTTATTTAATGCCGAATCTGGTCATTATAGTAAAAGATTTATGCTTCAAGTTCTAAAAATAAAATAAAAAAGGGAGGGAGAAAGGGAGAGGGGCTGTTGTTTTTGTTTTTGGTTTTGTAGAACATAATTAAGTTTTACAAAAAAAAAAAAAAAAAAAAAAAAAACGTCAATGTAGGTGAATTTCGTCTCAGGGAGCCACAGGGCAGCCTGATCTGGTATCACCAGTTAATGTGTTAGGAATCATCAAGAAGATTTAATGTTTTTGCTGTTGAAATGAATCTTATATGAACAAAGTTATATTGCAGTGTCATTTCTGAACGTTTTTTTCAAGAGGTAATTGTATTTTGCCCAATGTTTAGACTGGTTTAATATAATTATATTTGCTTCCATTATAATTAATTTTTTATTTTCCACAAAATGACATTATAATTGTAAAGATTTTTCACATGTTTGAAGGCTACATTTTTAATTATACACTGAAAAATTAGCTTCTGGACCAATAACACACAAGACAGCAAAAATCTTTAGATATAATGAAAATAAAATGTTGATTTAGGATAGCTACTAATGAAAATAAAATGTTGATTTAAGATAGCTACTAATGAAAATAAAATGTTGATTTAAGACAGCTACTAATTAAAATAAAATGTTGATTTAGGACAGCTACTAATTAAAATAAAATGTTGATTTGGGATAACTACTAATGAAAATAAAATTTTGATTTGGGATAGCTACTAATGAAAATAAAATTTTGATTTGGGATAACTACTAATGAAAATAAAATTTTGATTTGGGATAGCTACTAATGAAAATAAAATTTTGATTTGGGATAGCTACTAATGAAAATGAAATTTTGATTTGGGATAGCTACTAATGAAAATGAAATTTTGATTTGGGATAGCTACTAATGAAAATAAAATTTTGATTTAAGACAGCTACTAATTAAAATAAAATGTTGATTTGGGATAACTACTAATGAAAATAAAATGTTGATTTGGGATAGCTACTAATGAAAATAAAATGTTGATTTGAGATAGCTACTAATGAAAATAAAATTTTGATTCAGGATAGCTACTAATGAAAATAAAATTTTGATTCAGGATAGCTACTAATGAAAATAAAATTTTATAGAAAAACTAAACCTCTTACTCTAAGAATTAAACAAGTTTGTTGCAAAAACTTGTTTTTATAAATCTGAAAATTTGGTGATTATTTGATAGACCCCCCAAAATATTTCAACAAAATTTCTATCATTTCATTCCATCAAATGATCAACTTAATATGAGAAACATAACATTTTTTAATTTCATAAAGATGGTAAAAATTATGGTATGTATTGTGTACCTTGTAGACAAATAGATATTCCCTAAGAAAGGCAGCTTGTTGTGCAGTGGTTTGACGGCTGTCAGCCGTCAGCAAATGTTTGAAGGCAGCTGTTGCATTCTCCAACTGTTTTAAATTGAAGGATTGACGCCCAATAGTGAAATTAATGTGGTCCTGAAAAGAAAAAAAAAAGCAAGTTTAAGAAAAAAATTTAAGAAAAAAAACCCAGAAAAATCTAAAGAAAAAAAGAACAGAAAAATCTAAAGAAAAAAAAACAGAAAAATCTAAAGAAAAAAAACCAGAAAAATCTAGAGAAAAAATAAACAGAAAAATCTAGAGAAAAAATAAACAGAAAAATCTAAAGAAAAAAAAAAAATCTAAAGAAAAAAAAACAGAAAAATCTAAAGGAAAAAAAAAAAAAAAAATTTAAAGAAAAAAAAAACAGAAAAATCTAAAGAAAAAAAAAACCAGAAAAATTTAAAGACAAAAAAAGAAAAAAAGACAAAAAAAAACAGAAAAAAAAAAAAAAAAAAAATAAGAAAAATTTTTTTTTTCAAGAATAAAAATGAAAGAAAAAAAACATTTTAAGGAAAAACAGAAAAGAAAACTTAAAAAAAAAAAATAGAAAGACAAAAATTGCTAGCTGAAATTGTCACCCAGGTAGCATCACAAATCAATGACTTTCTCCCCCCATTAAAAGATTTTATTTTCATTTCAAATAATCTAATGTTATAAGAATAATTTCGTTAATAAACACGTTAAGCACAGGTTGTTTCTACCTGCGATGCCTACTATTTGATTAAGTAAACCATCACATACTTTAATCATAACGCATTAGACAGCAGTTTCATTAATTGTAAGTTGTTAAAGAATCTGTGAAAGGTTATACTTAATCCGTTGATCATTTTTGGTTTGTCATTAAATCGAAAACAACGGTTATCATCAAACGTAAGTGGGACAAAGCAGGGCTTCCCAAACACTTTGGTTTCAATCGGTTTCCTGCATTATTTCGTGAAAAACCGATGAAGCAATTTTAAGAAAATCAGAAGACAAAATGAATATGGAGTGACAGAGATACAATCCTTTCAGGTCTGCATCAGGGTCCCAAAACAGACATGATCAATGTTTTTTTTTTACTAATGGGTCATCACTTATCAAGGCCCAGAGGCCACTCAAGGATAAAGATTAAAGAGATCATCAGTTGGACAATGATCGCCTCCACAAGATGACCGGAAACATTGGGTGGGGTGGGCAAATTTATCAAGAGCACTTGGTTTTCCAAGAGGACAGCTAGATGAGTATTTGTTTACATTAGACTTGAAGATGACTATGCTGTAGTCGGTTGGGAAGCAAACTCGTGGTATCATGTTCCACAGATGGAATGTTATAGGAAAGAAACTTTGTTTGGTTTTTGAGAGAGAGAGAGAGAGAGAGAGAAAGAAAGAGAAAGAGAGAGAGAGAAAGAGAAAGAAAGAAAAAGAAAGAGAGATAGAGAGAAAGAAAGAGAGAGAGAGAGAGGGAGAGAGAGAGAGAGGGAAATAGAGAGAGAGAAATAGAGAGAGAGAAATAGAGAGAGAGAAATAGAGAGAGAGAAATAGAGAGAGAGAAAAATAGAGAGAGAGAAAAATAGAGAGAGAGAGAAATAGAGAGAGAGAGAAATAGAGAGAGAGAGAAATAGAGAGAGAGAGAGAAAGGAAAGTTCTTTGTTGTGGTTGTAGCTAGACGAGTTCTTGCTGTGAATGTTTAGTAAGAATGTGTTACCTCTGCCAGTGACCAATGTTTTCCCTTGTAAACTTGTAGCGCCTGTGAATAGGAACGCAAAGCATGTTTTTTCTGAAAAAGAAAATAAAAGAGAGTCAAGTCTATCATCGTCGTAGTCGTAGTCGTCGTCGTCATCAGGGGGGAAAAAAAAAAGAGCGAATCATAAAATTAAATAGAGGAGATTTTTGTATTGAAGTAAAAGTTGTCTTTGTTTCTTTTGTTTTACTTATATTCACATCAAACAAGGCACATTGCCATAGTAGCTACTGTGAAATAGGGGCCAGATTAATAGGGGCATCCTAACTGGGGAGATGTGCAGCAAGATTTATGTTCACATTTTGTTTAAATTTCTGCATGTTCACACAGTCGGAGAAACAGGCAGTAGGGAGGGAATTCCGAAGGCAAGCAGGTCGAGGAAAGCAGCTATTAGAATAGATAGATTTCCGGTACAGGATAGGAAAGAGAATGAAATGTTAAATTAAAAGGGAAAGAATATCTTATAAAAACGGAGAAATGAAGTGAGAGAAAGAGAAGGGGGAGGAAAAGGAAGAAGAGGGAGAGGAAAAGGGAGAAGAAGAGGAAGATAGAGGGAGGAGGAGAAGAAAAGGGAGGGGGCATAGAGTGGGAGCAGGTTGATAAGAGAGGGGGGAAGACAAAATTAAAATAAAAGAAATTAATAAATAACATTTCAAAAAGAATTAAAATAAATTGAATACAATTTAATATAAGTAAAAGAAAGAGGGGGTAGAAGGAGAGAAGAGAGGGGGGTAGAAGGGGAGAAGAGAGGGGGGTAGAAGGGGAGAAGAGAGGGGGGTAGAAGGAGAGAAGAGAGGGGGTAGAAGGAGAGAAGAGAGGGGGGTAGAAGGGGAGAAGAGAGGGGGTAGAAGGGGAGAAGAGAGGGGGTAGAAGAAGAGGGATAAGAGAGGGGGAGAAGAAGAGGGATAAAAGAGGGGGAGAAGAAGAGGGATAAGAGAGGGGGAGAAGAGGGATAAGAGAGGGGGAAGAAGAGAAATAAGAGAGGGGGAAGAAGAGAAATAAGAGAGGGGGAAGAAGAGAAATAAGAGAGGGGGAAGAAGAGAAATAAGAGAGGGGGAAGAAGAGAAATAAGAGAGGGGGAAGAAGAGAAATAAGAGAGGGGGAAGAAGATAAATAAGAGAGGGGAAGAAGAGAAATAAGAGAGGGAGAAGAAGAGAAATAAGAGAGGGGGAAGAAGAGAAAGGGGAGAAAAATAGTTTGGATGGAAGGAGAAAGCATAAGCAAGGATTGAAAATGGGGAGTATGGGCGAAAATAAAGAAAAGATGAGAATAGAGGAGGCGAATGAGCAGAGTGGGGGAGGATATAGGAAGAGTGCTCACCTGTCCTGATTTACTAAACCTGTGGCCTGCCAAAATCATATGGAAGGCATATTTGCGAGCCATGGGAGGTCGCATTTTGATATAACAATGGCCGGCCTGTTCCAATAACAGGGCACTCCGTAAATCAGAATCTTGCTGAAAAATTGAAAAATAAAAAAAAATAAAAATATCGTAAAAATTTAAAATAAAAGAAATTAATAAATAACATTTCAAAAAGAATTAAAATGAATTGAACACAATTTAATATAAGTAAAAGAAAGAATGAAAATACTACAGTATGTTAAGAATAAAATAAATTATAGTTACAGAGGATGAAAAAGAAAATTTATGAAAGAGAAAAAAATATTAAGTTTTTTAATAATTTAAAAAAAAAAAATTAAAAGAAAAAGACAAAATTAAAATAAAATTAAAAATGTTCTGCAATATTAAAAATATTTCAAAAAATAATATTTCAAAAAAATATTTCAAAAATAATATTTAAAAATAAAATATTTAAAAATAAAATATTTAAAAATAAAATATTTAAAAATAAAATATTAAAAAAAAATATTTAAAAATAAAATATTTAAAAATAAAATATTTAAAAATAAAATATTATTTAAAAAAAATAATATTTAAAAAAAAAAAATATTTAAAAACAAAAATAAAAAAAACTCATACAAAGTAAAACCCCATCAAAACAATAGTATTTACCTCACTGGTCATCTTGATGAACTGTAATGCAGCCTCTGCATACATTCCTTTGCTTTTCAGAGCTTCAGTACTGATTAATGTACCTCTGGCAGCAAGTTGTGGGTTTCTGATAACAAATATATATACATATATTATAATAGAGGATTTTTCTATTTGTCTGTCGGTCATGACAAATTAGAATATCTGATATTTTAATTCAAGTTCACAACGCGTGGGTAGAGAAATTAAATTGATTCTTGGCAAATTTGCTGTGTATTCCGTTGGCAATAGGGACACATGCCGGAAATTAAAAATAATCGTGGGGATAGAGACAATTTATTTATCACTAGATTATAAAGTTCTTCGAATAAAAACGACAAAAGATTAGTCAACTAAATGTTTTGGCAGTGTTATGCAGATATATTTTCAAAGAAAAAAGTAGATGAGAGAAATTTCAACGAATGTTACAAGTTTTTTTGCTGGAAATTAAATGAACATCAAATGTGTATACGCACACAATACATAGTAATAATACATGTGAATGTGCGTCTACATGTGTCTAGTGAACAGGCCATGATCGTCTGCTCGTTGTGCTTGTCTAAAGTCGTTGCTCAATTCCGACACCGGTTGCAGTGTTAATTGTGTGGTGTCTCAGTCAGTGCTGCAACAGAAGCATTCTCCCTCCGAATAAAATTACAACTCCAGGTTTACTTGTTTTAGGTTACAATGATACTCGTTTTCTTCTACTGAACAACAGACTTGCAAATGAGAATTCTTAGCCAGGCCAAATCAAAACTCAAGTCCAACTGTACACAATTGATTAGGGCCATCTCTCTCTCTCTCTCTCTCTCTGAGAGGTACACAAACTTCAACTGACCGCGAGATGCCTAAAGGGCCAACTAACTGCCTTCCCCTGCCCATCTGCGGCAGACCACCCAGATATCCACTTCAAAATAATGACCAGCCTTATTTATGATTATAAAAAAAAATACTGCTTAGAGGTTTCGTATCTGGACGGCCATTAAATTTGGAAGACCCTGACTGGGTAATAACCACAGGAGAGAAATCTTATATCACATGGACGGCGGCACCGGGGATAGGGGGGGGGGGGTGAAGCCCCCTCACCTTTTTACTGCCCCCCCCCCCACACTTTACGGTCATCAATAATTAAGTTGATATGCATGTGTTTAACCGCCCCCCCCCCCACTTTTTAGGAGAAGCCCCCCCCCCCCTCCCCATACTTTCATAACTGTCCAGCCTGCCCTGTATCAATAGAACCATTACTTTTTTTCCAAGGAGAAATAAAATTCTTGGTGGTCAAAACTTCAGAACAGACATATTTCCAATTTGTTCCCTTGATTAAATATCAAGCCTGTTATTTGCATGCAATGCAAACACACTAAGCATGCCACCTAGTGCATGTTTAAATACGTTCCATTTTAAACCGCAATATTTAAATATATGGTCCCCTCAAAAAGGAAACAAAACTTCTTATATGTCAAAAAAATCAGAGATCAGTTTGATATTGTATTTATTTACTTCAATTGTAAACATACACACGGCTGCATGTTTAGCGGGGTGCATAGATGCATACTATGATGGCAGAGTGGAAAATAATAATAATAAACACGTATCACTCTTTAGTACACAAAACTGATATGCCTCTTCATTATACACACGTGTTATCTATTAAACCAGGGGTTCTCAACCTTTTTTTACCCATGGACCCCTTTTCCCTTATTTTTCTTTTGGTGGACCCTCTCATAGCTATTCGACAAAAGAAAAGTTTATTCTATTTTTCACTAATAAAAAGTAAAGGGATTATTTCAATAATCAAAGAAATAGTAAATGATTATCCTTTATTTTGAAGGAAAACTAATGTAATGTAAAATTATTTTACAATTAAAATCTATTGAGTATTTATGCACACTGCTAAACAATTCATAATAAACTATTTTAAAATAAGTGTGTGATTAGAAAAACAAATGCAGATTTATTCAATGAGATCCCTGTGGTTGATGCTGCTCAGCAAGTTTCTTTATATCTGGTTCCATCGATGTTAATGACAGTCGAAGATCTCCTGGGTGAGTAGATAGGTCAAAAGGAAATATTAAAGAAAGAATCATTCATATATATTCTCTACTTATTCCAATATGGCGTAAATTACAGTAGAAATTTTATTTTTTAGTAATAACCGTTCTGAAGAGGAATTGCTCCATGGACCACCAAAATATCACTGTGGACCCCCAATTTGTTATTTTTGCCTGTGGACCCTAAGGAATATTACGTGGACCCCCAGGGTCCATGTGGACCCCGGTTGAGAAACCCTGTATTAAACAGTTGATGTTTTTTAATTTGCTGCCCGTGTTTATTTTCTGTTCCAGTAGATTGTATATTTTTGTAACCAGCAAAGAAAATATGTATAACAATATTTGATAAGGCTTTGCTGATTTGCTGCTTTGCTGTTTTTATCACTCGAGCTTGTATTTATTTTTTTACCTACATTTCTGTATTACATCAAATATTTGAAAAATGTATACATTGTATCTTACAACAGTCAAATGTCCCTTCAGATACAAAGTTACATTTTGTGATTATGCCCCACTTGAGATTTTCCAAAAGTAATGTTCATACCAGTTGGTGAACTTCATGGTCAGTCAGTTCTTTTATGTCCATAGATTAACAGCTGATAATCTCAAGTTGTCTCTCTAGTATGATCCAAGTGATATCTATCATATATATATATATATATATATATATATATATATATATATATAACTTCTTTGTAATATGGTAGGAAAAATCCCAACAAAGTGCTTGATTAATTAAGAATTAAAGTTAAAAATTAAGAGCATAATATTTATTTATTTTGGTACAGAAAAATTAGTACAACATTCGTACCGTCGGTTTCAAGCACGGAAGGACTTAGCCATCTGGCTCTCTTCAGCTTCTGTTGTCATCAGATGACAACAGAAGCTGAAGAGAGCCGGATGGGTAAGACCTTCCGTGCTTGAAACCGACGGTACGAATGTTGTACTAATTTTTCTGTACCAATATATATATATATATATATATATTCCAGCAGAGGGAGGTCAGTTGGGTTTCTGTCAGTCTCAGAGACAGATGGGCGTTTGAGCCTTAAGGGGATGAACTATTTGTGTTCGATTAGAAGATACGTTTGTCTTGATTTGCAGGCCTATTGTTCAGTAGACAAAAACTAGTACCATTGTAACGTCTCTCAAAATAAAACCTTGTTACTTGGTTTAAACTGAAGTTGTAATCTTGTTTGGTGGTGGTTTGGTAGTTTTGTTTTACCGCATATCAACCCTTTTTGGGTTATTTAATGCCGAATCTGGTCATTATAGTAAAAGTTTTTATGCTTCAAGTTCTTTATATCTTCAAATGTTTAATCATCGTTTTTGGTTTGGTAGTTTTGTTTTACGGCATATCAACCCTTTTTGGGTTATTTAATGCCGAATCTGGTCATTATAGTAAAAGATTTATGCTTCAAGTTCTAAAAATAAAATAAAAAAGGGGAGGGAGAAAGGGAGAGGGGCTGTTGTTTTTGTTTTTGGTTTTGTAGAACATAATTAAGTTTTACAAACAAAAAAAAAAAAAAAAAAAAAAAAAAAAAAAAACGTCAATGTAGGTGAATTTCGTCTCAGGGAGCCACAGGGCAGCCTGATCTGGTATCACCAGGTAATCTTGTTTGGAGGAAGAATCCTTTCGTTGCAATAGTGAGAGAGACCACATGATTGACACTGTGACCGTTGTCGGAATCGAGCAGCAAATTCAAAC
Source organism: Sepiola atlantica (assembly GCA_963556195.1). Taxonomy (NCBI): domain Eukaryota; kingdom Metazoa; phylum Mollusca; class Cephalopoda; order Sepiida; family Sepiolidae; genus Sepiola; species Sepiola atlantica. The sequence goes on along the minus strand of OY744554.1, from coordinate 31,760,274 downwards.
GAAGACAACAAATGGATGATCACGGCCTGTGCAGTGAAGACACACACAGAGACACGTTCACACTTTGAACAAAAGAGATGCACGTTCACACTTTGAATAAAAGAGATGCACGTTCACACTTTGAATAAAAGAGATGCACGTTCACACTTTGAATAAAAGAGATGCACGTTCACACTTTGAATAAAAGAGATGCACGTTCACACTTTGAATAAAAGAGATGCACGTTCACACTTTGAATAAAAGAGATGCACGTTCACACTTTGAATAAAAGAGATGCACGTTCACACTTTGAATAAAAGAGATGCACGTTCACACTTTGAATAAAAGAGATGCATGTTCACACTTTGAATAAAAGAGATGCACGTTCACACTTTGAATAAAAGAGATGCATGTTCACACTTTGAATAAAAGAGATGCACGTTCACACTTTGAATAAAAGAGATGCACGTTCACACTTTGAATAAAAGAGATGCACGTTCACACTTTGAATAAAAGAGATGCATGTTCACACTTTGAATAAAAGAGATGCATGTTCACACTTTGAATAAAAGAGATGCACGTTCACACTTTGAATAAAAGAGATGCATGTTCACACTTTGAATAAAAGAGATGCACGTTCACACTTTGAATAAAAGAGATGCATGTTCACACTTTGAATAAAAGAGATGCACGTTCACACTTTGAATAAAAGAGATGCACGTTCACACTTTGAATAAAAGAGATGCACGTTCACACTTTGAATAAAAGAGATGCATGTTCACACTTTGAATAAAAGAGATGCACGTTCACACTTTGAATAAAAGAGATGCACGTTCACACTTTGAATAAAAGAGATGCACGTTCACACTTTGAATAAAAGAGATGCATGTTCACACTTTGAATAAAAGAGATGCACGTTCACACTTTGAATAAAAGAGATGCATGTTCACACTTTGAATAAAAGAGATGCACGTTCACACTTTGAATAAAAGAGATGCATGTTCACACTTTGAATAAAAGAGATGCACGTTCACACTTTGAATAAAAGAGATGCACGTTCACACTTTGAATAAAAGAGATGCACGTTCACACTTTGAATAAAAGAGATGCACGTTCACACTTTGAATAAAAGAGATGCATGTTCACACTTTGAATAAAAGAGATGCACGTTCACACTTTGAATAAAAGAGATGCATGTTCACACTTTGAATAAAAGAGATGCACGTTCACACTTTGAATAAAAGAGATGCACGTTCACACTTTGAATAAAAGAGATGCACGTTCACACTTTGAATAAAAGAGATGCATGTTCACACTTTGAATAAAAGAGATGCATGTTCACACTTTGAATAAAAGAGATGCATGTTCACACTTTGAATAAAAGAGATGCATGTTCACACTTTGAATAAAAGAGATGCACGTTCACACTTTGAATAAAAGAGATGCATGTTCACACTTTGAATAAAAGAGATGCACGTTCACACTTTGAATAAAAGAGATGCATGTTCACACTTTGAATAAAAGAGATGCATGTTCACACTTTGAATAAAAGAGATGCATGTTCACACTTTGAATAAAAGAGATGAACGTTCACACTTTGAATAAAAGAGATGCACGTTCACACTTTGAATAAAAGAGATGCATGTTCACACTTTGAATAAAAGAGATGCATGTTCACACTTTGAATAAAAGAGATGCATGTTCACACTTTGAATAAAAGAGATGCACGTTCACACTTTGAATAAAAGAGATGCATGTTCACACTTTGAATAAAAGAGATGCACGTTCACACTTTGAATAAAAGAGATGCATGTTCACACTTTGAATAAAAGAGATGCACGTTCACACTTTGAATAAAAGAGATGAACGTTCACACTTTGAATAAAAGAGATGCACGTTCACACTTTGAATAAAAGAGATGCACGTTCACACTTTGAATAAAAGAGATGCATGTTCACACTTTGAATAAAAGAGATGCATGTTCACACTTTGAATAAAAGAGATGCACGTTCACACTTTGAATAAAAGAGATGCATGTTCACACTTTGAATAAAAGAGATGCACGTTCACACTTTGAATAAAAGAGATGCACGTTCACACTTTGAATAAAAGAGATGCACGTTCACACTTTGAATAAAAGAGATGCACGTTCACACTTTGAATAAAAGAGATGCACGTTCACACTTTGAATAAAAGAGACGCACGTTCACACTTTGAATAAAAGAGACGCACGTTCACACTTTGAATAAAAGAGACGCACGTTCACACTTTGAATAAAAGAGACGCACGTTCACACTTTGAATAAAAGAGACGCACGTTCACACTTTGAATAAAAGAGATGCACGTTCACACTTTGAATAAAAGAGATGCACGTTCACACTTTGAATAAAAGAGATGCACGTTCACACTTTGAATAAAAGAGATGCACGTTCACACTTTGAATAAAAGAGATGCACGTTCACACTTTGAATAAAAGAGATGCACGTTCACACTTTGAATAAAAGAGATGCACGTTCACACTTGTAATAAAAGAGATGCACGTTCACACTTTGAACAAAAGAGATGCACGTTCACACTTTGAACAAAAGAGATGCACGTTCACACTTTGAACAAAAGAGATGCACATTCACACTTTGAACAAAAGAGATGCACGTTCACACTTTGAACAAAAGAGATGCACGTTCACACTTTGAATAAAAGAGATGCACGTTCACACTTTGAATAAAAGAGATGCACATTCACACTTTGAATAAAAGAGATGCACGTTCACACTTTGAACAAAAGAGATGCACGTTCACACTTTGAATAAAAGAGATGCACGTTCACACTTTGAATAAAAGAGATGCACGTTCACACTTTGAATAAAAGAGATGCACGTTCACACTTTGAATAAAAGAGATGCACGTTCACACTTTGAATAAAAGAGATGCACGTTCACACTTTGAATAAAAGAGATGCACGTTCACACTTTGAATAAAAGAGATGCACGTTCACACTTTGAACAAAAGAGATGCATGTTCACACTTTGAACAAAAGAGATGCACGTTCACACTTTGAATAAAAGAGATGCACGTTCACACTTTGAATAAAAGAGATGCATGTTCACACTTTGAATAAAAGAGATGCATGTTCACACTTTGAATAAAAGAGATGCATGTTCACACTTTGAATAAAAGAGATGCATGTTCACACTTTGAATAAAAGAGATGCATGTTCACACTTTGAATAAAAGAGATGCATGTTCACACTTTGAATAAAAGAGATGCATGTTCACACTTTGAATAAAAGAGATGCATGTTCACACTTTGAATAAAAGAGATGCATGTTCACACTTTGAATAAAAGAGATGCATGTTCACACTTTGAATAAAAGAGATGCATGTTCACACTTTGAATAAAAGAGATGCACGTTCACACTTTGAATAAAAGAGATGCACGTTCACACTTTGAATAAAAGAGATGCATGTTCACACTTTGAATAAAAGAGATGCATGTTCACACTTTGAATAAAAGAGATGCATGTTCACACTTTGAATAAAAGAGATGCATGTTCACACTTTGAATAAAAGAGATGCACGTTCACACTTTGAATAAAAGAGATGCATGTTCACACTTTGAATAAAAGAGATGCATGTTCACACTTTGAATAAAAGAGATGCATGTTCACACTTTGAATAAAAGAGATGCACGTTCACACTTTGAATAAAAGAGATGCATGTTCACACTTTGAATAAAAGAGATGCATGTTCACACTTTGAATAAAAGAGATGCATGTTCACACTTTGAATAAAAGAGATGCACGTTCACACTTTGAATAAAAGAGATGCACGTTCACACTTTGAATAAAAGAGATGCATGTTCACACTTTGAATAAAAGAGATGCATGTTCACACTTTGAATAAAAGAGATGCATGTTCACACTTTGAACAAAAGAGATGCACGTTCACACTTTGAATAAAAGAGATGCACGTTCACACTTTGAATAAAAGAGATGCATGTTCACACTTTGAATAAAAGAGATGCATGTTCACACTTTGAATAAAAGAGATGCATGTTCACACTTTGAATAAAAGAGATGCATGTTCACACTTTGAATAAAAGAGATGCATGTTCACACTTTGAATAAAAGAGATGCATGTTCACACTTTGAATAAAAGAGATGCATGTTCACACTTTGAATAAAAGAGATGCATGTTCACACTTTGAATAAAAGAGATGCATGTTCACACTTTGAATAAAAGAGATGCATGTTCACACTTTGAATAAAAGAGATGCATGTTCACACTTTGAATAAAAGAGATGCATGTTCACACTTTGAATAAAAGAGATGCATGTTCACACTTTGAATAAAAGAGATGCATGTTCACACTTTGAATAAAAGAGATGCACGTTCACACTTTGAATAAAAGAGATGCACGTTCACACTTTGAATAAAAGAGATGCATGTTCACACTTTGAATAAAAGAGATGCATGTTCACACTTTGAATAAAAGAGATGCATGTTCACACTTTGAATAAAAGAGATGCATGTTCACACTTTGAATAAAAGAGATGCATGTTCACACTTTGAATAAAAGAGATGCACGTTCACACTTTGAATAAAAGAGATGCATGTTCACACTTTGAATAAAAGAGATGCACGTTCACACTTTGAATAAAAGAGATGCACGTTCACACTTTGAATAAAAGAGATGCACGTTCACACTTTGAATAAAAGAGATGCACGTTCACACTTTGAATAAAAGAGATGCACGTTCACACTTTGAATAAAAGAGATGCACGTTCACACTTTGAATAAAAGAGATGCACGTTCACACTTTGAATAAAAGAGATGCACGTTCACACTTTGAATAAAAGAGATGCACGTTCACACTTTGAATAAAAGAGATGCACGTTCACACTTTGAATAAAAGAGATGCACGTTCACACTTTGAATAAAAGAGATGCACGTTCACACTTTGAATAAAAGAGATGCACGTTCACACTTTGAATAAAAGAGATGCACGTTCACACTTTGAATAAAAGAGATGCACGTTCACACTTTGAATAAAAGAGATGCACGTTCACACTTTGAATAAAAGAGATGCACGTTCACACTTTGAATAAAAGAGATGCACGTTCACACTTTGAATAAAAGAGATGCACGTTCACACTTTGAATAAAAGAGATGCACGTTCACACTTTGAATAAAAGAGATGCACGTTCACACTTTGAATAAAAGAGATGCACGTTCACACTTTGAATAAAAGAGATGCACGTTCACACTTTGAATAAAAGAGATGCACGTTCACACTTTGAATAAAAGAGATGCACGTTCACACTTTGAATAAAAGAGATGCACGTTCACACTTTGAATAAAAGAGATGCACGTTCACACTTTGAATAAAAGAGATGCACGTTCACACTTTGAATAAAAGAGATGCACGTTCACACTTTGAATAAAAGAGATGCACGTTCACACTTTGAATAAAAGAGATGCACGTTCACACTTTGAATAAAAGAGATGCACGTTCACACTTTGAATAAAAGAGATGCACGTTCACACTTTGAATAAAAGAGATGCACGTTCACACTTTGAATAAAAGAGATGCACGTTCACACTTTGAATAAAAGAGATGCACGTTCACACTTTGAATAAAAGAGATGCACGTTCACACTTTGAATAAAAGAGATGCACGTTCACACTTTGAATAAAAGAGATGCATGTTCACACTTTGAATAAAAGAGATGCACGTTCACACTTTGAATAAAAGAGATGCACGTTCACACTTTGAATAAAAGAGACAAAATATTAGTCAACCAAATATGTTTTTGATTCGATTTGTGTTCAGTTTTTGGTGGATATACATCTTTCCATTTTTTTTTTTTTCTTTCTTCTATATAATAAAAATTTAACTGTGAAAGAAAAAAAAAAGAAGCGATGTACCTGCAGGTAGCGAGGTAAGTAGTGACAGCAGACTCCATGTAATGGTGAGGATACGGTCTACCATTGTCTTGCATGAAAAAAGTGACGCAGGCCATTTCCTGAGAGGGGAGAGAAACACAGGATATAAATACAATAAACAGGTACATATGGAAACAATATATATATATATATATATATATGTAAAGTGAAAAAATAAAGATAAAAATGATATCTTTAAATTATATCCTATCATGAATAGTCAATGCTCGATATACCAGAGAGAGAGAGAGAGAGAGAGAGAGAGAGAGAGCAATAGTTTAAGAAGATAAGTGATGAGAATAAAAATTGGATAAAATGCAATATATGTTAAATCATCAATTGTTAAAACAAGGGTTGTATAAAAAACTTTTTTTCTTTCCTTAATCCACGCTCTTATCATCAGAGGAAATTCGACAGATAACTCAGTAAAATTTACTGTAATGCCAACATTTGAAAATAAAGATATAAAAAATAGAAACAATTTTTAAAAATTAAAAATATGCAAAGAAAGTGATCACATTTGAAGAAGTATAGAAAGTTTGTGTAAGTAAATCAGAGGATTCAAAGTGTGAAACAAGTGATGGGTGAGGAGTTGAGGGTAATTCAAACATCTGAAGTTGTGAAAAGTTCCATTCTCGGAGATAGAGGTATTCAAATCCAAGATGAAAGTTCGTTGGCAGTGAAATGAATCACCAAATAAATACAGAACGTATATGTCCTGAGGGAATTGGTAAAAAATCAAATCGCAAAAATGTCGAAAGCCGGTTTGAACAAGCATTAGCATTTCAATAATAACAAGCTGCGGAGAAATTGGAATCAAAGGGAAGACTGGGACCATATAACGAATGGCAATGATAAAAACAGCTGAAATGTTTAAAAACAAGCCGCGCGTGCGTGGTCCCCCTCTGTATGTGACTTGATGTGGCGAGTGTAAAATGCAATAAATTTGAGCAATTTGGGGCATTTTTGACCCCCCTTTGACACCCTGGGGGCGCGAACCAGAATTTTTCTGAGGTCAAGGATGCTCATTTTATATCCAGAACAATTGCCTCTACATTTTGGCCAAGTTTCAGAAAAATTGAATGATGGAGAAAAGGGTCAATTTTTTGCTATTTTGGGGGCTTTTGACCCCCTGGGGGCGTGAACCAGATTTTTTCCAAAGTCAGCGATACTTATTTTCTATTAGGAACAATTGCCTCCATATTTTGGCCAAGTTTCAGAGAAATCGAATGGATGGATGAAAAGTTATGGAGCAAAAAATGTCATTTCTTGCCATTTCAAGGGGGGGGGGGCTAACCAGATTTTTTTTCAAAAATCGGAGAATGTCACTTTCTAACCTGACCAAAGTTACAACATCATGCAAAATTTCAGAGAAATTCAATGGATGGTTGCGGAGAAAAATCCGGACGGACGGAAATGCCTCAAAACATAGGTCCCCCGATTTTATAAATCGGGGGACCAATAATAATTGTTTAGTAAAATTATGGCTTTGGACAATCTAAATGAATAAATACAAAAGTTGCACTAATAGTGCAATTAAAACACCTTATTTCGAGTTAATACAATAGCAGTACTCCGTTTTATGCACTGGTAAAGTAAAGTTAACTAATTTGCATATTGCTGTGCAAAAAGATACTTTATTAATTAACTATACTTTGTTATTCATCATCATATTCGGTTTAATGTCTGTTATATATTCTGGCATATGTTGGACGACTTTAAGAAATTGACTTCCAAAGTAAAATATCTCAGGCCAGGTCTTTATCCCTTTCTCTCAAATCCATCCTTATCACATCCTCATGTTTTCCTTGGTTTTCCCCTGTGAACTGAACCTGCTACCTCAACTGTTCTATATCTACTGACCCAAGCACTCATCCATTCTATCATCATCATATTCGGTTTAATGTCCGTTATATATTCTGGCATATGTTGGACGACTTTAAGAAATTGACTTCCAAGCTAACCTATCTCTGGCTAGGTCTTTATTTATCTCTCTTTCTCTAAAGTCCATTCTTATCACTTCCTTCCATTTTTTCCTTGGCCTTCCCCTGTGAACTGAACCTGCTACCTCAACTGTTCTATTCTGCTAAACCAAGAACTGTCATCCGTTCTTTCAACGTGGCCTCACCATCGAATTCTACTCTTCTGCACACATCTCCCTATACTGTCCAGATTTAATCTTCCTCTGAGATCATCACTAGCCAGGTTTCATTTCCATACTTCATACACATGCCTGATAGACTCTTCCCTTGGTTAACAGTGGTAACGCTCTGCTGGTTAGTAATGGCAGAAGTTCCCTGAACTTACTTAATCCACTCCTAATTCTGGCGATCAAACTAGCACTTGTTCCAATGGTATCACCAAGGTAATAAAACTTCCTGAAAAACTCAATCGCTTCGCCATCCAGATATACTTTCTCCACATCTGTGTTCTCATCCATCTCCATTTATCGATTTATCCAAATTGATTTATATATTAAAGAGATGTAATGTAAGCTATACATTTAAAAAGAAAAACACGAGATCAATAGCCGCAGGATGGTGGGTAGTTTTTTTCTTGTGTGTGTATATATATATATATATATATATATATATATATATATATATATATATATATGATGGACTCTCCTGTCGATTTCGACGTATGAGTGCCTCGCCTGGGGCTGCCCGCGCGTGAATTTGTAATTGCAAGGGTTGCACAATCCCCAACAACCGCTCTCCTGAGTAGGCATTGCTTGATTCCAATGGCAAGTAGTAATACAAGACGACTGGAAACAATGCCGAGATAAGCAGAAAGAACATACAGCACCTGGTATTCCCAAATGGTCACCCATTTAGTACTGGCCAGGCTCGACACCGCTTAACTTCGGTGATCTAACGGGAACCGGTGTGTCAACGTGATTGTGCCGTATATATATATATATATATGAACCTTAAAACACTTTATACCGATCATTCACGATCTCATATTTGAAAGTGGGAAACAACAACAAACCCCTTTGGCCCGGCTGCAACAACAGAAGCCGGGAAGAAAAAAAAAATACAAATCCAATGACTTGTAATCCAATCAGGATATATGACACACCGAAGAGGCCAAGTTATTGGCGAAATATCACTTTAAACTAACAAAAAAATGGAAGTTTATTAGAAAAAAAAAATCGGTTTTGATTTATTTTTCTTTTAAAATTGATATCGCATCTTTAATGCTTCAAAAGGTATTTATTTTACCTATTCCTTATTATATATATATATATATATATATATATATATATATATATGTTGTATAATACGTATATATAATACGTGTTGAAGTTTTTCCCTATTATTTTCTCTGTTGATCCTGGTACTCAGGTTACGGAAGGAAGGAAGAAAAGATGGAAGAAGAAGGAGTAAAAAAGGAAGTAAGAAAGAATAGAAAGGATGACAGAAAAAAAAGAAAGAAAAGAGAAAGCAAAGAAAAAGTAAAATGAAAAAGAAAAGTAAAGAAATGAAAAAGAAAGGATGAAATGAAAGAAAAAAAAAAGAAAAAGAAAGAAAAGAAAAAGAAAGGAATGGAGAAAAGAAAAAGAAAGGAATGGAGAAAAGAAAGAAAGGGAGAAAAGAAAAAGAAATAAAGGGAGAAAAGAAAAAGTATCGATTTTCTCCTGACGAGATGATAGTCGAAAGGGCCTTAGAGAGATTTCCGCGTATCATTTTTAAATGTATTTATAAGTTTTGTACCTCAAAACATATATATATATATATATATATACACTAAAAAATACCTATAAATATTGATATTTTTAACACAGTAAATAATACAATTCAGAGAGAGTACTTTTAGAGTTCAAAAAGTATTAAAAAAAAAATGAAAATATCTCGGCCTTTTGGCTGAGATCAAAGTGTAGTATCTGTTCCGATGGATACTACACCCCTTAGACCGGTACCGTCTTGACCTTAGGGCCTTGATTCCGCCGGTCTTAGACTTTGTCCTGTGCAGTTCTAGGAGGTCCACCCTCCCAGGCTTTGCTTTCTCACCCTTTGAGAAGTTTATTGCTAATCGCCTGAGGCGCTCCTACCGGGGAATGCCGACAGAGCTGCCCAGGCTTTTTTTGTAGACCAGAGTGCTCTTCCTTCTCGAGGGCGTTGGCTTTTCAATCCCACTTTCTGACCTTGTGTCACATCTTACTGCTGTGGAAGGGAGATAAAAAAATAAATAATAATAATAATAATATGAATTAACGTTCTTTAGGAACTAAAAAAAAAAAAACTCATTTGCTCCCCGCATTATTTCTTCTGCTTATAAATCCCCGATATATTCTTTTCGCATATCACCCATGACATAATAAAACTAGTCAACCCTTCCTATTTTACACCCACAGAACTAATTAAAAGGGTGGGGAAAGAGAAGTCATTTCTTACGAACGGGTCGCTCACAGTGGAAGAGTATGTAGCTCGCCATCCTCCTAATTGTTTTACACAAAGACACAAAGATTTAAAAATGGAATTGGGAATTAAAAATATAAAAATGGATATGAATGAGGTTCTTTTCACTGATGAGACCCAAGTAACCTTTGATGGACCTGATTGCTGAGTTAAAGCATGGGTTTATTACGGAAATGAGTGGCCATCATTTGCGACGACAACAACATAATAGACAGGTCATGATATAGGCAGGTATCATTTGTGATAGACTTGTTAGTTTAATAAGAGTATCCGAGAAGTAAAAATTATGTATGCTGCTTATTGCAGTAACTTTAGAGAATATCTGGTTCATTAAGTAGATGATGTAAATTGTGCTCTAATAAGGGGCATTGTTTTATGTACGACAATGGTACAACTCAATCTGCACATGCATCTCTGGACATCACAGATACATAGTCGATTATCTTACCACCCCCATGACACAACACCTCATCTTGGGAAATATTGTCAAATAGCACAACACGCTAGCCTGTAAAACGGACATTAAACCGAATATGACAATGAGAAACGGATTCAGGTTTTCTTTTTGTTACGTAATAAGCAGAAGGCTTTTTCTTAAGACAAATCGTATCGATACATACCAAAGCGCCCGCATAATGTAACCACGCATGGTCGTTATTAAAGTCCCGCTTAGCAGTCTGATAAGTATGGTAGGCAAAATCGTACATCTGGAATAAGAAAGCCAAATCTGCTAGCCGTCGCATTTGCAACTCGGGAGCTTCTGTTGTGTAGCTGCAACGAAAAGAAAAAACGATTTGTATTATTATTCGTTTGTTATGCAGAAAATACATAAACCTACATAAAAAAGAATCAAATCGTCTTATGAGACTTGCTAGCTCAAACTAGCGATTGCTAAGTTACTCTGTTCACCTTGTATTCTATCTTTAATACGTGTTGAAGTTTTTCCCTATTATTTTTTCTGTTGATCCTGGTACTCAGGTTACAATTGCAAGGAAGAAAAGATGGAAGGAAGAAGGAGTAAAAAAGAAGTAAGAAAGAAAGAAAAGATGACAGAAAAAAAAAGAAAGAAAAGAGAAAGCAAAGAAGAAAAAGTAAAATGAAAAAGAAAAGTAAAGAAATGAAAAAGAAAGGAAGTAAAGAAAGAAAATGTAAAGTAATGAAAAAGAAAGGAAGAAATGAAAGAAAAAAGAAAAAGAAAAAGAAAGGAAGGTAGAAACGAAAAAGAAAGAAAAGAAAAAGAAAGGAAGGGAGAAAAGAAAAAGAAAGAAAGAGAGAAAAGAAAAAGAAAGAAAGGGAGAAAAGAAAAAGAAAGAAAGGGAGAAAAGAAAAAGAAAGAAAGGGAGAAAAGAAAAAGAAAGAAAGGGAGAAAAGAAAAAGAAATAAAGGGAGAAAAGAAAGAACAAGTAAAGAAATGAAAAAGAAAGGAAGAAAAAGAAAAAAAGAAGAAAAAGTAAAGAAATGAAAAAAGGAAGAATGCAACTGTCATACATTACTTAAAGAAGGAGAATGGAATCATCTGTTTAAAAAAAAACCCCAAGAACTAACGAGATATCACGGAACTTTCTAGCTCAATCTAGCGATTGCTAAATTACTCTGTTCACCTCATATATTCTTTTCTATCCTTAATACCAAGAACAGCTAGTTTTTCTGAAATTTAAACGATTTAAAATGGTAGCAATAGTGCTAAATGTGAACATCGGCTTATTTCCAACAAAGAAAAAGTTTAAGTTCAATACTTTTGCGATGTTATCATATTTAAAATTACGTTTGACTGCCATACACAAGTAATAGTTCTAATCATGCAGATAAAAAGAAATATTGACAAGATGTCCACCATAGTTCGAAATGGCATTATTTTGAAAGTTTCAATGAAATCACCTCACACTTTTCTCTCTAGTAAAGTAGTTCATCCTAAGTTTTCCAATCTCTTTTACTCTTTTTATCATTCTTCTTTGTATGCGTTCTAATAACACCAATCTTCCTCTGCTTCTTCTTTGCGTGACTTTGAAGCATGTGCTCATCAGTGTTTTCCACTGGAGCCAGAGTGCTTATGAACCGAGAGTGCTTATGAACCGGGAGTGCCTCGGAAGGGGAGATTCCCATCTCAGTAGCCGTCTGGTCCACAGCTGTAGTCTGGTCTCTTCCTGAGATGTTGTTAGGTTTGACATGACTAAGGAAGCTTCTCCTTGACTTCGGTCATTGGACCGTTGGTTCACATCCATGACAGCCTTTGTGATCTCTACTCGACTGGCAACTTCCTGTCTCACATCTGCTTATCTCGGCAGCGTTTCCAGTCACTCTGGACTTATTGCTACTGGACTCGAGCAATGCCGGTTCAGGAGAGATGCAGTTATAGATTGCACAAACTATAGACTTTGCTATAGACTCCCCATACCGGCATCCTTACGCGTGAGGGGTATACAGTGTTTCTGGAGACAAAAAGGAGGTTTTATATTTCTCTTTATGTATCTCTTTTTTTCTTTTTTTTTTACTATCTTCATAATTCAACTCTTTCCACAGACGTTTAGACTATTAACTAGTGTTGGGACGATTAATTGGAATCGGAAAAATCAGAACTTTTTGGGGTATCGGAATCGGTAAAATTTAGGCCTAATTTTCAATTCCAAAAACGATTCTTTTAATTTTGTTGTTGTTGTTTAAAACATAATATTCTATTGATGCTACTAATGATAAAACGATAAATATTTATTGATTTTAAACTACCTGTAAAGCTAAAATTTATAGATCATGATAACGAATTTAGGTAAAAATGGCACCGGGAGAAATAGCACAGTAAAAATGGCACAGGTGAAATGGCACGAATGGATAAATAGGAAAAATTGACACACGTGAAAAATATAGATGAAAATCTCACAGGGAGTTTGTCAAATAAATATTTTCGATCAATTATGAGGAAAAGATAAAAGAAAAAATAGTTAATCGTGTAATGTATCCCCCACCCACCCACAAGTGTACTCAAACTTTTGCGAAAATACATGCACCCATCGCACGAGATTTTAGGGTAATCCGAAAATTAAAAAAAAAAAAACAGCAACTCTATAATTAAATATTTAGAAATTTAAAATCTTAAAATACCAATAAAACTAAAATCTATATATCATAACAACGAATTAAGAAAAATGGCATCAGAAAAAATGGCACGGTAAAAATAGCACAGGTAAAAATGGCACGAGTGGATAAATAGGAAAAAAATGGCACAAATGAAAAATATAGATGAAAATCTCACAATAAGTTTATCAAATCACTATTTTCAATAAATTATGACGAAGAGATTTTTAAAAAAAAAGTTAGAAAGATCTAATCGTGTAATGTATACCCTCCCTCCCACAAGTGTACTTATACTTTTGCGAAAATATATGCACACATTACACCGGATTTTACAGCAATCTGAAAATTTAAAAAACAAAAAAACAAAAAAAAACACTATAACTAAATATTTGGAACTTTAAAAAGAATCGGAATCAGTAATTGTATCGGAATCGTCCCATCACTACTATTAACAGATCAAATTCTGTTGAATATTTCATCTGATAGTTCCAAAAAAAATGCATCCTTAATTCCATTTTTACCATTATTTTTATGTTCTACACTATTGCTATTCTTAATCTAATTTGGTAACTTCTTCAAAATATATATTCTCTATTATCAAAAGAAAAAAAAATCAATTGATTAATAGATTAAGGTTTTGAAATCTGTCTTGACAATAACCTTCCAGATAAAGAGAAATATTAAAAGAATATAAAACAATTAAAAAATGTCCACCATTGGTTAGAAATGCCATTAATTCTTTTTAAAATTTCAATTAAGCCATTTCTCATTCTTCTCTCTAGTAAAGTAGTCAATCCTAAGTTTTCAAATCTATTCAAGAGAAAAAAGATGATGACTTCTATTAACAACAAGCCGCGCATGCGTGATCCCCCTCTGTATGTGACTCAATGTGGCGAGTGTAAAATGCAATAAATTTGGGCAATTTGGGGCATTTTTGACTCCCCTTTGACCCCCAGAGGCGCGAACCAGAATTTTCTGAGGTCAAGGATGCTCAATTTATATCCAGAACAATTGCCTCTACATTTTGGCCAAGTTTCAGAAAAATTGAATGGATGGATCAAACGTTATGGGAGAAAAGGGTAATTTTTTGCCATTTTTGGGGGCTTTTGACCCCCCTGGGGGCGCGAACCAGATTTTTTCCAAGGTCAGCGATACTTATTTTCTATTAGGAACAATTGCCTCCACATTTTGGCCAAGTTTCAGAGAAATTGAATCGATGGATGAAAAGTTATGGGGCAAAAAATGTCATTTTTTGCCATTTCGGGGCCTTTTGACCCCCTGGGGGGCTAACCAGATTTTTTTCAAAAATCGGAGAATGTCACTTTCTAACCTGACCAAAGTTACAACTTCATGCAAAATTTCAGAGAAATTCAATGAATGGTTGCGGAGAAAAATCCGGGGGACCAAAAAAGACCTTCATTAAGCTGAACATGAATTCTGGTGACGATCGAGAATGCTGGGATAAGGGTTACAACCCTAAATTCGAAATTTAAAAAATATTGTTTATTTCTGTTACAGAAAGTCTAATTGGATCTTTGAAAGTATTTTTCTGTAAAATTTTGTATAGTGATAATCTTGAATTTGTCCAGAAAAGTAATTTAAAATATTTATATAATAATATGCTAATGCACTTAATGTTCATACATATAGTATCACCTTTCACACATATTTAAAAAAAATTAGATTGTCTGATCAGCAAATATAGTAATTGCTGATTACTCTGATGTCACCAAGGTAAAAAATTCCGACTTTATCCATTTTAAAATTGAATTGTTCCAAAATCAAATTATGTCGTCCCGTCAACTAAAACAGTAAAATTTAAAATTAATACATTTTAAAAATTTACATTCGTTTTATTGATTTAAAAAAAAAGAAAAAAAAAGTTTTTTTTTTTTTATCGATTTGAAAAAAAAACAAAACAAAAAAAAACAGTTATTTTTACGGCAAGAAAACAGATTATTTATTCTTTTAAAAATAATTAAATTGCTACAATTTTAAATAAACAAAGAAAAAACAGTTATATTCATTTAAAAAATATATTTAGCTGATAATGATAATTATTTTTATGGAAGAAGTAATTCTTTTAAATTCATAGTATTGATCTTGACATTATTTCAAGAGGAATATCGATTTAGAAAGTACCATGGAATTTGCACAGGGTCCCGCTAGTTTGACTCATTCGTAAAGAAAAGCTGACGATATCATTAAGAAAAAGACTTACACAACTGTCGTATTTTGACTCGTAACTATTTGCCCTGTCGGTTTCCCAAATATTTTTCGAGTTGCACTGAAGAATGATCGATGAAATCCTTTTCTCGAAGTTAACTGTAGAATAAAAGAAAAACACAAATAAAATAAAAATTATAACACAATATTTCACATTTACAGTTATATACGATAACCCTGCCCCCTAAATTTCACAATCCTTTCTGTAATCCAACCATATTTGATACAAATAGACTTTGATCTATGCCTCACTTGTCCACCATGTTTCAATCATGACTGTCCAACAGTCTTTGTTGTATCGTTAATAAAATTTACAATCCTTTGGTACAAAAAAAACCTTCAGTCTATGCCTCACCATTTAATGCTATGAAGAGAAAGCTCCTTTTCCTTAACAATTATAAGAAATCTTTCCAACCACTGATTTTCATGGCTAATAGCACCCAACACGAAAGTCCAACATTCACAGGTAACATGAATTGGAACAAATACATAGAAGATACTGCCAAGTCTGCTGCAAAGAAGGTAGGCTCCCTTTACTAGGTTAGAAAACTTCTCACACCTGCCAGTATCCTATATCTCTATAAAGCAACCATTCGCCCATGCATGGAGTATTGTTACCACATCTGAGCTGGTGCACCAACCACTAGCCTCTCTCTCTTGGAGAGGGTGCAACAAAGAATTTCTAACCTAATAGGTCCAGGCCTGGTCGCATTGCCAGTATTGTATCCCTGTGCTTGTTTTACAAGTACTTCCATGGAATGTGCTCCAATGAACTTACTGCATTTTTACCTCGATCAATGTAAATACCTCCGACACACACGATTAGCAGCAAAATCCCACCCCTTCACTGCAGAGGTCCCATAGATGCAGAAAAAATCCCCATCTCTAATAGCTTTTTCCCTCGGACTGCTCGCCTTTGAAATTCTCTACTTGCTCTCCATTGCTCCATGACCATACCAACATGCAGAAATATAAATGTTGCTGTCCAACTCCCCACCCAGATTGCCCGCTATAAATCTGGCCTCTATCACGGTAGCTCCTTATGCTTCGATAGCAATATGTCTTGTTTGGGGTGAACAAAAGTGATTAAAAAGATTTTTTTTTTAAATGAATAAAAAATTTAAAAAACGTAGAGGGATTTTTTTGTTTTGTATTAACAAGTCACCGTTTATCAAGGCCCAAAGGCCAGTCGAGGATAAACGAGGGTTGATGAGTTTGTCAGGTGGATGGTCAGACAAACACGTTGAGGACTGGAGACGATGGTTGAAACTGACCAGAAATTAGATTATTTAAGAGGACGGCCTAACAAGAATTTGTTAACATTGGACTTGAATACGACTATGTTGTAGTCAGCTGGAAAGCAGCCCCGTAGTATTGTGTTCCACAGATAGGTAGTTCCTGGAAAGATGGATTTCAAGCTGGGTGGATGAATGGGTGTGTGCGTGGGAGGGGGAGAACATTTTGTCCCAGGACTCTTATTTTTTTTGTTTCATTTTACTTCAATTGAAGTTCTCAGAAATCAAGGGCCCCTTTCTGTGCCTAACACTTGATCTCTATATGAGATACATAGATATTAGAATATTCCATTAAAGTTCTCCTTTACCTGTCAAACGTTGAGTTTGTAAAGTTAAGATCATTAATTTTTCTCTCTCCAGTCGACCAGTTAATTATGTTATAGTATGTATTTCTTGTAGTCTCTTGGTCTTACCGGATTCCAAGACAAGAATTGATCTAGTCTGGTGGAGTATCCAGCTAAGTGCTGTTACTTGAGACAACCTCACTTGGAGAAGGTGCACCAGTCATCATATAAGCCAGTGTATAACTGTGTTGCGAGGGATGTTATTTGGACTTTGAATACTATGTTATTTTGAATATTTGGTCAGGGTTTACTTGTATCTGCATGTCAGGTTGTCCTGACAAACCCTTGTACAGAGAGACCGAAGACATTCGAGGATTGTGTCTAGTAGGTAATTCAAACTCCCCAGTAGGTAATTCAAACTCTTCAGGGTCAAAAAACTTACCTGATCGTTGAGTATCCTCATTTGTCGCTCGGCCCAAGGAATGAGGGCTCGTACGCAAAATTCATGAAGAAAGATACGTAAGCGGTCATGGTCACTCATCGTCAGACACATGCCGTGCAGGTCTGACTTGGGCTTCTCCGTGGGAGAAATAATAAAGTGACCCCCGGTAGTGGTTGCAACACCAGACATTGTTGTGCCGGTTCCATCAGGAGAGAGGGGATCAGTGGTGGTCATGCTGCCGTTAAGGCTACGACTCTCTTCAGCCAACGGATGATCAAAGATTTTCGGACTGCTCGGAGAATTTACAAGGCCACCTGAAAAAATTAAAAAGAAAAATATAAAAAGAAATAAATATATATATAAATATATATATATATATATAGTAAGCTACACAGAGTGTTTCATCCCCAGGGCGAATCTTCAGGCTAAAATGCATGGAGTTATTTTTGCTGGGTGTTTTTATATACACGGCTAGCTAGTTAACCAATCAGATTCTTTGCTGTTCTCAGCCAATCGTTGGGCTTCCCGCGAACAAATATCTCCTTATAAAATTTTATGTGGATACATGAAATACTATATATATATATATATATATATATATATATATATATATACTAGCAGGGTTAATCGGTGTTGTCCGGGTTAGAGTGTGGGATAGAATCATATGCAACATTATATTAAGGAGATTTAATCTTAACAGCAACCGTGATGTTGGCAGCTAAATATCTTACCCACTGAGCTATTCAGTTTATACTCTTAACCTTATAAATTGATTACTTTCATTGTGTAACATATTAGAAAAGAGCCATCAGCTCCTTTAAGGGGCAGCTAGAGAAGCAGAACTACTTCCATTATGTTCACATGCAAATTGAACATGTGAAGATATTTATATTCCAGGTACACTCCCTAGTATATCTTCGTTTTTAGGGACAAACGTCCACATAGGCAAAGAGGTGTTATCCTTTATTTTATATATAGTACATGTATTTGTTTCTATAGATGTTAATCCAATGAAACTCCAGTGTTTATAAAAAGTGCTCAATAACAAGTAGAGCTGTTTTTTTTTAGTATAAATTGTTATTTATACAAACATTTTTGGTTACATATGTGCATACATGCTTCAGCTGCGCTCTTTTTCGAGAGTGAACTTTCTCAGACCTTTATATATGTATGGTATATGTATTTTTATGTAATTATTTTTATTGGTGATTGCAGCGTTCGTTGTTTTTTTTGCTTACTATTATTTTGATTGTCTCACTTCCTAAGTGATTAAGATGCAGAAAATTGCATTATTAGTCGCCCTTAACTTTATAGGACGTAGTTTTCGTTAATATATATATTTTTATTATTTTTATACGTACATAAAAGTAATCCATGGACACGTGTTTCTGGCTCACAGCCGTCATCAGCATGGCTAACTTAGATAAGGATCGAACCTTCGATATTGATGTCTATAGTCCAGCGTCTATACCACTGGACCAAGACGCTTGTCTAGAAATATGTAAGATTTTTATCACCTAAATATTTAATGTATTTTTATGTAATTATTTTTATAAATTAATAAAAAAATTAATAAAAATATATATGGTATGTGTACGTATAGCCATGTGTATTTATGTGGGGATATGTGTGTGTATGTATGCATATGTATGTGTGTATATCTATGTATGCGTAGACGTGTATACGGGTTTGTATATGTAGGAGCATAAGAATAAAGTTTATATAGAGGTCAGTTTGGGAAAGAACTAATTCACTGTCCGTTAAAATATTTGGCCTCACACGAGTATGAGTATATTGAGGATAATCTCAAGTGGGTTATAAAATGTACAAAAGGATTTGAAAGTGATAAGGTCAAAAACTAAAAGAAAGTGCGAATGTCTAATTGGATATGAATCTTGTATATTTAATTATGCACTCATCCCCTCCCAAACGAGGTAATGCACAAAATAAGGAAGTTTATTTTTCATTTTTTTTCTTCTAAAGGTCTGAGGAAGTTGGCTGAAATATGTATGCACATATGTAACCAAAAATGTTTGCATAAATAAAAAATTTATATATATGTATATATATATAAGAGAGAGAGAGTGAGAGTGAGAAAGAGTGAGAAAGAGAGAGAGAGAGAGAGAGAGAGAAAGAGAAAGGGGGTAGACAGACAAAAGGAGAGAAGTTACGTACAAAAAATACCAAAATTCTTCACTCACATTTTATTCTATTAAAAAAAGGAAAAATATATTTGCTGATTTCAGATAATTTTATTTGAAAAACTTAGGGGTAGAATCGAAACCGCACACTCAATGTTTTCAGTCTGATACTTCCCAACTAAACAATTCAGACATTCGTTAAATTGACTTTTAAAATAACACTCCTAAGAAAAATCTGATGTATGTATTTGAAGTTTTACAGAGGTTTTGTCCCCATGGGTCACTTAGAGGTGGGGGGAGGGGACACGTAGATATTCGGCACATAGAGGGTAACGTAGAGATTCGGGACCACTTCCATTGTCTTCCCCAGATAATTTTATAAATAGGATTTAAATTTCATAAAAATACGATATATTTGAAATTTTAAGGGGGTTATGCTTTCATAGCCCACTTACAGGTGCACTTAGAGATTCAGGAACACTTCCATTGTCTTCCCCGGTAAATTTTACATGAGAATATACTTTTAGATCTTATGTAGATTCTCTAACCTTTCTTTCTATAGGGAACACACAAACATCACGCACGCACAGACATTGATTTTTATATAAGTAAATGCAAATGCATATGTGTGTGTGTGTGTGTTCGCATAGACACCTGACAAAAATTCTGAAATAGCAGTGAATATGACTATGATTAGGATGATGATGTCAAGGATGACGTCATTTCAGTGGTAACCACCATATCGACAAAGTTTATCACTTTCACTCCAGCCAGCAAATATAACCAAGATGACACGTATATCTATTAAAATGAAATGGACTCCTCAGGGATGGGAGTATTTATTTACTTCCTCTCCAGGAGGTTAAGCACAAGGCCAGTTTTATCTTACTCCCACAAGTAAGATATGACCCAGGTCGGGTCGGGAAAGTGGGGTTTGAAAAGCTAGCGCCCAAGAAAGTGAGCACTCTGGCCATTAAAACTTGCCTGGATAGCCCTGTCGGCATTCCCCGGTAGGGGCGCCTCAGGCAGTAAGCAATAAACTTACTCCTCCCCAAAGAGGGGAGGCAAAGCTTGGAAGGGTGGACCTCCTAGAACTGAACAGGACAGACCCATAGACCGGCGTAAATCAAGCCCCGAAGGCCAAGACAATACCAGTTTATGGGGTGTAGTATCCATCAGAACAGATACTACACTTTGATCTTAGCCAAAAGGCCAAGAGTAGTCATCTCTGATAGTTGACTACATGAGGGTAGTATAATATTGAAAGACCAGAAACTCCCCGATGAAAAGCAAAATGCATCACTGACTATGCTCCTCAGTGCTTCTGTTTAGAGCATATATTCAAAGTACACAGGGGTAAACAGGAAGTCATTCTTTGATGAAACAAAAGTCATCTAACTCCCCTACCTCTTTTAGGAATCGTTTGAAGTGATAGCCTTCACGACAAAATTAACATTATCAGTTTTCAAAAAGAACTGTGGCAAGAGGAAAAAAAGAAGACAAGGAAGAGGAAGAACGAAAAAAACAGGAAAAGAGAAAGAAAGATAAAACGGTAGAAAAAAAAAGGGAGAAAGAAATAAAATCTAGCCAAATAGTGATGAAAAACAAGTTATTGCTCTAGCGATTTGGCAACAATCAGCTTTTTTATTACAAAAAAAAAAAAAAAAAAAAAAATTGGAAAACTTGCATCCATGGGAAGCTCTAGCAATTTAATGGAAAATCCGCCTTTTTTGAATTAAAAAAAAAAAAGCGGAGAATTTATATCTGACTCTTATGAAAAACTATTATTTTTAATTGGATGATAAGCAATTCATTTCATATTCAATTTCAGGACACTATATATAATATATAAAACTAAGTCAGCCGGAGTTTTTTTTTTATTTAAAAAAATTTTTTTTTTTACTTTCGACCTAAATAGCATTGCATCTGACAGATCAATATTTGATTATGACCAACGATTTCTTCCTTTTTATCTGTGCACGCATATTATGTATTTCGCTCCAGTTTCTTTAAAAAACAATACTTATTCTGGCTTGGAACATTGGTAAAATGAAGACATTTTTCACTAATGCCCTACAAATAAAACTCAGCTTACGTCATTAATAAAACAATTGATTATTGCTCTCTCTATTTTAGCTATCAGAAAAAAATAGAATTTTATGAATTATTTAGCACGAAATGTCAGTCATTCTTCGAAGAAAAATCTGTAGGCTTGTTTTACAAAGGTTCCTAAAGAATGGAAGTTGTACCATCAGCCACATTTTAATTCTGTCTGCCTTTCTGTCTGTCCATTTTGGAGAATTTTTGTAAACGTAATTTCAAAGTCAGAAACATAACAAATACATTAGGCAACATATTAACGACTAAATAAACAATAAATAATTTCAGCGCCCAGGCCGCGATTCGAACTCACAACCTGAATGTCAAAGAGGAATTTGGACGAATTTGTCCGACATTCTACCACGAAGACAAGTTGAAAAAACCTTTCTGATTTTGTGAAACAGTGATTTCAGCCGACGCAATCTGCCTTTTAGGGCGCACCAATATGCATCAGAGAGATCAGGCCCTACGTAGAAACAGGTGGAGATCTAAGAACTAGTACATATTTCGACTGTCCAAACATTAGCCGAGAAACGGCGCCGAAAGTCTGGAAAAAAGCGTGTTACGTGTCAGAAGCAATTAACCACGCACAGGGCCAGTTGTTTACCATACGCGAGATCGGAATGTCGCTGGGGTCTTAATGACTGATGGTGTGGACATCGACAAGGGAGGAAGGCCAATAGGGGCTTTGTCATGATAAGAGGTGGGGGTCCAATAGAGAAAGAGAGTAGGTCAGTATGCCCCACCCTAATGGTTTTCTTTAGTGTAGATAAGATCTAAAAAAGAAACTAAGCGATGAATTTCGATTGTCGTACCACCCAACGAGAGAGAGAGAGAGAGAGAGAGAGAGAGAGAGAGAGAATGAGTTGTACGTTTTTCGTTTTGTTGTGGAAACGAGAAGACAGAAAACCGGCAGTTAGAAATTGGAATTCGCCAAAAATGGACGTGCCGGCCAGGGGGGGGGGGGGGGGGGTCGCGCGAAAGGCCCCCTCGTTTGAATGACGTTGCTCGTGCTGTTCTCCCCCCCCCCCACACACACACACACACACCGTTTTCAGTAGACAAGTTACAACTTAATTAACAACTTGGAAATCGTAAAGGGAGTTTCACACACGCACACAGAGAGACAAGATAGTTTAGTAAACAAAGCCATTATCGAAAAACAGACTTTGAGTTAAAGTTTAAAACCAATTGTTCATCTTGTTAAATAATCATTGCTTATGAAAAGACCTAACCGAGTTGTTGACTTATTTCTGTTGTCGAGTTGTTTTTGTGTAACATTGCCTTCACAGCGGACCGGCGAAGTGATCATCCCGACCTAGAGGAGATTCGACCGACACATCTGGGTTTTTACTGCCACTATAGATGATCATAGCCAGAAAGGGTGTTCACAGTCAGGAAGGATTCCTGCGCCGAAGATGGTTCTCATTATATTTGATGCCGTCGCAAGGAAGGAGCGTGTGGGGTACCTTGTTATAATTTAACTACTTAAAGAAATGGGTTTTTCACTTTTTTCAGTTAGCAATGAATGATCGTATAATAACTCGTTCTTCTTTATAGTTTGGGATCTGCATTCGCGCTCGATTTTTTAGGGGGGGGGGGATTTTTTTTTTTTTTTTAAACTAAAAATGTCTCACCACCCAAGAATGCGGCAGCCTAGCAAAAATATTTTCGCTAGTCATTTTGTTAATATGTACCTTCATCTGCATACAGGTATTATATTACACTAGGTCATTTAAAAAAGAGATGCTGATATTACAACAAAAAATAAACAAATAAGGAAATTGATCACATCTTAAGAAGCATCCATGTGTATGAATATTTTATATTAAAATTTGAAAGCCAAAAAAATGATGCAATTTTAAAATAAAAAGGAAAAAAAGTCTTGCTTTGAAAAGGATATATTTATCGAAAGTCTTGGCCTAAAAAAAATAAAAATAAATGAAGCTAAGTGTAGTATATATATATATATATATATATATATAAGAAAATTGATCACATCTTAAGAAGCATCCATGTGTATGAATATTTTATGTTAAAATTTGAAAACCAAAATATGATGCAATATTAAATGAACAGAATCATTTATTTTTTCTTTAGGTAAGACTTTCTATAAATATATCATTTTCAAGCAAGACTGTTCCCATTTTTTTTTTCTTCATTTTTTTTATATATTAACCCCAGAGGAGGGGGCGAATTGAAGAAAAAAAAAAAAAAAGGAAAGAGTCTCGCTTGAAAATGATATATTTATCGAAAATCTTGTCTCAAATAAAATAAAAAGAAAAAAAATGGTTTTATTTATTCATTTTTTGCGAAAACGTCCGATAGATATCAAATTAATATTTATTCATTAAACCAAAAAAACAATTTGCGAAAAACAAACAATGATAGTCAAATAAAATGTTGAGAAAAAGAAAGAGGAGGCAAATAATAATTAATAATATGTTCCTTTTCGAAACCAACATGCACATATCAGGAAGTTTCATCGCATGTACGGCTGGCTTGGTAGGCCAAGAGCAGGCTCAAGGCATTTCCACGAATAATGGCAGTAGAGAGGCGCTCGTAAAGCAAAGTCACGATTGTCCCCGGTGTGGCGCGTCATTAACAAACCAAGGCCGCCGAGGAAGTCACGTGTAGCAGGGTCTATGTCTCTACGGCAATCTGTTGAACACAAACCTGTCGAGAAGACTGACATATTTTGTCTGCTTTTGGCTTTCTGCTGACACTGTTGCAGGTCCAGGGTTTGTTGCCGATTCTATCACTCACAAGGGTGCAAAATTATCGACACAAGTCTCATCTCATATAAGTGACTTGCTGTTTGAAAAGGGAAACACCGTCAGGCCATCAGGTCATTTTTCATCCCCTTTGTCGAGGTCAACTGGTTTGAGGATAAATGGGAAGCCAGCGATGTCTAGTGCCTGTCAAACGACATAATTGAGAGCGCTGTGCCTAGGAAATCTGCTGGCGCTCCTTCTACACGAAAGGGGTGTCAAGTCCATATATGTCGACCGGCTGACCACAACGGCACCTGTGGGTGCTGCAAACTCTAGAACCTGTGCACAGGACTACGGCGAATCTCAGGCAATCTTCTCGACAGCTGATGATGACAAGGCTGTTAGCCACGCACCGCTGTGCAGAGAACTTGCAGCTTGAAGGCAAGCTAGACGGTGTTGGTTGCAAGATGTTTATTTTACATTGCATAATGTTTTGCTTTTCAAATTTTGATATAAAATAAAAAACAGTTTTATCATTTAAAACACTATTTCTAGTACTACTTCCTCCCCTCCTTCCACTATTTCTCATCTCAATCACTTTTCCTTCCATCCTAAACATTCCATGTGCAAACAACCAAGAAAAATTATCAGACATCTTGAAATTATACTAGACCACTAGGAGTCTGGATAATTTGTCTAATAGATGATCTATGACTCTTTGCGTCTTTATTTAATTTCCTTTTTTTTTACATTAACCATTATTTACAACTTTCTTTGTGGCAAACGCAATGGTTGCTTTTTTTTACATATTTCATTTTATTTTTTTAAAGGAGGGAATACTTTCCAGCAAATATTGCTTTTCTTTATTCAGAAAACGTTTTTACATTTATATTCAAAACGTATTCATTTAAAAACATAAGTTCGTTCTTTGTGAAAGAAAAAAAACGCTAAACATTTTTGTGTGAGACTGTTCGCCCGATTTAAAGGTTTACTTGCCTCCTTCCAAAACATGGTAATAATTACACTCAATTAAACACTTAATCAAATAAGTTTGTTCTTCGTAAAAAAAAAAAAAGAAGCACTGGTAAAAGGTAATCATTTTGCTTTCATTAATAAAAAATATAAACTTTAATTAAAGTACTTTTATTTTTCTTGATTGTTGGTAAAACACATTATCCATTTACAAACAAAAGTTTGTTCTTAGTAAAAAAAATTTAACTTTGCTAAACAAAGAAATTTGTTACTGGTTCAAATTTCGGAAACTGAGAAAAAAAAAAAAGAAAGAGAAGTGGGATCGAACCCTAAAACTAATGATCTGTAGTCAGTTACTTTAACCATTACATCAAATGGCGAGCTTACTAGAAAGGTGTGAAAATCCTACTCTACTTTTATGTAGTAATTTGTAAAAACTGCAAGTCATTCCTAGAATTGAACTGGAAATGAATCCAGAGAGAGGCTATTTTCACATAAGCCCTACCCCATGCCTTCATGTGATGGTTTTTAAATTCTTTTTTGTATTTAGCACTAACTAAACATTTGTTTTCATAACAATAGGGTACTTATGCAGTTTACCTTCTGGCAGGTTACGTGTAGGCATTAAGAATGGTTTCATGTTGTTTTCGTTAAATATTATTAAATGAGGCATCATTTAGAGTTAAAATCCATTTAGTATTACGCATGTAAACTTGAGAAAAAAAAAAAGAGAATATCCCGAAAAATCAAAATATTTATGGCCACTAACATTTTAGGGCAGATATTACTTCTTTTTTTTTTTTTTTTTAGATCTCTAACCCTAAGTCTGACTGGCAAAATCGTAACACTACACGAAATCGCCTTAAAAAGTAAAATGCACAGAATTTACCTCCCATAGCAAGAAAAAAAAAATTGGTCCTAACATGTTACAATGGCCTGGAAATGTTACTTTACATTCTACACTAATTATATTTAGGGGAGGGAGGGGTACACATGATCACCCACCGCTTTCTGCCACCAATCACATTTAAGGATTTTTTTAATAATTTTATTTTTTTACTTCTGCTACGAGTTATTTCCCTTTCAACGACTCATCTATAAAAGTGTGTGAGTGGGTGGGGAGGAGGAAAACGGGAGAGAGGGAAAGAGAGAGAGAGGGAGATAGAAGTTTTAATACAAGTATGTTACACTTTTGTCCCGGGCAACAACGAGTAGCCCTGCTATATAAAGAAGAGGTGAATGGCTTACATTATTATTATTATTTTTTTAACTAGATAGGAATTGTCTTGATGGAAGCGAAAGAGGAGTGGGGGACAGAAGTGGAAAAACGGGGAAGAGAGAAAGATGGAGTAACGGATTGAAAGAAGCAGCGAAAAGTTTTAATATAAAGATGCTACACACACTTTTTAACCTCTACTACTGTGTTTTTTTATGGCCCCGGGCAACGCCGGGTGCCCCTTTCAATGTTCTTTATGTACTACTTTGGAAATAAAATGCTGCCTTATTTCTCAAGGAGAATTATCTGTGTGTATGTCCAGAAAGATGAATTGGGCTAGGCAGCGGAGAGGGAGGGGAGAGCCCCAGGTAACGCCGGGTAGCCCTGCTAGTTTATTATATAAAAAAGGAAAATGTCTGTATATCCAGCTAAAAGTTGAAACATAAAAACCAAAAACCAACAAAGTTGATATTTTCTCGATCAGCGTTGCGCGGAATGAATAATATCTAGAATTTAAAATAAATGTCCATTCTTTAACACTAAACTGCCGTCGATTTTATCGGGGGTGGGAGTGTCGGTTTTCCAGTTATTTTCATGTACTAACTAAAGGAAAGTAACTGTTTTTCTTCAAGGAGTTATTTCCCTTAGTCCGACTTAAATAATTTATAAAAAGTGTATGTCCAGAGAGAGGAACGGGCTGGGCGGAGAAGAAGGGGGGGTGGAGCAGAAACCGGAGAAGAGAGTGAAGTTTTAATAGAAATATATTAAACTTTTTGCCCCGGGAAACGCCGGGTAGCCCTGCTAGTATATATATAAAGCGAAGTTGTGTACGTGGATCACAGTTAAACAGTTTATCTTAGAGTTAAACAAACTTAATTGGAATCAATACCTTTGATCTGATGTCCAAGGTTCTTGAACCATTTTTTAAAAAAATTTTCTTTCAAAATTAAAAGCATGTAAAAAGAGAGAAGGAGAAAGAGAGAGAGAAAGATAGAGAGAAAGAGAAAGATAGAGAAAGAGAGAGAGAAAGCGAAAGAGAGAGAGAGAAAGAAAGAGAAAGAAAAAGAGAGAAAGGAAGAAAGAGAGAGAAAGAGAGAGAGAGAGAAAGGGAGAGAGAGAGAAAGGGAGAGAGAGAGAAAGGGAGAGAGAGAGAAAGGGAGAGAGAGAGAAAGGGAGAGAGAGAGAAAGGGAGAGAGAGAGAGAGAAAGGGAGAGAGAGAGAGAAAGGGAGAGAGAGAGAGAAAGGGAGAGAGAGAGAGAAAGGGAGAGAGAGAGAGAAAGGGAGAGAGAGAGAAAGGGAGAGAGAGAGAGAAAGGGAGAGAGAGAGAGAAAGGGAGAGAGAGAGAGAAAGGGAGAGAGGGAGGGAGAGAGAGAGAGAGAGAGAGGGGGGGGAGAGAGAGAGAGAAAGGGAGAGAGAGAGAGAGAGAGGGGAGAGAGAGAGAGAGAAAGGGAGAGAGAGAGAAAGGGAGAGAGAGAGAAAGGGAGAGAGAGAGAAAGGGAGAGAGAGAGAAAGGGAGAGAGAGAAAGGGAGAGAGAGAAAGGGAGAGAGAGAGAAAGGGAGAGAGAGAGAAAGGGAGAGAGAGAGAAAGGGAGAGAGAGAGAAAGGGAGAGAGAGAGAAAGGGAGAGAGAGAAAGGGAGAGAGAGAGAGAAAGGAGAGAGAGAGAGAGAGAGAGAGAGAGAGAGAGAGAGAGAGAGAGAGAGAAAGGGAGAGAGAGAGAGAGAGAGAAAGGGAGAGAGAGAGAGAGAGAAAGGGAGAGAGAGAGAGAAAGGGAGAGAGAGAGAGAGAGAGAAAGGGAGAGAGAGAGAAAGGGAGAGAGAGAGAAAGGGAGAGAGAGAGAAAGGGAGAGAGAGAGAAAGGGAGAGAGAGAGAAAGGGATAGAGAGAGAAAGGGATAGAGAGAGAAAGGGACAGAGAGAGAAAGGGACAGAGAGAGAAAGGGATAGAGAGAGAAAGGGATAGAGAGAGAAAGGGATAGAGAGAGAAAGGGATAGAGAGAAAAAGGGATAGAGAGAGAAAGGGATAGAGAGAGAAAGAAAGAGAAAGAGAGAGAAAGAGAGGGAGAGAGAGAGAGAGAAAGGGAGAGAGAGAGAAAGGGAGAGAGAGAGAGAGAGAAAGGGAGAGAGAGAGAGAGAGAAAGGGAGAGAGAGAGAAAGTAAGAGAAAAAAAGAGAAAGTAAGAGAAAGAGAAAGAAAGAAAAGTAGAGACGGGAGAAAGAAAGGGATAATTTCTTTTTTTTTTTACTCTTGCTTCACTAGTTTAAAGTGAAGCAAGAATAAAAAAAAACTTGATCAATTGCTCTATTGATTCTAGATATGACAAAGGTTAATTAGATTTGATCTCATCTGTAAGAGAGTGTGTGTGTGGGGGGGAGTTGCCTATAGAAGACGAATATATTTGACAAAGTTTTTATAATATATGAGCTTAGAAAAAAATGGACTTAAAGTATCTTAGTACGTTTTTATTTTATCGATGTAATGTACAAAGTTTTATTTAGAATTTCGTTTAAAATAGCTAGATTTAAATTCAAGTTCTGTTCAAATTGTATTTTTTTACTGATTAAAAGATATAAATTGTAGAAGCCCTTACATTGTTTAATTGTGCCAGAGTTTATAAGTGCTGATTCAAGAAATCTTTGGCGAGATTTATTTAAAATGAATTTAATGAGTCTAGCTTATTCATAGTTAAAAGAATGATCATGTTTTAATGTATGAGAGAATAGTGCATTTAAGGAATGTTATTTTTTATATCTCTTAATGTTAAACAAGAATTTTCTTAAGCAGTATACATTCCTGCATTAAATGTGGATGTTTTAAGAAAATGTTTTTTTGTTTTTTGTGTGTTTGTTTTATGGTTTGTGATGTAGTTGGAATTCCTAGTTTATTTAGAGTGTTGTAAATTATTGTATTATTGGCATAGCAAGGTAAAAGATGATATCTGTTTATAAGAGAAGTGTTTGATGTATATGATTATTGGTCCCCCGATTTATAAAATCGGGGGACTTATGTTTTGAGGCATGCCCGTCTGTCCGTCCGGATTTTTCTCCGCAACCATCCATTGAATTTCTCTGAAATTTTGCATGTAGTTGTAACTTTGTCAGGTTAGAAAGTGACATTCTCAGATTTTTGAAAAAAAAATCTGGTTTGCGCCCCCAGAGGGTCAAAAGGCCCCGAAATGGCAAAAAATGACATTTTTTGCCCCATAACTTTTCATCCATCCATTTAATTTCTCTGAAACTTGGCCAAAATGTGGAGGCAATTGTTCCTAATAGAAAATAAGTATCGCTGACCTTAGAAAAAATCTGGTTTGATCCCCATGGGGGTCAAAAGCCCCCAAAATGGCAAAAAAATGACCATTTTCTCCCATAACGTTTGACCCATCCATTCAATTTTTCTGAAACTTGGCCAAAATGTAGAGGCAATTGTTCTGGATATAAAATGAGCATCCTTGACCTCAGAAAAATTCTGGTTCGTGCCCCAGGGGGTCAAAAATGCCCCAAATTAATTGCATTTTACACTCGCCACATCGAGTCACATACAGAGGGGGACCACACGCGCGGCTTGTTGTTCATTGATTATTGCTTCTGAAAAAAAAAAAAAAATGAACATATCAACAATTCTCGATTTTTCTCTGTTTTCATTAAGTTGGATTATTATTTCCACAATTAACATTCTCCCCAGTGACTCGCCGGAGAGAAGAGACAAGAGCAATTATGAACTAGCTCATTTTTATCACTTCCTCCCATGTTTTCCATGGCCTTTCCCTGTCAGCTGAAACTGCTACTTCAACTGTTCTACATCTAATCCAAGAACTCTTACCCATTCTTTCAACGTGGCCATACCATTGAAGTCTCCTCTTCTGCACACATCTCCCTATTCTGTCCAGATTTAATCTTCCTCTGAGGTCATCAGAACTAAGCCTGTCCGTAAGTTACATTACATATCCATAATATCATTCTCATATCATTTCTCTCCATGCAACACATGTCCTCAACCCTTACTGGCCAGATTTCACTTCAATACATCATCAGACTGTGTACACATGCCTGATAGTCTTCCATTGTTCAATAGTGGTAACGCTCTGCTGGTTAGTAATGACAGAGAGTCTCTGAACTTACTTCATCTACACTTAATTCTTACAATCACACTAGCACCAGATTCTCCCTGTGCTCCAATGCTATCACCAAAGTAACGCTCTGCTGGTTAGTAATGACAGAAGATCCCTGAATTTACCCTATTCAGTTCTAACTCTTGCAATCACACTAGCACCTGCTCCACCCTGTGTTCCAGCACCTGCTGAAGAAGAAAAAAAGTGAAAATACTTGCCTTGTTCCCCTGTCCCATGTTGCTTACTTTCCATTGCTTCAACACCTGTTTCAACCTGTTCGTTAGTAGCCGGCTCGATCTGACTTGTGTTTTCGTTAAGCTGGGTCGGGAATTCATCTTGCATGTTCAACAGGTTACTTTCAGGGATGTCATAATCAGCCCCTTCCTAGAAAAGAGCGAGAAAAAAAAAATGACATTCAAACATGATTTTTTTTTCTAAATTTTTTTTTATTACCTGTAATTTTTTAAACTTAAAAAAAAAAAAGAAGAAGAAGAGAAGGAGCAGCAACAATAATGGGTACTTTTGAACTTTTTTGACGGGAGAAATTTCATTCCGGTTAATTTTGTTTTTTCTATAGCCTGTAACTACGGAACTACCTTATTTTCTTCACCGAAAAAAATAATATTAAAGTCAAGATGTTTTTTTTATACATTTCTATGTTAACACCCTACGCTAAATGAGATTCTACTTTTATTAGGCGATTATTTTATATTATTTTAGAATTTAGAATGGGAGATCAGTTTTATATATAAACTTAATGTAAAATGACCTCCAATTCCAAGTTAGTCTAGCGTTTTAGGGCCGTTAATTTTTTAAATTTTTTTTACTATTAACCCTAAATCCGAGTGGTTGCCAGTTAAGGTTAGGTTTAGAATTAGGTTAGAAAACCATAATGAATGTTGTTTAACGAAAATAGTTTCTTGAAATGTTTTACAAAAATAGTTTCTTGAAATGTTTTACAAAAAATAGTTTCTTGAAATGTTTTACAAAAAATAGTTTCTTGAAATGTTTTACAAAAAATAGTTTATTGAAATGTTTTACAAAAATAGTTTATTGAAAAGTTTTACAAAAGTAATTTATTGGGGAAAAAGAATGTTTGAAAAGCAAAAAATATTGGGGTGGGGGTGAAAAGCAGCTATATCACAGAAAATTTGATCGAAAGTGTAGTTGTCTTTATGATTTTGTCATCACAAAAATTCACAAAGATAAGAGTGTATCATCTAGATCTTATTTTACTCTCACATGGTCAGTCAATGTGAACATGATTACAATAAATAAATAGGAATAAAAAATATGAAATAATTTAAATATTGAGTACAAATGAGTGTTCTGAAAGAGTGAATTATCGGGTACAAAAATTTCACTTAACATTGGTAAAAGGAGCCAAAACCAAAATTCACAGGAATGAAATTGTTCCAATGAATAAAGTTCAAGAACACCAAGAAATGCAAAAAAAAAAAAAAAAAAAAAAAAAAATGCAAAAGAAAACAAAAATACGCAGCAGCTTTGTATGCACACGGTTGCACTTGAAGAGCAGCAAGTCTTGCAGAATATTTGATGACGTGTATGGAATGAAAAAAAAAAAAAAAAAGGGTGAAAAAATGTGTTTTTGGCAAGTGCATTCACACGAACGCATGGGCTGGAGTTTGTTTCGAAAAAGAAAAAAAGGAAAGTGCTTTATTGACACATGTGTGTTCCTGGCATTGATTGGACCAAAAATGAAAAAGTGAATCTGCACGGCATGTGATAAAAACACAGTGTAACAGTGTACCTGTTTGTATAAGTAGAAAAAAAAGTTATGGTTACGACTTAAAAAAAACATTCTTTGATCTGCTAATATATATTGATGAGGGCAAAAAGCCCGAAACGATATCGTCTGTAAGTAATAAACACTTTAATAAAAAATATTTTTTATATATATATATATATATATAAAAATATTTTTATATACAGGGTGATTCATAAGTCACTTCACTTAGCTATTTAAAATGTCATTTACAATTGAAGAGCGATTTTTTATTGCTATTCATATGGCCAAATTTGATGAATCTCCCACACTTGTTGAAAGGCAATGGAAACGTGATGTGAACAGAAAGCCTCCTTCGCACAACACCATAATCAATCAAATATGCTACAAAGAGTCGTAAATTCCTTGCAAAAAAGAATGGAGCTATGCATGCAGAACGAAGGTGGAAATTTTGAAAATTTGCTTTAATTTTAAAGTCCCGTAAATGAATTTGTTGAATAAACTTTCTGTTTTGTATTACCGTATTTTTTAACTTTAGAATTTCAAAAATAAATAACCAAGTGACTTATGAATCACCCTGTATATATATATATATATATATATATATATATATATATATATATATATATATATATATATATATATATATATTCCATGATAAATGCCAGTATACTGAAATCATATGCCCTTAATAGGGTTAAGATGAAAATTCATATACACTAAATGTGTAAAAGCAAGGAAATTCCCAATTTTTTACACTTTTATTGTCATTAAGGGTATGACTACATATCAACCAAACCATTTCATTATCACATCACTACAGTATAAATCTCTATGCATGAGTGGATGAAGTGTGTGAGGTGCGCTGAAGAAAAATTCCTACCAGTAAAATACATAGCCCTGTTGTGCTCGCATACCCTTAATGACAATAAAAGTGAAAAAATTTGGGAATTTCCTTGCTTTTGTACATTTAGTGTATATGAATTTTCATCTTAACCCTATTAAGGGCATATGATTTCAGTATACTGGTATTTTTCATGAAATGTCACTACTTTTGTAAAGGCTATGCCTCAATACAATGGTCATTTTTAAGGTTTTTTGGAATTTTCTGGAAAACTAAGGTATATGGTAAACTGAAATTAAAATGTCATCAACTAGACTCTAGAACCTCTATCTCTGCCAAAAATCAGCGGAATCCATCAAATAGTTGATGAGATACAGAGTGGCACATAGGTACGTACGTATGTACGTACACACGGATAACATGATTTTATGATTGAACTTTCTGAATCGCCTTGACTAATGATGCTGAAATTCTACACACTTATAGAACCTATCAAATACAAATTTTGTGCAAAGTTTTAACTAATTTGGTTTATTGGTTTTTGAGTTATGATTGATCAAATAAATGAGATTTTCAGCATAGGCCATTCTTAAATGTCTATTAAGGGATAGAGCGCTCTCGCGCCTCACTTGATTAAATTTTTCTTATTTTCTTATTTTTTCTTATTATTTTTCTTCCTGGCTCATTCTGTATTTTAAATATTTTTAATATTCAATTTGCTGTTTCTAATGTATTTTCATTACTATTATCATTTTTGAACTGACTGATGGAGTAATAGATGGTCGCATAATGCGAGGTTATGTCTCTCCAATATTCTCTGGATATTAATTTTTAAATTTCTTAAAAATAATACTGAAATCTGGTGTTTTTTTTCTTAAATGACTTCTGTATGTGATGTTGTAAAGGGCGCTGATGAAGAGACGGTTTGGAGTCATCAAAAGTATAATACTGTTAGGACACCTAACGAAAACGAATTACCTCCCTTGAACCATTTCGGGAGTTAAGAGTTATCGCCCTTGGAAATGGTAGTATGTCCGGAGAGAAAGTAAACACAGATCACGGCTTCAGACTGTTAATATGTCAATCGCGTCCAGCGGCAAATTAATTCATAATGTGTTCAGTTTTAATAAATCTGTTAAACGTTTCTCTTGATAGTTCATCCATTTTATTTACAAGTTATTATTTATTATAACCTAAATTACGAGGTTATAAAAAATACAAAATAAAAATTTTCAAAATTGTCTTGGAAACGATCGTATGCCAAATAATCGTTGTGTTTGAATTATTGAAACTGATATAAATAATGTTCTAATTTTGTTGATCTCAACTCATATATATATATATAATAATGGTAATAATCCAGGTAAAAAATATCCACAGGGTGGTAATCCGGAGAATTTTAACCGGGTTCATAAAAAGTGCTCAATATCAAAATAGAGCTATATATATATATATATAAACGGTGGTCGGTGTTTATATAAATAGACATTGTAGATATCATTTATGAACGCTTCTCCTGTGGCCTAATTATAAGAGCCACCGACTGTCAACTAGATGATTGAAGGTTTAATCCCTGGTTAGAGAGAGGCGCTAGTCTAGCTGCATCGAACAGCTGTGATACAGCAAAACAGTGTCTGTGGATGACCATATATATTTTTTTTTGGAGGGGGGGAATAATATGTTTTCCTATTACCATTAATTGAACTATTGATCTGATGATCAGCAAAGTTAAAAACTATATTTCTCTTGACTTTGCTGTGAAACGTGCGTAATAAAAAGGTATTATAGTTAGAAAAAATAAATAAAAAAATTGTTTTGTGACTTTGTGACACAAACAAGGAATGCAGGTATTCACTGAAAAATGAAAATAGAGAAATTGGAACAATAAATGAAAATTATGGTTTTGGATTGATTTTTCCCCATTGTCATGCAACTATATATATATATATATATATATATATATATATATATATATATATATATTTAAATTCCCGAAACAGTTTTTCATGGTAAACAACTGATGATCCCTTAAAATAGTGTTAGAAACTAACTAATATAATAACTGTAAAAAATAAATTGACTTACATGAGTGATTTTCCACTGGAAGACTTGAGACTATAATTTTTTTTTTTTTTTATATATATATATATTTTTTTTTTTTTATATATATATATATTTTTTTTTAATTTTTTTTTTTATATAGTTTTAATGGTTGAGAAACTTCCGAGACTATATATATATATATATATTAATCCAGGTTAGGTTTGTATCCGCAGGATAAAAATTTGGAGAATCTTTTCTGTGTTCAATAGTGCTCTATAATAAAAAGTTTTATTTATACAAACATAGCATAGCTACACATTTCAGAACCTGTTTCAGTCGTAACTATAATAATGTTCACATCCTCATGTGCGTAAAAAATATCTGTTCTTTATGCCTTATATGAATATGCATTCTACAATGTGAGGGCATAAAGAACGGATCTTGTTTTTTTTTGGGGGGGGGGGCAGAGGATGTTGAACCTATTCTAGCTACCATTGAAACAGGCTCCGAAATGTGTAGCCATGATATGTTTGTATGAATAAAACTTTATTATATATATATATATATATATATATATATATATATAATATGAAACTAAAAGTATACTTTTAGAGGATAAAACCTATAGTGAAATGGTTTAAGCTCAATATACTAGATAGAGAAATTATAAAGATAAATGAAGGAAGAGGGATAAAGATGTACTAATGACAAATCTATTTCAACTTCGATTGTTCAATGCAATGTGTACTCGATAAAAACATGTTTATTTTTCTTTCTTTAAGCCAAGGCTTTTCAAAGATTAAAATCGTATCAGAGGAACTACATAGATGGATAAGTTGGCAGTGGAAAATCCAAAATTAAAAATTAAAAAAAATATAAAGTAATGGAGAGTAAGAGTATGCGTGTAAAATTCTAACTTCTACAATAACGCACTACTTAATTCAGGATACACTGATTAAATACGAACATAATCCCGTTATCCAGAAAAACAAACCTTTTAATTAATGTAATTACACACAAAATGGCAATACAGGCTAAAAAGCGGACAAATACTACACTACCCAAGAAAACTAAAACATATATAAATAGACCCACAAAAACTATCAATATTGACAAACTAGCTGACCCTCAAGAACATAGTAAAAATAAAAGAATTAGAAGAAAGAATTGTATTTGGTTTAATCCACCCTATAACTGTACTGTGAAAACAAATATCGCTAAGGAATTCTTCAAAATTTTGGATAACTCATTCAAACACCCGCATGAATACTGCACTATTTTAAATTAAAACTCTATTAATGACACAAATACTATAATAAGAACCTCATACAAAATACACACTTACATTGGGGCAAGTGCCTTCCCCATCAAAACCCAAATCTATAATTTCAACACACTAGTTCATCACTTAGGTTACATAATTCAACCCATAATCCTTATACTAGAACTCAATTGTTGCAAACAGACTAACGCTGTTCCCAACCCTAACTTCAGTTATACATTAAAGTATCTTATTTAGGCATGCATTTAATATTTAACTAACTGGAAATTCTTTAAAGTCTTTAAACATTAAACTCTGAAATACTAGTTTTTGTCAAAATTACTACATATTAAACACCTAAATTCCAGATTTCTAATCGTCTGAACCCTAATTTCCCAATTTGAACCCTTTTAAACTTTCTGAATTATATATAAGTTTGTATAAAAATACGTTTTAATTACGGGACCCCCTTTTTTCAGAACTACTTACTTACTGACCTGAATCACTTCTGTTTTTAGCTTATTATAATCTCACCCAACTCGCATAGGTTTATTGCTTACTAGCAATGAACAGTAACCAAACAAACCCTTCCTCTTCTCTTCTCCCAGCATCAGCCATAGTTCATTTAACTAACCCTATCACCCATCTCCTTTATCTTTACCTCTTCCCCCACTTCTTTACTTGGCTTTGTCTCCAACCAGAGCTCTCGCTTTTCTTAAACTCGATCGAAGTCACTACTTAAATTCTCAACTGCCTGCGTTTAATATACACAGCTCATTCTCAACCTCTGAAAAACTACTTTTATTCTCGGTCCACGGAAGTATTTTAAAATGGCCATAATTCTCAAAATTACATCCGAATAAGTGCGTTCCATCTACGATTGAGCTAAACATCTTTCTATTGGATTTACTTCATTTTGAACATTTTCAACGCTGCCTTCACAAAACCCTTTTTTTTCATCTTTAAATCTCCTTTCACCAACTGGACAGACTCCATTTTTTTTTTTTTTTTTTTTACACGCGTACTATTACTCTCCATTACTATATATTTTTTCAAAGTTTGAATTTTGGCTTTTCCACTGCTAACTTATCCATCTATGTAATTCCTCTGATAAGATTTCAATCTTTGAAAAGCCTTGGCTTAAGGAAAGAAAACGAAACATGTTTTTATCGAGTACACCTTGCATTGAACAATCGAAGTTGAAATAGATTTGTCATTCGTACATCTTTATCTCTCTTCCTTCATTTATCATATATATATATATATATATATATATATATATATCTATACTTCAAGCATACCTGTCATAGGACGGATAAAATTAATTCCCCGAACAGAACAGTTTTGCATCAATTTTATGTCTCTTTACAAAGATTAAAATCAAGGTATAATGATAATAAACCTTATGTCTAGAATCCTTATTATACATTTCATCAAAATTCATTACATGATTTTGATTCTAGAAAATGTCTAAAATGTAAGGCTTAAGCTCAAGAGGTCTTAAGAAATTGAAATTCAGGGAATCTTGCTTAATTGGTGTCTAATGACCATGGATCAAATTCAATACAATTCTGAAATCATATTCGGTTTACCGTCCATTTTACATGCTGGCATGAGTTGACTGCTTTAAGAAATTGACTTCCAAACTAACCTATTTCTAGCTCGGTCCATTTTTATCATTTCCCCCCCAAGTTTTTCTTGGTCTTCCCCTGTGAACTGAACCTGCTACCTCAACTGTTCTACGTCTACTAACTCAAGAACTCTCATCCATTCTTTAAACGTGGCCATACCACTGAAGTCTACTTTTTTGCGCACATCTCCCAAAACTGTTTAAAATTATAATCTTCCTCTGAGGTCATCAGAACTAAGCCTGTCTTTAAGACTCACATTACACATCCATTTTATCATTCTCATATCATTTATCACCATGCAACGTATGTCCTCAACCCTCACTGGCCAGATTTCACTTCCATACACCATCACACTGCATACATATGACTGATAGACTCTTCCCTTGGTCGACAGTGGTAACACTCTGCTGGTTAGTAATGGCAGAAGTTCCCTGAACTTACTAACTCCACTTCTAATTCTTACAATTACACTAGCACCTGCTCCACCCTGTGCTCTAATGGTATCACCAAGGTAACAAAACTTCTCGACAACTTCAATAGCTTCATCATCCAGATATACTTTCTCCACATCTGAGTTCTAATCCATCTCCATGTCTTACACTTCTTGCACACAAATTGATTATCCTTTTACAAAACGAATTTGAATGCAATGGATCCCGGGCAACGCCGGGGTCGATACAGCTAGTAAAATATAAACAAATTTGTGGTCCCTGTATCACATTGGAAAAGATGTGTAAAACAAATAAATGGATTGATCGTAGTCGCTCTCGACCCGAAGACTCCCGTTTCATTGGCTACTGCACCAAAATGTAG
Source organism: Sepiola atlantica (assembly GCA_963556195.1). Lineage (NCBI taxonomy): Eukaryota > Metazoa > Mollusca > Cephalopoda > Sepiida > Sepiolidae > Sepiola > Sepiola atlantica. The sequence goes on along the minus strand of OY744554.1, from coordinate 31,721,026 downwards.
GAGACGGCGCCACTCATTTTCCTAGATTGCTCCATTAACGCTTGTACTGCTGAGCTTTGCAAGGAGGATTCAAGTACCATACTAAAAAAGTCTTTGGTATGATGTGACCGAGGTTTGAACCCGGGTCTCCAACCCATTCTTGAAAAACTCTAACCATCATGCCAAATAGGGTTGGTATAGTGTACTTTGAATATATGCTCTAAACAAAAGCGCTGAGGGGCATAGTCAGTGATGCATTTTGCTTTTCATCGGGGAGTTTCTGGTCTTTCAATATTATACTACCCTCATGTAGTCAACTATCAGAGATGACTACTCTTGGCCTTTTGGCTAAGATCAAAGTGTAGTATCTGTTCTGATGGATACTACACCCCATAAACTGGTATTGTCTTGGCCTTCGGGGCTTGATTTACGCCAGTCTATGGGTCTGTCCTGTGCAGTTCTAGGAGGTCCACCCTTCCAAGCTTTGCCTCCCCTCTTTGGGGAGGAGTAAGTTTATTACTTACTGTCTGAGGTTCCCCTACCGGGGAATGTCGACGGGGCTGCCCAGGTAATTTTTTAATGGCCAGAGTGCTCACTTTCTCGGGCGCTGGCTTTTCAAACCCCACTTTCCCCGACACGACCTTGGGTCACATCTTACTTGTGGGAGTAAGATAAAACTAGCCTTGTGTCTAACCTCCTGGAGAGGAGGTAAATAAATACTCTCTGATATGTCCTTTTTTTTTAAACTAAGAAACACTAGAAAGCACTAGCTATGGATTGTGAACAGTCATCTTAATTTCTTTTTTAAATTCGTTAATAATTAAAAACCATCTCTGATTTAAAAAAACTTACTCAAAAATTAAAATGTCACGAATACATTTGAGTTTCAACATTATTTTTTCAGTTTTTAAGTACTTAACGAATAAAAAAAAAAATTTGATTAATTAATACTTGATTCCACACCTTACAAACTAAAATGTTATGAATACAGATGCCGGAGAGCATTCTACTCAAATAGCTTCTTTCCTCGTGCTGCTGGCCTCTGGAACTCCCTCCCTGCCCCCCGTTTCCCCGACAGTACTGACATGCAAAAATTTAAAACTAATGTAAGCAGACATCTCGCTGCTCAGATCCCAATTTAAGCTGAACCACTAATCCTTCTCCCCTTTTCCTTTTTCTCAGTAGCCCCTTACGTTTACAGTGGCGTCCTGCCTTGTTTGGGGTGAATCATGTAAAAAAAAAAAAAAATACATTTCAGTTTCAACATCATATTTAAAGAGATAGAGGTAGAGAGAGAGTCACACTAAATACTCAACCAAAATTTATGGGATATATTTTTGTTTGACACCGTTTTTTGTTAAGGCTAGATTTAAATACAATAAAAAAAAACAAAATACTTGATTGAAAACAATACAGCCAAATAATAATTCAAATCGAGAGAAAAGCGAAGATTTTATTGAATGATGTTGGGTCAGTATTTGTTGTATCATTAAATATCTCTTACCTTCTCTCTCCCCCCTTTTCTTCCTAATCATTATTATCAAAAAAGAAATCAATATATACTTGGAAATGGATGCCTCATAAAAAATGAATGGTGACTTTGTGACGTCATCCAGTGTGCATGGTGACAAGATACAAACGTACAAGATCCACAGAGTTTTAGTAGTATTCATGGGACCACCCGAAGCAGAATAAGACGATAACAACGACAAAGAAGACGACGACGACGAACAAGAAGACGACGACAACGACGACGAAAAACAAGACGACGACGAACAAGACGACAAAAAACAAGACGACGACAAAAAACAAGACGACGACAAAAAACAAGACGACGACAAAAAACAAGACGACAACAAAAAACAAGACGACGACAAAAAACAAGACGACGACAAAAAACAAGACGACGACGAAAAACAAGACGACGACGAAAAACAAGACGACGACGAAAAACAAGACGACGACGAAAAACAAGACGACGACGAAAAACAAGACGACGACGAAAAACAAGAAGACAACAAAAACAAGACGACGACAAAAAACAAAACGAGACGAAGAACAAAACTACGAGACGAAGAACAAAACTACGAGACGAAGAACAAAACTACGAGACGAAGAACAAGACGACAACTAAAAAGGCGGCGACGATAACAAAAAGAAACAAGAACAAAACAGTGAAGAAGCAGAATGACAAGAATAAAAAAAAATAATTTGGAAACAGTTTAGACTTGGAAAACAATTTGAAACTCTACCGTTCTCTGAGTTGCTTATAACAAAAAAAGAGAGAAATTTGATCCACGAAACGAGATGAGAAGAAACCATACAAGAAGTGAGTTCAAATGTGTGTGTGGAGGGGGGTAAGGTAAAGATGATGATAACAATATAATTACTTTAAATAATGTAGAAAATAAAACACAGCCGCATCATTTGTCATGGGTTGTTCAGAGCTGTGCATGACACGCTAGCAAAAAATCATGTGAGTAAAAACCCAAGACATCAGTGGCAAAAAACAAATTAGTCAGCAATCATGATTAAAACAAGAACAACAAAGCTTCATTTCGGAATTTTTTAGATGAGGATTGCTAACTTGTATTATTCGGACTACTGTTCTCATCTTGGATGTTATTCTCAACGTTTCAGCCGTTGTAACCTTCTTCAGCAACTTATCAGACTTGGCAATATTCAAACTCTGGTTCCCCCAGATGCCGAAGAGCTTTCTACTCCAAAAGCTTCTTTCCTCGTGCTGCTGGACTCTGGAACTCCCTCCCTGCTCCCTTTTTTCCTGACAATACTGAGAATGCAGAAATTTAAAACTAATGTAAACAGACATCTCGCTGCACAGCTCCCAATTTAGGTTATAAGTGCTAAGTAATAATCAGTTCTAAGTGAAAGTCTTCTGGAGGTTGAAGGTTCAATCCTAAGTTTGGACAATACTAAGACTACAATTGCAAATTACTTTTTTCTTTCTACTCGGTCATGGATGACTGAACGAGAACAAGCAACCCCCCCCCCCCCCGTGGATTAAATAAAGGGTTCTGTTCGAAATTCCGCACACGTTCCAGAGTCCGACAAGATACACCTGAAAAAGATGGGAGGCTACATCGGCCAAAACGTTGTGAGAATAGCATCCAAGATGCGAACAGTAGTCCGAATAATCCAAATAATGCAATAAACTTATTGTTCTTCACTGCCTTGCTTACTCAAGGTTTGGGAAGTAGGGGAAGAATTGTCGAACTTGGGAATCTTTCAAGGACCCGTAGCGTAACTGATAAGGTGTTAAGTAATACTCAGTTCTAAGTGACAGTCTTCTGGAGGTTGAAGGTTCAATCCTCAGTTTGGGCAATACTAAGAATACAATTGCAAATTACTTTTTTCTTTCTACTCGGTCATGGATGACGGAACGAGAACAAGCTACCCCCCCCCCCCCTATCGCTATCATATCTATGAAAATTAACTCAGGCTTGAGTTTTTCAGGTGAAATGGAACAGACAACAAAACTTAAGACTTCTACCTGCTCATGACTTACAAAATGAGAGCAAGCTACCATCGTGGATTAAACATTTTTTTTTTTAACAGACTATACACACACAAACACACAAACTCATTTAATCAACAAAACAACATCAGCGGGATATACAGGGTGGTCCAAAAAGATGTATCCATTTTATTATCGCTATCATATCTATGAAAATTAACTCAGGTGAAATGAAACAGGCAACAAGATATTCCGTTCAGGAGTGGATCAAGATTGTAGAGGTCAACCCAGCGACGAAACCCATAGTCTCTAAACTCGACAATTTCAGAGGGACTTATATTAGAAAGCAAATCTCAAGTCTGGAATGAATTCGGAAAGAAATTGTCCACTCTAAATTAAAAGAACCCTTTATTTAATCGACAAGGACCCATGGTGCGATGGATAAGTGCTAAGTAATAATCAGTTCTAAGTGACAGTCTTCTGGAGGTTGAAGGTTCAATCCTCAGTACAAGCGATACTAAGAATACAATTGCAAATTACTTTTTTCTTTCTACTCGGTCATGGATGACGGAATGAGAACAAGCTACCCTCGTGATTAAATAAAGGGTTCTGTTTGAAATTTCGTACAGATTCCAGAGTGCGGTAAGATGTACCTGAAGAAGGTTCGAGGTTATATCGTCGGAAAAGTTTTGAGAATAACATTCAAGATGAGAACAGTAATCGGAATAATAAACCAAATAATACAACCAAACTCTGTTAGCGGCAAATATACAGTTTAGAAAAAAAGCAACGGGCGAAGTTTACAATGCATACAAATCACATCCTTTGTTTGGTGTCTGTTTTAAGCAAGTATGCGAATAGCTAATGGCAAAAAAAGCTTAAATCGAGATGTATTTCCCAACCTGGGAGCCACGGCTTCCCCTGTGTGTGTGTGTGTAAGGAGAGAGGGCGGCACAGAAAAACAACTTTTTTCCTAAACAACTCAAATCAGTTTTAACTAAAAAACTAAAATTTAAAAGAGTCACCAAGTGCGTATATGGGGGGGGGGGGGAAAGAAACAGGAAGTCATTCTTTCATGAAACAAAAGTTATCTAACTCTCCTACCCCTATCATGAATTGTATAAGTCTTAGTCTTCATGTCAAAATTAATATTTTCAGTAATCAGAAAGAAGTCTCATAAGAGAAAAAAAAAAAAATCAACGTTTTCTTATTAAAAAAAAAAAAAAAAAAATCGAATTTCAGTAAAAAAAAAAAAAAAAAAGCTGAAAATTCACATATATGAGAGACTCGAGCGATTTAAACAGAAATCCGCTCTTTCTAGATTTAAAAAAAAAAGCAGAATTCTGCTAAAAAGCTGAGAACTCGCATCTGTTGAAAAAAAGATTTAAAAAATGCATACGTACTATGACTACAGCCAGGCGATCGTGCAACTAGGGTTTTTTTTTTTTACTGAAGGCAATGTGAATTTTCTAAAGTAATTGATATAGGAGTTAAAAACAGAGGGAAAATTCCGCTGTTAAGATTAGGGTAACGGTTTTATGTGTTTTACATACCGAATAATACGAACCACAATGTGCTAATTTGATAACTTTGACAATTATTGATTATAAATGAAGAGACAGGTAACTTAATAAAGAAAGACAGATGCATATTTCAATGAGTTATTTTTATTTCAATATGCGATTTTTTTTTTTGTTTTTTTTTAGAGAATTTGTACTTACCAAATAATAAGAACCACAATGAACTAATTGATAAATTTTACAATTATTGATAAATTCCTATAAATGAAGAGACAATTAACTTTGAATAAACAAAGGCAGATGTATATTTCAATGAGTGATTTTTCATTTCAATGTGAGATTTGTATTTTTTTTGTTTTTATAGAGAATTTGTACTTAATCAGTGCCAAGGGTAGAATTCTTTTAAGAATAAAATTTTCTAGGAGAAATTTTCCAAATTAGACCTAAGTAGCAAAACATCTGACACATCGACATTTGATTCAGATGAGCCAGTCAACTATGTCATTTATCGAATTCCAATTGATTTCATTCATTACATAATATATCCGCCTTCGTATTTGCTTCCATAGCATACAGATCGAGACGTACACCGGTAACTTCTTATGGAAAATAATCTATATCTCTGTAAATGAAGAAACAGATAACTTTGAACAAAGGAAAATGCACACTTCAATGGGTGATTTTTATTTTAATGTAGGATTTTTTTTTTCTTTAAAAAATTTGAACTTAATCATGGCCATAAAATCGCTGCGATCGTTACGAATATGCAAAATTGCAAATGGCTACCCAAATTTTCATTGCTAGACAAGTACTTCTCAATGATCATTTACTTATTCATAATAATAAAAGAGAGAATTTGAATCACCTACTAGATACCATCCTCGAGTGTCTTTGGTCTCTCTATACAGGGGTTTGTCAGGACAACTTGCCATGACGATACTTCCACCTACAAATAAACCTTGACCAAATATTCAAAATAACATAGTATTCAAAGCCCAAATAAGATCTCCTTTTTATGGCTACACACTGGCTTACATGAGGAATGGTGCACCTTCTCCAAGTGACCGTTTCCTCTAGTAACAGCACTTAGCTGGATACTCCACCAGACCAGTTGAATCTTTGTCCTGGAATCCGGTAAAACCAAGATAGCACAAGAAAGATATATTATAACATAGTAAACTGGTCAATTGGGGAGAGGAAAATTAATGTTCTTCACTTCTTACTGATTCAACACTTAGGATATCTATGTATCTCATATAGAGATCAAATGTTAGCCACAAGAAAAGGACCCTTTGATTTCTGAAAACTTACACTGAAGTAAAAGAAAAACAAATTAAATAGATTAAAAGAAAAACATTTAATTCATTCTTGCCTCGTGTTTCTTATGAGTGTGTGTGCATGTCTAAGCGTGCTTAGATTAGAACTTACAAGGAGAGAAAGAGAGAGTAAGAGAGAGAAAGAGAGAGAGAGAGAGAGAAAGAGAGAGAGAGAGAAAGAGAGAGAGAGAGAAAGAGAGAGAGAGAGAAAGAAAGAGAGAGAAAGAGAGAGAGAGAAAGAGAGAGAGAAAGAGAGAGAGTAAGAGAGAGAGAGTAAGAGAGTAAGAGAGAGAGAGAGTAAGAGAGAGAGAGAGAGTAAGAGAGAGAGAGAGAGTAAAAGAAAGAGAGTAAGAGAAAGTGTGAGAGAGAGAGAGAAAGTGTGTGAGAGAGAGAGAGATAGAGATAGAGAGAGAATAATTTCATAAACACTTTGTCTCACAAATTAAACAGGTTTCTTAGTTTCTTTTTTTCCATTTTCTTTCTTTTAAAGACGATCCACATTCTACAATGAGCAGTTCCATCGGGACAGACCTTCTTTTAAGATCTCAGTTGGTAAATATCCAATAATGGCAGAGCACTTGCTGTTAATCAAATTTGAGGTGAGATATGCTGGGCGTCAACCCAGTTCTCTCTTATCCGATGACAGATCCATGATTAGATGAATCTACAATGTGAAATCTGACCAAACTAAACATGTCAAAGGATTTGCTAAACACTACATTCGCCCAGGGAGGGCCTGTGGACGAGTGGTTATAGCACTTGTCTTTGGGCTGGACCCGGGTTCGATCCCACTCACGGCATGCAAATTTTCGGGTCTGAAAACTCCCTCTGTCCACCCAGCAGTAAATGGGTACCTGACTAAAACTCAGGGAAGGTTCAAGGCAGCGGAAGGAGAGGGATGGGCTGCGCCTTCCATATGCTGTGCCCTAGACACGGTGATTCTTAACAAATCACCGCCACTACGGCCATGGGCAGTGTGCAATGTCGGCAACGACACTCGTGCGCGTCCAGGCTATGCGACCTTTACCTTACATTCGCCCAGCATAGAGGACACATCGATTATGCTGGTACAGTTGTTATGTGTTCACCCTCCTGGATAAACAATGGCAAAAGCATGGATGTCTTAAATCACAGGAAGTTTGGCTGGCCAAGGAAAATTGGAAGCAAGTAATTGGGCAAGACCGCACAAGATTGGAATTTGGAGACAGTCGATCTGCTGAACCGTGAAGACTAGACAATGAGTTTGCAGAATATCAAAAGATGTCGGACCTTTGGACAAGGGAAACATGATGTTAAATAGAGAGGTGGGAGAGGGAAAAAAAGAGAGAGATGTTGCGACTAATATTTTCTTTTTTATTTGTATTGAGGTCTCGATATTTAAAAAAAATAGAGCAGAAATAAAAACTCCATCGAAATTCCATGGTTGTTTTCTTCATTAAAAGTTTTTAAAATGTCCAAATATTATGAAATATAAGAATTTTAGACGATAGGTTCATTTTATAATGAAAATACAAATACATTATTACTTTAAAGCTTTATCTATCTAACAAAGTAAAGTCAGTTGGATTCTTGAATTTTTTTTATTGATACATTCCTTTCTACAAAAGCAATATTTCATTCTGAATAGCCATTTTATTTTGTTAAATGTGTGTCCATGTTGTTAAGAACAATAAAATGCAATTAGAATTATTTCCTTTCAGAAAATAATTTATCCAATTCTCATATAGGGTTTTTTTTTTCAGCTAACTAAAAAGCAGAACAGTTAGATCTGGAGAGTGAGATTGCGAAATATCAAAAACCGTCTCACAACTCTGGAACAGAGATAGAGAGAAAGATTATATATATATACTAGCGGAACCCGTCGCCCGGCGTTGCACGGGAGAAAGTACTACCTATTGCATGACGTTGAATAAAAAAAAGAAACGGCCTATTGTTCATCTACAGTGTTGGGAAATGTTTTAAATAATAAAAAAAAAAGTCGTAGCGAAAAAGAGTCTTAGCGTAGATTGGGATCGAACACTGAAACTACCGATTATGAAGCCTAGCTTCTAAACCATTGCCCCAATGTTTACAGTTTAAAAAGTATGTGTAAATACCCGAATTAATCTAAGCTTGTTTATCGACCGAATATAAAGTTCAACTATGACAGAGTTTACGGCATTTTGTGATGAAGTAAAGGAGTTGTCCAAGATTTCTATAATATACGTCTTGTAGGTGTATGATTTGGAAAATGTAAATATTTCGGGCTCTACCAGTATGTTGCCGCTTATTAAATTAAGTAAGAAGTCGATTCGATCAAGAAATTCTAGAGGCCATCTTGAATGATTAAATCTCGCTGGAACTGTGTTCGTTAATTTCATTCGGTTAATTCCGGAATGAATGTAAATGTAGAAGTTATAGGTAGAATTACAAGTAACGTAATCTGATATTCGCGAATAATCATCGGGGTGTAAGGGAGCGGTTGTAAAGTTTTTGCGTATTGCTTAATATTATGTAGTATAATAATGCCAGACAAATACGAAATAACAATGGGTGTTTTGTTAAAATTATACTGTGTTTATTAGTTCCCGGTGTCGATGAGTGTAGTCACAGTACATAATTGTTAGGGAGAAAAGCTTTTACTACCACCTATATGGAGTTGGTATTTCGGAGAGTCGTGGCGGCCGGGCCGAATGTAATATCCAGTGTTTGTTTGGAATAAAGAATAACAGATATACTAAAACACGCTCGAGTGAATAAGTGTAATGTAATGGTGAGTTTAGTAGCCTGTGATGCATGTGGTTATTTTCCTATTCTCCGAGAAGGTACAGGGGAAAAAACGTCTCTACTTTATATATTAGATATATATATTAGTATTTCATGTATCCACATAAAATTTTATAAGGCGATATAATTTTTTATGTATCAATTTTCAGTATTTACTTCAACAGTGCTCGATACGCAAGTAAAGCCAAGTAGTAATCTATGCAAATATATTTATGGCAATTATGCTACACAAAGGCTCCCACATTTCATCCCCGGCATTTTAGCCTGAAGATTCCCCCCGGGGATGAAACGCGGGAGCCTCTGTGTAGCTTAATTGCCATAAATATATCATTCATAGCTTACTACATTATATATATATATATATAAGAGAGAGAGAGAGAGAGAGAGAGAGAGAGAGAGAGAGAGAGAGAGAGAGAGAGAGAGAGAGAGAGAGAGAGAGAGAGAGAGAGAGAGAGAGAGAGGGGGGGGGTTAATATATTTTTTTAAAATTTGTACAAAGGGCTCGATATTTTTTCAAAAATAGAGCAGTAATAATAAAAATTTAAATTAAATAAAATTAAGATAAAATAAAAACTATAAGAATTGAAAGTTTTTAAAATGTCCAAATATTATGAAATCTAAGAATTTTAGATAATCGGTTCATTTTATAGTAAAAATACCAATACACTTTAGCTTTAGGAATTCTTCTCAGATTGTACAATTAACGCATAAATCATGGCTAAATTTTGTTTTAAGCCTTCCTACGGATGATTCTAAGACTTCCTGAAAATTTAGATACATCTGTCTAGCCATAGCTAGATAGACCGACAAACAACAACTCTGTTAAATATGAATAGGATTTAAATTTAAAAAAAAAGAAATAACAAAAAGAAACAAAAAACAATACCAAATAAAAATACAAAAAGGAAAAATATATAAATAAAACAAACAAAACTAATGACAACAACACACAGAAAATACATTTTTTGAAAAAGAAAAAATATTTAAAATAAAATTTAAAAAAATTTAAAATAAAATAAAATTTTTTTAAATAAAATAAAATAAAAATAAAATTTAAAAAAATTTAAAATAAAATAAAAAATATTTATAAGAAAATAAAAAAAAATATTTAAAAGAAAATAAAAAAATATTTAAAAGAAAATAAAAAAATATTTAAAAGAAAGAAAAAAGACAAAGAAAAATAAACAACAAAAGCATTAAGCATTAAACTAGCACTTTGTGTATAAAAAAAGGAATACGAAATTCTTAAGAAATTGAAATTGTATAAGACTAAATATAGTCCACATTAACCACCCTTATGCCTAGCAGCTGTGTTCCAAAATTGATAATGGTCGGTTAATTAGTTTAGGAGTGAATCCTATACATAAAAATAGATAAAAATGTACACATACCTAACTTTGTAACACAAATGTTTTTTGAATATGACAGACAACTTCTGTCTGGATATCCTTATGTGGATCCCCTACCAGCGACATAGCTCAGCACTTTACTAATCAGAATCCCCCCCCCCCCCGTTAACAATTTCGAAAACTCCACAATTTTAGAACGTACCAATAATAAACAAAAACTATATATTAGAAGCCTTAAACATCAAAACTAAAAAAACAGCAATTAACAGAATTAACTTTAACACTACTGATAAGATTCTAAAATATCCATAGTTCTAACTTTAGTTCCGTATTAATATTATAATTCCCGACAAAACTACCTATCAATATTAGCACTAACACCATGGTTATTACCCGATTCCTCTGAAGATGGACCAGGATGAGCTTTAAAGTACTTGGGAGACCTACAGTTATGGCAGATTCATCAGCCAATTCCCCACCAAAACAAAGACCCTGATTCGGCAAATGGAAAGGATCCGCATAAGGATATCCAGTTGTCTGTTATATTCAACAACATTTGTATTACAGAGAAAATGCTGACTGAATATACATACCGAACTTTATATAGAGATTACAAGGTAAGAAAAATTTTTCTTCTAAAACTTACTATGATAGTTGTAATTTTTAAGGATACAAGAGGCCAGTTAATATTTATGTTGCTTTGGTTAATAATAGAGTGATTAAGGTGAGTTCTTATTTTGTTATTCTACATTTTACTTCTGGCTACAATTATAAATATTTAACTATTGATAATTTATGTTGTTTTGGTTAATAATAGAGTGATTAAGGTGATTTCTTATTTTGTTATTCTACATTTTACTTCAGGCTACAATTATAAATATTTAACTATTTATAAAGCTTTCACTTGATTTATCTTATGCCGATGACAGACTAATTTACTGCTAAAAACAAACAAATGATTTCGCTATTAAAATACTTTCCATTTATATACACACAAATAAAATGAAATTACGTTTTCTATCTTTTAATCATTTTTCAACACAAAACCAATTTTGATTCTCATTAACAACATCAATTGTGCTCTCATTCCTTCCGAGACACACGGAGAATAAAATTATACTTCGTTAATTTTGTATTACTGTTCTCATCTTGGATATTATTCTCACAACATTTTGGCCGATGTTACCTCAATCTTCAGGTGCATTTTGTCAAACACAGGAATCTGTACAGAATTTTGAACGGAACCCTTTTTTTTAATCCACAGGGGTAGCTTTCTCTCGTTCCATCAGCCATGACCGTGTAGAAGTCTTACGTAATTCGTAATTATATTCTTAGTGTCGTCTACACTAAAGATTGAACCTTCAACCTCCAGAAGACTGTCATTTAGGACCGATTATTACTTAGCACGTATGTTGCCCTCAACAGGATGAAGCTGCTTGCAGAGCATGTATACCCTGAGGCACGGTGTGGGGCCAGAGCAGAAAGATCAACCATTAACATGATCTTCTCCCTACGACAGCTCCAGGAAAAATGCCATGAACAGAGACAACCGCTGTACATCGACTTCCTTGACCTAACAAAAGCGTTTGACCTTGTCAGCAGGAAGGGACTTTTTACTTTGCTGCAGAAGATTGGATGTCCACTCAGGCTCCTGAAAATGGTCACGTCTTTTCATGAGAACATGCAAGGCACAGTACAATGGTTTTTCCTCGGATCTTTTCCCAGTCAAGAGTAGAGTAAAACAGGTGTGCGTACTCGATCTGACACTCTTTGACATTTTCTTCTGTCTTCTGTTGTCCTATGCATTCAACACGCCTGAGGATGGAGTATACCTGCATAACAGAAGCAGTGACAACCTCTTAAGGTACTCATACGTGAGATGCTCTTCGCTGATGATGCAGCACTGATGGCACACTCTAAAGAAGCATTTCAGCTACTCATCAACTGGTGTAGTATCTGTTCTGATGGATACTGCACCCTATACTGGTATTGTCTTGTCCTTCGGGGCTTGACTTACGCCGGTCTATGGGTCTGTCCTGTGCAGTTCTAGGAGGTCCACCCTCCCAGGCTTTGCCTCCCCTCTTTGGGGAGGAGTAAGTTTATTGCTTACTGTCTGAGGCGCCCCTACCGGGGAATGCCGACGGGGCTGCCCAGGCAATTTTTAAATGGCCAGAGTGCTCACCTCTCGGGCGCTGGCTTTTCAAACCCCACTTTCCCGACCCGACCTTGGGTCACATCTTACTTGTGGGAGTAGGATAAAAACTGGCCTTGTGCCTAACTCCTGGAGAGGAGTAAATCAATACTCATCAACTGCTTCGCGCACGCATGCAGAGAATTTGGCATGACCATCAGCCTAAAAAAGACTAACATCCTCGGCCAAGATGTAAGCAGTACCTCAAACATCACCATTGGCGACTACACCCTCGAAGTTGTCAACGATTTCACATACCTCAGCTCCACCATTTCCAGCAATCTCTCCCTGGATGCTGAACTCCACAAACATATTAGCAAGGTGACAACAGCCATGGCTTGCTTAGCAAAGAGAGTCTGGAACAACAAGATGCTGATCTCCAATACCAAGATGGAATCGTACTGAATCTGCAGGCTCAACATGCTGCTCTATAGCAATGAATCATAGGGCCACTACTCGTGCCAAGAGAACAGACTGACCACCCTTCACCTGCGCAACCTCAGGAGAATCTTGGAATCATCTGACAGGACCACGTCTCAAACAAAAGCGTCCTTGATCAAGCGTACATCCGAAGCTGTATTCACCCAACGACGACTCCTGTGGCTTGGCCATGCCAGACTAATGGACGATAAGAGGATCCTCTAGAGCAGTGCTCTTCAAACTTTTTTTGTCGCGACCCCTTTTTAGAAAAATTTTTTTTTCGTGACCCACCAAAATTTTTTATAAATAAAAAATAAGTTTGAATATTATTTAAAAAATTCCATAGTTATAATTTTGGCGACCCCCTTTCTATGGTTACGCGACTCCCCTGGGGGTCGCGACCCCCACTTTGAAGACCTCTGCTCTAGAGATTTTATTCAGCGAGCTCGCAACCGGCTTCAGACCAGCAGGAAGATCTATCCTACGCTATAAGGATCACTATAAGCAAGACATGAGGGCAGGTGGCGTCAATCCAGCAGGCTGGGAGTCTGTGGCTGAAGACCGCAGATGCTGGAGAAGTGCTGTGAAGTCATGCTCCATAAAGGAGTGACCAACAATGAAGGGAGAGGAGAGAGCAAAGACGGCAGAAACAGTGCTCTCAGGACCAGACACCACTTACATCTGTGACAACTGCAACAGAGCCTGCCGATCCAGGATAGGCTTGCACAGTAACAGCAGATGCTGCAACTCAGCAACAGACTAATCTGAGTCGCAAAGATCCATCGTCTCCTGAGACGGACAAATGCCAACAACGTATATCCGTCAGCCATTGCGGACAATTCTGGTATGAATTTTAGGAGCCTTAAACCTATTCTTGTTTTAGATATGTAGTCTTACTACCTACTACTATATATTAATACTTATTACTATATATATTTTTTCATTCGTTTTTGCTTACATTCATATTGAGAAAGCATTTACTACAAGTTCATTGTTTACTATATATATTCTTAATTTATATTGTAAGAAATTTGCATCGTATAAAACCAAGGTAGATCCTGACACCCCCTCCCCAAGTCAGTCCACCATTTTTAGAATCTTTGTTTATTTTATGAAACTTTTAGTTTATTGTTCACTTACATACATTGCTGGTTATAAATCAATTAGATCCCTTCATCCTTTATCGTGAAAGGGAGGTAACAAAGATTTTTTGTCGGAGAGTAGCTTCTCTTGGAAGCATTTAAAATTCCAAGCAAATCCTCATCTATTAAAAGAATGAAAGGTTTGGAAGCGATTTCTATCCAATCATCTTATAAATAGAGATTAAAACATTACCATAATAAAATTAGTTAAAAGTTTATAACAATTTGGTTCAATTAATAAATTAATTATTAAACGATACCATATTTAAATTTAATTTAAAAATTCAATTTTAAAAAATAATTTAGTAAATAAAAAAAAAGGGAAGAATTTAAAAAAAAAAAAAAATTAAAATAAATGAAAAAAAAAAAAAGTACAAAAATTCCAGGGCAACACCGGGTCGGTACAACTAGTTAGTAGTAATTTTATAACAATTTGGTTCAATTAATAAATTCATTATCAAACAATACCATATTTTAATTTAATTTAAAAAATAATTTAGTAAAAAAAGAAAAAAAAAGAAAAAGAATTAAAAAAAAAAGTTTTAAAAAATGAAACAAAGTAAAATATAAATATTCCAGGGCAACACCAGCTAGTTAGTAGTAATTTTATAACAATTTAGTTCAATTAATAAATTAATTATCAAACAATACCATATTTAAATTCAATTTAAAAAATAATTTAGTAAAAAAAGAAAAAACAAAGAAAAAAAGAATTAAAAAAAAAAAGTTTTAAAAAATGAAACAAAATAAAATACAAATATTCCAGGGCAACCCCAGCTAGTTAGTAGTAATTTTATAACAATTTGGTTCAATTAATAAATTCATTATCAAACAATACCATATTTAAATTTAATTTAAAAAATAATTTAGTAAAAAAAGAAAAAAAAAAGAAAAGAATTAAAAAAAAAAAAAAAGTTTAAAAAAATGAAACAAAATAAAATACAAATATTCCAGGGCAACCACAGCTAGTTAGTAGTAATTTTATAACAATTTGGTTCAATTAATAATTTAATGACAAAACGAGACTGTTATAATTAAATTAAAATTTTAAAATCCAATTTAAAAAAATATAATTTGGTAAAAAGAAAAGCGAGAGGGGAAACAAAATTAAAAGTAAAAAATACTCCCGGGCAATGCCGAGTAGATAGGGCTAGTTGTAGTTTTAGATAAAGAAAAAATATAAAGCTCAGAAGAATGGCCATTATAAAAATTGATATAAATAATTTTAATGGATTAAATTAATATAAATTATAAAATTTATATAAAAATTGATATAAATAATTTTAATGGATTAAATTAATATAAATTATAAAATTTATATAAATTATAAAATTTATATAAAAATTGATATAAATAATTTTAATGGATTAAATTAATATAAATTATAAAATTTATATAAAAAATGATATAAATAATTTTAATGGATTAAATTAATATAAATTATAAAATTTATATAAAAATTGATATAAATAATTTTAATGGATTAAATTAATATAAATTATAAAATTTATATAAAAATTGATATAAATAATTTTAATGGATTAAATTAATATAAATTATAAAATTTATATAAAAATTGATATAAATAATTTTAATGGATTAAATTAATATAAATTATAAAATTTATATAAAAATTGATATAAATAATTTTAATGAGTTAAATTAATATAAATTATAAAATTTATATAAAAATTGATATAAATAATTTTAATGGATTAAATTAATATAAATTATAAAATTTATATAAAAATTGATATAAATAATTTTAATGGATTAAATTAATATAAATTATAAAATTTATATAAAAATTGATATAAATAATTTTAATGGATTAAATTAATATAAAAATTTATATAAATAATTTTAATGGATTAAATTAATATAAATTATAAAATTTATATAAAAATTGATATAAATAATTTTAATGGATTAAATTAATATAAATTATAAAATTTATATAAAAATTGATATAAATAATTTTAATGGATTAAATTAATATAAATTATAAAATGTATATAAAAATTGATATAAATAATTTTAATGGATTAAATTAATATAAATTATAAAATTTATATAAAAATTGATATAAATAATTTTAATGGATTAAAAAAGAAAAACAAATATATGAATAAACACAAAAACATTAAAATGCAAGAAAAATAAATATACACACAAGCAAAAATATGCAGTGATGGTGTACAATTTTCCAAAGATGTAACTCAAATATAACTTTTATGCCCCCCTACTAAGATTAAAATATATTGTTACTCAACCTTATGTCTAGAATCCTTATTCTAATTTTCATCAAAATCCATTAAATGATTTTGATTCTAGAAAATATTTATAATTTAAAACTGAAGAAAAAAAATGAAATTTAAGGAATCTTGCTTAATTGATATCTAACAACTATGGATCAAATTTAATGCAAATCTGAAATATTTCAATTTTCAAATGTGAGGTTGTGCCCATATTATGCCCCCTAAAAACCCTGTAAAATGTTCCAACGAAACTAAAATTTGGAGAATATTTATTCATTGATGTCTCGTACCTATTGTTAAAATTTCACAAAAATCATGCGTATCTTAATTTTCATGAAGGGCGTTCACTCCACTTTGTCCTTTTGCATAAAACTAAATTAAACTAAATAAAGTTCACTATATAGATGTCATTTATTTGTTTGTGATACTTTTGAACGAATTCAATTATTTATACAGGAAAGCATTTTACCTGAATGCTAGTCAGGAAAAACTTTCCCTTCATTGATGAAATGTCCCCAAATAATGAGCGATGTCTATTTTAAAATATAAATATCCACTGACATGTGTTTCGTCGTTTTACCACTCATCAGCGTGTCTGGTTTTGAATATCGCTAGGTTCATCCAGGCTGATAAGTCGTTAAGTTACAAAACCTGTGTCTATGGATGATTATATTTTATCATATATATATATTATAATAAAATATCCAAGTTTGAAAAAATTTGTTTAACATCACATCGTCCTCAGCTGTCCAGCAATCTGTTTGCGCCACCAAGGCAGAAAGGTAGGAAAGATTACATTGCAAATTAATTCTTATGCGGGACAGACGAGAAAAAAAGAAAGCTATTTCAGACTTATGCGTGACAGAGGATAAAAAACAAGCTATTTCAGACTTATGCGTGACAGATGATAAAAACAAGCTATTTCAGACTTATGCGTGACAGACGATAAAAAAAAAGCTATTTCAGACTTATGCGTGACAGACGATAAAAACAAGCTATTTCAGACTTATGCGTGACAGACGATAGAAACAAGCTATTTCAGACTTATGTGTGACAGACGATAAAAACAAGCTATTTCAGACTTATGCGTGACAGACGATAAAAACAAGCTATTTCAGACTTATGCGTGACAGACGATAAAAACAAGCTATTTCAGACTTATGCGTGACAGAGGATAAAAAACAAGCTATTTCAGACTTATGCGTGACAGACGATAAAAACAAGCTATTTCAGACTTATGTGTGATAGATGAAAAAAAAAACAAGCTATTTCAGACTTATGTGTGACAGACGATAGAAACAAGCTATTTCAGACTTATGCGTGACAGACGATAAAAAACAAGCTATTTCAGACTTATGCATGACAGACGATAAAAACAAGCTATTTCAGACTTAGTTGAAACATGAAGGACAAACTTAAGGCCAGTATCCCCTTATCCTTTAGTGGCATCTGGCCTTGATAAGTAGCGGCCATTTAGTGAAGAACAAAAATTCAACTCCAAACAATATGTGCAGCAATATTTAAGTACGAGTGTGTAAAAATATTACTAAAAACGGTATTTCCCACATAAGGTTAAATTAGATGAACGAAAAATTCCATTAATAGTTGAAAATTAAAGTTAGAGCATGATGTCAGGATATGACGTCACAGATATGTAGAAAGGGATAGCTCGCCATGTTATCAGAGGCAACAGCTTACGAAATTTCGCTCGTGCTTATTTCACTTTTGTGGCCATACAGTGTTCACATCCACCACCTGTACTCATCATATTTCTGGGGTAGGTAAAAGAGTCTACTACCTGCAGGGTATTGTCATCCAGTACCATCTCTTTGTGGAGACGACATTCAAATTTCCACATAAGCTTTAAATTTAGCAGAGAAACGGGAAATTTCATTAAAATTAAAAAACTTAAAGTTTGAGCTAGATGTCAGGACAGAGAGTCCTAAATGAGAAGTGTTAAACCACACATATGATGACAATAAAATAATTGACTCCGCAGCAGAGTTTTGTTCTCAAGTATGTGGTGAGGCTCTCCAGAGTATGCACACGGATATGACCCCAAAGAAATCTTGTCAGACGATAACACCATCTACTTATCCTCTTTTCGTCCATAGTTCAGGTTCTCGTTAATTTTCAGATATGCTGCGTATATATATATAAAATTTCCCAAATTTATACCTACCAGCGACCATGCGCAATTTAAGTTCAATTTAAAAGAGACATTTGCATCATTAGTCCACATAACATCAGACGTCACTTCTAGAAGACCAGGAAGGATTATTACGAGAAAAAAAAAGGTTAATACCTTTTATCTGTCTAAAGCTCTTTCGAGGCTTGTTATATCAAGCAAAATATTAAATAAAAAAGTCAAGATGAAGAAAAAAAAATGTTTTTATTTTTGATTTTGATTTTAATAAAAAAATATCTGCATCTAAAACATGGTTTTTATGAAGGCATTTTGCCTCTTTCTTTATGTTAATATATATATATATATATATATATACTACGCCCCTTTAAGAAATTCAAGTTGAGCACTCTCGGGATGTTAAAAATAGACTGTTAAAAAGCTCTAATGCACAGTTCCGGATACGTTCGTCGAACATTCTCGACTAGTCTTCTATCTGTGCCCGCTTCTAGGTACATATAGATCTTAATTTCCCTTAATTACGTGACGGTTTCCGTTGGCCGAGTGGATATGGCGACTGCTTGCAGATTCTATGCTGACTCTGTGAACCGGGTTCGCGCCTCCCGACTGTCTGAAATTGTTACTTTCCTGCACTGATGAGAGCAATAAGCTTGAAACGCTAGCGTCTGTAGGTATAAATAATTTGATATTTATTTATAAATGTTATATATATATATATAAAAGGAGATTGTAGTTTGCTTGAAGCATTGCTGGTAAATGTAAGTGTAAATTAGTCGTCCAAGGCTATAGCAATGCGATGTGGTTGCCGTGAGATGGAAAAGTGAAAAGAAATAAACGCTGGGAGAAAGTGAAACTCAAAACGATTTATTAATAATTTCACGAAAACTGATTAAATACCAAATAGTATTTTTTTTGGTAAGTAACAGATCGGCAAAGGGTAATCTTAAATTTTCGAAAGAACAACTTTCATTATCAGAAGACAACAATAGAAGACCGAGAGGGTCGGAAAAACGGGAAAAAAAAAACAAAAAAAAAAAAAACCGGTGTCAGATCATCGTAATACAGGGGAAAACAATTGGTAGTAGGAACGCAGAAAACGTCAAAATTCCATTAAGCAATATATTTTTTTTTTTCCTGAAATAATCTTGGCATGCAGAGTTGCTAAGCAGAGAGTTTTCATTTTCGTTTAAGCTCAGGTCACATATTAGCATAATTGTACACCCACAATGAAGCCTACACAACAACAAAAACAAGTGAAGTCATAACACAACAAAAACGTGTATATTATACCATTATTTCCACAATCAGACATAACACCACGGCTCACACAAACCATGAAACCCACAGACCGGAAGCCCTAAACTAGAGTTTCGCCCTCCTTTGGGCTCATCAGTAGAACACATCTGAGCCACACACAAGAAAGTCTATCAACTAATACAGATCATGCAAGCTATGGTGAACGGCCGACTGTGCGATGTACCTGCTTTTCTCAAACAGGGTTGTGGTCATCCAACCATAAAGCACCCAGGCTGAGGTCTCACAAGTAGAATTTTAGATTGTGTGTGGCATGGTGGATTATGTGGTAGAGTACTCGCCTCGCATACAAGGAACTCAGGTTTTGAATCAAGAGTTCAGATGTGTCCTACTGATGAGCCCAAAGGAGGATGAAACTCTAGGACTTCCGATCTGTTGATTTCATGGTTTTTGTGGTCTGCAATGTTATGTCTGATTGTGGAAATAATTATATAGTATCTCATATCCAATTAAATATATATTTATTTTTTTATGTACAAACATTTTAGCTACATATGTGCATACATGTTTCAGCTACAACCTTATTCAAGGTCTAGCATCATCAGGACGTTGACAGAGAAGGTCAGTGGCCTGATGATGCTAGACCATGAATAAGGTTGTAGCTGAAATATGTGTGCACATATGTAGCCAAATATGGTTGTATAAATAAAAATTTATACTAAAATACAGCTCTGCTTGTTATTGAGCACTATTTCTTCGACTTTTTGTGATCTGCGTTAGAAAGATATGTTTAAAGAAAAATATATGTATTTTGACTAACTTTGTTCGGATAAAAGATGGCGCTGCTTTCTGAACGTAAACACCAACTTGTATCGTAAATGATCTGCCTAAAGAAACGTTTTAAAAATGTAAGGTTTTTTTTTGGATACGATTTTGGCCTTTATTTCTGATGAATCATCGTCCTTTAAAATCCAAGATATGTCTCTCTACCTTGTTTGTCTGTGCGATGACCAAACAGACCATGAAGAATTGGACCTCTTTACTGATAAATAAAGATAGGGTCACTGGAATCTGAATTTCTATTGCTTATTTATACATGCTCTGGAGTTAAAAATTAAAACTGCTGAAAGTTTAAGCACAAATAATATATATGCGCCTGCAACCGCTACTCCTGCGCTGATGGGGGTATTTTAGTTGAGGAAGTACAAGTTCATTGGAGCACATTCTTGTAAAACAAACACAGGGATGCAACACTGCAGCAATGCGACGGGGGTGGGGAGGGGTTCTTGCTTCTGTTGAAAAAAAGCTTCTTAAGAGTAAAAAAGCGATGGTATATGTGATACCTTCTATGCAATTATGACAATTGTTTCAGCCTCCTTCCCAAATAAATAATGTGCCCACGTTACTCACTCCATTGCCGAGAATATATCACCCCTGTTTAATAAAACAAAATACTCAAAAGAAACTGAAAAGTGGAGAATATTAATTAATTGATGTCTAATATTTATTAATTGATGTCTAATATTTATTAATTAATTGATGTATAATATTAATTAATTGATGTCTAATATTAATTAATTAATTGATGTCTAATATTAATTAATTAATTGATGTCTAATATTAATTTATTGATGTCTAATATTAATTAATTAATTGATGTCTAATATTAATTAATTAATTGATGTCTAATATTAATTAATTAATTGATGTCTAACATTAATTAATTAATTGATGTCTAACATTAATTAATTAATGTCTAATATTAATTAATTGATGTCTAATATTAATTAATTGATGTCTAATATTAATCAATTAATTCATGTCTAATATTAATGAATTAATTAATGTCTAATATTTATTAATTAATTGATGTCTAATATTAATTGATTAATTGATGTCTAATATTAATTGATTAATTGATGTATAATATTAATTAATTAATTGATGTCTAATATTAATTAATTAATTGATGTCTGATATTAATTAATTAATTGATGTCTAATATTAATAAATTAATTGATGTCTAATATAAATTAATTGATGTCTAATATAAATTAATTGATGTCTAATATAAATTAATTGATGTCTAATATAAATTAATTGATGTCTAATATTTATTAATTAATGTCTAATATTTATTAATTGATGTCTAATATTTATTAATTAATTGATGTCTAATATTTATTAATTAATTGATGTCTAATATTAATTAATTAATTGATGTCTAATATTAATTAATTCATTGATGTCTAATATTAATTAATTAATTGATGTCTAATATTAATTAATTGATGTCTAATATTAATTAATTGATGTCTAATATTAATTAATTAATTAATGTCTAATATTAATTAATGTCTAATATTTATTAATTGATGTTTAATATTTATTAATTGATGTCTAATATTAATTAATTGATGTATAATATTAATTAATTGATGTACAATATTTATTAATTAATTGATGTCTAATATTAATTAATTGATGTCTAATTTAATTAAATGATGTCTAATATTAATTAAATGATGTCTAATATTAATTAAATGATGTCTAATATTAATTAAATGATGTCTAATATTAATTAAATGATGTCTAATATTAATTAATTAATTGATGTCTAATATTAATTAATTGATGTCTAATATTAATTAATTAATTGATGTCTAATATTAATTAATTAATGTCTAATATTAATTAATTAATTGATGTCTAATACCTATTGTTAACATTTCCCCCAAATCGGAGTTGTCTAAATTTTTACAAAAGGGCTTCTACTTCTCTTTTGTGCCCCTTTGCATGAAACTAAATATGTCCCACGTTGCAGCTTCTTACGATTAACAGCTATGTACGAAAATTCATGATGATTGGGTTATTAGTTTAGGAGTGAATCATGTATATGCAAATAATTTAGCATATACAGAATCCCTACTTTATAAAAATAGAGATATCTACGTGACTGTCTTTTATTTTTTCTTTGGTTAGGCGTGTTTCGTATAAAAATGAGTGACAATTTTGTTTGTCAAATAAGTAATGTGCCCACGTCACTCACTCCATTGGCGAGACTATTCTAGAATCCATAGTGATAAGTTTAATAGTTCAGGATTTTACCAAGCCTGCACATATTATTGGCGCTCACGGACCCGCACCAATCCTTTTAAAAATGTATTACTTAACATAACACAAAATTTGATGTAGAGCAATTTTTTTTCTGTATTAAATTTTTTATTATCTAACTTATTTAAAAAGTTTTCTGGGTGCCACTTTACTTTTTCACTTATACATTATAATTAGGTAGATTGCAAAATTATACATTCTCTTCTTTAATTTAAAAAAAAAATTTTTTCTTATCTTTTTCTTTTTGCTGGAGATGGGGTATCCTACCGAATGCCAGACATTCACCCGCTAGTTCAGACACTCCAGCCGAGAGATCTTCTTAAGATTCTAACCGTCCCTTTAAGTGATATTGTTTGTATCTCTCTTGCACTTGGTTCACCAGGTATATTTGCCAGGTAGTTTTTGAAATTATTTATCCTTAGTTCGGTTGCTCCTATAATTATTGGGATGATAGAGATCTTCCTAAGATTCCAGTTTCTTTTCATGTCGTACATAAGACCTTGGTATTTCGCAATCTTAGCTCTTTCAGCTAGCATCATTAAGGACACTGACTTCAATTAGGGTTGCTACTTTCTCCCTTTTGTCCCATATCACTATGTCAGGTTAAACAGCTTCCATTTCTAGATATGTAGCTGTAGGGATTGCTAAGTCATAGTGGATGGTGTATGACTTATTTCCAACTGTTCTTTCTGGTATATGCTCCCAGGACTTGCTGCTACACTGGATATTTAACTTTTTACATATAGTTCAGTGAAAATATTTGCACACTTCATAGCGTCGCATTGTATAGTATCCATCCCGCAGCAAAACCTTACAACTGAGTGTCAGGTGGCTCACACTCTCCACTTCTTTGTGGAAGAACCTGCACTTGTTATTGTTGCTGAGACCATTCATCTTTTTAAAGACATTGGTCATCAAGCCTTGATCTTGGGCAGCCATAATCATTCTCTCCTGATCATAGTGGAGCGATCCTTTTTTCAGACAGTCTACAGAGCCTTCCTTATCTATATATTCCTGGGATAGTTCATCTAGGAAATACTTAGCACGTTGTTGGTTGGCCCATTCTTCCAGTTTTCTGCAATTTAAAGTCTTGGTGTATTTCTGGCGGCTCTTCCGGGCTATTTAAGCAGCAGGTTTGTTGTCTGTTTCTGCCTCATTTGTCAGACAGTCCTGTCCAAAATGTTTGGCCAGTTTTGTGATAGATGTTGTTCTGCTTGCTCTGGTTTCTTGGTGTTGGTGTACCATCATAAAGTTTGGGTTCTGGGAGCTCATCAGATATTGGCTGGTGTTCACAATAGTGGCTCGATATTGATGGTCAATTTCTGAGAGAGCCATACCCCTGTTCTTCTTGGCAGATCCAGCCTTGGTAGACACTGGTTTCTGTACATTGTCGACATTTTTCTCGTTTTAGTGTCTAATCTATTAATGTCCTTTTGTGGCCAATCAATTATTCCAAAGGTGTATGTTATCACTGGCATTGCTAGTTGGTTAATGGCAGTTACTTTGTTTTTAAGGTGTGTTTTGTAAATCTTTCTAACACGGCGTATATATTCTCTGCCAATTTTATTCTCTCATCTTTGCATGTTAAATTGAATCGTTTTCTTCTATGCCAAGGTATTTGTATTGTTCCTGTTCTTCAAGGTCTTTGATGTCAGTATCTTCATCAAGCTGTATGTTTTCCGTTTGGATCTTCTTCTATATGTATATACATATGTTATGTATACGCTACATTTTATGCTAATATTTTCACCAGTAATATCGCTGAAAAAAGAACTGATTCTGTCTGCAGTGCTGAAGATAAAGTATTCCACAAAGTGAAAAATCTCTGTATAAAATCTGGTACCAAATATACCATCACCGTTTTACCCTGAAGAAGCATCCGTTCAATAAACGAAGTGAAATAGTAATCCATTTGATGTTTTTTTGATGTGATTTTGTCTTCTATATTTTGTGGTTTCTTCACTTTTCATTTTTTTTGGCAAAAATGAAAAAATAAATAAAATAAAAAACAATCCTCAGTTCCAGTAAAGAATAAAAATTAAACTTATGAAAAAATTAAACCAAAACATAAAAATGAATAAAAAAATAATGTGTTACCAATGGAAACAATAGAGTGTGTTTATATATATATATATATATATATATAGTCTCGGAAGTTTCTCAACCATTAAAACTATATAAATAAAAAAATACAAAATATATATATATATATAAAAAAAACTTATAGTCTCAAGTCTTCCAGTGGAAAATCACTCATGTAAGTCAATTTATTTTTTACAGTTATTATATTAGTTAGTTTCTAACACTATTTTAAGGGATCATCAGTTGTTTACCATGAAAAACTGTTTCGGGAATTTATATATAGCTGTACCTACCCGGCATTGACCGGGAGTATTTTAACTTTAATTTTGCTTTGATTTTTTTTTAAATACAACTATGCCATTTCTTTTTTTTTTTTCCGAAATTATTATTATTATATATATATATATTAATCTAAGAACTTTTTACTCTTTGTGAATTTTTTCTGATGATTTTGTAATGTTGCAGAGACGATAATGACATAAAAACATTGTTTGGCACAAGACAAATGAAACGGACCGTAAAAAATATATCTCACAGAAATGTTATGTTTTTTGGAAATGTGAAAAAATAAAAATAATAGAATAAAACCATGGTTATTGGAATATAATATGAACTGACTTATATATATATATATATATATATATATATATATATATATATATATAAGTATAAATTTTTATTTATACAAACATTATTGGTTACATATGTTCATACATGTTTCGGTTGCACTTTTCCAAGAAAGTCAACCTCATCAGACCAAGAATCTTTCAGGAATGGATGGATTTGAAGAATTTTCTATCCTAAATAACTCTTTTTGGGGATCTAGCATCTTCTATTTCTTATGAATTAGTATTCTAGATGTATATTTATAAGCACGTATGTATTCTGAATATATGCTTGATTGATAGTGAATCTGTGCAGGTGTTCATGTTTAGATATGTATGTATATCAATGTCCGTTTATTTATCTGTTTGTTTATTTAGATGTGTTTGGGTTTGTTTATATATGTGTGATTCTTGATATATAGATAAGATATTTATACTTGAGTGAGTCTGTTAAACTGGCAAGCGAGAGCAATAAAATGAGGACAAGAAAAGGCAATGGAGACACCATAAAGAGTAATAAAAATAAAAAAAAGGGAGGGGACAACCACTGGCAAAAAAGGTCAACTAGTGAAATAGGTAATCCGATACTAATTCATAAGAAATAGAAGATGCTAGATCCCAAAAAAGAGTTATTTAGGATAGAAAATTCTTCAAATCCATCCATTCCTGAAAGATTCTTGGTCTGATGAGGTTGACTTTCTTGGAAAAGTGCAACCGAAACATGTATGCACATATGTAACCAATAATGTTTGTATAAATAAAAATTTATACTTATAAACAGCTCTACTTGGTATTGAGCACTTTTTATAAACACTTGAGTTTCTACGGATTTACATTTACAGAAACTAATACAATACATGTACGATATATATATATATATATATATATATATAATAGTGAGACTGCCACAAAATGCATCGCATAATTCTTTATGACTTCCAGATTAAAACGCCCACTAGATAGAGTTGTAATTTCGTTTTGAAAAGGAAGCATACTTCGAAAATTTTAAAATATAGGACCACAACATACCATCCAGATTCAATACACTACGTTAGTAAATAAATATCCAATTGAAAATTATTCAATTCTTCAATATTGTCATTTGATCTATTTACTGTTGTCTCATATCAAATGGTGTCAGCAATCAAATTGGCACCACCTTAAAAAAAATCAATTTCTTATAAACTACTCACAATGCTTCAAGCAAACTACAACAACCTTTTTTTTGTATTTAAATCTAAGTTTGAAAGTTAAATTTAATTAGTACATTATAGTTTGATTATTAACTGATAGAATTCTTTTTTTTTTTAATTAGAGGATGTAAAATCATTTTTACATTTATTCTCATTTTTAAATTAAGGTCTACTTTTTTTTTTACTTTGACGAAGTGGGGAGGAAAAATAAATGATGGAATTTTTTTTTTTTAAATTAGAGGATGTAAAATCATTTTTACATTTATTCTCATTTTTAAATTAAGGTCTACTTTTTTTTTTACTTTGACGAAGTGGGGAGGAAAAATGAATGATGGAATTTTTTTTTTTAATTAGAGGATGTAAAATCATTTTTACATTTATTCTCATTTTTAAATTAAGGTCTACTTTTTTTTTTACTTTGACGAAGTGGGGAGGAAAAATGAATGATGGAATTTTTTTTTTTTAAATTAGAGGATGTAAAATCATTTTTACATTTATTCTCATTTTTAAATTAAGGTCTACTTTTTTTTTTACTTTGACGAAGTGGGGAGGAAAAATGAATGATGGAATTTTTTTTTTTTAAATTAGAGGATGTAAAATCATTTTTACATTTATTCTCATTTTTAAATTAAGGTCTACTTTTTTTTTTACTTTGACGAAGTGGGGAGGAAAAATGAATGATGGAATTTTTTTTTTTTAAATTAGAGGATGTAAAATCATTTTTACATTTATTCTCATTTTTAAATTAAGGTCTACTTTTTTTTTTACTTTGACGAAGTGGGGAGGAAAAATGAATGATGGAATTTTTTTTTTTTAAATTAGAGGATGTAAAATCATTTTTACATTTATTCTCATTTTTAAATTAAGGTCTACTTTTTTTTTTACTTTGACGAAGTGGGGAGGAAAAATGAATGATGGAATTTTTTTTTTTTAAATTAGAGGATGTAAAATCATTTTTACATTTATTCTCATTTTTAAATTAAGGTCTACTTTTTTTTTTACTTTGACGAAGTGGGGAGGAAAAATAAATGATGGAATTTTTTTTTTTTAAATTAGAGGATGTAAAATCATTTTTACATTTATTCTCATTTTTAAATTAAGGTCTACTTTTTTTTTTACTTTGACGAAGTGGGGAGGAAAAATGAATGATGGAATTTTTTTTTTTTAAATTAGAGGATGTAAAATCATTTTTACATTTATTCTCATTTTTAAATTAAGGTCTACTTTTTTTTTTACTTTGACGAAGTGGGGAGGAAAAATGAATGATGGAATTTTTTTTTTTTAAATTAGAGGATGTAAAATCATTTTTACATTTATTCTCATTTTTAAATTAAGGTCTACTTTTTTTTTTATTTTGACGAAGTGGGGAGGAAAAATGAATGATGGAATTTCTTTTTTTTAAATTAGAGGATGCAAAATCATTTTTACATTTATTCTCATTTTTAAATTAAGGTCTATTTATTTTTTTACTTTGACGAAGTGGGGAGGAAAAATAAATGATGGAATTTCTTTTTTTTAAATTAGAGGATGCAAAATCATTTTTACATTTATTCTCATTTTTAAATTAAGGTCTATTTTTTTTTTTACTTTGACGAAGTGGGGAGGAAAAATAAATGATGGAATTTCTTTTTTTTAAATTAGAGGATGCAAAATCATTTTTACATTTATTCTCATTTTTAAATTAAGGTCTATTTTTTTTTTTACTTTGACGAAGTGGGGAGGAAAAATAAATGATGGAATTTCTTTTTTTTAAATTAGAGGATGCAAAATCATTTTTACATTTATTCTCATTTTTAAATTAAGGTCTATTTTTTTTTTTACTTTGACGAAGTGGGGAGGAAAAATAAATGATGGAATTTCTTTTTTTTAAATTAGAGGACGCAAAATCATTTTTACATTCATTCTTATTTTTAAATCAAGGTCTACTTTTTTTTTTTACTTTGACGAAGTGGGGAGGAAAAATAAATGATGGAATTTTTTTTTTTTTAAATTAGAGGATGCAAAATCATTTTTACATTTATTCTCATTTTTAAATTAAGGTCTACTTTTTTTTTTACTTTGACGAAGTGGGGAGGAAAAATAAATGATGGAATTTTTTTTTTTTTAAATTAGAGGATGCAAAATCATTTTTACATTTATTCTCATTTTTAAATTAAGGTCTATTTTTTTTTTTACTTTGACGAAGTGGGGAGGAAAAATAAATGATGGAATTTCTTTTTTTTAAATTAGAGGATGCAAAATCATTTTTACATTTATTCTCATTTTTAAATTAAGGTCTACTTTTTTTTTTTACTTTGACGAAGTGGGGAGGAAAAATAAATGATGGAATTTCTTTTTTTTAAATTAGAGGATGCAAAATCATTTTTACATTTATTCTCATTTTTAAATTAAGGTCTACTTTTTTTTTTTACTTTGACGAAGTGGGGAGGAAAAATAAATGATGGAATTTCTTTTTTTTAAATTAGAGGATGCAAAATCATTTTTACATTTATTCTCATTTTTAAATTAAGGTCTACTTTTTTTTTTACTTTGACGAAGTGGGGAGGAAAAATAAATGATGGAATTTCTTTTTTTTAAATTAGAGGATGCAAAATCATTTTTACATTTATTCTCATTTTTAAATTAAGGTCTACTTTTTTTTTTTACTTTGACGAAGTGGGGAGGAAAAATGAATGATGGAATTTTTTTTTTTTAAATTAGAGGATGCAAAATCATTTTTACATTTATTCTCATTTTTAAATTAAGGTCTACTTTTTTTTTTTACTTTGACGAAGTGGGGAGGAAAAATAAATGATGGAATTTCTTTTTTTTAAATTAGAGGATGCAAAATCATTTTTACATTTATTCTCATTTTTAAACTAAGGTCTACTTTTTTTTTTTACTTTGACGAAGTGGGGAGGAAAAATAAATGATGGAATTTCTTTTTTTTAAATTAGAGGATGCAAAATCATTTTTACATTTATTCTCATTTTTAAATTAAGGTCTACTTTTTTTTTTTACTTTGACGAAGTGGGGAGGAAAAATGAATGATGGAATTTTTTTTTTTTAAATTAGAGGATGCAAAATCATTTTTACATTTATTCTTATTTTTAAATTAAGGTCTACTTTTTTTTTTTACTTTGACGAAGTGGGGAGGAAAAATAAATGATGGAATTTCTTTTTTTTAAATTAGAGGATGCAAAATCATTTTTACATTTATTCTCATTTTTAAATTAAGGTCTACTTTTTTTTTTTACTTTGACGAAGTGGGGAGGAAAAATAAATGATGGAATTTCTTTTTTTTAAATTAGAGGATGCAAAATCATTTTTACATTTATTCTCATTTTTAAATTAAGGTCTACTTTTTTTTTTTACTTTGACGAAGTGGGGAGGAAAAATAAATGATGGAATTTCTTTTTTTTAAATTAGAGGATGCAAAATCATTTTTACATTTATTCTCATTTTTAAATTAAGGTCTACTTTTTTTTTTTACTTTGACGAAGTGGGGAGGAAAAATAAATGATGGAATTTCTTTTTTTTAAATTAGAGGATGCAAAATCATTTTTACATTTATTCTCATTTTTAAATTAAGGTCTACTTTTTTTTTTACTTTGACGAAGTGGGGAGGAAAAATAAATGATGGAATTTTTTTTTTTTTAATTAGAGGACGCAAAATCATTTTTACATTTATTCTCATTTTTAAATTAAGGTCTACTTTTTTTTTACTTTGACGAAGTGGGGAGGAAAAATAAATGATGGAATTTTTTTTTTTTAAATTAGAGGATGCAAAATCATTTTTACATTTATTCTCATTTTTAAATTAAGGTCTACTTTTTTTTTTTACTTTGACGAAGTGGGGAGGAAAAATAAATGATGGAATTTCTTTTTTTTAAATTAGAGGATGCAAAATCATTTTTACATTTATTCTCATTTTTAAATTAAGGTCTACTTTTTTTTTTTACTTTGACGAAGTGGGGAGGAAAAATAAATGATGGAATTTCTTTTTTTTAAATTAGAGGATGCAAAATCATTTTTACATTTATTCTCATTTTTAAATTAAGGTCTACTTTTTTTTTTTACTTTGACGAAGTGGGGAGGAAAAATAAATGATGGAATTTCTTTTTTTTAAATTAGAGGATGCAAAATCATTTTTACATTTATTCTCATTTTTAAATTAAGGTCTACTTTTTTTTTTACTTTGACGAAGTGGGGAGGAAAAATAAATGATGGAATTTTTTTTTTTTTAATTAGAGGACGCAAAATCATTTTTACATTTATTCTCATTTTTAAATTAAGGTCTACTTTTTTTTTACTTTGACGAAGTGGGGAGGAAAAATAAATGATGGAATTTTTTTTTTTTTAATTAGAGGATGCAAAATCATTTTTACATTTATTCTCATTTTTAAATATAGGTCTACTTTTTTTTTACTTTGACGAAATGGCTCAGAAAAATAAATGGACATTTTTTTTTTTAAATTAGAGGACGCAAAATCATTTTTACATTTATTCTTATTTTTAAATCAAGGTCTATTTATTTTACTTTGATGAAATGGCGAGGAAAAATAAATGATGGACATTTTTTTATTTTTTTATAAGGAGTAGATAGACAGGAACTATCACCCGGCTTTGTCTATTAGCCAGGCGCAGATGTACCTTCACCAGGACACTTAAAAAGACACCGAGTGTTTGGCCTTGTTTCCTGACTAGAACAATGAATGCCATCTTACCATTTCTATTTCTCATTATCTGGGCAACTTGAAGCTTTCTTATCATTTATTAATTAAACCTAATTCTTGTAAAACTAAGTATTTGTTGTTTTAATCTCTACATTAAAGAATGTAAATGTCTAAGAAAAAAATGACGTCAAGACCAGTGATTGAAACGGGACCTTTGGATCGTCAGTTAAACTCTCTCATAACTGAGCTATTGTACTGCCTTAAGGGCAGAAAGAGAAACAGTGTTACTTGCATTGGCTTAACAGTAGAGGGCTGCTGTTGCTTCTGCTATATAGGTCATTACTGAAAACTGTTCCTCGGTGGATGCAATATTTTTTTAAAGAAATTGAATAGAAATACATTTTTTTTTATTCTTAAGAACGGAGACCAATGATCAGAAAAAAATAATGAAAAGAATAAAAAATTGATTTTATAGTAAGAATTATTATACTGTCAAAGAGAAAAAGGATTATTTTTACTGGCTATTTTTAAAACGGAAAAAATAAAAAAAATAAAAGTAAAACTACACAATCTGCTTAATATTGTAATTTGAAATGTCGAAGTTCATTTGGGGACAAAATCAGAGTAAAAATAATTATGCCCCGGGTGAGGTTCGAACTCACAACCTCTGTCTCTAAGTACAATGTAGTAACCGACTAACCCACAGGAACAAGTATGAAATGTCGATGCTATTAAATACATAAACCAGAATATTTTTGTTTTGTTTTCTCCCCCCCCCCCTCATTCTGAATAGAAGCAAATGTCGGTCAGCCAAATGTTCCTAAGTGAATGAAATATTTTTTGAAAGAAATTGAATTGAAATATATATTTTTTTATTCTTAAAAATGGAGACCAATGATCAGAAAAAAAACAAAAAACTGATGAACACAATCAAAAAATTGATTTTGCAGTAAGAAAGTTATTAATGAGAAAGATTTGAGCAAGAGACTAACTTTACTTTATTATATAGATATCTTTTAAGCTTGCCATTATTTGTTGCTTCAAGCCTATTTTGTCAAAGACAGAAATGTTTTTTTGACTATCAAGATAAATGGTAGAAATGTTGATGCGCCGTAAAACGAAAGAATCAAACCAAACTGTACTAAATACGAAGGAGATGATTTGGACTAAGGTTTTGTGTATAGCAATGACAGACGAAGAAAATTGTTGGCATACTACCATTGAGAAATCTCATCAAAAAAGCAATATCTACGTTATTTTCTAAGAACACATGTTAAACATGGATATTTATTTACTCCTCTGCAGGAGTTAGGCACAAGGCCAGTTTTATCTTACTCCCACAAGTAAGATGTGACCACAGCTTGGGTCGAGTAAGTGGGGTTAAAAGCCAGCGCTCGAGAGGTGAGCACTCTGGCCATTTAAAAATTGCCTGGGCAGCCCCGTCGGCATTCCCCGGTAGGGGCGCCTCAAGCAGTAAGCAATAAACTTACTCCTCCCCAAAGAGGGGAGGCTAAGCCTGGGAGGGTGGACCTCCTAGAACTGCACAGGACAAACCCACAGACAGGTGGAATCAAGTCCCGAAGGACAAGACGACATCCGTCTATAGGGTGCAGTATCCATCGGAACAGATACTACACTTACTTCCTAGCGTGTGCCAACATGGATATGTCTATTAGTATAAAAATTAACAAATGCAGTAAACAGGATGCGTTTTAGACAAAACAATTCGTGAGAACGGAAGTTCATAAAAATTAGTCGGATGTAACGTAAGACATACAACAAAGACAATTATGCAAAACTGGGCAGTTATATATGCAAAATTGGTGCTTGTATAATAAAAGTCCGAAAAAATATTTTTTTGTCTTTTAGTGTTGGAGAGGTAAATAAGGGGCAGGTAACTCTTACAACGAATTTTAAACCCGATTTTCCAGTAATCAAAACTGATGGCTATAATTGGTGTTGCACATGTGGCTACTGTGCAAGGAGAACGTCGATTAGACATAAAAGGTTTAGGGTTAGAAAAATATTGTTCGAAAGCTAGAGCTGTTGTGAAGAGTTACCTGACCCTTATTTACCTCTCAAACAGTAAAAGACAAAAAAAACAACTTTTTTTCGGACTTTTATTATACAAGCACCGCAAAATGAAATAAAACCACAATAAGACAAATTTAGTAAGTTTTATACGTGCAGTTGAAATAGAAACATTAGGTTTGACAAATACTGGCTGATATTTCAACTTCCTTTTCATACAAAATTTCACACGCTTAATAATTGATGCGTACTCTTCGAAACTAATCTATGTAGTAGAATCGGTCTCTAGTTTTTTTTTGTGATTCCAAGGCCAGCGCATACAAGCTCAATATTTAATTACGTTTTGATATAAACATCTGGGTTCATCGCAAATGTCTAAGGTAGCTCTGTACAGGGGTTTGTCAGGACAACCTGGCATGACGATACTTCCTCCTACAAGTAAACCATGACCAAATATTTAAAATAACATAGTATTCGAAGCCCAAATCAGATCCCCCTCAACACGGCTATACACTAGCTGATACGAGAAATGGTGCACCTTCTCCTAGTAATGTTACCTCAAGTAACACCACATAGCTGGATACTCCACCAGACAAGATGAATTCTTGTCCTGGAATCCGGTAAGATCAAGTGATCACAAGAAAGATATACTATGACATAGTAAACTGGTCAATCGGGAAGAGGAAACTTGATGTGCTTAACTAACTCAACATTTGAGAGGTAAAGGAGAACTTTAATGGAACACTCGGAGGAAGGGTCCCCCGTTGATTTCTGTGACCTTACACTGAAGTAAAATGAAAAAATAAAAACAAACAAAAATTATATATACTATAACACAGTTAACTGGTCAATTGGGGAGAGGAAAATTAATGTTCTTTACTAACTCAATGCTTGAGAGGCAGAAGAGAATTCTAATTCAACACTCGGATATCTATGTATCTCATATAAAGATCAAGTGTTAGCCCCAGAAAGGGGTCCTTTGATTTCTGAGAATTTCAACTGAAGTAAAATGAAAAAGAGTTTTAATGCCTAGACACCACCCTTGAGTGTCTTAGGTCTCTTTGTACAAGGGTTTGTGTTCGGACAACTAACGAAAACGAATTACGTCCCTTGAACCAATTCGGGAGTTAAGAGTTATCGCCCTTGGAAATGGAGTCCTGCCCAGAGAGAAGATAAACAAAGATCACGACCTCAGACTGTTAATATCAAAATCGCGTCCTGCAGCAAAATAATTCATTATTTCATTCTGTGTTCAGTTTTAATAAATCTGTTAAACGTTTATCGTGATAGTTCATCCATTTTATTTACAAGTTATTATTTATTATAACCTAAATTACGAGGTCATAAAAGTTTGTCAGAACAACTTGACATGAGGATACTTCACCCTACAAGTATACCATGACCAAATATTCAAAGCCCAAATAAGATCTCCTCGGCATGGCTACACACTGGCTATTTTATTCTTTTGTTAATAGTTAAAAAAAAAAAAATTACTTTGTGACCCTTCGAAATTTGAAAGGAATTTGGAATCATTTAAACTGGCGAACAGAAAGTTATTTAAACTGGTTTTTAAATTTTTTTTAGCAAATCCTCATGTATTTGAGGATTGAATGTTTTGGAAGCTATTAACATCCGCTAATTTTACAAATAGAGATTAGAAAAACAATCTTAAAAAAACGATAATTATAGTTTAATAACAATTTGGTTCAATTGATAATTTAATTAACCAAACGATAGTGTAATAATTAAATTTAAATCTTATTATCCTATAAAAAAAGTGTCAAAAAAAAAAAAAAAAAAAAAAAAAAGAAGAAAATAGCGAGACAAAAATGAAAGCGCAAAGACGCCCGGGCAACGCCAAGTAGGTAGAGCTATCAAAACAAATAAATCCAATAAACATGCTGAGAATACACAAGAATTAAAAAAAAAATAAAGCTTTTTTTTTTCTCGTGCAATAGAGTGTAAGAGAAACATGGGAGAAAGAAAAGAGTTGAAAAAAGTCGACGGCGCAGGACTTAAAACTGAAATGTAACATACACGTCAATGCATAGAATGCATAAGAAGAATGAAAAAGGGAAGAAAATATCAAAAAGAAAAAATATCAAGAGAAGTATATAAAAAAATGAAGGGAAAATGAACGACAAAAATACGAAACAAAAAAACAAAACAAAGGAATAACGAAAAAAAAGATAACGAAAAAAAGAGATAACGAAAAAAGATAACGAAAAAAAAAAGATAACGATAAAAAAAAGATAACGAAAAAAGATAACGAAAAAAGATAACGAAAAAAAAGATAACGAAAAAAAAGATAACGAAAAAAAAGATAACGAAAAAAAAGATAACGAAAAAAAAGATAACGAAAAAAAAGAAAAGATAACAAAAAAAAAGATAACAAAAAGAAAAGATAACGAAAAAAAGATAACAAAAAAAGATAACGAAAAAAAGATAACGAAAAAAAGATAACGAAAAAAGATAACGAAAAAAAGATAACGAAAAAAAAGATAATGAAAAAAAAAAAGAATAACTAAAAGAAAAGAGAATAACGAAAAGAAAAGAGAATACTGAGAGAAAAAACTAACAAAAACTAAACTAAATAACAGTAGAAGTAATGAAAAAACACTAACAAAAATGACTAATGGATGAAAGAAAAGGAAAATACAAAAGAAGAAGAAATACTAAGAATAGGATCAAGAAAGAAAAAGAAAAGACAATTGGATTCCGCAATGCTCTGAAAGAATGTATCATGTAATTATTCACTGAGAACGAAAAAGAGAAAGAAAAAAAGCACATTAAACGAAAAACATGAAAAATCAATTCAATTAAACATTTAACGAACAAATACCATTTGTTACAGATTTGGTTAATTGGCCATATATTAAAAATCATACCTCACTTGCAATATTCCGCAATGGTTTCAAGTAGTATTATGTTTAATAACATGAAAAGCTGATCACAATCTGACTACTGAAAAGGTATGATTTTCAATTGGCCACCAAAGAGCAACATCTTAAAAATGCCCATCATATTCAGTAACCATACTAAACAAGGTTGGCTGTCTTCTGGAAGATCATATATTCCGGTAATCAAATTGTTATCAGCTTTGGATCAATTATACTTAAGGCACCCCAGAATAAGCAACAATTAAAAGGACACATCTTGCCATGACATCGGTTTCTTTAACTTTTGCTTCCGGTTGAATTATAAACAAAACTATACACACATTTATAACTTGCCCTCACAGATTTTTATTTAAAAAAAAAAAAAAAGGTGGGGTATATTAAAAATATATATATATATATCTATATTTTTTTTTAACAGTTCACCCAAACAAGGCAGGCCGCCACTGTAGACGTAAGGGGCTACTGAGAAAAAAGAAAAGGGGAGAAGGTTGGGGGGAGGGGGGTCAACCTAAATTGGGATCTGCGCAGCGAGATGTCTGTTTACATTAGTTTTAAATTTCTGCATGTCAGTACTGTCGGGGAAACAGGGGGCAGGGAGAGAGTTCCAGAGGCCAGCAGCACGAGGAAAGAAGCTATTTGAGTAGAAGGCTCTCTGGCATCTGGGGACCTCCACAGTGAATGAATGAGATTTAGTTGATTGTCGAGTTAGTCTAGTGAATTTACGTCGAGGGGGCAATTCATCGGAGCATAATCCATTGAAGTATTTGTAAAACAAGCACAAGGATGCTACATTGCGGCAATGAGACAGGGACTGGGGCTTGGTTGACAGTGAGGGACCTATTAGGTTGGCGACTCTTTTTTGGACCTTGTCAAAGAGGGAGAGACTAGTAGATGATGCACCAGCCCAGATGTGACAACAATACTCTATGCATGGGCGGATGGTGGCTTTGTAGAGATACAGGATAATGTCAGGTGTGAGGAGTTTACTAGCACGGTAGAGGGAGCCAAGCATAACAACATTTTTTTATAAAAATACATAGTTTATTTACAAAACTTTTTATAATAAACAAACGAAAGAAATATTAAAAAAAACAAAAACATTGCAGAGATGGTGTCCCTATTTAGTTGACTTCACCCGAGGGAAGAGTTAGACATAAGGTCAGTTTTTAATGTAGGAAGAGAATCGAGCTAAACAAAGGGAGGAAACTCTGGATTGAGACAAAAATAAAAATTGCTTCAATCTAAGGAGATTTCTTCCTTCACTGACCGAATGCTCGATTGTAGGTTTGGTTGTTTTGTTTTACGGCATATCAACCCTTTTCAGGTTATTTAACACCAAATCCGGTCATTTTGGTAAAAGTTTTTATGCTTCAAGTTCTTCATATCTTCAAATATTTATTCATGGTGTTTGCTTTGGTTGTTTTGTTTTACGGCATATCAACCCTTTCCGGGTTATTCAATGCCAAATCCGGTCATTTTGGTAAAAGTTTTTATGCTTCAAGTTCTTGATATCTTCAAATATTCATTCCTGGTGTTTGGTTTGGTTGTTTTGTTTTACGGCATATCAACCCTTTTTGGGTTATTCAATGCCAAATCCGGTCATTTTGGTAAAAGTTTTTATGCTTCAAGTTCTTGATATCTTCAAATATTCATTCCTGGTGTTTGCTTTGGTTGTTTTGTTTTATGGCATATCAACCCTTTTCGGGTTATTCAATGCCAAATCCGGTCATTTTGGTAAAAGTTTTTATGCTTCAAGTTCTTGATATCTTCAAATATTCATTCCTGGTGTTTGGTTTGGTTGTTTGATTTTACGGCATATCAACCCTTTCCGGGTTATTCAATGCTGAATCCAATCATTTTGGTAAAAGTTTTTATGCTTCAAGTTCTTTATATATTCAAGTATTTATTCATGGTGTTTGGTTTGGTTGTTTTGTAGAGGAAAATTGTTGTTTTTGGCTTTGCAGAACATGATTGAGTTTCGCAAAGGAAAAGGAAAAAAAAACAATAACATCAATGTTTGGTGCATTTTTTGTCAAGAAGATGGTATCTTCAGACAGCCTGATTTGGTAGCACCAGACTCGGTTGTAGAAGATCTCACTTAGATTTCCATATGAACGGATTCCTGTGGCATGAAAGGCACTCAGAAAATACTTTTTTCAAGTTGTGTGGCATTATCTCTGCAAAAGATCCACTTATTTACATGTTTTTTTTTTTTTTGCTTAATAAATTAAATGTTTTAGAAATCTTCAAAATTTACAAAATAAAATTTTTTGTAAATAAAACTTTCTTTAATTACATAAAACAAACTTGAGGAGGTAAGTGTGCATATTGTTTTGTTTATAATTCAAGCGAAAGTAAAAGAAACGAGTGTCAAGGCAAGATGTGTCCTTTTGATTGTTACTTATTTTGGAGTGCTTCAAGTATAATTGGTCCTCAACTTTTGAAAAGTTTTAAAACACATCTAATAAATGAAATAAATAATAGAGTAATGTAAAATTATTAAAATATCAACACTTTGGAATGGAATATAGAAAAATCATAACTTTCAGGTCGTCAGATTGTGCTCAGCTTTTGATAAGTTATGAAGCACGTCTAGTAAGAGCGATAACAATTAAGAAATCTTGGCAATTGTGCAGTATAGTTAACAAGGGTTCCGTTTAAAATTCTGTACAGATTCCAGAGTTCGACAAGATAGACCTGAAGAAGGTCGGAAGTTACATTGGCGGAAATATTGTGAGAATCATATCCAAAATGAAAACAATAGTCCTAATAATGCAAAAACAATAACCAGTTTTTTTTTAACTTAAAAATTTTTTTTAACATAGTTCACCCCAAACAAGGCAGGCCGCGATTGTAGACGTAAGGGGCTACTGAGAAGAAAGAAAAGGGGAGAAGGTGGGTGGGGGGTGGGGGAGTCAACCTAAACTGGGATCTGCGCAGCGAGATGTCTGTTTACATTAATTTTAAATTTCTGCATATCAGTACTGTCGGGGAAACATGGAGCAGGGAGGGAGTTCCAGAGGCCAGCAGCACGAGGAAAGAAGCTATTTGACCAACAAATACTGGCCACCAAATGGTGAACATGCTCTAATTGATCTGAATGATAACACGGACTGACTTGCCATAATAACAATGAAGGCGAGAGGGGAAAAAACGCGAGAAGATTACTTTTAGATGGTACAAAAATCATCTTTCGACAACTGTCTTTTGTGAAAGGCTTACACAAGATTATTGGTTAGCGAGGAAAGAACCTTTTACAAAGAGTTAAACAAGTGCATTTTATTAGATATATACTAGCAGTCCCGACCTAGCATTGCCCAGGAGTATTTGTTGTGAAAAAAAAAATTTCTTTTAAGTGTATTGAACATATTTACCTCCTTGCCAAGAGGTTAGACACAAAATCAGGTAAGGTTGTGGGAAGCCAGTGCAAAAGGATAAACATAGTCTGACCTACAAAAACTGCCCGAGCAGTCCCGTCGGCATTCCCCGGTAGGGGTACCTCTGGCGATTAGTAATAAACCTCTTCTCAGAGAGAAAGCAAAGTCTGGGAGGGTGGACCTCTTAGGACTAAAAAGAACCATACTTCAGCCCGACAGTAACAAAGTCAGTCGGCCTGAACATATTTACAAAATCACAATCAAAACAGTGTAGGAGTGCGTTTGTTAAAGATCTGTATGTATAAGAAACAGAACGATATCATTAGCTAATCGTATCTGGTTCTTTTCAAATGTAAGTAAACGGTGAATCTCTCACAGTTTAATCCATGGAAAAAATTATCAGTTCGGACAGAATATGTATTTGATGAACACGAACTTAAAAATTCCATAATTTACTTGTCAGGTACAATTAAATATCGATTTGGTAGATCCAATGTTATTTAGGTCTGTTGGTGAGAAATCCTACTGACATAATTTTATATATATATAATTACTATTTCATGTATGTACACATAATATTATAAGGTGATATAATATATTGTGTATATATTTTCAGTATTTATTTCAACAGTGCTCAGTAGTAATATGAAAATATATCTATGGCAAGTAAGCTACATAGAGGCATCCATGTTTCATTCCCATAGGAAATCATCAGGCTTAATGCAAACATGGACGCCTCTGTGTAGCTTACTTGATATAGATTTTGTTCTACTACTTTAACTGTAGTAGGAATAGGAAGGCTTTTTACTTTAACTTTTTTTTGACTAATCGCTCTATCACCGATAACTAGACTTTGTAGCCTTTTTCTACTTGTAAGATCACAAATGTAGATTTTTTTTCCTCTTAATAACTTTTATATTTTGTGTAATATGATTTATGTTTTCATGTTTCCTTAGGTGTGTTACTCCCTACATGTAATATTGCGTCTGTTTTCTTTATCTTTGAACCCCTAGATACATCCCTAAACAATGTTTCAGCCTGGTCGGCTATAATTTGAGGACTACATTTCGGCAGGCTTCTCACCCCCAATATTACATTCATAGTGATTTAGATAAAATCACAAAATAGTGTTCAGCCACTTTTCATAAGGATAATTCTGTAAGTTTAATTAATTATTTATATTTGAATTCACCAATTTAAAGTTAATTAATTATTTATATTTGAATTCCATAATTTAAGGTTTTATTAATTATTTATATTTAAATTTCCTAATTTAAGTTTTATTAATTATTTATATTTTAATTCCCTAATTTAAGGTTAATTAATTATTTATATTTGAATTCAGAAATTTATGGTTAATTAATTATTTATATTTGAATTCCCTAATTTAAGGTTAACTATTTATATTTAAATTCCCTAATTTAAGGTTAATTAATTATTTATATTTTAATTTCATAATTTAAGGTTACTTAATTATTTATATTTGAATTCCCTTAATTTAAGTTTTATTAATATTTATATTTTAATTCCCTAATTTAAAGTTAATTAATTATTTATATTTGAATTCCCTAATTTAAGGTTACTTAATTATTCATATCTGAATTCCCTAATTTAAGGTTAATTAATTATTTATATTTGAATTCCCTTATTTAAGGTTACTTAATTATTCATATCTGAATTCCCTAATTTAAAGTTAATTAATTATTTATATTTGAATTCCCTTATTTAAGGTTACTTAATTATTCATATCTGAATTCCCTAATTTAAGGTTAATTAATTATTTATATCTGAATTCCCTTATTTAAGGTTAATTAATTATTTATATCTGAATTCCCTAATTTAAGGTTAATTAATTATTTATATTTGAATTCCCTTA
The DNA here is from genome assembly GCA_963556195.1 of Sepiola atlantica. Taxonomy (NCBI): domain Eukaryota; kingdom Metazoa; phylum Mollusca; class Cephalopoda; order Sepiida; family Sepiolidae; genus Sepiola; species Sepiola atlantica. The sequence goes on along the minus strand of OY744554.1, from coordinate 31,679,377 downwards.
TTTAAGGTTAATTAATTATTTATATCTGAATTCCCTTATTTAAGGTTAATTAATTATTTATATTTGAATTCCCTTATTTAAGGTTAATTAATTATTTATATCTGAATTCCCTTATTTAAGGTTAATTAATTATTTATATCTGAATTCCCTTATTTAAGGTTAATTAATTATTTATATCTGAATTCCCTTATTTAAGGTTAATTAATTATTTATATCTGAATTCCCTAATTTAAGGTTAATTAATTATTTATATTTGAATTCCATTATTTAAGGTTAATTAATTATTTATATCTGAATTCCCTAATTTAAGGTTAATTAATTATTTATATTTGAATTCCCTTATTTAAGGTTAATTAATTATTTATATCTGAATTCCCTAATTTAAGGTTAATTAATTATTTATATTTGAATTCCCTTATTTAAGGTTAATTAATTATTTATATCTGAATTCCCTTATTTAAGGTTAATTATTTATATCTGAATTCCCTTATTTAAGGTTAATTAATTATTTATATCTGAATTCCCTTATTTAAGGTTAATTAATTATTTATATCTGAATTCCCTAATTTAAGGTTAATTAATTATTTATATCTTAATTCCCTACTTTAAGGTTAATTAATTATTTATATCTTAATTCCCTAATTTAAGGTTAATTAATTATTTATATTTGAATTCCCTTATTTAAGGTTTATTAATTATTTATATTTGAATTCCCTTATTAAAGGTTTATTAATTATTTATATTTGAATTCCCTTATTTAAGGTTTATTAATTATTTATATTTGAATTCCCTAATTTAAAGTTAATTAATTATTTATATTTGAATTCCCTAATTTAAGGTTAATTAATTATTTATATTTGAATTCCCTTATTTAAGGTTTATTAATTATTTATATTTGAATTCCCTTATTTAAGGTTTATTAATTATTTATATTTGAATTCCCTAATTTAAGTTTAATTAATTATTTATATTTGAATTCCTTAATTTAAGGTTAATTATTTATATTTGAATTCCTTAATTTAAGGTTAATTAATTATTTATATTTGAATTCCCTTATTTAAGGTTAATTAATTATTTATATTTGAATTCCCTAATTTAAGGTTTATTAATTATTTATATCTTAATTCCCTAATTTAAAGTTAATTAATTATTTATATTTGAATTCCCTAATTTAAGGTTAATTAATTATTTATATTTGAATTCCTTAATTTAAGGTTAATTAATTATTTATATTTGAATTCCCTAATTTAAGGTTAATTAATTAATTATATCTGAATTCCCTAATTTAAGGTTAATTATTTATATTTGAATTCCCTAATTTAAGGTTAATTATTTATATTTGAATTCCCTAATTTAAGTTTAATTAATTATTTATATTTGAATTCCTTAATTTAAGGTTAATTAATTATTAATATTTGAATTCCCTTATTTAAGGTTAATTAATTATTTATATTTGAATTCCCTACTTTAAGGTTAATTAATTATTTATATCTGAATTCCCTAATTTAAGGTTAATTAATATTTATATTTTAATTCCCTAATTTAAGGTTAATTAATATTTATATCTTAATTCCCTAATTTATAGTTAATTAATTAATTATATCTGAATTCCCTAATTTAAGGTTTATTAATTATTTATATTTGAATTTCCTAATTTAAGGTTAATTAATTAATTATATCTGAATTCCCTAATTTAAGGTTAATTATTTATATTTGAATTCCCTAATTTAAGGTTAATTATTTATATTTGAATTCCCTAATTTAAGGTTAATTAATTATTTATATCTGAATTCCCTTATTTAAGGTTAATTAATTATTTATATTTTAATTCACCAATTTAGACAAAGAAAAATGCCTCAACTTGTGTCTTTGTTTCTAATTTGCTGTATAATTGTGGATGTTGGTATCTGGCCCATTGATGCTGTCGATATGCCTTTAATTTAGTGTCTATACCCGGTGCTGACAATGAGATCCGATAGAAATCATAAAAATACATGGTCTCTGAAACGATCGTACGCAATTCTGTTTGTTGATTTTTCGGAACGCAAATTGATCATGTAATTGGGTTTTCATAAATCTATACTATATATATATATATATAGTACTTGTATTGCCATTGTTTTCTAGATGTTAATCCAATGAAACTCCAGTGTTTATAAAATAGTGCTCAATAACAGGAAGAGCCGTATTATAGTATAAATTTTTTAAAATTTATTATTGTATAAATTTTTCTTATTTATTATAGTATAAATTTTTTTTATTTATTATTGTATAAATTTTTTTTATTTATACAAAAATTGGCCAATAATGTTTTTGTATATATATATATATATATATATATATATATATATATATATATAAAATTGTACATATTTCTAGGCAGGGCGTCGTGGACCAATGGTAAAATGCTGGATTATAGACATCAATATCGAAGGTTCGATTTATGTCTAAGTTAGCCATGCTGATGACGGCTGTGAGCCGAAAACATGTATCCATGGATTATTTTTATGTACGTATAAAATTAATAAAAATATATTTGAAAATTTTTGACAAACCCGTTAACAGACGCGTTAATTTATATAAATAAATGAAAATTTATTTAATCATTTTTAAAATTTTATATTTTATAAATCCGAATTTTCGGCTTAAAAAACCATAATCATAGTAAACAAACATTGTATTTAAAAAATTTTTTATTTTATTTTTCATGGTAAAAATCTAACGGCGTGGCCGAAGATTGACGATCTCCTTTGATGTTATTGGAGAGTTTGTTTATATGTCCGGTACTTGTATTAAATGTCCTGGCAGGCTGGAGATGAATAATATAAGTGTTACTACAGTTTTGAAAGCGTCGTTAGAAGATATATTTGAAAATATATATAAATATATATATTAACGAATAGTACGTCCTATAAAGTTAAGGGCGACTAATAATGCAATGTTCTGCATCTTAATCACTTAGGAAGTGAAAAGAATCGAAATAATAGTAAGCAAAAACAACAAACGTAGCAATCACTAATAAAAACAATTACATAAAAATACATTAAATATTTAGGTGATAAAAATCGTACATATTTCTAGGCAGGGCATCGTGGTCCAATAAAAAAGATAGATAAAATGTAGAAATGTAAAAACATAAGGCCAGTAAAATAATTGCGGCTTGAATAAATACATTTATAAACATTGCAAAAATACTGATAGAAAATGTGGTAGTTTTTTTATATTTCAGTTTTTGTATTTATTTTTTATTTTGATGTCATGTTTAGTTATTTTGATACTTCTTCAGCTAGGGATCCATATCGGCCTGAATGTTTACAATTGCAATTTATGAAACAGACCGGAAATGCCTGAGCCGACGTCAAGCAGTCAATTAGTACCAACATTAAATAAAAAAAACTTCTTTCATTTTTTCCCCCAGACTTAAGGTTAGGTTCAATTACCCCCCCCCCCCCCTCCGCCTCCACATTAAGAATTGGATTACGGTTAGGGTAAAATACAACAGACCGGAAATGGCTGAGCCGTCGCCAAACAGTCAATTACTACAAACATTGAATAACAAAACTTTTTCATACATTTTTTCCCTGACTTAAGGTCAGGGTAAATTACCCTAATTGGGTTAGGGTAAAATCCGATAAGTTTTTTTTTTGCAGCTGCTGTCATTTTGATCTTGTAGTCATGTTTTAGTGTCGTCTGCCCTTTTACACTTTTTTTTTCACGGCTTTCAAGTCGTAAACTGCTTCGGACATTTCCGGTTCGTTCCATAAATCGCTATCGGAAACATTCGGGCCAAGATCAAGAGGTACCACTATTTTATCTAATAACCTTGTGAGAAGTGAAAATTAAACATGTGACAAAAGGGTAAAATAGAAAGTATCCACTTCATCATGGCCGCCACATTCGAAATTGGAAATTACGAACTGGTGCTAATCCACAAAACAAAAAAAAAAATCCCCAATTATATTTTACGCTGGATTTTTTTCCTTTTTTCAAATAATTAGTTTTCAACAGTTTGTTTGATTATTAACAAATAATAAAATCAAATTGGTTTTTATAATTGGAAACTTCAATTTTTGTTTTAATTTTGAAAATGTTTTTTTTAACAAATAGTCAAATCAAAATTTTTCATAATTGAAATTTTTTTTTTTTTTTTAAATTTGAAAATATTTTTTTTAAATAGTTAAATTATTAACAAATCAAATCAAATTGGTTTTTATAATTGGAAACTTCAATTTTGTTTTAATTTTGAAAATGTTTTTTTTAACAAATAGTCAAATCAAAATTTTTCATAATTGGAATGTTTTTTTTGTTTTTGTTTTTTAATTTGAAAATATTTTTTTAAATAGTTAAATTATTAACAAAATATAATTATATTACAAAGTAACAAACAATTATTAACAAATAATAAATTTTTTTTAATGATAAAAATAAAAATTCTGCCAAAAGCTATGCGGCCTAAAATAACGGGGGATTTTTTTTTTTTTTTAATAAACACTGGTTTTCAATTTCCGCCTGCAGATATGGCAGCCATGATGAAGTGGGTACATTCTATTTTAGTGACAAAAGTGCACACTGCATAACACTCGTCTAGGTAGTACTATACGTTTGAACACTAGTGGATTGTTCATACTAATACCATGTCATGTGACCAACAACACATCTTGTAAAGTGAGTTACGACTAGTGCCCTAGACTTTTTTTTTTTTTTTTTTTTAAATTAAAAAATGTGTACATGCATTCAGTATTTAGATTGTGATTATAACGAAAGTTTTTTTTGTTTTTTTTTAACGATAAATAATAAAAATATTGGGGGGGGGGGTATCATAAAAATAATTTTTCATCTCTTGGGGCTTTTACAGTAGTAAATTTTTCTTTTTTTCCGCAATATCTTAATATTTTTAAGCGTTGTTGGGGTCGCTCTTTCTTAATACATGGAGTGCCAGATGATGTGACGACATGGTAGTTAACCATTGATTAATTTAGCCACGTTGATCGCAGATACAAAAGTCATGATTCAGAAAAAACGACCTCTCACCCCTTTTTCAGTGGCAACATGCTTGCTCGATCTCTTATACCCCCCCCCCACTTTCAGGTTTAGTCACAATGAAAAAAAAAAGGAGCAAGAGTACAATAAGGACCCCAGTTCATTAATACAACACGCGGAACATGTTCCGGAAGTCACCGTCGTCTTCCGGTTGACCTCGCAATACACTTTTTCTTAAAATAGACAACACGAAATATAGAATGTTCTGCGTTTAAAATTTGTTTTTTTTTAGTAAATAAAAGTAAAACAAAAAAAAAAAACGATAAATTGTTTTGTTCATTGCAAAACGAAAGATTACAAGTCAGCTGATTTTTAAAAAGCGTATATATTTCGTTTATTTTATTTACAAGTTGTTTTGTAAATAGCGACCATGTGTATTGCGAGGTGAACTGGAAGACGCCGGTGACTTCCGGAACATGTTCCGTGTGTTGTGTTTATGAACTGGAGTCCTTATTGTACTCTTGATCCAAAAAAAAAAAATTTTTGCTATACCATAATATTTTTTTAGTATTGCTGAGGTCGCTCTTTATTAATGCATGGAGTGCCAGATCATGTGACAACATGGTGGTCAACCATTTGTTGATTTAGCCACTACGGTCACCGATATAAAAAGGAGCGATGCATAAAACGGCCTCTTTCATCCTCTTTTACTGACTGACCATCTAAGTGGCAACTCCCTTAGCTTTTTCTGAGGTTTTGGTTTAGTCACCGAAGCGGCAACATTCATTTAACCACGGATCTGTTTTTGCTCAGACAAGTTGTGTCATGTGGTTCTTCCTATCCATCTTCGTAGTAAGTTCGTTTTGTTTTTCTTCATGTCTCCATGCATTAGCAATTTGTGACGTGTGTTGAATATTTGTGAACGTAAATATATTGTTATAAGTAGGGCTTTTATTTCTATTTTGTTTACCTCTTTTGTTGATATATAAGAACAATAAAGAGACCGCCAAATATTTGTAGTATCTTTTACACTAAAATATTCTTTTTTGGTGTGTAGCAAAAAAAAAAAAAAAAATTAAAATGTAAAAAAAAAAAGTATTTTTGGAGTGCAGCAAAAAAAAAAAAAATTAAAATGTAAAAAAAAAAGTATTTTTGGAGTGTAAAAAAAAAAATTAAAATGTAAAAAAAAAAAGTATTTTTGGAGTGCAGCAAAAAAAAAAAATTAAAATGTAAAAAAAAAAGTATTTTTGGAGTGTAGAAAAAAAAAATTTAAATGTAAAAAAAAAAAGTATTTTTGGAGTGTAGCAAAATAAAAATTAAAAAAATTAAATAATAAAAAAAAATATATTTTTGAAGTGTAGCAAAAAAAAAAAATTAAAATGTAAAAAAAAAAAATTAAAATGTAAAAAAAATAAAATATTTGTAAGCCTCTCTTCGGTCACATATTGTTGCTAGTATATATGAAATCAAATAATATACTGCCTAACCCCCAAAGAGTACGTAATGCCTGGGAAAATAGTACTATGACTACAAAAAAGTTACTACACAAACACCACCCCTCCGAGTTTAGCATCGAAAGAGCGTACAAGTCTTAAATAGTATAGTAAAGTAAATTCAGCATTAAAAGAAATAAATGATAGTTTCAGCTTCAGAGAAATGAATACCAAATCTCCATTATTCAAAGATTGTTGTCAATTCTCATGTGTCTATCAAGAAAGTGATTGTGGTTAAGTGGAAAACGACACCAACTGACATATAAGTAATAGCAGTGTTTAAACTTCAGACATACAAGAAATAGCAGTGTTTAAATTTCAGACATACAAAAAATAGCAATGTTTCAGCTTCAGACAGAGAAAACATAGCAGTGTTTCAGTTTCAGACATAGAAGAAATAGCAGTGTTTTAGCTTCAGACATAGAAAAATTAGCAGTGTTTCAGCTTCAGACATAGAAAAATTAGCAGTGTTTCAACTTCAGACATAGAAGAATTAGCAGTGTTTCAACTTCAGAAATAAAGGAATTAGCAGTGTTTCAACTTCAGACATAGAAGAAATAGCAGTGGTTCAACATCAGACATAGAAGAAATAGCAGTGGTTCAACATCAGACAGAAGAATTAGCAGTGTTTCAACTTCAGACATAGAGGAAATAGCAGTGTTTCAACATCAGACATAGAAGATTTAGCAGTGTTTCAACATCAGACATAGAAGATTTAGCAGTGTTTCAACATCAGACATAGAAGATTTAGCAGTGTTTCAACATCAGACATAGAAGATTTAGCAGTGTTTCAACATCAGACATAGAAGATTTAGCAGTGTTTCAACATCAGACATAGAAGATTTAGCAGTGTTTAAACATCAGACATAGAAGATTTAGCAGTGTTTCAACATCAGACATAGAAGATTTAGCAGTGTTTCAACATCAGACATAGAAGATTTAGCAGTGTTTCAACATCAGACATAGAAGATTTAGCAGTGTTTCAACATCAGACATAGAAGATTTAGCAGTGTTTCAACTTCAGACATAGAAGATTTAGCAGTGTTTCAACTTCAGACATAGAAGATTTAGCAGTGTTTCAACTTCAGACATAGAAGATTTAGCAGTGTTTCAACTTCAGACACAGATTTAGCAGTGATTCAACTTCAGACATAGAAGAAATAGCAGTGGTTCAACTTCAGACATAGAGGAATTAGCAGTGGTTCAACTTCAGACATAGAAGAAATAGCAGTGGTTCAACTTCAGACATAGAAGAAATAGCAGTGGTTCAACTTCAGACATAGAAGAAATAGCAGTGGTTCAACTTCAGACACAGAAGAAATAGCAGTTGTTCAACTTCAGACATAGAAGAAATAGCAGTGGTTCAACTTCAGACATAGAAGAAATAGCAGTGGTTCAACTTCAGACATAGAAGAAATAGCAGTTGTTCAACTTCAGACATAGAAGAAATAGCAGTGGTTCAACTTCAGACATAGAAGAAATAGCAGTGGTCTAACTTCAGACATAGAAGAAATAGCAGTGTTCTGGTTTCAGACATAGAAGAAATAGCAGTGTTCTGGTTTCAGACATAGAAGAAATAGCAGTGTTCTGGTTTCAGACATAGAAGAAATAGCAGTGTTCTGGTTTCAGACATAGAAGAAATAGCAGTGTTCTGGTTTCAGACATAGAAGAAATAGCAGTGTTCTGGTTTCAGACATAGAAGAAATAGCAGTGTTCTGGTTTCAGACATAGAAGAAATAGCAGTGTTCTGGTTTCAGACATAGAAGAAATAGCAGTGGTTCAACTTCAGACATAGAAGAAATAGCAGTGGTCTAACTTCAGACATAGAAGAAATAGCAGTGTTCTGGTTTCAGACATAGAAGAAATAGCAGTGTTCTGGTTTCAGACATAGAAGAAATAGCAGTGTTCTGGTTTCAGACATAGAAGAAATAGCAGTGTTCTGGTTTCAGACATAGAAGAAATAGCAGTGTTCTGGTTTCAGACATAGAAGAAATAGCAGTGTTCTGGTTTCAGACATAGAAGAAATAGCAGTGTTCTGGTTTCAGACATAGAAGAAATAGCAGTGTTCTGGTTTCAGACATAGAAGAAATAGCAGTGTTCTGGTTTCAGACATAGAAGAAATAGCAGTGTTCTGGTTTCAGACATAGAAGAAATAGCAGTGTTCTGGTTTCAGACATAGAAGAAATAGCAGTGTTCTGGTTTCAGACATAGAAGAAATAGCAGTGTTCTGGTTTCAGACATAGAAAGAAATAGCAGTGTTCTGGTTTCAGACATAGAAGAAATAGCAGTGTTCTGGTTTCAGACATAGAAGAAATCGCAGTGGTTCAACTTCAGACATAGAAGAAATAGCAGTGGTTCAACTTCAGACATAGAAGAAATAGCAGTGTTCTGGTTTCAGACATAGAAGAAATAGCAGTGTTCTGGTTTCAGACATAGAAGAAATAGCAGTGTTCTGGTTTCAGACATAGAAGAAATAGCAGTGTTCTGGTTTCAGACATAGAAGAAATAGCAGTGTTCTGGTTTCAGACATAGAAAGAAATAGCAGTGTTCTGGTTTCAGACATAGAAGAAATAGCAGTGTTCTGGTTTCAGACATAGAAGAAATGATAGAGTTCGGCTTCAGATATAGAGTTCGGAGATTACATCAGCCAGAACGTTGTGAAGGTGTTCATCTTGGCTTGCACTGCATGCTAAATAATGAGGGTCTTTTTCAAGGTCACTTGAGATTACTAACTAATTACGAGTTCACCATGAAATGCCGACTATCTGTGAACTTCAAGTTCTCATGGATGGTGGTGGTTTAGGTACTCAAATATACGCTTGCGTCACACGGACATAGAGATAGGGAGGATTACATTGTGAATTAACTGTTTCTGTGCGACAAGCGGCATGCCTAAACAATCAAAGACGTTGTTACAACAGGACAGATAGCAGAGACTTTAGATAAGGTGTTGGCAAAGAACAGCAGTTGCGACACAATCGACTTCCTGATAATGCAAGATGTGCCAGAGGCGGTCATTGTCAAAAATTTGTAATATTTGCTGATTTTACCACCCTCATTAGCCATGTCTCGCAGCCATAGAGGAGGATCGACTGGACGATAGATTGGTAGATACTTTTTGTGAGTATAGAGATGACAAGCTTTTATTAATGAAACAGCAAAACCATTAACTACTATTTTCTACATCAACCTGTCTACATTTGTTTCTTAGAAAACATTAAAATCATTTATAGTCAAAGTCCTAGTGACAAGAAAAATATCAAAGATGAGGCCAAGAATTGCAGAAAATTACAGCATAAATACAGATTTCAACGAAAATATTGAGAATAACAAGCAAAAAATCAGGCAAATTTACTTAGGTTAATAATGAGATTAATTTATACAAACTAAATTGACAGATCAATTTTTCTAAATTTTTTTTTTTTGGTGTGTGTGTGTGTGTGTGTGTGTGTGTGAAGGGATCAGTTGAAGAATAAATAGGAGAATCACAATTGTGGAATGAGAGGAAAGGAATGGTTTGATTAATGAAACAGATAAAAAAACAATCTTACCCTTACCTTCTATGCCAGCCTGTCTACGTTCGTTTCTAAGAAAACATCACAATCATTTGAAGTTAAAGTCCTAGTGACATAACTAACGCTTATCGCAAAATTCCATTTGGCAGTTTTAAAGAAAGCAGACAATTGTCATCTACGCTATTGGCAAGAGGAGAAAGGCGAGAGCGAGAGAGAACAGCAGATTTCAGCCAAATAGCAGAGAAAAATGAAGATGATGTAAATCAGGTTATCCTTTAAAATAAATAAATAAAAGAAGATTTTTGTTGCCATCTCCGATTCATACCTCCCCCCCCCCGTTTCTAGTTGATACTAGCACTGCTCCTACCCACACCACCACGATTTACCCATATCACCCATGTTTAGGCACACGCAATCAAATATGTATCTATCTGTTAGGACACCTAACGAAAACGGAATTACCTCCCTTGAACCATTTCGGGAGTTAAGAGTTATCGCCCTTGGAAAACAGTCAGTATGCCCGGAGAGAAAGTAAACAACGATCACGACGTTCAGACTGAATATATCAATCGCGTCCAGCAGCCAATTAACTCATTAATTCATTCTGTGTTCAGTTTTAATAAATCTGTTAAACGTTTCTCTTGATAGTTCATCCATTTATTTACAAGTTATGAAGAAAAGGTAGGAGAAGGATAGTTTTATAACCTCGTAATTTAGGTTAATTATAAATATAATTAACCTAAATTACGAGGTTATAAAACTATCCTTCTACCTTTTCTTCATCTCTTCAAAAAGATGCATCTAAAGACGATCGGAGGTTACATCGGCCGAAATGTTGTGAGAATAACACTCAAGATGAGAACAGTAGTCCGAATAATCCAAATTATACAAATATGTATCTATCCTTCTACCTTTTCCTCATCTTTTTTCCTCAGTTCAAAAAGATGCACCTGAAGACGATCGGAGGTTACATCGGCCGAAACGTTGTGAGAACAACATCCAAGATGAGAACAGTAGTTCGAATTATCCAAGGCACCTTCCCAGCCTTCTCCGCATTGACGGAAAGAATTCTTCTCAGCTCTGTTGTTAAGGCACGCTTGATGGCGTCCACACCTTCAAAACAGGTATACTCGATTAATATCTTCAGCTTAAGAAAAAGAAAAAGTCATATGGAGCAAGAACATATGATTTCATTATGGCAATGTTCTTATCAACCAAATACTGTCAGATGCTCAGGACATTGTAAGCAGGTGCACTGTCATGGTGAAGAATGTGGAAAGAATGTGGAAAAATGCAATAGTTGCAGAAAGCTAAGATTATGATTATATACTCTCAAGATACGTTAAATGATGACACAATCCGCTAATCGTGTTTTTTTTACCATAGCTCACACGGCATACCTAGTCCTGCTACTTTTTTTTGACAACTCATATCTCATAGAAGAATACCAGTTAACAATAGGTATTATTAGATATCAATAAATAAATATTACCCAAATTTCAGTGTCTTTGAAGTATTTTAAACGTTTTTTCTATGGGTACAACCTCCCTTTTAAAAAATTCAAATATTTCAGATTTGCATTAAATTTGGCTCATAATAATTAGACACCAATTAAGCAAGATTCCCTGAATTTCAGTTTTCTATGGGTATGTAATGTCTAGCCTAGAATAAGTCCCTTAGAGTTATCTCCCTTTTCCGGCCCCCCATTCATTAGGGACTTTTTTTATCTCGACACCGGCCGGCAAGCAGCTGCCGGTGCTCTGTTTTCTGAATTCTCGCTGCCGCTATGTAACGGACAAAACCGCATGGTGAAAATTCAATCTTCCTACAGATTCTGACTTTTTGGCCATCTTCGGTAAGAGACATTATCCCTTCTCCTTCCTCAAACAGAATTGAATATCGTGCCCGTTATTTCCTTTGAACATTTCGCTAATTTAAATGAACTTTATTCTCCCTTCTCATCCCATGTGCGTATCTCCTTGTCGATCGCTCGTGACATGTGTACTTCTTAGTATCCTTAACCATAAAAATACTTCTATTAACAGTTGTTTAGATTTGTAGACTCCTCATTCCTGTTTCGTCGTCATTTATTGTATTCACATTTCTGAACAATGTTTTTATTTCTTTTCAGTTTTTTTACCTTTTCGAGGGACAATAAAAACTGACATTAAACTATGCTATGACTCAGAGTCTTGTTTTTCGAAAGGAGTTACTGCTAGCTGTCTTGAGGGTTAAAGCCGGCCCTAAGGCAGCATAGGGTACAACCTCCCTTTTAAAAATTCAAATATTTCAGATTTGCATTAAATTTGGCTCATAATCATTAGACACCAATTAAGCAAGATTCCCTGAATTTCAGTTTCTTCTTAATACTCTTTAAACTTAAGCATTAAATTTTAGACATTTTCGAGAATCAAAATCATATACAGGGTGGCACAAAAGTCGCGCATTGGTTTGTTTAGGTGATAGAAACTAGACTTTTCTGTTAAATAATACATTTACTTGGTAATTTTGTTGCAGTAGTTTTTTAAAAATAATATCCTTTAAATGGCCACCATTTTCGGCCTCACAAAGACGGGCTCTAGTTAGGGCATTTTCCATTACACTCCTTAGAATAACTGGTTCTAGTTCTTGGATTTCATGTCTGATATTGTTTTTAAGCTCTTAAATCGTTGTAGGCTTGTTCACATATACCCTTTCCTTTGTTTTTTTTAAAGAGTTTTGATTTACTCCTCTCCAGGAGTTAGGCACAAGGCCAGTTTTTATCTTACTCCCACAAGTAAGATGTAACCCAAGGTCGGGTCGGGAAAGTGGGGTTTAAAAATTGCCTGGGCAGCCCCGTCGGCATTCCCCGGTAGGGGCGCCTCAGGCAGTAAGCAATAAACTTACTCCTCCTCAAAGAGGGGAGGCGAAGCCTGGGAGGGTGGACCTCCTAGAACTGCACAGGACAGACCCATAGACCGGCGTAAATCAAGACCCGAAGGCCAAGACAATACCAGTCTATGGGGTGCAGTATACATCGGAACAGATACTACACTTTGATCTTAGCCAAAAGGCCAAGAAGATGGTTATGAGTAGATGGGGGCTACTAAAGTGACCCAACCATCTGTGAATGTAGGGAGGAGGACCATACGATGCAATACTGCCTTGTCTGCCCCCTACTGCCCAACCGGTGCAGCTTGAAAGATCTTGCAGAGTACAACACTATTGCAAAGGACTGCGTAAAAAAATGGGAAACTGTCGTATGACCACATTCTTCAAAGACACACAATAAAGAAAAGGAAGAATGGATGGCATTATCTTTGTTACTTCAGCATTTATGATGTCAAAGGATCTTCCTGATGTTTTCAACCTGTTTTAATGGATGATGTAAATTCCTTTGTAATGCCATTTAGTGTGCACGGAGACAAACAAGATCCACAGATATTATGTTTTGGAAGTTTTGAGATGAGGATTGATAATTTGTATTATTTGGACTACTGTTCTCATCTTGGATGTTATTCCCATAACGTTTCGGTCAATGTAACCTGTGACCTTCCTCAGGTTCACATGAACCTATGGTGCAATGGATAAAGTGGTAAGTAATAATCAGTTTTAAGTGATAGTCTCTTGGAGGTTGAAGGTTCAATCCCCAGTAAAAGCGGTACTAAGAATATAATTAAGAATTACTTAAGACTTCTACCTGGTCATGGCCGACAGAACATTAGCAATCTACCCCTGTGGATTAAACAAAGGGTTCGGTTCGAAATTTCATACAGATTCCAGAGTTGGACAAGACGCAACTGAAGAAAGGCGGAGGTTACATCGGCCGAAACGTTGTGAGAATAACATCCAAGATGAGAACAGTAGTCCGAATAATCCAAAAGATCCTCCTCAGATTTTCAGTCGTATATAGATCTATGCAGATACTCCTATTATGACTGCTGGTTATGTATTATTAAACTGGATTAGTTTTTTTAGGAGAGATGGAGAAAAATGATAAATCATTTGATCTATCTGTAACCAGGGCTACAAAGTCGGCTACTGAAACACCAGATTATGGCTTTTGAAATTTTAAACGGTCCGACTCCAACCTAAGAAACCCTCCGCTAGTAATAATTTATATCCTGCATATTAGTTACAGCGTTTTGATTATAAAAAGGGTGCAGATGGTTTTGCAAGGTCCTGTGAACTTTCAAAAAAAAAATTTCTTTGAAAAGACTAAATCTGAAGAATTCAATAAAAAAAAAAATTTAAAAGTTATGCAATGAAAAAATATCCCAGACAAAGATCGATCGATATTTAAAAAAAAATGTTTTGAGCATTTTTCATCACGTATAAATCTTCTTTTTTTTTTTTTTTTTTGTTGAGCGAAGTCAGTCAATTTTAACAGACTCCAACTCCTGAAATTTAAAAGGTTACACCGACTCCTGAAGCAATAAATTTGTTTTGACTCCGAGACTCAAACTTCACAGCTCCATCTCTAACTATAAAAGTATGATTTTCATAAATAAATCCCTGGAGACTGGGCTAGAGTTGAGGAGAGATGAAGAAAAGTTAAAGATCCATCAATAACTAAAGAAGTCTCCAACAGGCATAAAAAGGGTTCATTCTTTCAAGCAAGAAAAAAAAAAAAAAATAAAATAATTAGCAGAAAAAAAATATGTTGAGTCTAAATTTTTTGGTGGCACATACAGTTGAGATTTACCAAGTATTGATTTACTCCTCTCCAGGAGTTAGGCACAAGGCCAGTTTTTATCTTACTCCCACAAGTAAGATGTGACCAAAGGTCGGGTCGGGAAAGTGGGGTTTAAAAATTGCCTGGGCAGCCCCGTCAGCATTCCCCGGTAGGGGCGCCTCAGGCAGTAAGCAATAAACTTACTCCTCCCCAAAGAGGGAGGCGAAGCTTGGGAGGGTAGACCTCCTAGAACTGCACAGGACAGACCCATAGACCGGCGTAAATCAAGCCCCGAAGGCCAAGACAATACTGGTCTGTAGGGTGCAGTATCCATCGGAACAGATACTACACTTTGATCTTAGCCAAAAGGCCAAATACCAAGTAATTCTAATATATACAGAAATAACTGTAACAATGTACATAAAAAAATTTTTTATTTGATTATCCCAAATGGAAAAAAATTAAATACAGAAAATTTTTAATCAAAAATAAATAAAGAAAATAAATAAAGAAAAAATATACTAGCTGTCCCTACCCGATGATGCCTGGGATGCAGTAAAATAATTTCCGTTTGAAATTTTTATTTGTTTGCACGTTTGTAAACTTATACTGGAAAAGAAATAAAATGTTAGTTCTAAGGCAGACAACTCCTATTATATTCTTCAATTTACAATGAGATTTTTTTATTTTTAGTTGATTATTTAAAAATGTTTCACATTACCAGTCGTTCAGCCTGGACAACGTAATTTTGAAAATAAATTGTCGTGAAGCATGTTATTCTATAGCCATGTATAACAATAATAAATGAAAATTGTCTGGTCAAAAACAAAGTTTTGTCAGCTTAAATGCTATTTAGGTCTATCTTTTTAAATCCAGCTGACTTTTCTTTATATATTAGATTTGTACATTTTTAATTTCTTTTTTTATCTGTTTCAGTGAGTAAGGGAAAAATGTCTCTACTCTAAAAGTTTTCTTAGCTGGAATAAGTATTTTCAAAAAAAATTATAGTGAAACAAAATATATTTCTGCTAATAACATAGTGGATGGAAAAACAAAAAAAGGCCAGTCCGAATCAAATATCGATATATCAGACAGATTGTTATTTGGGTTCGACTTTGAAAATCAAAGAAGATAACTTTATATGTAAGCTTTGTACATTTTTAATTATTATTATTGAAAAATTAATTATATATTATTAGGTGGAGGCTGTGAACTCGCGGCAGCTACACGTTGCAAGTCTGCTTGGAGACAGTTTAGAGAGCTGCTACCAATCCTGACAAAAATCACCTGCCAGCAACTGCGAGAGGTCGTGTATACTCCTCATGTGTTAGATGTGTGCTAATGTAAGGCTCCAAAACTTGGGTTGTCTCTACCGGCACACTAAAGAAACTGCACCATAATGACAATATATATAATATAACGGGGTGGGTGGGGGTGGGGTAGAAGCCCTTTGTTAAAATTCAGATACTTCCGTTTTTAGTAAAGTTGTAACAATTGTTATTAGACATTGATTAATAAATATTCCACAAATTTCAGTTTCTTTGGAGTATTTTACAGGGTTTTTATAGAACATAATATGGGCACGACCCCAATTTGAAAAATTAAAATATTTCAGATTTGAATATGGGCACAATCAGTTCTGACAAACAGACACCTGCCAGCAGCTACAAGAGGTTGTATATACTTCTCGCGTGTCAGAAGTGTGCTCCGAAACCTGGGCTGTCTTTGTCGGCACACTAAAAAGACTGCACCGTAATGACAAGGCAAAGGTCAGATGAATTTGTTTTTTTGTGGGGCCTGAACAAAGCATACCTTTTGGGTCTCTACTCATGCAAGTCAACTTGAAAAGCCTCGCGGACATCATGCAGAAGAGCAGACTGCGTTGGTTGGGGCACGTTGAGCGCAGCAATGGCTGGATTGCTAAAGCCCAACAGTTGAATGTGTCAGCAGAGAAGACCACCTCGTGCAGACCCAAGTTGTCTTGGGAGGACGTTATCAAACGTGATAGGAGAGCCTTGGGTATGGATTCTGTAGGGCCTCACCAAAGACAAGAATAGAGGTGAAGAATGCAAAATGGGTGAACATACTGGAATCACTTTCAATTTCAACTTGATAACTTAGTTATTTTAGGGGTTGTTCTGATAAAATTTACACGTAAAGAAAATTTAATCTTTTCTCTTAACGATTCAAGAGAAAAAAATGTACATTCATTAATAGTTTTTTTTTCTTCAGGTTTCTTAAATTTAGGTTACTATTTTCAGTGACGAGCGATTTATTTTTTTTAATGTTCATGTTTTTCAACTTAATGCACATGATATTGTGCGTCTCTATGCTTATAAATAGCCCCCCTCTTCAAGAAAAAGAGCCACTCGTCAATATGGTGTGCTTCATATAGATTTTAGTTGTCTTTCACTGAAAAATATCCAAGTTGAAAACTTTAGTGAATGACATTTTTTCTCTATTATCAAATTATGTTTCCACCTTTTTTTACATGGTCCAAATCGAAGTTGTTTTTTTTCTTCTTTTTATTGATTTACTATTAAAAGCGCTGACGAAATAATATCATTTTTTCTTTCATCTTATAAAAACATTGACAAAATTTTACTCCCCACCCTAAAAAAACCCATTATTTTTCACAAAAAAAAAAATGATTTTAATCTATGCATTTTTTCTTTGAATTTATTCATCTTATATTATCGTCTGCAAGTCTTCCAGTTAGAGCTTGGCAGTTTGAATGCAGGGCTTGGCTATCGCTAAGAATGGGAGCCTTAATCCCTAAACCTAACCCATTTTCTTTCTTTCTTTGTTTGTTTTATGTTAGCAAGAAGAAAAAAAAAAAGAAAAACAGCGAAACAAATGAAAAAGAAAACATTGATAAAATTCCCCCCCCTCGTAAAAATTTTTTTTTTTCTTTCTACACATTTGATTGAAAATGGTTCATTTGACCCCCCCCCCCCCACCCACTCTACACTTTGTTCGGTTTTTATCTTTTTATCTATGTATTTTTCTTTGAATTTATTCGTCTTATATTATCGCCTGCAAGTCTTCCATTAACGCTTGGAGTTTTCGTCTCGCCAACTCTCGGGTGCTTCCGTGACTGGCCGGATTGTTACCGACGCGAAGTCACGGAAATCAGGCACGTCATCTGGAACAGCACCCAATAATATTTTGTATTTCAGATATTTTCTTTATGGAAGGACAATTGCTAAGTGAACCCCTATAAAATGGCTACTCCCCAAAAGAAGACACAATGTGTATCCTGGTTTATAGAGACAAAATCGGATGTGCAGACGCAGCGAAACCACAGAACTAAGTATGAAAAAGATCCACTATCGTGTCCTTCAATTCGTGAATGACACAAACAATTTTTTTTATATGGAAATCGCTCCAGGCAAGGCATGAAGCCACTTGATGTAAGGAGCTAAAAAAAAATACTACTTTAAAGTCAAAAACTAGCCAACGATATAAGTGTTAGATTAATAGATTCCGACCCAGAAAACAGCAATTCTTCCCCCTTTGTCAGAAACATCGCTCATGAAATGTGAGGACTAAGGGACAAAATAAGGGAATCGAGAGTTACGAGGCTGCCGAAAGTAAACCCAAGATCCACTTTTTATGGAGACAGGGTCAGTGTTGGATAAAAAGAAAAGTGTACGACCAAGAATATCTGATGAAGACATCGAGTCACGTCTTGCTGTGCTTCGTGCAATTAATAGTGTCCATATAGAGCTGTATTAAATGAGTCAAAAAACTTGAATAAAAATTGATTAAAACAAGTCTTCCGTTAACGCTTGGCGTTTTCGTCTCGGCAACTCTCGGGCGCTTCCGCGACCTGCCCGATCGTTGTCGACGCGAAGTCACGGAAATTAGGCGCGTCATCTGGAACAGTACTAACAATTATCTACTAGCCGGCAAATAGGTTGAACATAAACAATGTTGATGTATTGTCTCTACCACAAACGCAGACTGTACTGAGGCGTTCGGTGGTTTGGTAGTTTTGTTTTACGGCATATCAACCCTTTTTGGGTTATTTAATGCCGAATCTGGTCATTATAGTGAAAGTTTTTATGCTTCAAGTTCTTTATATCTTCAAATGTTTAATCATCGTTTTTGGTTTGGTAGTTTTGTTTTACGGCATATCAACCCTTTTTGGGTTATTTAATGCCGAATCTGGTCATTATAGTAAAAGATTTATGCTTCAAGTTCTAAAAATAAAATAAAAAAGGGGAGGGAGAAAGGGAGAGGGGCTGTTGTTTTTGTTTTTGTTTTTGGTTTTGTAGAACATAATTAAGTTTTACAAAAAAAAAAAAAAAAAAAAAAAAAAACGTCAATGTAGGTGAATTTCGTCTCAGGGAGCCACAGGGCAGCCTGATCTGGTATCACCAGTGAGGCGTTCGTAATAAGCAGTAACGTAAACAATGATACAAACCTTTTATATCACTGTCTCTAGTAGTAAGATGCATCTTCTCATATTAGCGAGTAGAGACAAAAATACGACATGGCTATAGTCAACAAAGGGATCACATGGTCACATTAATGAGTCAATATGGCTGGCTCATTGTAGCAGGGCCGTCCTTTTTTTTTTTTTGACCCACTTAGACGTGAGAAGTGCCAAATTTTCTTTCTTTTCTTTTTTTTTTTTAAACACAGAGAGAAAATTCATTGGTTGATGGAAACTAATAGGGAGTGTGGAGGAAATGGAGGAATTAAAATCAAGGACTCTAATTGGTTGGAGTGGGCATTGCTTGACTATAAAAAGGATCTTAGAATGTAAATCCATGCATTTAGCTTGATGATTTGCTTTGGAAATGAAGCACAAACATTTCTGCGTAATTCACTTGCCATAAGTATATTTTTTATACTATTAATATTATAAGCCCAGTTTAATATTTTAAATATTAAACTTCATTTTTGCTTTTGGAAATTGATTCCTATTCAAATCGATCTGAACTATATAAATTTGCTTATATATATATATATATATATATATATATATATATTCGGGCCTCACCAAAGACAAGAATGGAGAGGAAAACTTAGATTGAGACTAGACAATCAGGCCCCACCATCATAAGAGGATTAATTGTGGCCTTATTCAACACAAACTGATTGATGATAATGATATATATATATATAACATGAAAATCAACTTCTCAAAATCGGAACAGAGCCGAATCAAGACAACAGATCTTGCATACACAACAAACTCGATATATGTTCAGATAGGGCTTCATAACAATAAATGTGGCTTAACCTCCTACTGCAGTTTCACAGGATTTTCGATCATCGGAAGTGTATTAATAAATCGTTAACATTTTTAAGATTACACTTCCAATGATCAGAAACCCAATCAGTAATGTGTAAAATGTGTTTAGCATTATCTCTACATGTACAAAGTTAGATATATGAAGTTGTTTATGTACATATATAAGGATACCTATGTGTGTGTATATATATATATATGTGTGTGTGTGTGTATTAAAGTGAATAATTTTGGTATGAAATCCAAGTAAGAGAGTTCAATGTAGAAAACAGCAAGAATAGAATATAGAAAGAAAAAATTCACAAACACATTGCAACTGTCAGCATTTATAATTTATTTCGACTTCCCAGTCTCCTGTAACTGCCTCACTAGCATTCTGAGGAGACTGGGAAGTCGAAATAAATTACAAATGTTGCCAGTTGCAATGTGTTTGTGAATTTTTTCTTTCTATATTCTATCTATATATATATATATATATATATATATGTTTACCCCCCCCCCCTCAAACTCATTAACCGATCATTATGAATTTTGGAAATCACCTGCTAGACTTAAGGCTGAGTAATGTAGGCAATACTAAGTTTAAGTTAATTTTATGCAAAGGGGGCAAAGGGTGACCGGATGAAATAGGATTTTGAGATTTTAATTTAATTATGCCGTTATAATTTGGTCATTAAATTATTAATTGAACCATATTGTTATCAAACTATAACTAATTGTTGTGAAGGTAATGTTTTAATCTCTATTTGTAAAATGATTAAAAGTCAATACATGAGAATTTGCTCAGTTTTAAAGCCAGTTTAGATCACTTCCGATTCGACAGTTTAAAGGTTTCCAAATTCCTTTCAAACTTCGAAAGGTCAAAAAGTAATTCGTTTGTTCTTTTTCCAACTACAGGGTGGGCCAAAATAAGGGTCCTATCTTTAAATTTAAATAACTTGAATTTGAATAACTTCCACAAAATAAAAGTTAAACTCACCAAACTTTATGTGTGTGTAGACTGACCCTTCCGAGATTTTTTGAAATAAACAAAACAAATTTTAGCCGAAAAACACTTCTTAAAACTTACAAAAACTAAAGTATTGTTTTTTACACTGTTTTGAGTTTTTTAAGCAAAAATAATGTTTTCTAAATGAGGGTACGTTCCTTAGGGCTAATACGGCTCATGCTTGCTTCGGAAGGGGTCCTTTACTTATTCTAAAAAAAAAAAAATTAAAAAAAAAAAATCAATAAATAAAAAAGTTATGAATTTTTAAAAATAGGACCCTTATTTTTGCCCACCCTGTATTAACAAAACTCTGACGGCTGACTTGCTTATAGAAATCAAAATGCATTCTGATGGATTTAAATTCGTAATTATTTTTTAAAAATCGAATTAAAATTTTTTACACTATTTCATATTTGATTTCAATAAATATTCAATTAACAGTAAACAAAAAATAATTAAATGTGTAATTAGCTAAGTCACTTGACACGAGAAACACAGACACTAGAAACAGTCACATTATTTTTTAATATCCATGGCCCCCCCATTCAGTCTTGAGAGACAATGGATACCCCCTGTAAGGGTGCCTGCACGTGAAATTATGAAGCAAGGGTTGCACAATTTCCAACCACGACTCTCCTGAGTCGGCACTGCCTGATTTCAGTGGCAATGAGAAGATCAGGACGACTGGAAACAATGTTCAGATAAGTGGAAAGCACATACAGCACCTGGTATTCCTAAATTGTCACCCATTTAGTACTGACCAGGCTCAACGTCGCTGATCTAACGGGAACCGGTGTGTCAACGTGATTATGCTGTATACTTTTTTAATATAGAGGTAAGATTATATATATATATATATATATATATGTATGTAAAAACTAAAAATTGAATAAAGGATAAGCAAATCAACAACTAGCAAAAATAAACTCAAAAACACATATTGAATAGTTCTACCAAAATATTTCAATTGTTAGGACAATCATCATTAGTTGGTCGCAGAACTTTAATTTAATTAAAAGTTCTGTTACCGATTGATGATGATTGTATTTTAACAATCGAAATATTTTGGTAGAACTATTCAATATGTGTTTTTGAGTTTATTTCTGCTAGTTGTTGATTTGCTTATCCTTTATTCCATTTTTATTTTTTACATTTTGCCTGAAACATTGTTTCTTTTATTTCTCATATATATATATATTTTTATAATAAATATTCTAATATTCACATACATGTTTCATCTTAACCAACACTCATCAGTGTGGCTATATATAACTGTACTACCGGTCGCACGATTTGAACACCTGACTAAAGTCACCTTTGACTTCAACCTGACGCTTTTACCTACACAGTCGCTGAGACAGCTATATGAAAGAGAATGGAAATATTCGTATTCTTTGTATAATGAGCAGTAAAATCTTCCTGGAAGAGTTCATCCTCCCTATATATAAGAAATTATTCGATCTTCATGATTTTCTTTGTTCTAAATCAATAAAGAAATACAAATTTATTACTAAAACGAATATAAAAACAAAGTTTCCTTGGTAACACACTATTATTTTAATGCTTACTTTAAAATCCCGATTCATAAAACAAAAAAAAAGCTTTTTTGAACATTAAAAATTTTTTTTTTTTTTTTTTTTTTTAATGTATTAAGTTTTTCTGCATTTAAAATAGTTATTGAAAAAATAACAAAAAAATTTTTAAAAAATTAAAAATATAAAATATCAATCCCAGAATCCTGTGCTCGGGAGACATGAAACAAAGTGCTTTGAAGGTGGTATCCATGGAAACAAACATGCAATGGGTATGATGAGGAGTAGGAGGAGAAGAAGAAGAAGAAGAAGAAGAAGCAGTTATGAAGCATCATTTTGGGGGTGTTGGGGGGAGGACTCTTGCCACTTACCCAGGTTATGAAGTACCGAAAAGTAGCTTTCTGTGGTTTAAGCTGAAAAGGGACGGTGTTTATTAGGAAGGTAAATCACAGGTTACTCGGGTTTACATTAAATAACCACATAATGGCACATGGTTCTGGACTTTTTTTTTTTTTTTTTTTTTTTAAAAGAAAAATGGCACATGCACAAAACAAAAGTTAAAACAGAAATAAAATATAAAATACAAATACAAACTTACTCACACACATAAGAGGTTTTCATAATCGCAACAAACCAATGTAAATACATTTTGGTGAAGGGGGGGAAATTTGCTTCTGTTTTTTTTTTTTTAATTAAAAATTACAAAATGAAAAAAACTGATAGGTATTTAGTTTAAATAAATAAAATGTCTGGTTGAGAAATAAAAAAAAAGGCAAACTGGGAGACAGAGAGGAATTGGTGCAAGAAGATTTAAGAAAAACAAATCTGTCATCCGAAAGTAGAAGAATTTGAAAGGATATTTAACTCATTTTTGTTTGAGATATTCTTATGGAGGGGGTCAACAAATTAATAAAACTATCATAGTAATAATAAAATTAAAAAAACAGTTTTAATATGATTATTTGCAAATAAAGAGGGGGGGGGGAAGAAAGAGAGAGGAGAAAATGGGAGAAAAAGAAAGAGAATGGGTGGGAAAAGGTGAAGAGAGGGCAAAGAGACAGAGAGGGCAAAGAGACAGAGAGGGCAAAGAGACAGAGAGGGCAAAGAGACAGAGAGGGCAAAGAGACAGAGAGGGCAAAGAGACAGAGAGGGCAAAGAGACAGAGCGGGCAAAGAGAAATAGGGGGCAAAGAGACAGAGAGGGCAAAGAGACAGAGAGGGCAAAGAGACAGAGAGGGCAAAGAGACAGAGAGGGCGAAGAGACAGAGAGGGCGAAGAGACAGAGAGGGCGAAGAGACAGAGAGGGCGAAGAGAAAGAGAGGGCGAAGAGAAAGAGAGGGCGAAGAGACAGAGAGGGCGAAGAGACAGAGAGAGCGAAGAGAAAGAGAGAGCGAAGAGAAAGAGAGAGCGAAGAGAAAGAGAGGGCGAAGAGACAGAGAGGGCGAAGAGAAAGAGGGGGCAAAGAGAAAGAGGGGGCAAAGAGAAAGAGGGGGGCAAAGAGCGGATGATGATGGAGGATAGCGGGTGGTGAATAGCGAGCTGTAGGGGGGGGGGGGAAAGGATAATGAGGTAGGATAACTGCTTAATATCCATCAAGTAAGGTGACCTTAATATCACACCAAGATTGACCAATGCATTACCAGATGGGTGACCATTTGGGAATACCAAGTTCTGTATGTGGGAAGATGGTAACACCTTCCTGCAGAAACTAACATCGTCAAAAATATTAGATCACCAGAGTTAAGCTATGTTGAGCCTGGTCAGTACCTGATGAGTGACCATTTGGGAATACCAGGTTCTGTATGTGGGAGAACGGTAACACCTCACTGCAGAAACTAATGTCAAAATCATCTTGCCTGAACGGAATACACATGCGACTGAGAACCGTTTGTGATTTTAATATTCCTTAGAAACTTCCTCCTTTGGAGGAAGCAGGCTAACCCGCCAAAGGTGTGTGCCACATCAGGACATGACAGGATCGACGAAAGCGGTATATTATACCCAGATAGCTAAAACAGAATAGCACCTGCTGGCAAGGAAAATAACATCAGATACTTTAGTGAGACACACGCGGAAAAACACTTGCATATAAAAAAATCGAAAGAAATATATCTGTTCGATAAATAAACAATATATGCGTGTCTACATCGAGTGTGTAAGCAATATCTCAAGCCTTGCATGAAAGAAGCTGAGAGTTTGACCGATCACTTACCGTGTGCATTCCAAACCTTCACGCCTCACACTAATTTCAAATCGTCACGCTTGGTCGGCCTTCAGCGAGGATTGATGGAGCTGGTTCAATACACCCCAAGTTTCAAGTAAAAGTAAGTATTGACTCGTCAAGACGGACAGTAATGATCATATGTTCATACACAAGTGTCAGTGATTTTTCGTTTAAGCATAGAAGCAATATCCTACAGAGAGGAGGAGGAATAAAGGGGAGTACTGGAGGTGATGATTGTAAAGTGGATAACGACACGGACTGATGACCTGGGTGGGCCAAGTTCGAATCCAGTCGGTTCCATAATATCGCTTTCACTTACGGATGTTGGCAACCATTATGTGGTCCCTCCTGCAAAAATGCCGACATCAGAATCAAACCGGTCAACAAAGTTGTACCATTCTGATTGATATGAATTTACTTTAAGGGGAGTAAACAGAAATCGGTCGAAAGAGAGAGAGAGAGGGAGAAAAGGAGGGAGAGGGAGAGAGAGGGGAGAAAAGGAGGGAGAGGGGAGAAAAGGAGAGAGAGGGGAGAAAAGGAGAGAGAGGGGAGAAAAGGAGAGAGAGGGGAGAAAAGGAGAGAGAGGGGAGAAAAGGAGGGAGAGGGGAGAAAAGGAGGGAGAGGGGAGAAAAGGAGGGAGAGGGGAGAAAAGGAGGGAGAGGGGAGAAAAGGAGGGAGAGGGGAGAAAAGGAGGGAGAGGGAGAGAGAGAGGAAGAAAAGGAGGGAGAGAGAGAGGGAGAAAAGGAGGGAGAGAGAGAGGGAGAAAAGGAGGGAGAGAGAGAGAGGGGAGAAAAGGAGGGAGAGGGAGAGAGAGGGGAGAAAAGTAAGGAAGGGGGAGAAAGAGGGGAGAAAGGGAGAAAGAGAGGGGAGAAAAGGAGGGAGAGGGGGGAGAAAAGGAGGGAGAGGGAGGGAGAGAGGGAGAAAAGGAGGGAGAGGGAGAGAGAGGGGAGAAAAGGAAGGAAGAGGGAGAGAGGAAAGGAAGGGAGGGAGGGAGGGAGGAAAGGAAGGGAGGGAGGGAGGGAGAGAAGGAGGGAGAGAGGGAGGGAGGGAGAGAAGGAGGGAGAGAGGGAGGGAGGGAGAGAAGGAGGGAGAGAGGGAGGGAGAGAAGGAGGGAGAGAGGGAGAGAAGGAAGGAGAGAGGGAAGGAGAGAAGGAAGGAGAGAGGGAAGGAGAGAAGGAAGGAGAGAGGGAAGGAGAGAAGGAAGGAGAGAGGGAAGGAGAGAAGAAAGGAGAGAGGGAGGGAGAGAAGGGGGGAGAGAGAAAGAAGGGGGGGAGAGAGAAAGAAGGGGGGAGAGAGAGAAAGAAGGGGAGAGAGAGAGAAAGAAGGGGAGAGAGAGAGAAAGAAAGGGGGAGAGAGAGAAAGAAAGGGGGAGAGAGAGAAAGAAAGGGGGGGGGGGAGAGAAAGAAAGGGGGGGGGGAGAGAGAGAGAATCGGTAAAAAGAAGACAGAGATCAGGAAAGCAAAAACAAAAAATAGAAATAAAAATAAATAGAAAGTAAAAGGTAAACAAAAAGATAAAAATTTTAAAAATTAATTTTGATTTTTTAAATTGAAAAAAAAAAACGAAACAAAAAAACTGATTTCAATTAAAATAAATACAAAAAATATTGGCGGACCAAAATTGTGTGTGAGAAAAAGAATGAACAAAAAATAAGATCAATAAAGAAAAAAAAAACTTCTAACACTTATTTCATTATAAAAAAAAAAATCTAACACTTATGATTAAAATGAAAAATTGCATTAAAAAAATACATTTCTACAAATGGAAAAATTATTTAAAAAGCTGTTGCATGCTATCTCCATCTGTTTGAACCAAAAATATGCAGAAAATTCAATGTTTTTAACTAAATAAAATGAAAAAAAAAAAGAAGGTCATTCAATTCAAGTATTCACCTTTCTTCCTGTAAATACCTACTAATTCGTTAATATCTACAACTCATTGCTTACTCTACGTACATACATATATGAAAAACGGTATTTAAAAAAAAAAAAATTTTTATAAATATAAAATAAGCCACCACCAAAGATTTACCTCCCTTGAATTTCAAATCAAAATTACATAAGTGAATAGCATGGGGAGGGGGGCGACTAAGAGGGGGGAGAGTTATTGCCTATGAAGGGGAGAGAGAAGGAAGAGGAGAAGGAGGAGGAAGACGAGGAAGACAGACGGTGGACGTTGAAGGGGAGGGAGAGGGTGGACGTTGGAGGGGGGAGGGGTGAAAGAGGCAGGGAGGGGGGGTTATATTTAAGGAGGCGGAAGACAGACATTGGAGGGGGGTGAAAGTAGTAGTAGTAGGAGGAGGAGGAGGGGGAGTAGGTTGGCATTGTAAAAACAAAAGTTCAATATGTAATCTCTACTAATAACAATTTTAGTATTGAGAGTACGTTTCTGTGTATATCGAAAATAAAGATAAAAATATTAAAAACAAACAAAAAAACTACCGATAGCATGTTACACCCATATAATGATGGCACAAAGTCCCCAACGTCGTGACATGCTGAATGGAAAACATAAAATCACTTGAACAGATACTCGCTCAACGTCAGTCGAGTTGGTCACATGTACAACATTTCCAAAGTACAAACTGCCCAGCCAAATCCTTAACCAATGGAATAAGATCGGAAAGATAGCGACACAAAACATACAAGGGCCACATCAGCAGTACAAAAAAAAAAAAAAAAAATGCAACATCTTGTCACGAAGGCGACCTGGTGAGTATCGCGGCCAAATACTTTTAAAGTGCTATGTAGAACTCTTTCTCAAGTGAAAGCATGAAATACTGGACTAAGAGATGTCACGTACATCAGTAGCATCTGTGGATGGCGGTCGGTATCACTCATCAGCAAGGAGGAATCACCTCCTCCAGCTAATGATGAAGAGAGATTTTATTTATCTACCTCCCACAGCGGTAAGAATACGCCAAGGAAAGAGAAATCTCTTTCCTTGGAGCATTCTTACTGCTCGAATGAAGAAGTGATATCGGAAACTGCGACGTATTTTAAGACCAAAGATAAATCATTCTACAAAAAAAAGCATCAAATTGTTAGAGAAACGTTGAAATAAAGAGACTATGTTGATGAATAAAGTTGAATTTTGCCTGAAAGCTGCTTCTATTTATCTTCCTCCCACAGCGGTAAGATGTGACACAAGGTCGGGAAAGTGGGGTTTGAAAAGCCAGCGCCCGAGAAGGTGAGCACTGTGACCTACAAAAAAATGCCTGGGCAGCCCCGTCGGCATTCCCCAATAGGGGCGCCTCAGGCAGTAAGCAAGAAACTTATTCCTCCCCAAAGAGGTTAGGCAAAGCCTGGGAGGATGGACCTCCTAGAACTGCACAGGACAAACCCACAGA
The DNA here is from genome assembly GCA_963556195.1 of Sepiola atlantica. Classification (NCBI taxonomy): domain Eukaryota; kingdom Metazoa; phylum Mollusca; class Cephalopoda; order Sepiida; family Sepiolidae; genus Sepiola; species Sepiola atlantica. Next base: position 31,651,380 of record OY744554.1, on the reverse strand, counting down.
CCGGCGGAAATCAAGCCCCGAAGGCCAAGACAATACTGGTCTGTAGGGTGTAGTATCCATCAGAACAGATACTACACTTTGAGCTTAGCCAAAAGGCCGGGGACGTCATTGTTTTTGATTTCGGACAGACTGCTTCTACAGGATTTATTTATGGAATCATAATTTTTCAGTTACGGAAGGCCCTAATGATATATAATACTGTACATTTAATCCGCTCTCCTAAACACTAGCCAAGTCTGATTATATTAAATCAGCAGTGACAAAGGCACATACATATCCTAGTCATCATCATCATCTTCGGTTTAAGATCCGTTTTACCTGCTGGCATGCATTGGACGGGTTTAAGAAATTGACTTCCAAAGTAACCTATCTCTGCCCAAGTCTTTATTTGTCCCTCTTTCCTCTCAGGTCCATTTTCATCACTTCCTTCCATGTTTTCTTTGGCCTTTCCCTGTGAACTGAACTTGCTACCTCAACTGTTCTACATCTACTAACTCAAGAACTGATCCATTCTTTCAATGTGACCATACCATCAAAGTCTACTCTCTTGCACACATCTCCTTATACTGTCCAGATTTAATCTTCCTTTGAGGTCATCTGAACTAAGCCTATTTTTCAGACAGTCTTTTTTAAAACTCATTTCTTTCTGTACTATTTTCCTCTTTGTTCCTTCTTCAGCTTTGAAACTAAGGTTTTTTTCCTTCTCGTATTTAATCTATCATATGCTTGTTTTAACATCACTTTTATCTCTATTTTACATTCTATGCCTATATAACTCCTGGAACCAGAGTTATCTCCCTTGGGAGGATTGTTTTCCAAGCCAGAGTTATTTCCCTTGAAAAAAAAATGATTTAGATCATCCAAGTCTTGTGAATAGGAGATTTGTGTTGGGAACTTTCGCGACACACATGGTCGAGAAATATGACCAGATTTCATCCTCTATTGCTCGCCGAATGCACTACAGATAGTACGGACATTTGAGGCACGTCCCCCGACAGAAAAGATGCCATGAGAAAATGTAAGTCTTCACATTATTTTTTACATGAATAATTTGTGCATTATTTTGTGTATGGGAACAATGTATTCTGTAAGTCTAATTTGTATCATCTATCATTTTTATAGTTTGTTGTAGACAAACTATTAATAAATGAAATGTCTTTGTTCCTCATGAATTTTTAATTGTCTTTTATTTTCTAACACGTACTGTATTGTGAAGCAACACGCAGTGATTCTTAGCAGTGTCGAGAATTTATTTAATTTCTCTACCCCAAATTGAGCATTGAAAGATGTACAACAGTACATTAATACAAGTAATAGTTCAGTTTCCTTTTCAGACAGATACCAAATCTCAATTAGTAACAAACCAGGGTTTATGTTTCTGAATTTTTGAGATGAGGATTGATAATTTGTATAATTTTGATTACCTGGACTACTGTTCTCATCTTGAGTGTTATCACAATGTTTCGGACGCTGTAATCTTCTGCCTTCTTCAGATATATCTTTTTGAATTCGAGAATATTATTTAATCCACGGGGGTAACATGCCTTCGTTCTGTCAGTTATGACTGTGAGAAGTCTTCAGTAATTCGCAATTCTTCGTAATACTCGCACCGAGGATTGAACTTTCCGTCTTCAGATGACTATCACTTAGAACTGAATTTTACTTAGTACTATATCCATTGCGCCACGGGTCTTTGCGTAAATTCGGTCCAGATTCCTGAGTTCGAAAAGATACACCTGAAGAAGGCCGGAGGTTACAGTGGCCGAAACGTTGTGATGATAACACTCACGGACATGACGCCTTAAGTCTTGAAGTTCAAATAATAAAAATTATAAAAATCCAGGTTTATTTTCTTTTAAAAAAATTTTTTTTTTTTTAAATGGTTATTATATATAAACAACTTTATTACAGTAAGCTCCTATTTATTTGCCTCCACATGAGTGCAAATATTTTTGTTTTCTTCAAGACTTAAGGCGTCATGTCCGTGAAATGAGAGTTGGCCTGCTCCAGTCCCCAGGTGTTTCTTAGGCATCTGGAAACCAGAACCCGAGCTAGGCACTAACCCTAACACCAGAGCTCGGCCCGGTCCTCCCCTCTTCCGTTTTGCTCGGCACACAAAAAATAACTGCCGTTTTGTCCTTTAGCCGTTGTGCAGGGCAAAACGGCTAAAGGACAAAACGCCAGTTTTTTTGTTTTTTTTTAAGCAAATTTAGATACTGCGGGATGACGTTATGGCTATTATGACGTTGCCTCAGATGATAGTCAGATGCGCTGGAACATTTAAGCGGTTTCTCGGGGCTCGTTCCTACAAGCGGCTATCCTCTGTCCAATATTTGAAAAAAAAAAAAAAAAAAAAAAATATATAGATACTTGCTGATCAGACGTTATACAACGCCATAACTTAAACTCATAATCTGAATTGGAAATTGCCAATTAGCTATTATCTCGCTATAATTATGGACAGAAATGAAAATCATTAGAAAATTAAACAACTTGTAACTAAAAGTGTACTTCAATAAGTCCTTATTTAATTGCCTCCACGCGAGGGCAAAACGGGTTTTTGTGTTCTTCCTCAAGACTTTAACGTTGTGGAAGGACATCATAAATCATTTATTTTTCTTTTAAATATTGTCACAAAATTATAAAATTTAAAAAAGTATTACCAAAACATCACGGAATCCAATAAAGATTAAATGAATTATTACACGGCTGATAATTCCTGCAAATATTATTTAAATCAAAAAAAGATTTGGCTATTTATTACTGTAACTAACAGAAACACAAAAAGGGGTGAAAAAACAAATAGGCAACAAATAAATGTTACCAAAGGCAAGATAAGTTTCTCTTCTACCTACCTGGATAAGTTTATTCGTGTTTTAATTTATTTCAAAACGTTTTTTTTTTGTTGTTCAAAACAAACCTAGTGTTCGCTCTGTTCAGTTAGAATGAAAAAAAAAAATGGCTGCCCATAAGCCTTGCACAAGGACCCTTGATAATCGCTCAAAAATCTAAAATTAAACAAAAATACTGGTAGAACATTACATTTTCACACGATTCGTGACATTTATTGGATGTGTTCCTACCGGTATTTTATTTAATTTTAGATTTTTGAGCGATTATCAAGGGTCATGGTGCAGGGCTTATGAGCAGCCATGTTTTTTTTTTTTCATTCCAACTGAACAGAGCTTACATTAGGTTTGTTTTGAACAAAAAAAAAAACGCTTTAAAATAAGTTAGAACACAAATAAACTAATCCAAGTAGTTAGAAGAGTAACTTATCTTTCCTTTGGTAACATTTATTTGTTGCATGTTTGTCCCCCCCCCCATTTTTTTGTTCTGATAGTTACAGTAATAAATACCCAAATCTTTTATAGATATTATTGTGAGCAAACCACCAAAGAAAAATTTTAATTCTGTTCAATTGCATCGACAAATTTATGCAAATTGAAATAAAGGAAACAGTGATTTGTTTTTTTGCATTCATTTTCAAAAAACAATTTCAGGGTATCTTTTACAATAATCCGCAGAGTGAAAACGCTCAAAAAACAAATATACAACAAATAAAAGTAACTGTAGCCGATAAAAGTTATTTTCAAACTTATCTGTGACATTTGTTTGTATTTTTAAGCCGTTTCAACTGCTATTTATTAGAAATCAATATTTTTGTCACACGAACATTGGACAAGACAACGAGGGGGAGGGGGGGTATCGTAACGAGGATAACACTGAGATGCCATTTTTTTTAGTAAAAATCCGTGCCCCCCAAAAAACAAGAACTTTTTTTTACATCTAATAAAAACCCATTTATACTACGTAAAAATACAAACAAATGTCATAGGTAAGTAGGAAAATATCTATTCTCGACGTAGGTCACCTTCACTTGTTGCATATTTATTTTTTTTTTTACCCCGTTCTCGTTCGTTTTTTGAACCTCGTTCGCGACTCTGCGGATTATTGTAAAAGATACCCCAATTTCACATTACTATTGAATAGACATTTTAGAATTCTATCAACAAATGAAAAAAAAGGTTACTTATTAGAATGTAAATCTTAAATAATCTGTCATCGCCAGCCAGTGTATGGTCAGTGCAGATCACAACAAACGGCTCAAGACTGTTCGTTAAAGTTGTAGATTGGTAACCGGCCCCCCGGCTTGCAAAACCACTAGGACCAGAGTGTGTAAATAGCGAAAATAAATATGGGAAGACTTAGAAATTATTCGACTGAGGCCAAAGTAAAACTCTCGAAAAATTAAAACAATTAAAATGGGGGGAGGGGGGTTGAAGTTTAAGTGTATGAAGCATCGAAAATAAGTGTCGCAAAACACACAAAAGTCGGTACTCTTATAGATGACGCACCATGTTTCCGTGACTTTGCGTCGTCAACGTTCGGGCAGGTTACGGAAGTGCCCGAGAGTTGACGAAACTATTAACCAATCTGTCAGCTCGTTGAATCTCCCAAAAGACTAATTGAGTTCTGCCAGCAAACGTCTCTTTGCGAAAAAAAAAAACAACGCGATAAATGTCAACGTATGTATCAGAAACAAAAATAATTTGCTTATTCAGTATTTATGTTAACAAGAAAAAAATTGACAAAAAAAAACAAAAAAAAACATTGAAAATTTTTTTAAAAAAACATTGAAAATTTAAAAAAAAAAAACATTGAAAAATTAAAAAAAAAACATTGAAAAATTAATAAAAAAAACATTGAAAAATTTAAAAAAAAAAAAAATTTGCTTAACAAATCAAACAAATAAACATTATTTAAAAACATTTGATTAACAATGGTTCCTTTGACAAAAAAAAACATACCAAAAATAAACATCTAATTAATAACAGCTGTTTAGCTATATTTTGTTCGTTCATTCTTTATTTTTATATATGTATTTTAGTTTAATTTTCTTCGTCGTGATTTATCGGCTGCCAGTCTTCAATTTATTGTTTGGCAGTTTTCGCCTCGTCAACTCTCGGGCTCTTCTGTAACCTGCCCGAATGTTGACGACGCGAAGTCACGGAAACATGGTGCGTCATCTATAAGATTGCCCAAAAGTCAACATAGTGTCTTGTGATGCCATGATCTCGTACAAAGGCAAACAAAATGGCAAAACCCATAATGTTATAATGCAATAAGTAAAATTTCAAAGAAAACAAAAAAACTATTTGTTCGTTATAGAAATGCGTAGATATTTGAAGAATTCATGTCGATTGGCCGGTTTAAAAAAAGAAAAATAATTAAATGTTTTTCGGAAATAATTTTCTGTTGGTTTTAAAAATGTACTTTTTTTTTTATCAGTGAAAAATGTTGCAGAAGTCAATCTTTATCACAAATTTGCTGCCCAGAAGAAAAAAAAATAAAGTTAGGGAACTGCCGACAAGAAAAGAAATTGAAATAAAATCACAAAAATAGGCACTTAAACGCATTGATAAAGCCTGCTGCAAAAGAAACGAGAACAAAATAATCTAAAACTTAAAGAAAACTTTTTTTTAATTAATATTTTTATATAAGAAGAAAATGCAATTTTGTTTCAGGCTGAAAAACTGTACATTGTTTAAATTACCTGCATTCGGAAACTTTTTTTTTTACCGTGCCTCATATTGTGTGAAATAATTGACAGTCTTTTAAAGCTTGTAGAAAATAAATATTTAACTTGTATGAATCAATTTCCATAAATAGTTAAATTATAGTACATCATGGTGTGAATGTAATATATATATATATATATATATATATATATATATATATGTGTTTGATTAAATAGGAGTGCCAACTTCTGCTTATTCAGCTTTTGATCCGTTTTTTTCTAGTCTTCATACGACGAATTTGATGTTATAATCCAAGGAGTGTAAAAAAATCTCTGTATTTTGTGCGAACGTTTTCAACCGACATCGGTGGTCGTCAGGCGGTTGCAAAATGAAATAAATTGGTGAATCTAATACGGAGGTTTTTTACACGCCTTGGATTATAACATCAAATCCGTCGCATGAAGACAAGAAAAAACGGATCAAAAGCTGAATAAGCAGAAGTTGGCACTCCTGTTTAAATCAAACATGCATAAAAGAAGGAATACTGCACAATTATACAAATATATATATATATATATATATATTAGGTAAAACTAATTCGAGCCACAGGCAATTGCAATGTTTACATTGAGATATATCTTACATTCAGTCAGTGTCGCATGATAGCGTAGGGGTTAGAAGCGCCGACCGTTAGCTCGACGATTGAGTTTCAATCCCGGCTTGAGGCACTAACTGGTCTAGCCGCACTGATGAGCTGTGAAATAGCGAAACAGTCTGTATGTGGATGACTATATATATATATATATATATATATATAATCATCATCATCTCCCTCCTCCATTTTATCGTCTTATTTTTTTGTCAAGAGATTGACGTTTTCTGGTAGCCTGCAATCCCAGTCTCCAAACATGGCGGTTGTGAGAATTGATTCCGTTCAAATTCCATTGTCTAAAATCCTTGTTGATGGTTTGCATCCAAGTTTTATTGGTTCATCCAATTTTCTTCTGGCCTTCCACCTCAAGATCTCTGCATATTTTAAATCCAAGAATCTCTCGTCCAAACATCTCCAAACCAAGATAGCAGACTAATCGTCAAGAGCTGATTAAGCTTTGGTGTATTCAGCCTGAAAACGGACAATCTCTTCATAAATGAGATGAAAACAGAGTTTAGCCATGTATACCTTGCAGAAGCCACAGAGTTGGACCCACAAGGCAAGACCCTCCGTGACAATGAGAGCTAGCGCAAGAACAAGACCCTTGGCTCCCTGCTGTGCAGCACTACAGACGTCACAGCCCGCTGTATACATGGCAATGTAGCGTTTCATTCATTACATAAACTCTGGAGCCGACGAACCAAAATCCCGTTGAAGACTAGACCCCGTCTCTATAACGCGTACTGCATGTCCATCATGCTCTACAATAGCAACAGCTGGGCAATAACAAAAGCCATGCTTGACAAGCTGGATGCGTGCCACCGCAGACACCTCCGTTCCATCACAGGTCACTGCTGGCCGAAAAAACTTATCAGCAACAAGGCACTATACGAGCTGTGCAACGAAAAATCCCTCTCCACAAAGGTCGCTGAACAAAGATGGTCTATGTTAGGCCATGTTCTACGAATGGACCCTGACACTCCCGCACAGAGGGTACTAGACTTTGCCGTTACTGGCTCGCAAGCCTACCAACCGCGACTAAGACGGCACTGCGCAAATCTGCTGGGCACACTACGTGCTGACCTCAAGCAGGCGGGACTAGGACTACTACGTACAGCGAAACAACTTCATTGCCTAGGACAACTTGCGCATGACAAGGCCAGATGGCCTGGGACTAGCATTGAGGACTGATTGCAGCTACGGGATGTCATTTGACTACCGTAGCCGTAGAACACAGTTTTTAATAATAATAAAATAATATTCAGCCTTGCCAATAGGGTATCAGAGCTGATATGCTGGGTCTGATCTGACCTGACATGCATATCCATCTAATTATTGCACTATCCTTACATTGAAGACAGGTGGGTGGGGACTGTGTGATGGCCCAGCACTTACCCCCACACAGCATCATGCTCCTAACACAGCTTATGTACGTGCTTGGTTCAGAAAAGGAAATTTTTCAGCGAGAGATGCTCCTCACTCTAGCTGGCCAAAGGTGATCAACAGTGACCAAGTGAAAGCCATAGTTGAACAAGATTGCCGTTTGACAACCAGACAAATCGCAGACATTATCAAGATTTCGAAATCGAGCATGGAAAATGAATTGCATAAACTCGGTTATGTTTCTAAACTTTATGTTTGGGTTCCTCCTTCCTAAAAAACGAACAAACTTTTTGGCCAACCCAATATATAATGTTTTCAAAAGTCATCAAATTTCAATTTCAAAACCGTATTTCTGATAATAATGAAACTTATACACTAAAAAAAAAAAAAATTTGTTTTACACCATCTTATACTATGCCATCTTGTTTTTGTTAGCTTTACCGCTATCTTGATGTACACAACAACGGTTGGTTTATTTTGTTTTACGGCATATCAACCCTTTTTGGGTTATTTAATGCCGAATCCAGTCATTTTTGTAAAAGTTTTTATGCTTCAAGTTTTTTATATATTACAATATTTATCAAGAAAGCAGAAAAAAATGTTTTTTTGTTTTTGGCTTTGCAGAACAGAATTGAGGTTTGCAAAGGGAAAGTAAAAAAAACAATAACATCAATGTTTGGTGCATTTGGGGTCCGGAAGCCGGTATCTTCAGACAGCCTGATCTGGTAGCACCAGGATACAACAAAGGAGCATGTCAGAATAGTTATTCATTCTTATAGCAAAGTGGGGCCTTCCGATTTGTTTCTTATACGATTTCTTTAAAAAAAATGAAGTTTTCAGAGAAAATCATAAACAATCGATCAATTAAAGTCACTTATTGAAGAAAGTTTGAGGATAACACCAGAAATTTTTTTAAATGTGATGTAATCAATTGGGAGCGGTTTACAGAAATGTGTGGCAAGTAGGGGACATTCGGTTGAATGACATTCGCTTTTTAATATAGATTGTTTATAAGTTTTGTTATTATCAGAAATACAGTTTTGATGTTATTACAATCTTAAAATAGATGACTTTTTGAAGACCCTAGATCAGGGGCGGGCAACCTCCGGCCGGCGGGCCACATCCGGCCCATGAGGGCTTAGCGTCCGGTCCACCACCCTGCTATACTTTATTATTGCAATCCGGCCCGCGGATCTCCCAGTAAAACTCATATCATTTTGTGACAGACGTAAAAGTAGGTTTCAATTAAGATTTACAGTGGGATAAAAATGTATGAATATCAGCGAGCGACGATGCATGTATATTTCATTTTTCTTTAACTATTAGAAAAAATAGAAAAAGAGTAAGAGAGAGGCAAAGAGGAAACGCGAGACGGGGAAAGGTCATGAAACATAGAACCTATGTGAGGTGTGTCAAAACGAATGCTGGATCAACTTGCTACTTCTCCCGTCGTTATTTTTTATGATTCCAAAATGGCTCTTTGTCGGCGCCTTTTATAACATTACATACAGAAGTCTCTTGAGAAAAAATATCAGAATTGTATAGTGTTCAATGCAATTTTTGCACAATTTATTCATGTAAACAAAATATAGTAATTCTGAGATTTTGTTTTTCATTCGGGCCCGCGATCTCCTTCCAAAAGTCTCATCTGGCTCTCACTCTGAAAAGGTTGCCCGCCCCTGACTTAGATAAATATGGAGTGCGAACACAGGTGAAGCAGAAGTTTTTAGACGGACAGTGTCCACTACTTATTAACTAAAAGGTGAAATATAAAAAATATTTATTTCAATATTTTTAAGGATAATTAATTATTCTAAAAGTGAATAAGTAGCGAAAATTTCGAAACTCAAACTTGATTATTCATAAATTGTTTAACAGATGCAGGTAACATGGCTACTTTATAAATGCGTTGATTTTAAAGGGTCTAAAATGTAAACACCGTTTGCTAATATGGGATGCGACTTGTGTCGACACTTTGCGCCCTCGTCAATAACGGAATCTGCGATAAGCCCTGGACATGTGACAGCATTAGCAGAAGGCCGCAAGTGATCAAAATACACCGGTCTTCTCAACAGATTCGTACTCCAACCGATTACAGCGAAGACGAGTATAGTAATTGGTTCTGCCACCGCCTGGTCAATCAATGACAAGCCACATACAGTTTCGATGCTATTATAATTTTTAAATAGATGATGACATTTTGGAGACCCTGCACATCTGAACTCCTGTGATACTATGGATGTCCCCCCCCCCATGAGCTAAGACCCCAGACAATGGGATGAAATGATTCACCATTAAAAGAAAAGCTATCAGAAGTGAGATGAGTAAAAAGACAATGTAGGGGGGGGGGGGCGCCAAAATCTTTTGAACTCTCGAAACAGGAGGGCGCCTCACAGTTGGTGGTCAATTTCTGGGTAATCAGCTGGAATGGCTGAGGGAGCTAGTCATTTTCTGCTTATCAGTCACTCTGGGACAAAAAAAAAAAAAGGCGTTTAGGATTTCCGGTCGAAGTTAGTATATTGAGCGATGGTTCGAGGCAGTTTGTGACTCGGAGACGATCAGACCGGAGCAGCTCGGAGTATATGAGCAGGTGATGGGATTAGCGACGACAATGATGCCTCGACAGACAGCTTTCAACAGACAACGTTTGGAGGGTCCTTTTCTGCGCTCACAATATGACACACACATTCAGAGCAAAACCGATTTATACACAATGTATTGGAGTTTGTTTTCTTTCTTGTGAGTCTGCATTGCTTTTGTTTTTGTACATGAGCACAACCGATTATACACAATGTATTGGAGTTTTTCTTTCTTGTGAGTCTGCATTGCTTTTGTTTTTGTACATGAGCACAACCGATTATACACAATGTATTGGAGTTTGTTTTCTTTCCTGTGAGTCTGCATTGCTTTTGTTTTTGTATATGAGCACAACCGATTATACACAATGTATTGGGGGTTGTTTTCTTTCTTGTGAGTCTGCATTGCTTTTGTTTTTGTATATGAGTGCTTGCGCCCTCGGCGATCGCCAATAGAGTGAAAAAAACAACACAGCATTGGAGTTGACGAGCATATGGCTCTACACTCCGACCCAGGCAGTTTTACTATGTATAAGTTTTTGTACAGATTGAGAAAGATCTTGAAAGATCTACAATGACGTAAAACCAAGAGAATTCAGCAGTTTTGATAGGATTTGAACTCTGGTCAGCCACCTTGAGAACAAAATCATTTTGAACCTTTTTTTTTCTTTTTTCTACAAGCATTTAAAAGACTAGCAACATAGTCTAAAAATCATAATTATATTCACAATATGAAGCAAGATAAAAAGTTTTGAAGATAAATTAAATCCATGCAAAAAGAAATTTGTATTACAGGGTGACTCCCCCAGAAATGCCACCCATGGAATCGTTAATAAAATCTGCAATCCTTTCTGCAATCAAACCATATTTGGTACAAATAAACTTCAGTCTCTGCCTTACTTGCCCACCAAGTTTCAGTTATGAATATCCAACAGTCTTCGTTTTATCGCCGTTCAATTATATATTGATAACTTTGATCATTTCATCAGTAAAAGGTGTGATTCTGAATAAGCTTCACACTCACCGGACTATAACCCCCTCTCAGAATTTTATCTGTAGAGTTAACTCCCTCAGACAGTTCCTGGACTGAAAAGAGCCAGCACACCTAAAACCAGGGCAGTGTCAAGAGAGAAACATGCCAGAGTTATTCTGTCTCAACAGAAGAAACGCAGCACTCTCTGTCCATGTTTCTTCTCACTGGAACAGCCTATCAGAGGAGGTCATGATGATGCCTACCATATCCAGGTTTAAAGTGACACTTGACAAAAATTCAGACAGCATATAGATGTACACATCTTCTAACCGTCTGTTACATGGCTTGTTGCACTTTTCTATTTTTTTCCAATAAAATTGATTGAAAATTTTCCCCGATGTGCTCCTTACTAAACAGAGTGATAAAGCTTGGTGGAAAAGTTACGCGTAGACTGAAGAAGTTTTTTGGGATTATTCGGACTACTGTTCTCATCTTGGATGTTATTCTCACAACGTTTCGGCTGATGTAACCTCCGATCTTCTCCAGGTGTATTTTGTTGGTTTGGTAGTTCTGTTTTACGGCATATCAACCCTTTTTGGGTTATTTAATGCCGAATCTGGTCATTATAGTGAAAGTTTTTATGCTTCAAGTTCTTTATATCTTCAAATGTTTAATCAGGGTTTTTGGTTTGGTAGTTTTGTTTTACGGCATATCAACCCTTTTTGGGTTATTTAATGCCGAATCTGGTCTTGTTTTCTACTCTTTTTTGTTTCTTTCCCCTTTTAATATCTGTTTCTATTTAACCCATAGTTGGGACCCTAACAGGTACTACCACTCCGGGTCAGGGTGGACCTGGGAGCAATGGTAATTAAGAGGAGGCTCTACATTCCCCAAAGTCCGTAAGCCGGATCTCACCATCGGATGTAGTTTAAGGTCATATCCAGGACCGGGAGTAGGGTAGGAAAAATAAAAATAAAAAAGGGGAGGGAGAAAGGGAGAGGGGCTGTTGTTTTTGTTTTTGGTTTTGTAGAACATAATTAAGTTTTACAAACAAAAAAAAAAAAAAAAAAAAAAAAAAACGTCAATGTAGGTGAATTTCGTCTCAGGGAGCCACAGGGCAGCCTGATCTGGTATCACCAGTGTATTTTGTTGAACCTGGAAATCTGTACATAATTTTGAACAGAACCCTTTATTTAATCCACAGGGGTGGATTGTTCTCGTTCTGTCAGCCATGACTGGGTAGAAGTTTTAAGTAATTTGTAATTGTATTTTGAGTATCGCCCGCATTGAGGATTGAACCTTCAATCACCAGAAGACCGCCATTTAGAAGTGATTATCACCTAGATTCCAGAGTCCGACAAGATGCACCTGAAGAAGATCAGAGGTTACATCGGCCGAAACGTTGCGAGAAGAACATCCAAGATAACAGTAGTCCGAATAAAACAAATAATCAATCCTCATCTAAAATTATTTTTTGTACCAAATATAGTTGGATTGCAGAAAGGGTTTTGAATGTTATTAACAATTCCATGTGGGGCATTTTTTTTTTGGGGGGGGGGGGGGGTCACCCTATATATATATATGACAAATAAAGGATAAAATAAATCTGAGGGTATGAGATAAAATGGAAAAAGGGAAGATCTAAAACTTAAGAGTTCATCTCAACGTTTCGCCCAACTGTTACGAGGGCTTTATCAAGAGTGAGGTTGAAAAAGTGACATTTTTTCAAATTCACTCTTGATAAAGTACTCGTAACAGTTGGGCGAAACGTTGAGATGGACTCTTAAGTTTTAGATCTTCCCTTTTTCCATTTTATCTCATATATATATATATATATATATTAAAAAGCTTCATACGGCATCTAAACTTTCTGTGGGAAGCAAAAATAAAATGCATTTCTAATTTAGAAAGCGATTTATATAATCAAACGAAAAAAAAAAAAAAATTGATTAAAAATTTTTTTTTAAAAATAGCACATTCATTCGACAACTTACATTCCTCCCATTTGATATCTTGTCTATGGAAAATAGCTGATAAGTATTTAAGAGAGAAAACAAAAACAAAACTTATTTATACAATAAAGACAATAACTTTCAGAAAGATAGACACACAACAAACATGAAGGAATCTTACAGATAAAACATTTCTTTAAAATCAAGAAACCCCGTCGCTATCTATTTTGAATGCTCCACAATTAGTGGGCCAAGCCTGCTGAGGGTTTCGTAGAAGGAATGGTTTATAATATAACGAGCACTTTCTCTGTCTGTTTGTCTGTCTGTCTGTCCGTCCGTGAGAATTTTTGTAAACGTAAGAGAGGGGGCGGGGGTAGAGGAGGGGGGCTGGTAATTACTATTTATTTAATTAATTTTTTCAAGTCAGCGTTTATAATATTTGTATACTTTAG